>JAPFRF010000002.1:140846035-141511035 GCA_029282475.1 Phrynocephalus forsythii | reverse complement strand
AAAAACTGTCGGCTGCAAAGTCAGCAGCTCGGCGGTTCAAATCCCGGGTGCCAGGCAGAGGAGTGAGCTCCGGCTGATCAGGCCAGCTCCTGCCAACCTAGCAGTTCAAAAGCATGTATATGCAAGTAGATAAATAGGCATCACTGTAAAAAGCAGGAAAGTAAAACAGTGTTTCCTTACAGCTATGCTGGCCACGTGGCCACGGACTTGCACAACACTGGCTCTTTGGCTTGAATACGGAGATGAGCACTGCCCCTAGAGTCGGGCACGATTAGCACGCATGTATGGGGGAACCTTTACCCTTTTTACCTTGGTCTCAAAGGCGCATCGGCTTGGCAACAGACCTGCTCTGGAGGGAGAGGCGAGGGTTGCTTGCTGTGGATGACAAGCGTGCTGGTCTTTTGTGCCCTCTTTGGGGCAGCGTGGAGGTGTCAGGATACATCCCTGGGCTTGCAGATGTCCTGCCTTTGGGAAATCGCAATGAAAGTGTCACACAATAGGTTCTCCTCCACTCCAGGGCAGTGAAATGTGCCTAAGCTTTTTATATATAATATATACGTATATCTTGGCAGCCCCGGGCCACCTAAAGCATGAATGAATAGAAGGGTCAAAGGAAACACCTGCTGAGGAAAGGAAACACAGAACAAGGTTTATTATCCCTTTTCACAGGTCTATTCAGGACTCCATTAGGGGTTTCCTCTTCCCATTTCTTTGCTCTTTTGCCACCAAAAAAACACGCAGGTCGCTTCCACTTCGAGTCTCGATGCCAGCCAAGCCAAGCCCTGCCTGTTAAGCCTCCCCACCTCTAAACCCAATAATGGTTTGTATTTAAAGCCACCAGATTCCCTGGTGAATCATTACGGCTTCCATGGAGAGATGTTGTGACTGTGCGTCGCTGCGGTATCTCCTCTGTCTCTTTTCACTAATTTTTTTTTGGGGGGGGGATATGTGTTCATTTTCCTCACTTTGCGCTCTGCCAGCCCTGTTTCCCGTTTTGAAAACACAAATGCTCGGCTCCAGTAAATACTCGGATGCTGTCCCATATTTTATGTGACTCTCGGGATTTGCCGGTGCTTCCCGCGATGGTGTGCCCTCTTTATTTCACATAGGCCTTTGCTGCCCGTTACATGCCTACCCAAGAACCAGGCTCTCATGGATTAAAATGAAGCAAAACAAGTTGAGGAGCCGTGGAGCCATCACAAAAGACAACTACAAAAGTGGAACAGGTGATACGTTTAGGCTACTAGAAAATTAACAAAAACATTGCTAATGTTTCGAGGGTGAAACCCTCTTCCACAGAGCAGTGCCAATAGATTATAACCTGGCAAAAGATGGATTTGCCAGGAGTTGTTTCTTAGGTGTAGAGTCCATGCAAGCTTCAAGAAGACTGCAACACTGGGGGCCTTTTCACACGACCCCTAAGATCTGCTGGCCACTTAAATTCGGACCAGAGATCTTGGGGGTTCGTTGCTCTTCCTACGTCCCCACCCCTCTGCACTTCCTTGCTCCTGTCTGCGTGAGGGGAGGGAGAAAAAAAGAGAGGAAAAAATGCAGGCTCACCTCCGAAGGCGCCCGGAGCCCCGTCATCGTCCTGATTCCTTCTCTTAAAGGGGCGGGAGGCAAAAAAAAAAAAAAAAACAGAAGCAAGGAGAGCCCGGCACTCACTCCCTTAAATCTGCATCAGGGATTTTCACCCTCCGAGAGCAGGTACATGAAAAGTGTGCTGGGACACGCTTAGGTGGGCGTGGTCGCACTTAATTTTCTGCAAACTCCGGAGCTGGTGGGGAAACAATTGTAAGCTCCGGAGCTGGCAGCCATTTGCAGCGGAGTTTAGGGGTTGTGTACAAAGGCTCTGGTTAATCTCTTTCCTTTTATTTGATCCAATTGGCTACACTCAGTGGACTTTTCCAAATTTTATCCCAATCCTCAAATGAAATGACAAATCAGGGGCTTTTGGCCTCGGCAAGTCACATTGAGGAGAGGTGTGAATGTGTGTATGTGAGAGCCGTGACATGTCTTTGGAAGGACTGTGACAATTGAAACACCTCCCTTCAATTTGGATGCAGCCTAAGAACATCCAAGCTCCGTGCCTCAAGTAAACTGCCTGGCTTTTTTCCAGCTTGCCATGGTTTGCTTTGATCTCATGTCACCCTGGTTTGAAATAAGCTCATAAGATGAACAATGGCATGAATAGGCTCATTAGGTGGGCAACGGCCTAAGGTTTGTGAAAGTCCCACTTAGACAACCTTTCCCAACACCCATTAAGTATGGGTCATTAGCTATGGCCTTGATGGTGGAAGTGTGAAATGCTTCTGATTTCTCTGGGGATCGATGAAAATCAATCTTATGAGTCTATTCGGCCCAGGATGATGGGAAATCAAGGTGAACTATAAAATGGAGGACTCACCACTGACCTTCCTCAGACTGACGAAGCTGCATGGAGGAGCAGGGGAAATGCTTCAGTCCCTCAAGAAAAGAAGTCCCTTTGCCATGACTCAACTTCCAGCTAGTGCCACACTAAAAAAACATAACCAACATTGAAGCACGTTCAAAGCAGAAAGGTACAACCATCCATTTGAAAAGCCCCGCTCAGGCAGCCCATCACTCAGGGAAAGCTTGCCAGAAGAGAAAGGTCTTGGCCTGCTTGCGGAAGGACAGCAAAGATGGGGTCAGACCGGGTTCCTGTGTGTGGGGGAGTTCCAAAGTCTTGGAGCTGCATCAGAGAAGGCCCTCTCCCATGTCCCCATCAAATGCACCTGAAAAGTGGCAGGACCAAGGGAAAGGCACCTCCTGAATATCTTAACACCCAACCAGGCTAATAAAGGGAGATATGGAATTTGAGATGGCCATCTGGGGCTGTGTAGATTAAAAGCATCACTTTGAATTCAGCCTGGACATTATTTATGTATTTATTTTCTGGTTTCATTTCCATGCCATCTTTGCCCCGACAATGGCACCCAAAGCGCCTCACACCATCAAAAAGGACTGAGTTAAAAACATCATAAGCTAAACATGAAAAAGAATTAAGCTAGATGTGAATTAAAATGCAAGTCAATAAAAGTAAGTGAACATTAAATACTCTCACTCTAAGAAGGCACATGGGGACTCCAATTTTTTTAATCAGGGAGATGGACCCCCAACAAGTGCAGTTGGTGTAACAAAGAGGACTTAAGCTATACCTATAACAAGCCCCAGTCAGCAGTATGGCAGCTGCATTTTGGACCCGCTGAAGTTCCCTGACACTCCATCGGCAGCCCCACATAGACTGTGTTAGAGTAATCCAGCCAGGATGTAACTAAGACACATGTCACTGTGGCCAGATCAGATCTCTCAAGAAACAGATGTAGCTGGCACAGTCATTTTTTAATTAAGAACATAAGAACAGCCTTGCTGGAACAGGCCACAGCCCATCCAGTCCATCATTCTGTCTCACACAGCGGCTCACCCTTTGCTTCAGGGTATTCCCAAGCAGATGTCTTCACCTGCTTACGATTCCCTGCAAATGGCATTGAGAGATATCCTGCCTATTTCTCCAACCCGGAGGTTGTCCCTAGGCATCCAAAATGATAGCCATTGATACCCCTTTTCTCCATGAACTTGTCTAATCCTTTCTTAAAGCTGTCAAGGCTGACAGCTGTCACCACTTCTTCTGGCAGGGAGTTCCACAGACCAGTGATCCTTTGGGTGAAAAAGTATTTTCTCTTATTTGTTTGAGATCTAGCACCCAAAAGTTTCATGGAGTGCCCCCCTCGTTCTAGTGTTGTGCGATAGGAAAAACAGTTTTTCCTTATCTACTTTGTCCACGCTGTGTATGATTTTATAAATTTCAATCAGGTCACCTCTTAGACGCCATCGTTCAAGAGTGAAGAGGCCCAGCCATTGCAGCCTCAGATGGTAAGAAAGGTGTTCCAGTCTGGTTGCCCTGCTCTGCACTTTTTCCATTTTCATAATATCGTTCTAGAGATATGGTGACCAGAACTGTACACAATAATCCAGATCGGGCCTCACCACAGATTTATAAAGAGGCAAAATGACACTTGCTGACTTATTTCTATACCCTTCCTAATGATCCCTGATTCCTTAGCATTGAGTTTGCCTTTTTTCACTGCTGTGGCACATTGGATTGACACCTTCATTGAGCTGTCCACCAGGACACCAGGGTCCTTTTTCTGGTTTGTTGCATTGTGTTCAGACCCCATCAGTTTATAAATGTAATATTATTTTTTTTTGCCCCAACGTGCATCACTCTGCACTTACTAATGTTGAAGCTCATTTGCTACTGGTTTGTTCACTTCCCAAGTGTCAAGAGATCCCTCTGGAGCTCCTCACAATCTCTCTTCACAAAGGCACTCCTGGTTACTGATGAAACCTGGGCATCTCACTCAGAGAGGAACCCAGGAGCACCCCAAAGCTGTGCACTTGTGTATTCAGAAGGAGTGCACCTTTGTCAAACACACGGCACATCCATGTTGCTTGATCTGCTCTCTGGCTGGCCAGGAGCACCTCTGTCTTGTCTGGATTAAGTTTCAGTTTATTCATCCTCATCCAGTCCATTACTGACATCAAACACTGATCTAGAACCAAAACAGCTTCCTCAGATTTAGATGAAAAAGAGAGATAAGAGTCAGGTCAGGTGTCATCAGCATACCAGTGACACCGAACCCCCAAACTCTGGCCAACCTCTCCCAGCATTTTCAAGTAGATGTTAGATAACATAGGAGACAAAACCGAACCCAGAGGGACACACACACACACACACACACACACACACACACACACACACACACACACACACACACACACACACACACACACACACAGCCAGTGGCTGGGGTATTGATCAGGATTCCCACAACACTATCCATTTGAAAAAAGCGGTGCACAGCTTGGGGGGTGCTCCTGGACTCATCCTTGAGCCTAGATGCCCAGTTCACAGTGATGCCCAGAAGCGCATTTATGCAATTAAAGCTAGTACGCCAGGTACGCCCACTCCTTGAGAAACCTGCTCTGGCCACGGTGACTCGTGCCCTAGTGATGTCCCGGCTGGACTACTGTGATGCGCTCTATGTGGGACTGCCAATGAAAAGTCTCAGGAAACTTCAGCAGGTGGGAAATGCAGCAGCCAGACTGCTGACTGGGCGGGTTACAGAGATCACATGACACCCCTACTAAAGCAGCTCCACTGGCTGCCAATCAGCTATTGGATGCAATTCAAAGTGCTCACCTTAACCTACATACATAGCACTGTATGACCTGGGTCCTAGCTACCTCAAAGATCGAATCTCACAGTATAAACCAAGTCAGGTGCTGAAGGACATCAGAAGTAGGCCTTTCATGGCTAGGACTGCCCCATCTCTTCTGTCTTTCCGGAAACAGGCAAAGACCTTTCTCTTCAGGCAAACTTTCCCTGAATGATGGACTACCTACTGAGTCTCTATATGAATCTACCATACATGGCTGCACAGACTTTGTGTTTATAGCCACTTGTAACTTTGTGTTTATATCTCTCCTTGTGTGATTGCATTGACACTATGTTATCAATTGTTAGTTTTAATGTTGCCTTCAAATGCTGTTAGATACCCTTCAATTCCCTGTTTTTCAAACTGAATATTATTGTAATGGACGGTATATTGTCTCTCCTTACTATAAGCCGCCTTGGGTCCTTTTCCAAGGAGAAAGGTGGGGTAAAAATACTCAAATATAAACAAACAAACAAATAAATCTTCTGGGTTCTCTCTACCAGGAAAATAATTTAAACTAAAAATAAAAAGACAAAAAGACAAAAGCATTGTGGCGCCTCAAATATGATCTGCTATATTTTAATATGAGCTTTCTTGTGCAAGTCCACTTCTTCAATCATTTTCATTAACATCTTAAGACTTTGTCTTTTCATCCTATGTGGGTCTGGTGTGTGTTTCTGGTTTCTTTTGGCTTTTGGGTGATTCTAATGTTATGCAAAAAGCAGTTTTCCCAAGCTGTATCTCAAATGTGGGTTGAATGGAGGTCTGCACATCTGCCATGAGTGAGATGATTCCATTACAGGTGTTGGTCAAAAACAGGGGACACGGGGATTACAATAACTAATGCACTGCAATGTAAATAAAAATAGTAAAGAACAGCTTGTAGGGTGCTCATTATGTCTAGATTTGGGATGACTGAAAGATTTGGATTTTCTATTTGGACTCTAGACTGTTGTTTTTTTAAGTTTAGACCAGTGGTTCTCAACCTGTGGGTCCCCAAATGTTCCTGGACTGCAACTCCCAGAAGCCTTCATCACTAGCTGAGCTGGCCAGAATTTCTGGGAGTTGAAGTCCAGGAACATCTGGGGACCCACAGGCTGAGAACCACTGGTTTAGACCCTGCACATTCTGGATCAGGCAACATGGTGGCTTTGACAGACAGCTCCGTGGTGGCTTCCCTTCCTTGTAGTGCCTCACAAATGCAACACTGTCTTTCCTGTGTCCTCCTCCAACCCTTGAGACTGGTAATTCTCAGTTTATCAAAGCAGGTTTCTCTGGGTGTAATCCCTGTAGCCATCCAGATGACAATTGGCCATAGTTAGCAGGGTAGAAGGCTCAGTTTGCACAGAGTGTCAGCAGCAGAAACTGCCTCCAGGAGCTAACGAGGTGCTAATTGGCCATTCCCTCCCTCTTTTATTTATTATTTCTCCAAAGTTAAATAGCAAAGATCATTTGTCAGCCATGAAGCTTTCCCTGAATGATGGGTTACCTATTATGTGACTTTTAGATGGATTACCATGCATGAACACTAGTGTTTTCCATGTTAACAATGGAATTTTATTTTATTTTCATGTGCTCTTTGTAGCTTTAACATCACCTTTGGATGTTGTAAGATGCCTCCTCTAATTCCCTGTTCCTGACTTGAGTATGTCTTAAATGTTCTGGGCTGTATATTGCCCCTCTTTGTTGTAAGCCGCCTTGGGTCCTTTTCCAAGGAAAAGGCGGGATAAAGATATTCAAAATAAATAAAAATAAATAAAATAAACAGTGAAATTCTACGTCTGTGCTGAATAGCAGTCCACTTTTTAAAGGGGGGGACGTCTGGATTGACATCTTCAGGGTGTACAAATAAAATAAAAGGAGCATGGTAGGTGGAGTCTACTCCCAACCCACCTGCACTTTGAATTGCACCCAGAAACAGATCTCACCCAGAATGGTCCTTCCCAAGTGTATGCCATCAGATTGGCTTCAATGAATGGCTTATACCCAATCCCTGATCCATTAGAGAGCTTGAGATGGCAAGGGTGGCACCTGGGACAGATGCTGTCCCTTCTGAGATTGTCACTTGAGGCCTGGTGGCCCCGAAGGAGAGAGGGGAGCCGCCTGGAGCTTTTGCAAGGGGTGTGATTATAGGTATGTGACCGTCTGGATCAAAGAGATGGCGGATTGCTCAGGTGGCAGGTTGTTCAGCCGTTTGTCAACAACACATGCTGAGCGTCTGGGCATGGCGGTGGCGATGGGCTCACACCCACCCTCGTCCCCTTGCTCATTGATTTGGAAGGGGGGGATGTTTTTTAATTGTGCATTCTGCTGCAGATCGTAATCTGCATTGTTTATGACATGCACACACACAAACTCACCCAAAGCTCAGAAGAGAGGCTTTCTGAATGTCAGACGCTTGGCCGGGTTTTCATAACAGGAAGCTGCTTTGGTCTCTGTGGCAGGCCGAAGGAACTCCATTGTGTGGGACAGAATCCGCACCAGAAATCGGAAATCTCGCTAGCTAGGGGGCGGCAGTGCGGGGGGGGATCCTTGCCTTGCCAAGTTTCTTAGGCTCACTTTGAAGCCAAAAGGTATTGCCGGGAGGGCCGGGTGGGGGTGGGGGTGGGGTGTGTGAGAGCTCTGCCCATCCTCTACAAGGCAGAGGAAACACAGAGAGAGCTGCCTTTCTCCCCAAAGGTGAACACTTCGCGTCGCCCAGTAGCAAGGTTAGAGCTGTTCAGGGAGGGTGGTGGAGTCTCCTTCTTTGGAGGTTTTTTAGGCAGAGGCTGGATGGCCAAATGTCGGGAGTCCTGTGATGGGGGTTCCTGCATGGCAGGGGGTTGGACTGGATGGCCCTCGAGGTCTCTTCCAACTCTGTGATTCTATGATTCTATTATTCTATGACTATCCCATCATAGTAAGCTGTGAGCCAAGCTTCCTCTGTTGGCCAGGTCACCTTGCCACTGGGGAAGGGGGGGGGAAGGCGCATAACTACAGATTCTTATCAGGCCAGACACTTCTGGTGATGTAGCATTTGAGGGGCAAACCCTGGATCCAGGTGGCAGACCATGATGATGTCACAAGGGAAGGTCCTTGGGCAATGGTGACAAAAGAACACAGACCTTTGTGCAACGGAAAGACCTGCACAACCTTGGCCTTCCTTTTGAAAGGTATGCATGGCCCACCAGACCATCTCCAAACCTCTTCCCTTGTTACTTCTTTTGAGGAAATGCGACAAATGCTCATCACTCTTTATGCTTTCTGTCCTCCGCAGGGGTGGGGGGCAATCTGCAACCTATATAACTGTGAACTGCCCAAAGAGAGATTTACACACTATGGGTGGTATATAAGTAGCACACTTTCTCTTCTCTTCTCTTCTCTTCTCTTCTCTTCTCTTCTCTTCTCTTCTCTTCTCTTCTCTTCCTTCCTTCCTTCCTTTTTGTTTTTCTTTGGCCAGTGGGCCTTGGTGACTACTGGGGAGGCAGGGAATTCAACCTCCCAGGAGTTAATGCCACCTCATGGGAAGAAACTGTTGGCTGCAAAGTTGGCCATGTGGCAGTTCAAATCCCAGGTGCCACGCAGCAGAGCGAGATCCTGCTGTTAACTCCAGCTCCTGCCAACCTAGAAGTTCGAAAGCATGTCAATGCAAGTAGTTAAATAGGTACCGCCATAAAAAGCAGGAAAGTAAACAGTGCTCTTTGTGCAGAAATGTGTTCAGCCATGCTAGCCACATGGCCACGGACTTGCACAACAATGGGTCTTTACCTTTACCTTTACCTTTACCATGGGAAGAAAACTCAATCTTTCTCCTGCTTCAGTGGTGCTCCACTGGGGAGTTATCACCCTTCCTGGGGAAGCCGAACACTCCCCCATGGCCTCAGCCTGCACCCTGAGACCAAACAATGCTCTCCTTAAGTGAGCTGTCCTATTTCAGCTTTGCCTTGCCTTACAGGATTGTCAAGAGGGAATGAGCAACAGTCCCAATCTAGACCACACTTGGGCAAATGAACACCTCTGGACAACAGCCAGGAGGTTGCAGGATCCTGGGGAATTAGTCACCCAAAGAAGTCACCCCCCCAACTGGGATCTAGAAGCCCTTGACTTTAAAACAACTCCATCATGTCAAAGAAGGGAAGACAGGCATCGTTGACTAAAGTTGGCTAAATTTCAGGAAGATATTTCCCTTGCAGTATGATCTGTTTGATGGCGGAATGGACAAAGCAAAGGTTGAATGCTTCGGCCACAGACGTTTTACACTGGAGCGGTTGGGCTTATTGTCCCCTGGGGTCCCTTCTGGCCCTATAATTCACAGTCCCATAGCCCCTGTGGAAGAAGGGCTTGCAGAATCACTTCTACGGATTCCGCATCGAGAAACCCCTGGAAAAAGTTGTCATAACTGAACTGATTGTTCCCTAACAGCAACAATAATGATTAATCTTATATTTTGCTTGCTTGGGAACTGCCACTAGGGGGCATCACTCACCTAGTTTGTTCTTTTTGGACCTCTGTTTTGTCAAGATCCATATCATTAACTGAATGATGCATAATAATTTCTTTCATTCATTTATTTGTTCAAAAGATATCTACCCTGACTTTCTCCTTAAAAAGCAGCCAAGGCAACTTACATCATTAAAAACACAGTGTTAAAAGCGAAATACAGTAAATTATTCCAAGAATAGCAAACATTATATTACTGTATTTCCCATCTATAAAATGCCTCCATGTATAATATGACACCAACTTTTCCACCTCCCAGAGTTCCATTGGAAGAATATAAACAAACAAACAAACAAACAAAACCAAAATTACAGCTTTGCAACCATGTGGGTCTCTCCTCAGCTTACTTCTGTGTATAAAACGACCCTCAATTTTTAATCTAACAATTTTAGACAAAATTATAGTCTGATACATGGACAATACAGTAAATTTGTTAGGTGCAAGCATTGCTAAAAACAGATTTAGAAGCAAAAAGGTAAAAAATAAAAACTATTCTATGTATTGTTTCTTAGACAGTAAATCACTCAGGGAAAGCTTCCCTGAAGAGAAAGGTCTTTGCCTGCTTAAGGAAGGACAGTGAGGATGCAGTCAACCTGGTCTCCAGTGGGAGGGAGTTCCAAAGACTGGGAGCAGCCACAGAGAAGGCCGTCTGCCGTGTCCCCACCAAATGCCACGGTGAAGGTGGCGGGACTGGGAGACAGGCCTTCCCCCGATGATCTTAACACTCAGCAGACTCATGTTTAGGTCTTTATAGGTTAAAACCAGCACGTGCTTGGAAATGGAACCACCGCCAAAGCAAAGCTAGAAAATTAGAGGGTATCTTACTTTGGCCATATCTTAAGAAGTCAAGATATAAAATTTCCAGAAACTTTGGGGGAAACAAGGAGGGGGACTTTCTCCATGGCTTTAAAATTTCTGGAAATGTTGTATTTCTAGAAGACCCACTGGAAAAAGGAAATCATGCTGGGGGAAATTGAAAGCAATATTGGGGGGAAAGGGGTCAGATCACAAATAAGATGGATAGACTCTCTAAAGGGAGATTGCAGTTGTTGAGGAAGCTGATAGGGGGATACTGGGATTTTTTTCTCCTCCAATCTATGGTTAGAGATGGGCATGGACCAGAATCATAGAATCATAGAGTTGGAAGAGACCTCAAGGGGCATCCAGTCCAACCCCCTGCCATGCAGCAACCTCTATCACAGTATTTCCGACAGGTTGCCATCTAGCCTCTGCTTACAAACCTTCAAAGAAGGAGACTCCACCACCCTCCATGGTAGCATATTCCACTGCAGGATAGCATTAACCGTCATGAAGTTCTTCCTAATGTTTAAATTTTAAAAAATGACAAATCTGAGTGGTTCGTGGCTGACCACGAAACACCCTCCAAACTGGTGAGTGGTTCATGTTTCTGGTTTGTGCCTGGGGTGGAGGAGAACCTAATGCCTCCATCACCTCTGCTCCTCCTTCTTGATGACCCCTCGTCGCCTCCCTACCTGGTCTTTCTGCCCACCCCCCAAGTTGCTTTCTAGAAGCAGGACCAGCTATTTCTGTGCATGCCCTCATCCAGTGGTGGCAAAGCTTCAGCACTCCAGATGTTTTGGACTGCAACTCCCACAGTCCTTTGTCATTGGAAATCTAGGCTCGGAATTCTGGGAGTTGTGGCTCAAAGCATCTGGAGTGTTGAAGGTTCGCCACCACTGCTAGTCTGGTCAGCTGATAGGCATGCAGAGAGAGCCTGCTGGGCCGGCTGTTGGAAGGGAAGCTGGGACACTGTTGCTGAAGATGGCAGTGGCGGAAGAGGAAGAGGAGGAGGCAGCAGGGCCAGGGAGGGAGGGGGCAACTTGCATGAACCAAACCATGAACCAGCCCGGTTCATGGCCTTTTGAGTTCATTGGGCATTTATACACGACCCCTAAACTCCGGGGCAAATGGCTCCCAGCTCCGGAGCTTAAAAATGTTTCCTCACCAGCTCCGGAGTTAACAGGAAATTAAGTGCGACTACGCCCACTTTAGCACGTCCCAGCGCACTTTTCAAGTACATGCTCTTTGGAGGTGAAAATTATTTGATCCGGTGTAACAATAGTGAGTGCGGGGCTCTCCTTACTTCTGTTTGTTGTTTTTTGGCTCCCGCCCCTTTAAGAGCTACTTTTACAGAGACTGGAATGTTGCCGGCTGCATGCTTTTCTTTCTCTTTTTCTCCCTCCCCTCACACAGCCAGCAGCCAGGAAGTGCGGAGGGGTGGGGACACAGGAAGAGTGACGAACCCCTAAGATCTCTGGTCCGAATTTAAGTGGCCAGCGGATCTTAGGGGTCATGTGAAAAGGCCCATTAATTGACTCGTGCCCATCTCTATTCATGACCTCTCCCTTTCCGGGTCTGTTTATTTTTGCTACCAATTCTCTTGGATGGCAAACCAGCCAGCTGGAAATTTAGGGTGCGCTGAAAACTGCATGTGGTCAAGCAATTTTCACTAGAGATGGGCACGGACCAGTTCGTCCCAGTTCATAAAGGCGGCAGCATAGGTGCTGCTGCTCCCCTGCCATGACTCCTCTTCCCTAATCAACCACCTGCCAGGGCTAGTTTGCTAGCTTCCTGTCCCTCCTCAACTGATCTCCCAGTCCCAACACCAGCTCAGGTTTCCCTGCCAGGCCCTTTGGGTTAATCTCCCACCCAGACAAAAGTTCAGGGCAGAGACGTCTGTGCTCTTGCTCGTGACAGGGGGATTAGCCGAATAAAACATACAAACTGGGCCTGATGAGTGGCTAGATCGTCTGAAGAGGTGGGGAAGGGAACCAGCAGCACCTGTGCTGCCCCCTTTATGAGCCCGGATGAACCAGGACAAATTAGGACGAACTGTCCCAATTCGTATTTAGTATTTACCACTATTTGGGCAGGCATATGATCTTCCTTACAGGGCCAATTGATAAATCCCTATCAACGAGGACCCAGAGTATCTTTGCTATGGCTTTGCTTCCTATAGCCTCCAGTTTGCTTATTGCAATTACCTGTCCCACCCTCTTTTTGAGCAACATCCTCTTTCTCTGGTGGCAGGGGCCACTGCTACCATTTGTGTCACCCTCTGGGGGGCAGGGAGAAGCCCCTGCCTCTTCCCCAGGCTGCCTTTATTTTTCCGCCATGGCCATGGCATTGGGTTGGCTGGTTTTCTTTGTTTCCTCATCATGACAACAGAAGAGTTTGCATGGCTCTCGGTGGATGGCTTTCTCTTTCCCCTAGTTCAGACAGTTGAAATGCCACTTTCTTTCTGGGAAAATCACAGAGAAATGGGTGAATCTTGAAATCCTGGACATTGGATATAGGTGTAGCGAAAGCTATCCCTGATCCGAATCAGACCTCACAAATGGAGAGGACCATGCCAGTGCCTGCCAAATAGCTACTAAAGATTAGGCGGGAGGGGATTTACTGACCACTCCAATTCAGAATCACAAACACCAACGAATCCATAAGGATCTAAAGCTGAGCTTTAACATTCTCGTGGCTGGATGAGTGAGAGCCGATTGCCCAAATCTTGTTGCCTAGTTATGCCTGCAGAAGGTAAACGCTGTAACTCACAGAGGCTTTGAGCTACTCGTTATTACATGCAAAAATTAAAGAAAAACAAAACAAAACAAAAGACACAAACATGTGGCACCTTAAAGACTAACTTTCATATTTTAATGTGACGTTTCGTGCACATGTGCACTTCTTCAGACATATAGCAGCAGAATGAAGTCTGAAGAACTACACATGTGCACGAAACATCACATTAAAACATGAAAGTTAGTCTTTAAGGTGCCACATGTTTGTGTCTTTTGTTTTGTTTTGTTTTGTTTTGTTTTTCTTTAATTTTTGCCTGAAATTCTTGAAAAGACTAACACGGCTACGCTCTCTTAAATTTTGTTATTACATCACCGCTTGGATTTTTTGGGGCACCCACATGTCAGGTAGGTTGGGGCATGCCCCCAAGTCCAAGTGAGATGCAGTTACGAGTTACACCATTTGCCTTCTGCAGGCCTAACTACACAACAGGACGAGGGCCAATCAGTCTCTCCCCCCCTTTCTCTCTCTCATCTGAATTGTTTCCATCTCAAGTTCACACCGCTGAACTTATGCCGAAATTCTAGATGCTCAGGACAAAACCCAAATCCTTTGCATTTTCCATCCTCAAAGTCTGCAACGCGTACAAAACATCTCTGTGCAAAGCTGGCATCCATTCCCTTTGCGAAGCACAGCATGCTCTAACTTCAACTATGGAAGGACTGTTTGATAGTGGGGGGAGACTGGAGCAACCCAGCTGATGCTTCTAGCTTCTAGAAGTCCATTCCATAAGGTAGCGAGTGTCATTCTTTTTGGGTCCAATTTCCATTATTTGCACAGAGTTCGTTCTTGCGAATGCACATGCTCCATCCAGGGAGAATGAAGCAGGGCTTATTCTCCAGGAGATGAAGTGTGTGTGTGTGTGTGTGTGTGTGTGTGTGTGTGTGTGTGTGTGTGTGTGTGTGTGTGTGTGTGTGTGTGTGTTGTGCTTTCTTGTTCTCATGCAAGAGAAAGAGGCCACTGAGAATCTGTATCCTTAGATGCAATTGTCCTGTCACTGAGCAATGTCTGTTTCCCTGGGGGGGGGGTGTTGTGGGACTGCAGCGTAACACAATTTGTGTTGTTTCCATGGGCAGTGAGAGTATCTTCCATCAATTGTGTGTTTGCTCCTGGCTTCCTCCTCAGGAGCCCGTGGTAACTGCCGGCTGAATTGTTCAATGGATGCTTCTGCAGACAGGATGCAAACGGAGCGCCAGGTGCTGGGATATTTTCCTGCACGCTGGCCGAGAGCATGCAAAGTGCTGATAACACAAACAATATAGCAAGGGGGAAAGTGGGAACAATTAGAGCCTGGAAGCTCTGGGGACACGATCCACCCCACCCCCTACCCCTGTGGATTGAGAGGGCCCTTCCCAAACATAGAAAAGTAAATGTCACCAAGTTCTAAGAACAGTTTCATTCCAGAAAGTTACTCGCAAATCTCAAATCTTGTGTCAGACTAACAGCAAAGAAACGGGCATTTAACAATGGCGCTTGACTGTTTTGGAATTAAAAAATCAAATTTAAACAAAATTCAATGGCAGATATTTCTTATTTCCTCATTCAAAAATTATTTGTCCCTTATTTTCAAATTTAAAATCATTTGCACCAAGTTTGGGGGGTTGGTTTTACATTAAATTAGGGATTCAATTTTTCTCTAGAAGAAGAAGCCAAATGGTAAAGAAGGAAATATGAGGAATATAAGGTTTCCTTTAAAGGGCATAATGCAAATATTTCTCTGAACTACTGAAATTAGGCAATATCAGGAGATAATGGGCCTCCCAAAGGCAATTCCAGATGGAGCATTTGACCTCCTTAAAGTACTGAGGGTTCTGGGTTGATGTTATGAATATTTTTCAGTATTATATGGTGTCCCGTTTATCTCAATTTGTACAGTCCTTTCTCTTTAGGACTTTCTATTCCTTTTTTGTCTCTTAAAAATGATTTATTTTTAGTATTGTTTTGAATTGAGGGCTAACTACTGCTAAACATGCCTTGAGAAAAACATGCCTAGTTTTTTCAGAGTTTCCTCAAAGGGCTTGGTTTCCAGGCCCCTGATCATCCTTGCCGCCCTCCTCTGAACATGTTCCAGTTTTTCAGCATTTCAGCACTTTCTTGAAGCGTGGTGTCCAAAACTGGACCCAAGACTAAAGATCAGGCCTACTCTGTGCCTAACGGAGGGGAACCAGCACCTCACAGGATTTGGAGACTATACTTCTATCAATAGAACCTAAAATATCATTTGCCTTTTTATAGCCACATCACACTGTTGGCGCATATTTGATTAAGTCTTGGTCATGTGAGACCGGCACGTGTGAGGAGAACGTGGAGGAACAGCAGAGGCACACAATGCTGATATTTAGCTCCTGCAGACCAATCACAGCACAACACAAGCCGATTGGTAAAGTGCAGGAGGTGAGAAAAGCTCCTGTTGTGACAATCAGATGCTTTCCATTGTCAAGAAATTCCCTCTTCTGGAGATCAGTTATCTATAATGTATAGCCTGGCTCTTAGCAGTTGAGCTAAAAGAATGCAGATTGAGGTGTTTTATAACTTGATTAGATTGCACCATTTCTGAACCAAGGGGGGTGTCAACATATTCATGCTGGGTTGAAGTTTCAAAGTAATGTTTAATACAAAACACCTATGGAGAAGACTGTACACTTAAGTGACCTTTATTTTATTTTATTTTATTTTATTTTATTTTGAATATTTTTACCCCACTTTTCTCCTTGGAAAAGGACCCAAGGTGGCTTACAATAATGGGGATAAGATATAATCCAGAACATTTAAGACATACTCAAGTTAATTTAATTAATTTAATTTAATTTATAAATTTTTATTCAAGTTAAGAAGAGGGGTTTTGAAGAGGCATCTTACAACATTAAAAGGTAACATTAGAGCTACAAAGAGCATGCAGGAAGAAAAGAAAAATTCATTATGAGGGGTGAAAAGCAACATGGAAATCACTGATGTTCTTATGAAATCAGTCAATGCAATCATGTATGGTAATCCATATAAAGTCACATAGTAGGTACGTAGTCTCTCATTCAGGGAAAGACCCTGGGAAGAAGTGAGAGATTCAAGGTCTCAGAAGTGGGCAGAGAGACGTAATGGCATGCATGTAATGGCTCAGTTAAGTGTGCCAAGTCATGGGGTAAAAAGTAGCAAATGTGATTGAATAACAATATTATATATACTGGACATAGGAGCACATGAGAAGGAGGGATTTTGTAAAATTGTGAAAGGTTTGGAAGTTGACTGCGCACACTGATGTTGTACAGTGGTTCCCTGCCCATTCATGGTTCATATACTGTGGTCCTGCTATATTGCGGGACCGCAGTGTATGAAAAAAGGCCCCCTGGGGTAAGGGGGGAAAGGCCTGTTTCAGGCCTCCTGTACTTACCTCAGGACTGGCGCTGCCCTGAATGGGCCTGCGGGGACCTTCCCAGGCCTTCTGGAGCCCCCAAAATGGCTTCTCCTGTGAACCGGAAGTGACTTCCAGTTCGCCAAAATTCATTTCGGAGGCCTCCAAGGGCCTTTCAGAGATGATTTTCGGTGATCCTGAAGTCACTTCCAGTTTGCAGGAAAGCCCTTTTGGGGCCTGCAGAAGGCCCGGGAAGACCCTCGCAGGCCTGTTTGGGGCAGCACCAGGATGGGCGTAAGTACAAGGCCCCCCAGCTAGGCCCCCCAGGCCTAACCCAACCTGCATCCGCCTATCGCAGATTTTCAATTATCGTGGGTCAGGTTGGATCCCTAACCCCGCAATAGGTGTGTGTGTGGGGGGGGTCACTATATTGCTGTATTCAAGCTGGAATTCCTAAGTTGGATGTTCTACAACTTGAAGGTTGGAAAGTTTACTTTGCTGAACACTGAACTTGGATATAAAGTTACTCCTCTGTATAAATTATATATATGTAAATAGATTGCTGCAACAAGGAAGTCTTGCTTGTCTTCACTGAAGATGTTATGCTTCAACTCAAGGTAGCAGGCTACCCTGATAATTGTGGTGGACTACATATCCCATGGTCCACCCACACACTGGACAGGGGGCCAAACTACATGCTTGTTTTCTTCCCATTTAAAAAGCTCTGTGCATGTAGAAAAGGAGTAAAGCAGGGGAAAGATTAGCACACAAGGCGATGGTCTCTCCTTGGTGAGAGGATTTCAAATGGAGGTTGCCTTGACATGTAGTCAGTCACTTGTAGAACACTTTGCTTTTGCTTTTAGTCCCACTCTTAACTTTGAAGAGCCGTTCCATTTTTGGGATCCTAAGGATTCCAGCTCCCTCCCAGAGCTGCCCACAAAATGGGCATTTCATCCGCACGTCATTTCATCCGCACGTCACGGAGGCCGATCCAGTCGAACTCCTTGTTAGGAAACAGTTTTTGTCAGCGTTTGGCGTGAGGTTGGGGCACGGCAGGACACCAATTAAGGTCTCCACGTCTGCTTTCAGTACCCGGAAGATGCATGGAACCGAACGAGGGGACGATCCATCAAGGCCGGGGAGAGGGCTCAAGGCCTGTCACGCTGACAGGGGATCGAGTGAGCCAGGGGTCTCTCTGGACAGACAGGTGATGGGGGACATTATATCATCCCGAGCCAATTCAGCAGCTGAGCGGCATGATAAATGATGCCAAGGTGCTTTTGGCTCCGGTGTATTGACTAGGAAAAGCAGGGAAAAGGTTACAAACTCACACAGGCGCCACGCTCAGGCAGAACTCAGTGACGACCACATCTGAGACAAGTTCCTTTTTATTTTTTGGACTACTGCCGGTGGAGGGATACTGGGAGAGGCAAGGCAACAAAGTTCTGCTAGCAATAGTGTCCAAGTTACTTGTGGTCTCTGTTTCCAATAATTTAATAGCGCTCAGGCCACTCTCTACTCTGTCCAGCCTGACTTCATTTTTCCCGGAAGAGGAACCTAATAAAGGCCTCCAGGAAACCAGTTTTTGCTGGTTGCAAACTTTCAACATCTTGTATTCAGCAGTATTCAGCAGCAGGTGATATGCTCCTGAATACAGGTGGGCACAAACTACTGGTTCAGTGGTTCGTGCCAGTTCGTTTTGCACCCAGTGGAGACGGGGCAGGGAAAATGGGACACTGCCTCTGAGTGGGTGCCCACCAGAGGGGGTGAGGCTGGGAACCATCAAACACCTGTCCAGCCAGTAATTGAAACAGGACAAACTGCCAAACTAGTAACTGGGAGTTGGGTCATGGCTACTGGACTTCTTTTTTTGAGAGATAGAGCTCGAAAAGAAGTCCAGTAGCCATGACTCAACTCCCAGTTAAACGAACCTGGATGACTGAGACTCTTCACAGACGTATTGCCAAACTAGTAGTTCACGCCATCTCTGCTCCTGAACATAAGCCTTGCTGGAAGAGGCTACAGCCCATCCAGTCCAGCATTCTGTCTCACACAGGGGCTCACCTTTTGCTTCAGGGTATTCCCAAGCAGATTTCTTCCCCTGTTTATGATTCCCAGCAAATGGCATTGAGAGATATCCTGCTTCTCTCTCCAACCCAGAGGTTGTCCTTAGGCATCCATCATGATAGCCATGGATACCCTAGTTCTCCATGAACTTGTCCAATCCTTTCTTAAAGCTGTCAAGGCTGACAGCTGTCACCACGTCTAATGGCAGGAAGTTCCAGAGCCTCAATGGATGGCTGGGTCGCCTCCTATGGATGTGTCCTCCATGAATCTGCTCAGTCACCCTTCAAAGCTATCTCATACCACAGCAACAGGTTCCCTTCCATGTAGCAGTGATGCATTTTAAAAAATATATAGGATCAATAATGTCTGTTCCTCCCACAACACCCCCATGCTTACAGGTAAGTGCTGGTTCTGATGCAGACTGCCACCCACGTGGGTCCCACCTTTAATTTCCATCACCAGGAAAGGCCACATTGAAATGAATGTTGTTCTTAACCTTTGCAACTGAATTAATGACTTTTTATGGCTCTGTGGCTTTGGGCCTTTCATTCATAAAAGGACCAAAACAATCAGACAATCAACACAGAGGGGAGGGGAGGGTATATGATAAGTGATATACTGTATAATAGCTGCCTAGATGCCCTGAGCACATCTGATCTCACCTGATCTCAGAAGCTAAGCAGGGTTGGGCCTGGCTAGTACTTGGATGGGCGACCACCAGGGAATACCAGTTGCTGTAGACGCCTGGAGTAGCAACTGGCAAACCACTCCAGGATTTCTGCCAAGAAAAACTCCATGGACATGGGGTCACGACTGCAACGACACAACAACAACAATACTTTATAATATATATAATCTTAGAACTGCAAAGCAGGAAGGTTCAACCCATCTCAAGGGAGTCGGGGATTTGAACTCTTAACCTTTAGCTCTGCAGCCAAAGACCTAAGCCACTGAGCTGTCCAGCAGTCCAGGTCAGGGTAGGAGAGTGTGATTGACTTAGATGGACCCACTGGTGCTGACTGTGTGCATGGTTAGAAGCTATATATCCCACATCCCAATTGGGGTACTCACTGTGCTTCACTGCCTATTGCATAACCGGCACTCCCGAGCTGGCTTTTTCCAGACTTGGCCATGCATGCTGGCAAGGGTGATGGGAACTGAAGTCCAGTCTGTCCAGGCTAGGAGAACCTGATGTACCTATTCCGGGATCCTGAACCCATCTCCTGCTACTTCTCTAGTGCTAAGTGAACAAGACTCCCCATGAGTAGGTGAGCTGCTGCGGAACTTAACCCATGTCATACCATCCGCATGCAAGCATGGATTAATTCCTTAATTAAAGCCCAGCAGCAGCTCCCGTCTTGCTATAGAAATTCCAAGCAAATATCCCCGCTCCGTTTATAGATCATAGGCTCCGAGCTGTGACATAATAAATAATCCACCGCACGTTTTTAAAGGTAAACTTCAGCACACCATTAATAACAGCTCAGGTGCCATAGATCAAAGTGAAGCCTTCCCATTAGAGCTGATCCACCATCTCTGCCGCTTCTCCCTCTCCCACACACACCTTCTGGTGCTCCCAGTTTGGTTCAGGCTCTTGAATTGCATGGTGCTGGGTCTCCTATCATTGAAAGCCTACCTCCTCTCTGTCTATCAATGGAAACGCCTCTCCAACTGGACCAGAGGCAGCCTGGAAATCATAAAAGGAGGCACATTTTTTTTCTTCTGTTTCAATGAAATTCGAAATTCTTGCCCTCCCCCAGGACTTTTCTGGCCCCAAAACATTTAAAGGGAAATTATGCTTCCTAAGAGGCTTCTTATAGGCTGTAGCTGTCATTGAGGGCGGGGGGTTCAGAGCTCATGGGATTTGGACATTTGAGGGGGGACTCAGAAAGAAACTTCTCCATGTGTGTTTCTATCTGGAACAACCTACCCTTTACCCTTCCAAGTGCTAGCTCAGATCTTTCTGGCACAAGGTTTGGTCATGCAGTCTTTTGGGGATGATTCCTTGTGGTGCAAACTAGTTTTTCTCCCTTTGGTGACAGCAGCAGAGTCTTAAAAGGGGCAATCTGTTTCCACAGCATCATAGAATAACTGACTATAAAGGAACTTTGAGTCCATATTGTGAAATATGGCGCCATCCAGATGGTGCTTAAAAGGTCCTTATCTTCAGTGCAATCTGTTTCCACAGCATCATAGAATAACTGAGCTGGAAGGGGACTATAAAGCCATTGAGTCCAACCCTCTGCTCAACACAGGAATCCAATTCAAAGGGTATGGTCATCTAACTTCTTCCTGAATGCCTCCAGGGTCAAGGGTTCAATGTTGTACTGCTCTAAACGTTGAGACTTTTTTCTTAAAATTCAGCCTAAATCTGGCTTCATAGACCTTGTGACTGTTATTATGCCTTCTGGGATGACCAAGAACAGATCCTGCCTCTCCTCTGCTTGAGTACTTTTCAAGTATTTGAAAAGTGTTCTACTTCAGTGTTGGCGAACCTATGGCACAGGTGCCAAAGGTGGCACCTGGACCCCTTTCTGTGGGCACCTGACATTGCCCCTTCACAGCCACCTGTATTCAGGTTAAATTGCCATATTGGCACTTTGCAAAAAAAATTAGTGGGTTTTGAATCACTATCACTGTCCCATCTCCTCTGTTTCTTAAGGCTAAACATGACCAGATCTTTCAGTCAATCTTCCTAGGGCTTGATTTTAACTCTGGCTTCCTTTCTGGGAAGGCAGAACAAAGAGCTATTTTGCATCCAAAGTTTTGTTTGTATCAGGAAGATACAGGCCAGCTTTTAAAGGGCAATCATAGAATAGTGAATTTGGAAGGGGGCTGTAAGGCCATCAAGTCCACACACACCCCGCTCCATACAGGAATACAAATCAAAGGAGACCTGCCAGGTAGTGGTCCAAATTTCTCTTGAATGCCTCTAGTTTTTGGGTAATTGGCTTCTATTGGAAGGATGGGTCTTTTTAAAGAAGAATCACAAGTGGATGAAATCTTATTTTTCATGCCAAACATTGCTATCAGGGAACCATGTGCCATAAATGTTTGCCAGTGCAGGCAGGCTCTATGACAGGTGTCCTCAAACTATGGCCTGCGGGCCGGATACAGTACACCAGGGCCTGAATCTGGTCTGCGAAAGCAACTGCAGTCAACCCCCACACACACACACCAGTTTGAAAGCAAGGAAGTGAGCTGGCCTCTGCTGCTGCTTCTATTGGTGAAGCAGTTCAAAGAGGTGGGCTGTGTCACTTCCCCACTGCCGCCCAGATGACTGGTGCACCGGCCGGCCGTGTGGGGAGCATTTTAAAATGGGAGGGCCTCCCCCGCTTCCCCGCCCCACCACAGCCCCCACACCGCTTGCCCCAACCCTCCCCACTTGGTTCCCTCAGCCCCCCCCTTGCTGTCTCCGCCGCCCGGCCCCCAACAGTTCTGAGCAGGGCTGGCACGTCCATTAAGGCGAACTAGGCAGTTGCCTAGGGCGCCAAAATGGAGAGGGGGCGCTGGCCAGCCTGCTGCCCCCCTGCCGCCCCCCACCACTTGCCACCGCCGTCCATCCCCCCTCCGCCCGTCGCCGTCCGCTGTCCGCCCCGCGCCCATCGCCACCCACACCCATGCCCGTCGCCGTCCGCCCCCACGCCCGTCACCGTCCCCCGTCATCCGCCGCCCCCTGCTGCCCGCCCCCTCCCGCCACCGCCTCCCACTGCCGCCGCCCCACCTGCCCGCCCCCGCCTCGCCTAGGGCGCAAAAAAAACCTAGCGCCGGCCCTGGTTCTGAGGAACAGTAAACTGCCCCCCCCCCCGTTTAAAAAGTTTGAGGACCCCTGCCCTATAGGTTGCCGTGAAGATAGGGGCTTTTAAAGCACCAGCTGGGTTGCTTTAAAAATCAAGCAGGTGTGAAGCCGATTGGCTCTCATTTGGCTTGGCCCTAACTATCCCCCTTCTCTCCTCCTCCTCATCTTTTCAAGGGTGTGCATCAGAAGGCAAGGAAGATTCGGTGCAATTTGTGAAGAAAGAAGAGATTATTGGATCTCTTAGGTTTGCTGGATTGATATTTTCCACACTTGAATACTTGGCGAACGGGAGGTTCTTCCGCAAGGCACAGAGCCTGTAATTCGAAAACCGAGTACAATGTTTTTCCCTGGCAGATCTACAGAACAGGCTCACATGGAGCAAAGGTTCAGAGCAGGGAGGCCAATAAAATTATACACTGGAAAATTAAAGTCCTGAGAACTCTGCAAAGAATAAGTCTCCTTGGGTCTGTGAATTTTGCATACATGTTGGAGCAGTTCCAACAAAAGGTGATCAAAGGGTGATCATAAATGGCCTCTCTACAGCTTGGAGTGCCTAGATGCCCTAAGGACATCCGATCTCGCTTGATTTCGGAAGCTAAGCAGGGTCGGCCCTGGTTAGTACTTGGATGGGCGACCACCAGGGAATACCAGGTGCTGTAGGCGCCTGGAGTAGGAACTGGCAAGCCACTCCAGTACTCCTGCCAAGAAAACTCCATGGACATGGAGTCACGTAGAGTCGGTCATGACTGTAACGACACAACACACACACACACACACACACACAGCTTGGAGAGACGTGACCAGTGGGGGCCCCCAGAGTTCTGTTCTGGGTCCGGTGCTGTTCAGTATCTTTATTAATGACTTGGAGGAAGGAATAGAGAGTAGGCTAATTAAATTTGCAGACAATACCAAATTGGCAGGGGTTGCTAATTCCCTAGAGGATAGGGTGAAAATCCAAAAGGAACTTAACAGATTAGAGGGCTGGGTCAAATCTAATGGAATGGGTTTCAACAGTCAGAAATGTAGCATGGTGCATCTAGGTAAAAAGAATGAATTGCAGTTATAGGATAGGAGACACCAGGCTGGAAAATAGTACCTGTGAAAGGAACCTGGGAGTCTTGGTGGACCATAAATTGAACATGAGTCAGCAGTGTGACCCGGCGGCCAGGAAAGCCAATGAACTTCTTGGTTTCATCAACAAAAGCCTAGTGTCCAGATCAAGGGAAGTGACAGTACCACTCTATTCTGCTCTGCTCAGACCCCACCTGGAGTACTGTGTCCAATTCTCTGCACCTCAATTTAAAAAGGATGTTGACAACCTCGAGCAGGTACAGAGAGGGCGACCAGGATGGTTGAAGGACTGGAGGAGCAGCTTAGGGAGCTGGGAATGTTTAGCCTTTCAAAAAGAAGGCTGAGGGGAATATGATAGCTATGTTTAAATATTTCAAAGGATGTCATATTGAAGAGGGAACAGGTTTGTTTGCCATGGCTTCAGAGACTAGGACCTGGGGCAATGGTCTCAAACCACAGTAAAATAGATTCCATTTAAAAGTTAGGAAGAACTTCGTGATGGTGAGAGCTGTTCGGCAGTGGAATATGCTGCCACAAAGGAGGGTGGTGGAGTCTCCTTCTTTGGAAGTTTTTAAGCAGAGGCTGAATGGCCACCTGTGTGTGTGGGGGTACTTTGATGGGGGTTCCTGCATGGCAGGGTGGTTGGACTGGATGGCCCTTGAGGGGAAAGGACTCGCAGGGGGGGTGAGAAATGTAGATGTCATTAAGGCAGATTAGAGAGTCTTAGATCCCACCCCTCCCCAATACAAATACAGGCCTCTCTCCCTTAATTTAAGGATCTTCCACACATGCATCCTTATCCTGCTCCCCTGGAATCCAAACACTCAGATGGTTTGCAATACCCCTGAAATACATTGGAAAACAACTCCCAGAGCCCAAGAAGTTGGGGTTGATAGACATTGTAGGATAGACAATATTTATTTATTTATCATTTATTTATTTATTGAACTTATATCCCGCCCATCTTCCCAGAGGAACTCTGGGCGGCTTCCAACAGACAAACCAAACAGTGGTCGTCAATACAAAATACAATAATACTCATGGAGAGGGGCCAACTTGGGAGATGCACAAATCAAACTGGAGATGGCCATGAACCATGGTTTGTATTCCCTCCCTCTCACCTCACCAGCCCATGACCCCACTCACCAGTCAGTGTGTGCTCCTCTCCTCCTCACCTGTTCAACCATTCATGCCCCCCGCCAGAGCACAGACTTTCCTCCCCTGCCTCTTTGGGTGTTTACTCACTCAGATAAGGAGGTATAACATCCAAAATGAGGCTCAAGCCCATCTCTAATTCAAAGCCATATATGAAATTCAAACCAGCTGACCTTTTTGCTTTAAGTGCTCAGGTGCTTTTTTAGATTACCAGGGGGGATATCAAACCTGTGTGGTAGAAGCTACATGGATTTTTTCTTTCTTTCTCCCAATCAAAATCCTATGCTTCCTTCTAGGTGCATGCTAAGGCAATTAGGAGGAGGGAGAGAGAGAGAGAGAGAGAGAGAGAGAGAGAAGAAAAGAAAATCCCAAATAGATAAAACAGGTTTATTTCATTTTCAAGTTTCAGCCTTCTTTTTTTACATTTTACACATTTCATTGACACGGAAACACTACAGACTACTATTGCAACATCTATTTAAAAAAGAGAGAGGGGAAGGGGGAGATGACAAAGTCACCTGATTGGAAAGACAACTTCCAGGTTGGAGAACTAGGTTAAGCGGAGATTTTATACAGTGTGCAAAAGGGGGAGAGGGAAAGGTCCTTCCCCTCCAATTCTCCCAGCATTGTATCTGAATAAGCTACAATTCCCGGGGGTGGGTGAGTGGGAGAGGATGTCTCATGCAGGCCCACACACAAACCAAAGGGCTCCTTTCTAGCATTTAATATGCATCTACTGAGCCAAGCTGGAACATCTTGACCTTGTAGCACAACATTCAAAGGATGTACACAATGATGCAATGAACAGGAATGTAACAATCTCTCCACACAGGCCCAGCACTTCTTCAGAAACTCAGTCCTCCTGGGATAACTCATTTATTGGCAAAAATTCCTCATTAATATACATTTATGTTAACCGTCAAGGAACAGTGTTCCCAATGGTGAGATCTCATCCTGATTGTCTTCCAGAGGTTTTGCACTACAAACCCCACAATGCAAAGTCATTGGCCACTCTTTTAGGGAAGTTGTAGTCCAAACTGTCCGGAAAACACCTGATTGACTATCTCTGATTATGAGGTGTGGTAACATCGCCTGCATATACATGCATGCAGCCAGCCATCCTTCGCTATTGGATACAGGCAGCTGGTACATGTCCACTGAAATCTAAGTGTGTCACATGTGCAGCAGTCAGATTTTATTTCTTCAGTTGTAATGTGTGATGTGAAAGTGCAGCATCTTCTTCTTCAGGAAGAGTCCTTATGTCACTTTACATCTAAGGCTCCCTCCGACTGTCTCACTGCACATGCATCGATCCTTGACCTCACTCTGCATCCATGATGAGTCCTTCTCAAGTAGACTTCTCAGGGAGGGACTCTTTTGGACTGTCAGCAGTTGGCACTAAATAAACATTCGGCTGTAGGCTTCGTTGTCAACTCAGGTGGCCATCCTCTTAATTTTTGGGACTACTTTGGGCTAAAGGTGGAAGCTCTCATGTTTAAATATCGCTACACACCTACGTGAGAAGTAGACCTTGTAGACTAATTGGGGCTTGAAGGAACCTCAAGGATGGATGATCTAACCCAACTCCCTTGAAGGCAGAAAACCCATAGCAAAGTTTCTGGACACTTAGACTGTCCTTGAAAGTCTCTTGATGAAAGAGAATAACTCCTTGCCAGAGGAGACTATTCCAACTGTTTTAACAGCTTGTACCACCAGGAAATTGTCCCAAACAATTATTCATCAAATCTGAATCTATGGGTTGGAATTCTGTCTGTTGGAGAAATAGATGGAATTACCATCAGAGATGGGCCTCTTATGAAAAATGACTCACTGTTTCATCATTTCTTAAGCTTTTGAAACATTACAAAATGAAACATTTCTTTTGGTTGAAAATGAAACATTTTTTTTACTCTGTAAAATGGCTCCCTTACCCACCAGATTTGGTGCCTCTAGAACCCAGGAGAACCATTTTATAGAGTAACAAAGCGTTGTTTTGCTACTTTTTTTTTTTTGCAAAAAATCATTTAAAAATGAAACGAAACACTAGTAAAAATGAAACGAAACAAAACTCTATTTTTCTGTTTCGTGCCCATCCTTAAGTACCATGTTACCAGTCTCAAGGTATTTCGAGACAGACATGATATCCCTGCTTCGATATCTTTCCTTGAGCCTCAGCTTATCCAGTTCTTTCGTCTTGTGATCCTTCAGCATTTGGTCATGAAAGACCTTTGATGTTTAAACTTGGTTTTAAAAATGGCTCTCATAGGAGGCTGAAATATCCTTTAAATAACACTTGAAATCTGTTTTAAGTGATTTTAATCTATCTATTTCACAATGGTTCAAGACTCTTGGTAAGCAAAGAGCAATAAACACATATTTTAAATACTGTATGTGAAATATATATTAGTTGAACATTTCCTCCACCGACTGGGTCTCCAGGACCTTCCACACACTGGCCACCCTTCTCTGAACATATTCCTCCTTGATATCCTTTTTAAATTGTGGTCTCAGAACTTAATCTCAGAGTAGTACATCTAAGGGTCAGGTTAGAGGAAATTCCAAGGTGTAGCCTGCACAATTAAAACTGTAAACTGCCCAAAGAGTGTTTTAAGTGCTATGGGGCAGTACATAAGCAGCACATTTTGCTTTGCTGTGCTTTCCAGCATCAGAGGGGAAAACACGAGAGCCACAGAGACTACACGTTCCTGTGCATGTCTAGTTTGACCCCCAAGACTCAAGTTATTTGAATTGTCTTAATATTTATGCTGATGTATAGGAACAAAAGAAAACTGACAGATATGCTGAGAGATACCATATTTTAACAGAAGAACATGTCTACATAGAAGTACATCCTACTGAATTCAGTGGGCTTACTCTCTCCTGAGCAATGTAGCCTTTAGCCGTTACCCCACATCCACTTTGTTGCTCTAGAAAGTGCTCTGAGATGCGGATCTTAAAATTGTTCCCCCATGTCCGTCGCGCTTCAAGAAAAATAAAGTGTGACCACTCTCCCCAAAGTGCGACTCAGCGCATCTTCCTTGTACCTGGCCTTGGGGTGATGGAATCCTTGTCGCTATTCCATTGCGGTTTTTAAACCAGTACATGCACCATGGGGTACAGTTTAATCTGCAACATAACTGTTCCGTTGCCATAGGGCCACAGTGGCATTACTTGGAACAGCCACAGGACAGTAAATTCACAGTACGAGAAGCCAGTATGCACGGAAAGAAGCCAAAAAAGAAAGTATTTGGAGTTCGACAAATGACAAATGAAGATTGATATACTGATATACCTACCTATTGGGTTTTAATTTTTTTTAAAAAAAATGTGCCACAGGAAAACAAAACAAAATGCACTTTGATGCAGACCCTGTCCGTGGGGTCACAGAAGTTATGTAACAATAAAGTGTGTCCTTGGGGACACAGGAACAGCAACAAAACCATGTGAATGCAACAAGATTTCTTACACATTTTAGTGTGTTGCGGTACAAAGTGGACATGGGGTAACGGCTTTTCATTTGTATTCCTGCCTTGAGCAGATGGTTGGACTTGATCCACCGCATCTCAAAAAAGACATAGTGGAACTGGAAAAGGTGCAGAAAAGAGCGACTAAAATGGTTACTAGGCTGGGGGACCTCCCTTAGGAGGAAAGGCTAAAACATTTGGGGCTCTTTAGTCTGGAAAAAAGGCGCATGAGGGGGATATGATTGAGACGTACAAAATAATGCAGGGCATGAGTAACGTGGGTAGAGGGATGCTCATCTCCCTCTCACAAAATACCAGAACTAGGGGACATACACTCAGATCGAGGGCTGGGAGAGTAAGAACAGACAAAAGAAAATATTTTTTCACCCAGCGCGTTGTTAGTCTATGGAACTCCCTACCACTGGATGTGGTGATGAAGGCATGGCCTGGATGCCTTCAAAAGGGGATTGGACAGATTCCTGGAGGAAAGTCCATCACAGGTTACAAACCATGATGGAGATGTGTAATCTCCAGGCTTAAAACCAGGGTCCTTCAAGGGCCAGATGCAGGGGAGGGGTATCAGGAGACAGATATCTAATCTTGTGTGCTCCCAGACACATCTGGTGGGGCCACTGTGAGATACAGGAAGCTGGACTAGATGGGCCTATGGCCTGATCCAGCATGGCTCTTCTTATGTTCTTATGATGGCCTTCTAGGCTCCTTTGGACGTCATGATTCTATTACTGTCTGTGCCAATGGTTTCCAGTCTTGGGTCCCCAGATGTTCTTGGACTAAAACTTTCCACTAGCAATGGTAGCCAGGATTTCTGGGAGCTGGCGTCCAAATAACATATTGGGATCGAAGGCTGGGTACAACTGATCTATGCTGACGGGCCATTACTCTTTTTAGAGTTTCTACTGGGGTTGTTCCCTTCACCTTCTGATCTGGCCACTTCAAGCAAGTTGATACAGATTTAATACATTATTATAAATCCCAGGCATCAGTCCTGTAGTTTCACACTTGTCCGACAGATGAGGGTAAACACAGAGATTTTCATCTAGGTACAGATCTGGCAACATGCACTAGCCCAAGGGCAAGAAAAGTCTGAGATGTGAGCCATGTGTGGCCTCTGAAAGCCAATTTCTCCATTCACCCCACTTTTAAGAAAAGAGGTCTTCTCCCACAACCCACAATCCTGGAAACATTCAGAAATAGCAGTTTTTGAAACAGTGTGTGTGTGTGTGTGTGTGTGTGTGTGGAGATCAAAGCCTCTTCACCACAAAGCATCCTGAATAATAATATAAAAATGCAATCAAGGAGTTGGTGCCCTTTGATTTTCTGTTCTGACACAACCCCACCCACCCAAAAGAAAATATTGACCATTTCTGAGTCTGAAATGTCCTCTACTAGAGATGTCAAAAGGCTCTTTCTCCAACTTGCTCATGTTCTCTCTGATGTACTATAGTATCTCTCCGGTTTGAACGTCCAGGCGGCTCCCGGAGAGGATGAAGGTCTGACACTTGCTGTCTATCAGGCATTCACCACTCACATAGGAATTCTTTCAATGGGTTCAACAGGAAAAAAAGGATCTTTTGCATAAGTTTTGTGGAACCTCTGATAAGGTGAAAATACACCCTGGCGGTGGCCGCTTCCTCACGACAGGACACAAACCACGTACGTGGGCGTCAGGAAGAACAGAAAATTATTTTGCTCAGAAACTTTTGCAACCAGCTCTGGTCCCAAAAATTCTGCTGCCACCAAGGTCTGCCTGGCGAGGGGACTCAACCTTCCGGAAATGATGCATGCAGGATTTATACTGAAAACAAACAGAAATACAAAAACCACGATGTGCTTTAAAAATATGTATCTGAATTGGTAGCTGAGAAAAACACATCCTTCAAGTGTTCCCAGATGTTCTAAAAGTCCAGGTCATCTTGATCAATGGCCACATCCTTGTTTTTAGAGGCCTGGCTGCTGCCGTCTTCTGTTCCTTTCCTAGCACTTGCTGGACGAGAAGCTTGGCCTTCATCTTCCTCCTCCTCCTCCTCCTCCTCCTCCTCCTCCTCCTCCTCTTCGCTGTCAGGGTACATGTTTCCTGATTTACCGTCTGCACCGTTTTGGGCCTCTCCATTCTCGCCACCGGTTGCATTCTCTTCTTCCCGACACTCTTGGCCATCGTTGGCATCCTCAGATCCTTTCTGGGACTGCTGTGAGAAGTTCCCCATGCAGGAGATTGTGGACCTTTTTCGGATGGTTTGCATGATTCCATCGACTTCGTCTTCTTCCTCTTCCTCTTCTTCTTCTGCTGCTGCTGCAGTTGCTGCGGGATCTTCTTCTTCTCCAGGGCAGGCCTGTTCAGGTTCGCCACTCTTTTCTTCTTCTCCTGCTCCTTCTGCCCCAGTGTCAGCTTCACCCACAGCCCCATTTTGACCCTCATCTTCCACTCCTGCCGTTTCTGAGCAAGGCTCGCCACCTGCATCTGGGCCAGCCTCGTTTCCCCCATCGCTGGCCTGAGCTTCTCCTTCAACGTCACCCTCTCCTTCTGCAGCTTCTGTTCCTGAACCCTCAACACCGTCCACATTTCCTGCACATTCAGACACATCCCTTTGACTCTCTCCTTCGGCTTCAGCTTGCTCAGTGTCTGAACCCACTGCGGTGCTCTCCGTTTCATCTTCCCCTTTGGCTGCTTCCTCACCCTCTTCTTTCTGTCTTTCCTCTTGGCCTTCATCCACGCCTTTCTCTTCTTCTTCTTCTTCTTCTTTTCATTCCTTTCTTCCTCTCCTTCGTCTTTGGCTTCCTCTTCCTCATTATCCTCTTCATGATCACCTTCTCCTCCTCCTTGTTCCTCACCTTCTTCCTTCCCCTCCTCCATTTCATCTTTCACTTCCTCTTTTTCTTCTTTCTCTTTTACAGGCTGTCCCTCCTTTCCTTCCTCTTTTTCTTTTGTTTTGTCTTCCTCCACCTTTTCTCCTTTTACCTTCCCCTCTTCTTCCTCCATTTCTTTGTCTTCTTCTGCTAACTGTGCTGTATTCTCCTGGTCATGTCCTTGCTCATCTTCCTCCAACTTGCCAGCCTCCTCCTCCTCCTCCTTTTCTTCCTCTTCCACATCCACATCCTCTTCCTTTCCTTGTTTTAACTCCTCCTCCTTTTCTCCCTCTGCACCAACTTCCTCCTTCTCTTCTTTCTGTGTTACTTCCTCTTCCTCTCCTTCCTCAATTGCTGCCTCCTCCTCCTCCTCCTCCTCCTTCTTTTCTTCCTCTACACCACCTTCCTCCTCCTCCTCCTTCTCTCCTTCCTCCATTGCTGTCTCTTCCTCTCCTTCCTCCATTGCTGCCTCCTCCTCCTCCTCCTTTCCTTCCTCTACACCACCTTCCTGCTTCTCTTCTTTCTGTATTACTTCCTCTCCTTCCTCCATTGCTGCCTCTTCCTCCTTTTCTTCCTCTACACCATCTTCCTTCTCTTCCTCCTTCTTTTCTTTCTGTATTACTTCCTCTTCCTCTCCTTCCTCCATTGCTGCCTCCTTCTCCTTTTCTTCCTCTGCATCACCTTCCTCCTCCTCTTTTCCTTCCTGCACTTCCTCCTCTCCCTTCATTGCTTCTTTCCCCTCCTTTTCTTCATCCTCTCTCACTTCCTCTTTGGCTTCCTCCTCTACTTCTTCATTTGCTGCTGATTCTCTCCCTGCTTCCTTACTGTTCTCATTCCCTGCCAGGTCTTCCTTGAGAGTGCCAGCTTCATCCTCTGCCACCACCTGTTCTGCCACCACCTCCTGCCCTTCTTGTTCATTGCTGTCCCCTGCCTCTTTGCCCTCTTCCATTTCCTGGTTTGATTCAAGTTCAGCAGCCTCTCCTGCTGCTGGTCTGGAGTCTTCATCCTGACCTTCTTCAGCAATCTCGTCTTCTAATGACTTTTTGGGAGGACCAGGTTTATTCATCCTCAGGATTTGCTGGAGGTCAAAGGCCTTCACCACTGGGGCATTGGATGCCACCACTGGTGGGGGGCGCGTGGCCCTGGCCACCAGCTTCTTCCTGATACAGGCATCGCATGGGCAATACTCTTCTTCACTTGGTTGGTCACTATCATCATCCCGAATGGTACTAAAAAGGGAATCATCATCTATCTCGGCAGATAGGTCCCTCACCTCCAGCTGTTTACTCTGGTTGCCATTCCGGTCATTGTAGAGTGACATTTTGTGAATGCTTTGCAGGTGTCGTCTTCGGTTCTCCACCTGCAGCGTGGATTCCTGTTGCATTTGGTCTGGTGGCCTAGGAACCCTCTGCCCTGCCCTGCTTCTGATTTTCATCAGTTCCTTCTCTATACTCCTTTGTATCCTCTTGCTCACTTCATCTTTCACCTCGGAAATCATCATGTTCACCTCCTCGCTGTCGGGCAGGTTCCACTTCACTTTCAGCTCATTCATGGCAGTGGCGTAGTGGGTCATGAACTCCTTCTTGATCTTCTTCAAAAGCCTGAGCACCCACGTTGGGTCGGGGGCAATGGATTGTTGTTGGACAAGGGGGGCAGCTTCCTCCAAGGGCTGATGAGTGACTACGTTGCTGGGTTCAGCTTCGGCATTGGGCTCGTCTGCAAGCTCCGTGGCTCCATCTTCTGCGGGCTCTTCTTCACCCTTCCCCTCACTTGCGGCTGGTTCGGCTTCAGCCTCATGGATGCTTGGCTCTTCAGGAGCTGCTTTGCCCTTTTCAGGAGTTGGATCATCTTCTCCTTCTGTGACAACCGTGCCATCTTCGGTTTCCTCTTGGACAGTCTCTGCGTCGGTGACCGTTTCATCACACTCAGTGTTTTCATCTTGCTTGCTGCCTCCTCCTCCCTCTTCTTCCCCAGCCATTTCATTCTCTTCCTCCTGTTCTGTTTCGCAGTGACTGCCTTGACACTCCCCTGCTCCATCTTCTCCCTCTCCTCCATCTGACACCACTTTTCTTCCTGCTTCAGAGGTTGAGCAAGGGGTCAGTGCCCGAGAACAGAGTTCTTCCCCTTCGTTATGATCAGCCCCCTCCCCTGTATTGGCGGCTGCTTCTCCTTCTTCTCCTTCAGCGGGTTTGGCTTCATCCATTTTCTCTGGCGATAAGGCACGGTCCTGAGCACCAGCCACGCTCCCCTCTCCCGAACCTCCATCACCGCTACCCACATCCACTCCTGAAGATGACATTGGCGTGAAGTCACCATCTTTTAATTTGCGGCTTTTGTCGCTCAACGCAACTTTGGCCTGGTCCTCCTCTTGTAGGCCTGAGCAGGCGGCGTCTTTTTCGGAGGTGCAACCAAACCAGAGGGCTTGGAAAATATTCAAGAGCTCCGTATACAGGGGTCTGCGCCGGCCTTTGTTTGACTTACCAGATGAGTCCAACTCTTCGTCCAGGAGTTGAAGGCTGGCAAGGCAGGTGATCAAAATATTGGCCGAGTTGCTGAGCTTTCTCCCCATTGTTGGGGACACCTCGGGCAAACTGTGCGAACGGTCCATTTTGGGTTCTTGCTTGGACGCCAGCAGAGCCTTCATGATCTGCACCGAAGTCTGAATGGTGTCGGGCAAGTCCTTTCTGTGGTTGTTCTGGGTGGAGAGGGCAGCGAGTTCACATCGCGCTTGGCTAGATTCAGCCTCTTCCTCGGCGACCACTTCAGAAGACCTCTCCTCCTTGGGCTCCTCCTCTTTTGCCACCTCCCTGACCGCCTCTGCTTCCTCGGTCTCATCCTCAGCCTCACCCCCGGCCACTTCTGCTGGTGGTGGTGGTGGTGGTGGTTCTTTGCCTTCTTTGGCCCCTTCTTCTTTCTTCTCTTCCGACCCACCGCGCGACGACTCCCGATTGTTGCAGCAACTCGGTAGTTCGGCATCCAGGTCTGCCCCCTCCCCATCGTCCTGCATTTCACATTTCATCTGCAGAGTGTCCGAAGGAATTTTCCTCAGCCACTCCTGGACAACATCCTCCGGGGAGGTGTTGGGAAGGGAAGAAGGGATGATCCCATCGTCATCGGCGCAGGAGGCAGCTTCTGTTCTGGCTTCCTCGTGGCAAAACTTTCCCTCCTTATTGGAGCGATCTGACTGATCACCAATCTCGTTTGTCACGGCGGTCTCCACGGACTGTGAGCCTGCTGCTTCCTTCCGCTCCGTGTCTGCAGCGGGCTCTGATTCGGTACACACGCTGGCACTGTCATTCCTCTTCTTCAGCTGCACGGGCCTACTATTCCTGCTGCTTGGCCTCCCCTTTGGAGGCGCAGGGCAGCGCAGGCTGTACACGGAGGCCGAGGCCGAGGCTGAAGCTTGGCTAGAGCAGTCCGCCTCTGGGTAGAGGTGCCTAGTTTTCCTCCGGCTCCGCTTGGAAGACGGCGCCATGCTTGACTGTGAACAAGTGTCGTCGCTTCTCCGCGAGGCCTCCGTCACTGCCCGTTGGCTCTTGGCCTCAGAAAGGGAAGAAACCCTTGAACTCACACTCCGAAGGTCATCGTGCCGGGTCTCTGCAGCCTGGCCACATTTTGAGCAGGTAGACTCAGACCAATTTCCCCGTGGCGAAGAATCGGCCTCAGAACTACGTTTGGCCTTTGCATGTTCATTTTTCCCACCACTGTCGGAAAAGCTGGAACAAGGAGAGTTTGTGCAGCTGCTGCCGTCGGGCTGGATTCCCTTCAGGCTGCTTCGGATGGACCTGCTATAACATCTGGAGGTGCTGCTCACACTCTCCGCGTAGGCAGCTGGAGGCGCCGCTGTTTCACTGAATGAGGACACATTGGAGTGAGGAGAGCTGGAGTCATGAGAGGCGTGGCCTCCCACGTCCCTTTTCTCCACTTCATGTGAGCTTCTGGAATAGTAAGAGGCTCTGCTGTTTGACCTGGTGTCTTCTGCATGGAGAGAAGTGTTTGCTTGCTTCTTCTGGGTGGCGGAACTTCGCCGCGACCCGGAAGACACGTGTGAACCTGTGTCCAGGTGATTCCGGCTCTGTTTGCTTCTCTGCGATCTTCTGGAGGAAGTGGAGGCAGCGCTGCAGGCCGGGGCTTCATTGCTGTCACTCCGCCTGCTGTTCCCATCACAAGATCGGGAGTAGAAGGACCTTCCCGAAGAACATCTGTCACTCTCGCTGGCATCATCCTTGGCAGGTGGGTCAGAGGTCGCCTTCTCCGAGACGGAATAGGCTTCGTTGATTTCCTCTTCGTCCCGCTCAACGTCCCCCTCCGCTGCATCATTCTTAGGGCACGAATCTGTCGAGAAGGAAGTGATTGCGTGATCGTTCTCAGAAACCTCGTCTCCTTGGTCCTTCGGTCTACCAGGGTTGCTGCACTTACTAGACTGGCTGCAGAAGCTGTGCGGGGAGGAAGAGCTGTCCATAACATCTTCCCTTTCCTTGATGCTGGAGGAGGAAATGGTTCTTGCCACGCTGCACGCTTCTTCACATATCTCGATCTGGCTCTCCGCAGAACACCGAGATGTCCTGGATTTGGTACTCCCCGGCCTGCTTCCTTTGCTTTCTTCTGGGGCTTCCCCGCCCACCACGATGCCGTCCTCTTCGTTCTCCGAATTGGCTGAGGTACCTATGGCCTCTCTTTCACCCGGTGTTCCATTTTGCCTTAGGTTGGCCTGGAGGCAATCGCACGGGGAGCTGCATGTTTTCACCGAATGGTATTCGACGGTATTTTGGACCGTCTCTGTATAATGCGAGGATTCGTGTACGATGTGCTTGGTGTACTCATCTCCGCTGGAGGAGGTGCGGATGCTGTCGACGGAGGCTACCTTTTCCCGGACTATCCTCCGCCGTGAGGACGTGCTGGAGCAGGAGGAGTGGGTGTGCCACGTATTCCTGGCCCCGGGATCCTCCTTTGGACCAGCGTGCATGGGGTTTTTCCAGATGTCGTAGGGCTTGCACAGCTTGCCGCAGTTGTGGCAACGAGCCTCCTCGATCTCCGATTCTTCGAGGTTGGAAACGTAAGAGTCGGCATCGCAGGGGTACAAGGAATCGTCCATCTCGGAGCTGGCCTCGGGGTTCTCCGTAGTTTCCCCTCTGTTATCTTCGCTCACGGCTAGCTCCTCACAAAGCGCCCTGTTCATCAGGCTTGACTTCTTGATCTGCGTGGACCACTGGAGAGTTTCGTCGTTGATCAGGCGGAAGCGGACTTTCATCTCAACCGATAAACTCCCATCTTTATTCATGTGCACGCTCTTCTCTATGTCATCATGGACCAGATCCCCTCCTTTAGAGCGGACGTAACTGTGGACGGAAGGAGCGCCGTTCTCCGAGGACCCAAGCCCGTTGGGATAGGACTTTTCTGATGATAAGGATAGCCGTGCGGATCGGTTGCTCAAGGATGATCGCGGGTGAATCACGCTCTTTTTGGCTTTCAGTCCAAAATCCACTGTGGTCCGCAGGACAGGGAAAGGTAAAGGAATAAAGTGTGTGGGGGAGAGAGAGAGAGAGAGAGAAAGAGAAAGAGAAGGGAAATAGTAAGCGTTTACACCAGACCTACAGACCCAGACATGGAAAGCGGTATACTACAGAAGGACCAATTATCTGTGGAATTATTATCTGCAAATTCACTTATCCGCAGTCTGAAAATATTTTTTTAAAACCCTAGGAATATATATTTCTAAAGATGAAATTGCCTGAACGGGCTGCCAGAAGGAGCCAGAGACCATGTTATGGATAGCGTTTGCTCTTAAAATACAGTTTGCTGTTATCTGCATTTTTTCAGCATCCACAGGTGGTGGCTGGAACAGGTCCCCCACAGATTTGAAGCTCCTTCTGTATAAACATCTTGGAACTGCAGAGCCTGAAGGGACGCCATGGATCATCAAATCCATCTAGTCAAGGAGCCCCAGCAGAGAATCAAACTCCCAACCTCTCATTCTGCATCCAGATGCCTATAACAACGAGTGACAGTAAGTTCTATCCTACTGCTTGGGCGCCAGCTTTAACCCAGGGAAGACCAAAGCACAGACTTGCAGATGCCGGGTGGGGTGGGGGTGGATGTGGGGTCAACAAGCAGTAACCATAGCCAGGGCTAGAGAATATGGGATGTGTCTGTGTGTTGCGTTGTTACAGTCATGACCGACTCTTCGTGACCTCATGTCCATGGAGTTTTCTTGGCCGGAAATACTGGAGTGGTTTGCCAGTTCCTACTCCAGGCGCCTACAGCACCTGGTATTCCCTGGTGGTTTCCCATCCAAGTACTAACCATGGTCAACCTGGCTTAGCTTCCGAAATCAGGTGAAATCGGATGTGCTCGGGGCATCTAGGCAGCTAGAGAATATTGGATATGGATTGAAGCCCAAAGACATCTAGAGGACTGCATTTTGCCTGGGCAAAATGATATATGAGGGAATTCCTACTATATAACATTATATGTATTAACATACATGATTACATTGATTGATTTCATAAGAACACCCGTGTTTTCCATTTTACTTTACTTTCCCCTTTTTGTGCTCTTTGTAGCTCTAATTTTACCTTTTAATGTTCTAAGACAGTGGTTCTCAACCTGTGGGTCCCCAGATGTTCCTGGACTGCAATTCCCAGAAATCCTGGTCAGCTCAGCTAGTGATGAAGACTTCTGGAAGTTGCAGTCTAGGAACATCTGGGGACCCACAGGTTGAGAACCACTGTTCTAAAATGCCTTCTCTAATTCCCTGTTTTTAACTTGAATATGTGTTAAATGTTCTGGGCTGTATATGGTCCCTCATTACTATAAGCCACCTTGGGTCCTTTTCCAAGGAGAAAGGTGGGGTAAAAATATTCTAAATAAATAAATAAATAAATAAATAAATAAATAAATGTCAAACATGGGAAGGATGCAAGGATCCAGGCACAAATGCCTGATTCTCAGGGCTCGCCTAGAAGGCACCTCAAATTGCAAGATAAATCCAATCGGGGGCAAAATTAGAAGAGACAGGGAATCCATTCTTGCTTTTAGTGAAATGTGTATTTTAAAACCTTTTTAAAAAAGTGTTTTTTTAAAAAACCCTTTTAAAACACTCCGATCCACCTGCCAAGGGCCCAACCAGGAGTCTGTCTATGGTTTAGAAATGCAGCCTCTGGAGTCATCCAGAAATGTCCACGCTGGACCTCCTGGACAAGGGCATGGGCTGGATGATCCACAGGGTCTCTTCCAGCATGGTAGTTCTAACAGAGTGATGAAGCAGCAGCAGGAAGAGCTGGTCATTATCTACAAATCTCTATATGGCTTGGATCCAGGCTGAAGGGCCTTATCTCCCCATTGGGAGCCTTCTCGGCATTTAAGATCATCAAAGGATGTCCTCCGATTGGTCCCATTGCCAACACAGGCATGGCTGATGGGAACACGAGAGAGGGCCTCCTCTGTGGCAGCTCCCAAGCTATGGAACTCTCTATCTCAGGAAATCAGGCTGTTCCCCTCACGTTTATCCTTCCACCAAGAGCTGAAGACCCCCATCTTTCTGGCAGGCTTTTAACAATCATAATTAAGTCCCGCAATCCTGTTTTTGTTAAATTCAGTTTGTTTCTAATGTTTTCAGCCATTCAATTGCTATACTTTAATTGTTTTAATGTATGATTTATTATGCTTTTATTTTTTTTCTCTTTAATATTGTGAGCTGCCTTGGGTCCCCTTACTGCAGTGGTTCCCAACCTGAGGATCAGGACCCCTTTGGGGGTGGAAAGACCATCTCACAGGGGTCGCCATGAGCCAGTGAAGAAAAAGGCACAAACAGCTTGGGTCTGGAGGAGGGGGGGGAGTGAGTTAGGGCTTGATAGGTTGGAGGGGATGTCAGTCAGTAGCACCAGAGGCTGCGATTGGCTGAGGGTGCCTGTAGAGGGCAGTTCTGTATGGCACCTGCGGCAGTGGCCTGCCATAGGGGTCTTGTGGCCTCTTCCGAGCAGGGCAAGGGGTCATCATCACAACATGAGGCACTGAATTAAAGGGTCGTGGCATTAGGAAGGTTGAGAACCGCTGCCTTACTGGGAGAACATTGGCTGTTAACTAACTAACTAACTAACTAACTAACTAACTAACTAACTAACTAATTAGGAACTGTCCTATGGATTATGATGTCAGGCTGGTCAGTTTCTCCAGAAAGGAGCCTCAAGGCACAGTGGTCAAACTGCAGTACTGCAGTCTAGACCAGTGGTGGTGAACCTTTTAGAGATCAAGTGCCCAAACTGTGATACAAATTCTGCTTATTTTTCTCAAAGTGCCAATACGCCAATCTAACCTGAATACAGTGGTACCCTGGGTTACAAATGCTTTGGGTGCTACCCTTTGGGAAAGCGATGATCAAGAGCAGGCTTTTGGATTTTCCCAGAGCCGCAGCAAGGGTGCTATGGCTGTGGAAAATTCAAAAACCTGCTCTTTGATCCTCACTGTCTTTGGGATGCCCAGAGCGGCATGGCTGGAGAGTAAATTGGGGCTACGGAATAAGCCCATAAGCCACTGGCTCCCCTTCACCTGGCTCTCTGCATGGAGCACAGTCGCTGTGAGGAGGCGATGTTGTGTGCCCACAGAAAGGGTTTGGCATGCCACCTTTGGCACCCATGCCATAGATTCCCCAACACTGATCTAGACTCTGCTCATGACCAGAGTTCATTCCCATAGGTTTCAGGCAGCTGGACTGAGGTTGACTCAGCCTTCCATCCTTTCAAGGTCACTAAAATGAGTATCCCAGCTTGCTTTCCTGAAATTTTCCCTCATGATGGGCTTGAAGGACTCCTGGGCCAGACATCCTGCTATCCCATTAGTCAAACTTTGGGGGTCTGCACATGCCTCTATGTCAGTGGTTCCCATCGTGGGGGGTCAGGACCCCTTTGGGGAGTCGGACGACCATTTCACAGGGGTCGCCCTGAGCCAATGAAGAAAAAGGCACAAACAGCTTGGGACTGGTGGAGGGGGAAAAGAGTGGTGGGGGAGTGAGTTACAGCTTGATAGGTTGGAGGGGATGTCGGTCAATGGCACCGGAGGCTGCGATTGGCTGAGGGTGCTGTGTAGAGGAAAGTTCTCTATGGCACCTGTGGCATAGCGGCCTGCCAAAGGGGTCTTGTGGCCTCTTCCAAGCAGGGCAAGGGGTCACGACAACATGAGGAACTGTATTAAAGGGTCACAGCATTAGGAAGGTTGAGAACCACTGGTCTATGTGATATGATCCCCCTCAAGTCTCAGTGTTGTCCTTTTGGACATTGAAGTTACTAGAACTCTGAGGTCCAGTGGATGGACTCTCAAGAGCCAAAAGCATAAACTGAAATGACAGGACGAGGTCTCTAAATGTAAGATTTTGAGTGCCAGAAGTGAGCGCTGCTCAGAAAAATATACTTCCTGCCATTTGTTGTTATTCCTTCGGAAGCGGTTTTCAGATCTTATGGACTTCGGATAGCATAATAGTCATCCATTCTGGGAGTTCCACCTTACAAACACCAACTTGTGATGTACCTGGGAGGGAGGTCTACAGTGGAAATCTAGCTCTTCTAGTTGAGGTCCCCCCCAGGTGCATCCCAATGCCCAGAATGCAGAATTATGGTGTTTGTAGTCCCCCACCCCAGAAATTCCCCTCATTTATTTCACAGGCTGACTGGTAGGCAAAGGAGGTTTGTTTCACCAATGCAAGCCTGAAATTCTTGAAGACCCACAAGATAGTCAAGGGGTCGCAGGCAGGCCACACCTGGGCTCACCTGGAAGCCACATCAACTTACAAGATAAATCAAGAGGAGGACAGCAAAATTAGAAGAGACCGGGAATCCATTCCTGCTTTTATAGAAATGCGTGTTTTAAAAAAACTTTTTTTGAAAGTGTTTCTTTTTTAAAAAAAAAAACACTCCAATCCACCTGCCCCTTTGCCACACATGGCATCCATGACCAAGCTAAAAGCTCCTTGCCCTCTGAAGAGGCCGGCCACGGAGTCTGGTGAAACATCAGGAAGAAAAACTTCCAGAACACAGCCAAACAGCCCGAAAAACTCACAACAACTATAAAGCCCCCTCTCTTACTTTCATTGCTTTCACTGAGGTTGTTGCTACTGGAGTGTGACGTGAGGCCGGGCAGCTTCTCCAAGGAGGATTGCTTCCTGGGTTGTTCCCTCATGAGGGGCTTGAAGGACTCCTGGCCCACACAGATGAGCACATTCGGACAGAGCAACACCGTCTGCAGGTTGTCGATCTGGAAAGGGGAAGAGCATCGGTCAGCATGAGGTACAAGATGGGAAGAATGACCTGTTCTCTCGTCCATGCTTCTGGGGGTAACTCCCGGGACCCAAACAGGAGAACTTTGCGTTGTCAAAGAGGTGGAAGAGACCAAAAAACTCCACCTCACATGGTTCCTTGGGAAGCAGCAGGCCCAAGGCTGTCCGGACGGCTGCTGCCTGGGCTCGGGCAATAAGAAGGCTCATGAGTCCTCGTGCTGTTGCTCCACTCCCTCCTTGCCTTGCAACAAATGACACCATCGTCAGAAGTCAGAAGCGACAGGAAAGTGGGTGCATGTACACAGGCCCATCCTATAATCCAGGCCTGCACAGGTAGACGGTGGGCTACCAGTAGCCCAAGAAGGGTTCAAAAGTACCTTGCTGGCTACTAATTAAAAAGTGGGGGATAAGTTCTCCACCTCTACCTCCCCCATCCCAAGGACCACCACTGCCCCAGGAAAGTTCTGGGTCTGCCAGCCCACTGTCTCAGCCGAGCAGGGCAGTTCAAGGGCCAGGGCACAGTCCCCTGCTCCCCCCAGTGGGCAGATGATCGAGCGGTGCAAGGGAAGCGTGTGCATTAAAATCAATTAATCCATTCTGGAGAAAGATATATATTTCAATGCATTCCTGTGGGAAACGGCTGCTCTACTTACATTTTTTTTTTTTAAACTTACGAGCATGTGCTTGAAATGGATGAATTTAGTAAGTAGAGGTATTAGTGTAGTAGCCCTCAGGCACTTTGGGCCAGAAAAAGTAGACCTTGGCCTGTTCAAAGTTGGACAGACTTGCTATAATCTGAAGGCCCCCCCCACACACACACTTATTGCTGAATCATTGACTGGTCTGGTGGTAGGTAGGTGAGAACTGAGGAGAGCAGCAAAGTTTCAGGGCCATGTCTTTCTCAAACTAATATCCCCCCCTTCCTCTGACATTTGTCCCCGTCCATGGAGAGACAGAGAAGCGTAACCATTCCCTTCTTTTTAAAAACAAGGGCCAACCTGGTTCCATGGGACCTAGCAACCCTTGTCCTGACCCAGTTACAGTGAAAGACTTAGGCCTGAGTCCAGGTGTAGGTTAGCCTTTGATCCTCCTTTCCGGTGGTCACATCTCTGTTTGGACAGCTGCAACAGAACAGTCGTCTCTTGGAAGAGGTCCTGAATCTTAAGAACCAATCCAGGCTATGCCAGGTTTGAGACAGAGAAAAGAATACAGTGGCCTTGAATTTATCCATGAGGCTAGTGATTTCCATGTCATAGGACTGGTGAATCTGTTCTGGGTTTTAGTTCAAACTTTAAAGGTGGCATCCAACCTGCATTGAGCTGGGGGGGGAGGTTGAACTTGATGGGCTTGTAGGCCCCTTCCAGTCTATGCACCTCCTAAGTCTGTTTTTTGGAAAAATAGGTCCACCACCTTGGAGAGAAACAGCTTGTGTACAAGTCAGATTAAAACCTACAGCAGATTCACCAACCTAGTGACATGAACTAGGAATGCTTTCTTCCATACGGGCTTGCCCATACTTTAAGATCTGGCCAGGAGGCCCTGTTGAAGGTGCTATCCCACAAAGAGGTGAGTGGGATGGCATGTCGAAACAGGGCCTTCTCAGCAGTAGTCCCCCAACTTTGGAATGCCGTCCCTACAGAGATCCGCCTGGTGCCAACATTTTTGGCTTTTTGGCACCAGGCAAAGACCTTCCTGTTCAGCCAGTATTTTAATAAGATAGTGTTTTTAATTGGGCTCATGAGCAGCAGGATTTTAGGATGTATAATGTATATTGATTGTTTTGAATTGTATTTTATTTTATAGTTTTAATAATTATAAGAACATAAGAACATAAGAAGAGCCATGCTGGATCAGGCCAAACGCCCATCTTCCAGTTTCACAGTGGCCCCACCAGATGCTTTTGCATGAGACTAGATATCTGTCTTGCTACCACTCCCCTGCATCTATTTTAAGCCTAGTTTTCCATCATAATTTGTAACCTTTGATGGACTTTTCCTCCAGGAATCTGTCCAATCCCCTTTTGAAGGCCTTATGTTGTTTTATAGTTTTAATACCTTGTTGTATGCCGCCCAGAGACTACTTGGTAGTGGGGGAGCTAATTTCTTTCTGTAAATAAATAAATAAATAAATAAATAAATAAATAAATAAATAAATAAATAAATAAAGGAACTTAGGCATGTGCATCCAGTCTCTAAATCCCAGAATTCTCCATTCTGGGAGTTCCACCTGCCAAGCAAGCATCTAAATTGTGCTCACCCGGAGGAAAGCTGGGCTGCAAGGCCTCATGGTGTGGGACAAGCCAAGTATGGGCCTAGTTTCGTGTTGCAAAAGAAAGTAACCTTGGTGGCTACTGAGAACTCCCAACAACCTTTAGGGAAGGTTCTTTTTAGCCACAGCCCATCCAATCCAGCATTCTGTCTCACACAGTGGCTCACCATTTGCTTCAGGGTATTCCCAAGCAGATGTCTTCACCTGCTTACGATTCCCTGCAAATGGCATGAGAGGCATCCTGCCTATCTCTCCAACCCAGAGGTTGTCCTTAGGCATCCATCATGATAGTCATTGATCCGTTGTTCTCCATGAACTTATCTAATCCTTTCTTAAAACTGTCAAGGAGGACCACTGTCACCACTTCCCCTGGCAGGGAGTTCCACAGACCAGAGATCATCTGGGTGGGAAAAAAAAAGTACTTTCTCTTATTTGTTTAGGTAGCTATCATCTCATATCTGAAGAGGTGGCATATGGGATATAGAATGTGTTTGTTTCTTGCTGTTCCAAAGAGGTCCCTCAACATTAGGAGAAACTTTCTGATGGTGAAAAATGATGCAGAATGAAATGGCTCAGTTGAATCCTCTTCATTGGGTCTTTTAAAGACAAGGTTATCTTCCCCTCTGCCAGTGAGGCTTCAGATATGCATTTATTCGTGGGCAACAGGTTGGACTCAATAGCACTCTCACATATACGCCAGGTTTCCTCAGTTCTATGTGTGGAATCAGCTCTGTTCTACTTAGGAGTAAGCCCTAGCCTCCATACATGTCCCCAAGGGATCCCACTGACCCTGTCCCCACTGTAAGAACCAACCCTCATTGCTCACCTTTGGGATCTAGCTGGCTAAGGCTGAAAGGTGTTGTAGTCCAAAATCAATCATTGTCTAGCCTGCTTTAAAGAGACTGGTCATGTTATAGGTAAGGTAAGGTTCCTGTTGTCTTGATTCCTCCACCCCACACCCCACCCCAATTCCATCAGCACCTAGCTTGTGCTCCAGCCACACTCGAAGTTCCCTACCCCATCTCATGTCAGTGAATCCTGTCCCTCTGCAGATATCCAAGTCTCTTCTGGGGCAGGGAATGCCCCGCCAGCTCTGATGCCGAACTGGAAATTCAATAGGCATTTCCCCTCTCTGAGGGATAGAGCCTTATGGCACCAGTGGTTAAAACTGCTGTACTGTAACCATAACTGTGTTCATTGTCTTGGGTTCAATCTCAAGGTTCACTCAGCTTTCCATCCTTCTGAGGTTGGTACAAAAGAACATAAGAACATAAGAAGAGCCATGCTGGATCAGGCCATAGGCCCATCTAGTCCAGCTTCCTGTATCTCACAGTGGCCCCAACAGATGCGTCTGGAAGCGCACGAGACTAGATATTTGTCTCCTGATACCACTCCCCTGCATCTGGCCCTTGAAGGACCCTGGTTTTAAGCCTGGAAATGACACATCTCCATCATGGCTTGTCACCTGGGATGGACTTTTCCTCCAGGAATCTGTCCAATCCCCATTTGAAGGCATCCAGGCCAGATGCCATCACCACCTCATGTGACAGGGAGTTCCACAGACTGACAACATGCTGGGTTAAAAAATACTTTATTTTGTCTGTTCTCACTCTCCCAAACCTCAGTTTGAGTGTATGTCCCCCAGTTCTGGTTTTGTTTTGTTTTGTTTTGTTTTGATATACATTAATTTAAAACAAGCAAGTAAACCAGCCCACCTGCCCCCTAGATTACTGAGTGCCATTTGGTCTCCTTGTATGTGAAATTGTACCATGGAGGAAGACTCACCTTCTTTCCGTCCAGCGTGTAGAGCTTTTTCACTGTGTACTGCATGATCTCAGAGATCTCATCTAAGAGCGTTCTGAAGCTCCGCGCATTCTTCCGGCTGAGGACGAATGGATGCTGGGCGGTAACGTCTCCGTTCCTAACGAGAGTGATTTTCTTAGGGAGCTTGGTGCCCTGCGGAGTCCCATGGGCCGAGGTGTCCTCTGGCTTGGCGTCAGGGGCTGCCCTCCTTAAAGCGCCAGCCGGTTGGCTGTTCTTTGGAGGCCCTGTCTTCCGGCTGGTGGCCCCAATGCTCATGGGCGTGGTATACTTCTTGTCCGAGCACAGGTAGCACCCTCCGTCCTCCAGCTGGTCCAGAGTGCTGATGCAGTGTATGCCCCGTGGCGTTGTGATGGTCCGTACCCCGAAAGGCAGGGGGACCCTGTGGGAGAGGTCGTCCATGAGAGCATTGAAGCTCTTGAAGGTGCGCTGGTTGATGGCCATCTTGACCCCTCCAAACTGAGGGTCTCCACTCTTATAGAAAGTTATCTTCTTGGCTGGGGCCACCTGGGTGACGCCATTGGCCCGAGCCAAGGGGGGAAGGGTCTGCTCATAGTTGTAAGGGCTAGAGCTGGAGAGGAAGTCAGCTGGTGGTTGGGTCATTCTGACAAGCCTTTAGTGCTAACTGCAATGCCAAAACAAAAACAGTAGGTAAATCATACGATAACAGGAGATACACCTTAGGTCAGGTTTGCTTCACGTCGTCAGCGGGGAAGGAACCATTTAACTAACAATTTAACAGCAATATTCCGTCAAGTTGATTCTAATCAACGTTGACCGAGGGTTTTCTAGGTATAAACTATGCAGAAGTGATTCACCATTCCATGCTTCTGAGGACACTTCTGGACCATGCAGCTTGGTCAATGGCCACACAGGGTGGCTCTTCCCCTGGGACATACATTGGGGAATCATACTGGCAGACTTTGACAGCTCAATGAAGGTGTCTACCCAGTGTGTGGCAGGGGTGAAGAAGGCCAGCTCCATGCTGGGGATTATCAAAAAGGGGATTGGAAATAAAACAGCCAACATTATAATGCCATTGTACAAAGCCATGGTAAGGCTGCTTCTGGAGTATTGTGTACAATTCTGCTCACCGCATCTCAAAAAAGACATAGTGGAACTAGAAAAGGTGCAGAAGAGAGCGACTAAAATGATTACTGGGCTGGGGGACCTCCCTTATGAGGAAAGGCTAAAACATTTTGGGCTCTTTAGTCTGGGGAAAAAGGCACCTGAGGGGGGATATGTTTGAGACGTACAAAATGCTGGGCATGAGTAAAGTGATGCTCTTCTTCCTCTCACAAAATACCAGAACTAGGGGACATCCACACACATTGGGGGTTGCGAGAGTGAGAACAGACAGAAGAATTTTTTTTTAACCCAGTGTAGTGCTAGTCTGTGGAACTCCCTGTCACAGGGCGTGGTGATGGCATCTGGCCTGGATGACTTCAAAAGGGGGTTGGACAGATTCCTGGAGGAAAAGTCCACCACAGGTTACAATCCATGATGGAGATGTGTCATCTTTTAAGGTTTCTAAGGTTCTCTGCCTCAGGCAGCAGAAGGTTTAGGACTGGCCCAGCCTTTCCTACGAATCCACCCAGATTGCTGCATTCTGTTTGGGAGGCCATTTTAGGATGGGATCCTGTCTTTTATCACCACATATTTGAATGTGGCTGATCCTCAGTGAGAATCACTATAAACTATAAGTTTAGAAGCCCATCTCTGCAGATAACATCTCAAAGGTTAAGAGGAGGCGGGGGTGCTTTCTCTGTCTGTATTCGGAAGTCCCAAAGTAATTTTGCAAGCTCATTTTCAATCACTTTTTCAGGCTTATGGTCCCACCAGTTCTTTGTTATGGGCAGATGATAGTTGTGACACAAATTCCAGTGGACCATTTGAGCAACTACATTATGACACTGTAATCAGTCTGAGCACTATTCTTGCAACAACTCAATATATGGTTGATAGTTTTCTGGGCTTTACAATTCTCTAGGATCTGCCTCTAGGATATTTTATTATTATTATTATTATTATTATTATTATTATTATTATTATTATTATTATTATTATTATTATTATTATTATTATTAAAAATACCAAGCAAAGTCAATCAAAGTTATGCAAACATTGACTGGTTTTATATAACAGATACAAGTTTTAACCAAAAACATATATATAGTACCTGTTAAATATTGGTGCGATATACAGTGGACCCTCGTATAACAAATGGTTTGTCTAACATAAAATTTGTACAACATAAAAAATTCTGGAGATAGGGGAAATTTGCATAACAGAATCGCCTATGGGGTGAATCCATACAACATAAAAATGGTTGCGATTAGGGATTAGTTTCAATGCATTCCTATGGGAAATTTGTATAAAGGAAATTTTGCTTAACATAATTTCATTTGGAATGAATTAATTCCTTTATACAAGGTACTACTGTATAAGCTTTTCTTAAAGTTTCTGGGTTTTTTTTTTAAAGTTCTGATAGTGTTATTTATGATATCTGCATCTGCTTGTAATATTGTGTGAAATTTCTGGACATTGCTCCCAAAGCCCCAATGGCTACGGGGACCACCAAAGTGTATTTCATCTACAAGTGAAATATTTCAATTGCTGGGTCACTGTCTTTTGTTCATGTTTCCAATTATTAATTTTCAACTCTGGCATCTCCTGGGATTGCAGTGTCAATGATCCAGATATTTTTGGTTTTAATACTACGAGAGATGGGGACGAATTATTAAAAAAAAAAAGAATCGTGACATTCAACGAATATCCCTGATTGGTTTAATATTTGTCCTGTCATATTCGTCAGGTCTGGAGTCCTCAATGAATAAAAAAAGGGTCAAGTATTTCTATTTTTTATTCTCACCCCCCTTTTTTTCTGAAACAAAACCAAAAAATTAACCTCCCCACCCCTTCTAAAGCCCCTGCATTGCCTCCCTAGCTTAATTGTTGCCAAACCTTTGCAACGTTGGCTGCCCAGTTTTACTTAAACCAGGGGTGGGGAACCTTGAGCCCTCCAGATGGTTTGGACTACAAGTTACAACTCATGGAAGTTGTGGTCTGAAATATCTGGAGGGCAGAAAGTTCCCCACACCTGACTTAGGACCTAAGGAAAGATGGTGGTGGTGGGTTCACTTAAGGCAGGCTTGTCCAAAATACAGGCTTGGAATTCTGGGAGTTGTGGTCCAAAACATTTGGAGGGCCGAAGTTTGGACATGCCTGACTTAAGGCAAAGGGAAGTCACTGTCGTTGTCTCTGGAAAAGGCAGTCTAGTTTTCCTTAAGCCCTAAGGAAAACCAGGTGGCCATCTTTCCAACAATGGCAGCCGTGATACAACCCTAGGCACCAGTGGCAGCAGTGATAAAGGGGTGTGTGTGCTTTGGAAGGGACTCTTTCTTTCTTTCTTTCTTTCTTTCTTTCTTTCTTTCTTTCTTTCTTTCTTTCTTTCTTTCTTTCTTTCTTTCTTTCTTTCTTTCTTTCTTTCTTAGACAGCTATGGGCTATCTGGAAGGAAAAACAGGGGGAAGCATTTCATTGACACAAAGTTCAACATGCTGTTGGGATGGGAGGAGGATGTCAAACAACTCATGGCTCCTTCTTTGGACCATTGCTAACCTTTTGCAGCCCAATCTAGCCAGCACAAAAATGTCCACTCTGGACAGGCCCTGAGTTAGGTCACCTCTTAGACGCCGTCGTTCAAGAGTGAAGAGGCCGAGCCATTGCAGCCTCAGATGGTAAGGAAGGTGTTCCAGTCCCCGAATCATTCTGGTTGCCCACCTCTGCACTCTTTCCAGTTCCATAATATCCTTCTGGACGTATGGTGACCAGAACTGTACACAAATGTACTCCAGATGGGGCCTCACCATAGATTTATAAAGAGGCAAAATCAAACTTGCTGACTTATTTCCTATACCCTTCCTAATGATCCCTAGCATTGAGTTTGCTTTTTTCATGCTGCGGCACACTGGGATGACACCAGGTCCTTTTCCTGGTTTGTTGCATAGAGTTCAGACCCCATCTCCTAATACCACTCCTCTGCATCTGGCCCTTGAAGGACCCTGGTTTTAAGCCTGGAGATGACAGGTGCTGTCAGCTGGAAGGGGCTCTCTGGATCATCAAGTCAAGGAGGCCCACTGGGCAATCGAAAAAAGCAAAGTGTTCTGCTTATATACCACCCCCTACCACTTCAAGCAGTCTCTGGGCAGTTTACAGTTTAATTACATTTGCAGGCTACACATTGCCCCCCCCCCAAGCAAGCTGGGTACTCATTTTACCGACCTCGGAAGGATGGAAGGCTGAGTCAACCATGAGCCTGCTACCTGGGATTGAACCCCAGGTCGTGAGCACTGTTTTTCCTGCAGTATAGGCATTTAACCACTGCACCACTCCCCAACCAGGTACCCTAAAACCACTGGGTTATCCAGCAGCTAAGATGGTGCTCTCTCTCCTCTCTTCTATGTCTAGAGGCTAACTGGTTCAAATGATCAAATTGAACTATTGTACTAGTTTAGCCGTGCGGAACTGGGGTTGCCCCCATTAGCTTTTGCTTCCTGAGCCAGCTGTTACATTCTGCATAATGGTAGGGCCAGCCACGATAAAAACATACCCTCCTACCCACTTGTGCTGTAAGGCCTACAAAAGAAGGTGGACCTTTCCAAGATATCCGTGGTCCCCTCTGGTTTTGCTAAGAACTAGTACCATCCCAGTGTGGGACAACTGAAGCCAGGACCCAACTGTTTCTCCCCTTTTAATCTTGGGATTGTGGAACCCTCAGATTATAAAAATGGGTGGAAGTTCTCCTCAGGATCTACCTGTCTCGTTGTTACATGTGGGCCGAACAAAACCAAGTCGGTAATAGAAAATCAGAGTGTGGGCATCTTCCCGTTTTTGGACCACAGCACCCAACATCCCCCCAACCAACTCAGCCATAAAGGCCTAGAGATGATGGGAGTTGTAAACCAAAAATTAAAAAATAACTGATAAACCAAACTTGCCCATGGTTTCCCATGAAAGTAATACTGAAAGATGCATATCACTAGGACAGGTTCATATTTGCAATGATTAATAAGGAAATCCAGGCAAAAATCAAAACAAAAAAAATAAAAGACAAAAACATGTGGCACCTTAAAGACTAACTATTATACAGGGTATTTTAATGTAAGCTTTTGTGAACACGTCCACTTCTTCAGGCATATAGTAGCAGAAAGGAAATCCAGTTTCTCATGAAATCTTAGCTTTACATCTAGCTTTGCTCTGTTTAAAGTCTCTAGGTTTCCTATGCCTCATCTCTGATTTGATTAAGTCAAGGAAAAAGGGGAGATAGGAAGGTTTCAACATCTAAACAACAAGAAATTGCGACAATTGGCAAATGCACTCTCCATTTTAACATTTTCAGCCAAAAAAGGGCAGCTTTGCGAGATCTACGCCATACACTGCTGAACCGCTCATAGTTCTCAAAATCCGTGAAAAAAATCTCCGGTTACACATGAATTTGTAATGGGGGAACAGACAACAGAAAAGCTTTTATATGGAGGGATGTCAGTCTCACATTGCTGATGCCTCTGCTGTTGGCGAACCTATGGCACAGGTGCCAAAGGTGGCGCTTGGAGCCCTTTCTGTGGGCACCCGACATCACCCCTTCACAGCCACCTGTATTCAGGTTAAATGGCTGTATTGGCACATGGCACAAACATTAGTGGGTTTTGAATCACAGTTTGGGCACTCGGTCTCTAAAAGGTTCGCCATTGCTGCTCTAGTTGCACATCATGGAAGGACATTCAGAATCACTGGGTGTTCTAAAATACAGTCTTGGCGTGTACTTACCCCAAGTCGCTTCATGGTTTTTGCGCCCAGTGGCACTAAAATCCTGCCCCTTTTTCTCTCCCCCTCCTCCTTTTGGGCAGCCAAGGGTCCCAGCAGATCATGGAAAAGCCCACGCCTGAAGTGGGCCGCCGCCTGACGCCCAACGAGAGCTGTCCTGTACCGCCAATCAAACTGCCCTCTAAGTCCCTGAGGGATATGTAACGGGCAGGGTTAATCAGGACGGCGTTGCTAACATTAGACAGAAAAGCCACCTAAGCTCTCGGCATTCAGCAGCTTTGGAGTCAGCTGGTTTGTCCAAGCCTCCCTACTCCCTCCCCCTGACAGGGCTTCACCCTCCCCCCTTTCTTGGTAGTTTCCTACCAACTTCATGGGGCTAACGTCAGTGGGGCTGGTCTTGATCTGCGCTGTGGGGGGTCTAAAAGGAATCCAAAGCTATGTTCTCCCCACCAGAAGGCTCAATTTGTTATTTCAAGGCACCCAAAGCCAGTGCAGCTTGGTACTGGGACACACTTATTTTATTTATTCATTGGATTTTTATACCGTCCATCTGGCAGCGAGGCCACTCTGGGCGGTTAACAGCAATTAAAAAAACACACACAACAGGTTAACAGCATAACAACAGAGAGTACCAGATGCATGACGTACGACAAAACTCGACAAAGCTTCAACAATTTCAACAACATTTGGAACTTGGGAAGAGTGGGTAAGTCAGCCAAATTCTGCAAACACACGAGCTTTGCTCTCCCACTAGAAAAATTCCTGCAGGCACACTCGCATTAAACAGGGACTGGAAATTACAGGGTCAGCTCTGCAGAGGCAAAAGCAAAAAAATGTGCTGCTTATATACCACCCCATAGTGCGCAAAGCACTCTCTGGGCAGTTTACAAGTAATAATGCGGGCTACACACTGCCCCCTCCTATGCAAAGTTGAGTTACTCATGTTATTGACCTCAGAAGAATGGAAGGCTGAGTGAACCTTGAGCCGAATACCTGGGATTGAACCCCAAATTGTATGCACAGTTATGGCTGCAGTACAGCAGTTTAACCACTACACCATGAATGGTGGAGTAGTATCATGGGTGAAACAGTAAGGCTGGCCACCCGATTTGGTCAAATCCTAACTTCTGAAACGAACTGGCACAATTCGGATCAATAATTACAACATCTGGAATGAAGTAGAATGGTGGGGTTAGGTTCCTAGGTGAGGCAAAGGGAATTTACGAATGGCTTCATCCCAAAGACACAAAGTGAATCAGTCATATAGGACACAGATTGTTCCAGCTAAGTTTTTTAGACCAGCAGATTTTAAATGATGTAAATTCTTGAAGTCTGGCATTTGGCAGGAGTAAACTTTCATATAAAGCAATGCAAAGGCCCCCCAAAAGTTACAGCCATTGTAGGTCTTGTGCATTGTCAAAATCATATACATTATTATCCTAATTGACATGTTTTTAAAACTCTTCTATTCCAAATTATTAATTATTATTATCATTAAATATTAATAATATAATAATATATAATATTAACATAAGTAATTATTGTATGTTGATTTTGTTAAATTGGTTGATTAACTAATATATAAACATAGCTTAAAGCCAAATTGTAAACCTGTAAGAAGGATTTATTTTGTGGGTATACTGAGTTTTAGGTACCGTATATACTCGAGTACAAGTCGACCCGAGTATAAGTCGGGGCCCTTAATTTAACCCCCCCAAAATTGGGAAAATTTATTGACTCAAGTATAAGTCTAGGGTGGGAAATGCAGCAGGGCCTGGCAACTCCTCCTTTGTGAGCTCTGTGTGTGTGTGTGTGTGTGTGTGTGTGTGTGTGTGATGTTTAAAATGACTTTTAGCCACCGAGGCAAGTGCTTGGGTTGGTGGCTAAAAGTCATTTTAAACATTGTACACCGCTCCCCTGCAACATGGGGGGGGTGGTCAGGAGAAGTGGGGCACAATGTTTAAAATGACTTTTAGCCACTGACCCAAGCACTTGCCTCAGTGGCTAAAAGTACTGACCCGGATATAAGTCGAGGGCCCCTTTTTTCAGCCCAAAATTAGGGCTGAAAAACTAGGCTTATATTCGAGTATATACAGTACTTTCTCAATGTCCAACAATGAATTATCTCCCTAGGTATATAGGTATCCTTGCAGGGCTGTGTGAGAGAAAAAAGTAGTCATACTGAGAATATGTAATATCATATAAGTTTTACTTATCACTTCACATAGCTTGAGTGGGTAAGAAGGGTTTTGCTGGGCGGAGTGATTATCTCACTAAGCAATCATTCCTTGCAGTTTTTCAAAATGAAAGAGAGTCCAGCTTTTTTGCTGATTGCCCTGTCCGTCTCTTTCAGCAGCCGGTGGCATTTGTTGCTGCTGTTGATCTGTTCTGTTGTTTGCTAGTATGTGTCAGTAAAAAAAAAAGAAACAGTACAGTAGTGCCTTGGTTTACGAGCATTATTTGTTCTGGAAACATGCTGGTAAACCAAAACACTTGTCAATAAATAAATAAATAAATAAATAAATAAATAAATAAATAAATAAATAAATAAATAAATAAATCCTGTAAGAAATAATTAAAACTTACCCAATTCATTCCATGGCCACACGCTCCATTGTCATGAACGCCACCTTTGCTGTCACCCCTTTAGTGCGGCAAGGTGCCTGCAGCAGTGGGGAGGGCTTGCCTGTTTGCAGTGGTGCAGGCGGTGGGGTCCTGCCTGGCCACAGCGATAGCAGTTGCATGTGTCCAGTGGTGAGGAGGGGCTGCACGGACTTGGCAGGTGCCATGGCCACAGGCTCCTCACCATTGCTTGGTCCTCTGGTGCTCGTTTTGGAAGACAAGCTCATTAACCGGAACAAAAATATTCCAAGATTTTTGCTCATCTTGCAAAATGCTCATACACTGGGGCACTCGTAAACCGAGGTCTTACTGTATGGGCAAAACTGTAATTTCAAGCAACAGTAAGTAAAATGTCTGTGGGGAGCCTCCATGGTAAGTAAAGAAACACTTAAAAGTTTCTGTCTCCTACAAATGTCTCAGTGTGAGTTATTGAGCCTTTAAGTGCCAGTTAATGAGAAAGGGGTGGCCTCTGGAGAACTTGCAGCTATTCTCTGTGGATCTTTATACTTTCGTTGTGGAGCAAAAAGAGAATTTTGCCAGAAATTCAAAACTCTGCAAGACATATTGTGTCAGTGGCCATGCCAGTGGCAGGGATTCTTGGATGCATCCCAAAATGTATCTTGTCGAAACTCTGGTCCCATTTCCCAAAGACGCAACTGAGAAGGCAGCAATCATCTATTCCATTTCATTTAAAATATTTACAGTATTATTCTGTGCATAAGACTATATTTTTGTCTAGAATTGTTAGACTAAAAACTGAGGTTTGTCGTACACATGGAAGTAAGCTGAGGAGAGAACCACGCAGATGTGAAATTAATTTTGGGTTGGAAAAGTTCTGCTTATTCTGCTTATATTCGTCTTATACATGGGGGCATCTTCTGTCTTATAGACAGAAAACTTCTTTCCAATTCAAGATTCAAGAGAGTGGATCACAAAATATGTTGGTTTCTCTAATGCAATAAGCTCCCAACTTTGGCGGTATTGTCTCGTGTCCTTATGATCCTGTGTATGTTTGGTTGATGCACAGAGTAAACAAACATAGCAGGCAAAGAGTTAGGTAGGTATTTCTCTCCCCAGCATGCTCGTTTTCTACATACATGGAGTTGCTAAACACAGAGGATAATTCAAAAACACAGCTTTCCACTTGCAGTCTGAAGCTAGGCAGTTCTTTATGTGTGTAGGACACTAATAATAATAATAATAATAATAATAATAATAATAATAATAATAATAATAATAATAATAATAATAATAATAATAATAATAATAATAATAATAATATGTGCCACAGGCAATCAGATTGAGGCTGAATACAGGAAAAACCTCTTAACTTTTAAAGCAGTACAACATTGGACCCAGTGACCTCTGGAGGTGGTGAACACTACAACACAGAAGGCCTTCAAGACAAAAATAATTGACATCTATGTGTTGGATCTGCACTAGCAGTTGCAGAATTACAGCTTCGGTGTGACGAGGAACACTTTAATTGTTGTACACCACCCGGAGTTCCTTTGGGAGGATGGGCGGCATAGAAATAAATAAATAAATAAATAAAATCATTCACGTGTATTTACTCAGAAAAAATGACTTTTTGGAGGCCTTTAAAGGCACTTATAAAAAAATTTTTGTCAGAAAAGGTTGACTTTTGTGTTGTTCTATTTATGCATTTAACATACATGATTACACTACCTTTTCCCTAAAATTAGAAAAAGAAAGACCCAAGGCAGCTTACATCATTAAAAACAAAGCATCAAAAGCTAAAAGCAGCAAACTATTCAATTATTAAAGAAGAATGAATAACATTAGGCTAAAAATGTTAGGTGAAAGCGTTAAAAAAAAAAACATTTCTAAGTGGACCAAGAAGAATGATAAGGAAAGTCTGGCAGCGAAGAAGTAATAAGTAATGCAATTTTTTCTTTTTAAAATGATGTTTCAAGCATTGGGTTTCAAGGCAGACTAAAAGGATAATTCCTTCTCTGGAGACACAAAAGCCTAAAAAAACTACTGTGATGCGAGGTTGTGAGGGCTGTTTCAATCTTTCTTTTCAAAAGTAACATGTTGATGTTTTAAACATTTTTAAGATGTCCCAATTCCCAGCAACAAAACCAACAAACATATAATACAGTCAGAAGTAGAAACAGTAAGATTACTAACAAATATGTCTTAAGGCATCATATCATGGCTGAATGGATGTGACTCATCTCCGTCCGAGCGAGGGGCATTGCATGGAATGCAACGGACCGGTCGGTGGATCTTCCAGGAACAGCCCTTGGAAACAGCTGGCACCATAAAATAATGATACGACATATGATATGATATAATGATCATAGAACTGCCAAGCTGAAAAGGAGCCCTGTAGATCACGGAGTCCAGCACAGACGGAGAATTGAACTCCCAACCTCTTACTCTGCAGCCAGAATCCCCAGCCACTGACCTACGTGGGTGGATCAGTGTTTGGATTTGGACTGAACACGTCACTTCTTGCTAGACCATGTTGCTTGGTGGGATCAATGGTCACCAAGGTGACCACTCACATGGAAGTGGATGACAGTCGTGAGTGGTAAATCTGGGAGATCTTCTCATACATTTCCAAAGCATGAGTAGTGAGAAACCAGACTCATTGAGTTCAGTGGGATTTATGCCCACGTCTGTGTGCATAACAACTGAAGCTCAAATCAGGGCATGGTTTTTGCCTCACCAGTGTGTTCATCCTCTTGAGAAAAGTTGTATTCCATTTTTAAACTGTGTTTTATATAGGTTGAGGGAGCTACACTGGCTTGTAGAGTTGTTACACAAGAATATGTTACACTTTTATCCTTCACCTGGCCAAACTTGCTAATCTTTCACAACCACTAGCTGCGGCTGCAGTGGTATTATTTTTACTTAGAACATAAGAACATAAGAAGAGCCATGCTGGATCAGGCCAAAGGCCCATCTAGTCCAGCTTCCTGTATCTCACAGTGGCCCCAACAAATGCGTCCGGGAGCGCATGAGACTAGATATCTGTCTCCTGATACCACTCCCCTGCATCTGGCCCTTGAAGTACCCCGGTTTTAAGCCTGGAGATTACACATCTCCATCATAGTTTGTAACCTGTGATGGACTTTTCCTCCAGGAATCTGTCCAATCCCCTTTTGAAGGCATCCAAGCCAGATGCCATCACCACATCCTGTGGCAGGGAGTTCCACAGACTAACAACGCGCTGGGTGAAAAAATATATATATTTTTGTCTGTTCTTACTCTCCCAGCCCTCAATTTGAGTGTATGTCCCATAGTTCTGGTATTTTGTGAGAGGGAAAAGAGCTTCCCTCTATCCACTTTACTCATGCCCTGCATTATTTTGTACGTCTCAATCATATCCCCCCTCAGGCGCCTTTTTTCCACACTAAAGAGCCCCAAATGTTTTAGCTTTTCCTCATAAGGGAGGTGCCCCAGCCCAGTAATCATTTTAGTCGCTCTCTTCTGCACCTTTTCCAGTTCCACTATGTCTTTCTTGAGATGCGGTGACTAGAATTCTACACAGTACTCCAGGTGCGGCCTTACTATTGTTTTGTATAATGGCATTATAATGTTGGCTGTTTTATTTTCAATCCCCTTTTTGATAATCCCTAGCATGGAATTGGCCTTCTTCACCGCTGCCACACATTGGGTAGACACCTTCATGGAGCTGTCCACCAACACACCAAGATCTCTTTCCTGATCCGTCACCGATAACTCAGAGCCCATGAGTTGATAGATAAAGTTTTGATTTTTTGCCCCAATATGCATTACTTTACATTTGGCTACATTAAAACGCATTTGCCATTTTGCAGCCCATTCCCCCAGTTTGGAGAGATCCTTCTGGAGCTCTTCACAATCATCTCTGGTTTTTACCACATGGAAAAGTTTTGTGTCACCTGCAAACTTGGCCACCTCACTGCTTATCCCTGTCTCCAGGTCATTTATGAACAGATTGAAAAGCACCGGTCCCAGGACAGATCCCTGGGGCACACACTGCTTTTCACTTCTCTCCATTGTGAAAATTTGCCATTGACACCTACTCTTTGTTTCCTGGATCTCAACCAGTTCTCAATCCATAAGAGAACCTGCCCTCTTACCCCCTGACTGCAATTTTCTCAGCAGCCTTTGGTGAGGGACTGTGTCAAAAGCCTTTTGAAAATCCAGATAGACTATATCCACCGGTTCACCCAAATCCACATGCCTGTTGACCTTTTCAAAAAATTCTAAAATATTTGTCAGACCAAGACTTACCCTTACAGAAGTCATGTTGATTTTCTCTCAGCAAGTTTTGTTCGTCTATGTGTTTTAAGATTTTCTCTTCGATGATGCTTTCCACCATCTTCACTGGGACAGATCTAAGGCTAACCGGCCTGTAGTTTCCCGGGTCCCCCCTCCTTCCTTTTTTAAAAATTGGTGTGACATCTGCTATCCCCCAGTCCTCCCACACTGTGGCCGTTTTAAGAGACAAGTTGCATATTACCGTTAAGAGATCTGCAATTTCATTTCTCAGTTTCCTAATAACCCTTGGGTGGATGCCAAGGGTTAATCTTCAATTTATCAATTAGTCCTAAAACATCATATCTTTTAACCTGTATTTGATTTAATTCTTTAGTCAAGAGGGGCCGTTCAGGCAGCGGAATCTGCTCAAGGTCTTCTGTCGTGAAGACAGATGCAAAGCACTCATTTAATTTCTCTGCAATTTCCAAGTCCTCCTTAACCTCCCCTTTTCCTCCCTCACCATTCAGAGGGCCAACTGGTTCTCTGGCAGGTTTTCTACTTCTAACATATTTAAAGAAGCTTTTATTATTACCCTTTATATTGCTAGCCATGCGTTCCTCAAAAATCTTTCTTTGCCTCTCTTATCATCCTCTTACATTTCTTTTGCCAGAGTTTGTGTTCCTTTTTATTTTCCTCATTTGGGGAGGATTTCCATTTACAGAACGACCTCTCCTTGCGCTTTAGAGCCTCTCTTACTGCATTTTTTCATGTATACGACTATATTTTTGTCTGAAATTGTTAGACTAAAAATCAAGGGTCGTCTTATACACAGAATTAAGCCAAGGAGAGAACTGTGCACTTGCAAAACTGTACTTTTGAGTTGGAAAAGTCTATCTATCTATCTATCTATCTATCTATCTATCTATCTATCTATCTATCTATCTATCTATCTATCTATCTATCTATCTGGGGTCATCTTATACATGGAAAATATGGTACACATATATTTTTTAAATTTATTGCAGTCTGGGATAGTGCTATTGCAAAATGAGAGAAAGGAAAAATTATTTTAAGTTTTAAAAATTACATCCTAAGTTTTCCTGTAGACCAACAAAGACAGACAGGCAGGCAGGCAGGCAGGCAGGCAGACATGCTGTGGCAAAGGAGAGGCAGCAAAAGAACTAGGGTTGAAACTGAGAAGAAACATTTCAGCTGGATCAGCACTTCTAGGCTTGAAAAGATGTGCAAACACACAACCTAGCAGGGGATGATAAAGGGAGACAGCAGGGAACTGGCAGCCTGGGTTGAAACTGATGAGAGACATGGCTCAGCTTGTGATGGAGGAAGATGTGCACACATCTGGACACACAGAGTGGGGTGGAGAAGGAGTGTGTGGTCAAACCCCATAAACACAATTTGCACCAATAGAGGTATTCACATATGTTGAATCGCAGCAAATTAAACTGATTTGACATCTGAGTGAAAATAAACCCCCCTCTGGCAGAAGAGTAAGATACCTCACTTCTGAGCAAAATAAGGCGATGCCCTGTCTAAACAGCCCATGCTTCCATATGCATCCCATAGTCGCTTTTTTAAAAAAAGAATCAATTAAAAACTTGGTAACCCCAAATCAAATAAAGGTGCCCCTCTCTCCCCACAACAACATTCTAACTTTGTAGCTTGGTGGAGGAAAGGCTAAAACATTTGGGGCGCTTTAGTCTGGAAAAAGAAAAAGGCGCCTGAGGGGGGATATGACTGAGATGTACAAAATTATGCAGGGCATGAATCAAGTGGATAGAGGGACGCTCTTCTCCCTCTGTCTGAATGCCAGAACTAAGGGACATCCATTCAAACTGAGGGTTGGGAGAGTGAGAACAGACAAAAGAAAAAAATTACCCAGTGTGTTGTTAGTCTGTGGAATTCCCTGCCACAGAATGTGGTGATGGCATCTGGCCTGCATGCCTTCAAAAGGGGATTGGACACATTTCTGGAGGAAAAGTCCATCACAGGTTGCAAACCACGATGGAGATGTGTCATCTCCAGGCTTAAAACCAGGGTACTTCAAGGGCCAGATGCAGGGAAGGGGTATCAGGAGACAGATATCTAGTTGTCTTGTGCACTCCCAGAGGCATTTGGTGGGGCCACTGTGAGATACAGGATGCTGGACTAGATGGGCCTTTGGCCTGATCCAGCATGGCTCTTCTTATGCTCTTATGTTCTTATGAGAGTATGTTCTGTCAACCTTAGCAAAACAAAGTTTTGGGATTTCACTGATATGCTTTACACTGTATAGAGCAATGTATGGCAATGGAACCCATGACCTCAGGAGGTGGTGAGCGCTCAAAAAGCTGGAGGCAGTCAAGAGAAATTTAGACAACCACTGGGCAGATTTCCTTCATTTGTTTTCCTCCCTTGAGCAGGGGGTTGCAGTCAATGGCCTTGGAGGCCCTTTCTGACTTCTATAGGACAGTGGTGGGAACCTTTGGCACTCCAGATGTTTTGGACCACAGCTCTCAGAATTCCAAGCCTGTATTGCCAATGACAAAGGACTGTGGGAGTTGTGGTCCAAAACATCTGGAGTGTTGAAGGTTTGCCACCACTGCTATAGGACATTTTGAAGGCTATAGGTTTGTAACAAGGAAGTTCACAGAGAGAAAATATCCTTTTCAGATTACGGATATTTCCATGTCAGCAAGGCCAGTATATATTCTCTCCCACCACTGAGTTCTGAGTCTACATAACTCATACCCATCTGAATTTGTTGGTAACAAAGATGGGTATACCAGCTGGGGGGTCATAGATGTTGTGACCAAGCACCTCTGGAGGGTCTTGCCTGTGGAAGACTGCATTCACGGTTTTACACTGAGCACATAACACCGAGTGCGGATTCCTCCAAATCAGAAAGCAGATTTTAGAACAGCAATGTGTACATAGCAACTAGCCTCTCTGCTAGAATTTGGCCCGAGGTTGGTGGGGAAAATATAGTCTTTGACATGGAAAAAATACCGTAAATTGAATAAGCAAGCAAACAAACAAAATTTTACCCACCCGCACCCACAAAATGTTCTCATGTTTCCAAACTGCTTGGAGGATAATCTTTCAACGTGCGCTAAGAGTAAGATGTATGTGTTTGTGCGATTTCGCTTTGCCAAGGTCACAAAGCCCTAGACCTGGGTATCTATTTGATTGGATTTAATCCAAGCCTAAGTTATTTGAATGTGTTTCAGCCCGGCTTTGTCTGTTTGGCACCAGCTGGAACCAGCACATCTGAATAAGCAGCAGTGTTAAATGTCAAGTTTTAATGCAATCAGCTTTTCTTTCTTTTCTTTTCTTTTCTTTCTACATGGAGCCGCCCTTGGAGCTGATGCAGAGACTTCAACTGGTCCAGAACATGGCAGCCATGTTATTGACGAGGAGGTGCCAACACATCTCACCCATCCTGGCCTCCCTTCACTGGTTACCAGTTCGTTTCTCCACTGCCTTCAAGATGTTAGCTATGATATACAAAGCCCTAAATGGTTTGGGACTTCCCTACTTGATAGAACTGTCCACAATACCCGGTCTACCCAGGCTGGCCACTTGAGGGCCCTAGCATTGAAGGAAGCTCGTAAGGGAAAGATACGATATCGGGCTTTCTTGGTGATTGCGCAGCTCCTGTAGAACATCTGTCAGGCTCCCTCTCTGTGCTCTTTCTAACCAGCGTTGAAAACCTGGACAGATAAGCAAGCATTTCCCTTGGGCAGGCATGTGATTCTAGTGTTACTTTTTTGAATTCTATTCTCTCCACCCCAAATGGTATATTATTATAATTTAGCCGTTTAAAAATTGTATTTTATTGTAGTTGTGTAAATTTTTTCTTCGGTTTGCTTGTTTAATGCTTGTCGCTAACATATGTTGTGAATCGCCCAGAATGGCCTTTGTTGTCAGGTGGGCAGTACATAAGCAAAATAAATTAAAGAAGGAGGTCATAATTAATTAATTAATTAATTAATTAATTAATACATCCTCCTAGACTGGAAAGTTTCTATCTGTTAATACCATATATTTTTCAAAATTCCTCAACTGCCAACTTTCCAAAATACATCAGGATCATCAGCGTTATAGTCGTCGTCGTCCTCCTCCTCCTCCTCCTCCTCCTTTAGATCATCAGCTTGCATGATTGGAAGATGCTGGCCATTCCAATTCACCCACTCCCAAAAAATTTTCTCATCTCTGGGCTGGATCACTACTTTTATCTAAAATTTGCAGAACAACCCATCTGTTGTTAGAGTTACAAAGCTGAAAATGTGCTCCACTCCTGAAGGCCTGTGTCGCGCCCTTCTGATTACAAAAGTAGAAGAATGCAACACTTTTTAGTAGACAACTGAAAAATCAAACCATTAATGCAAGCTTTCGTGGCTTAAAAATCTGTTTCTTCAGATGTGTACCGGTAGCCTGAGAGTCATGCAGAAAAATGATAAATGATGTCCCAAAACATCATGGCAAAAGAAGTGGGTTTTCAATCCATGAAAGCTTGCATTAATTCATTCTCGGAGGCTTTTATGGCCAGGATCTGATGGCTGGTGTGGGTTTTGACACGGCCAAACAGCCCAAAAAACCCACAGCACCTATCTTGCATTAAATGTTTGATTTTAGTGGCCAAATAAAGGTGTCCTGTTCTAATCTAGAAAAGAATCTCTTGGCTCATATATTTCAGACCAGGGTGACAAGAGGTCAAAGCAGACTATAAGATGGAGGACTCACACTAGCTGTATTCAGACTGATGAAGCTGTTTGGATGAGCACCGAAATGTTTCTATCTCTCAAGAAAAAGAAGTCCAGTTGCCATGACTCAACTTCCAGATAAACTCACCTGGACGACGGAGAATCTTCACAGACAAATTAGAAAAGAAGGTGCAAATGGTGGATTCCTGGAGTGGTATAGTGGAAAAAGTGATGGAGGCCTGAGTTCGAATCCCTGCCGGGCCATGGAAACTCACTTGGGGAGTAGTACAGACAAAGCCACTCCTTAGATACCTCACTTGCCTTGAAATCCTTCTTAGGGATGCCCTCCCGAGTGAGACCCACCTGGCACTGACGTTGATGACGTTTCGGCGCCAGGTAAAATCCTTCCTGTTCCAGAATTTTTTTTAAACTAATATAATATGGATTGTGGCTCCTGATGGCAATGTTTGTATATTGTATTTTAATTTTTAAATTACTTTTTAATTGTTCATTTTAATTATTGAATTGTAAGCCGCCCAGAGACCTTTGGGTAGTGGGCAGCATATAAGATGAATAAATAAATAAATAGATAAATAAATAACATTGGTTCCGAGTTGGCAGCACAGAATGCACGCACACAATATAGGTGTCACATTCTTTTCCATTTGTATTGTGTGACAATCACATGGCTTCGTTTTTGGATTTTTCTGAAGACTTGGACCACATCAGGCAATTTTCTCCTGATTTCACCTATGAAATAGTAGGGTATGTGTGTGTGCGCGCGCCTATGCTTAATTCCATGTCTGCAACATCCACGCCACCTCTGATTGTTTCTCTTTCAAGAGTTAAAAGGCCAGCTAGACAATGAAATCCTGTAACTGCCAGGAATCTGCTGCTGGGTTTGATGGCTGGAGGTTAGGGAAGTTATACATATATTTCAACTAGAGCTCTCAGTGGGGTGGAGGTGTTATATGACTGCAAATAAGAAGGGATGCATTTTGCGAAATTGTGTTTGCAAGATTCTACAGTAGATACTGTACCTAGATAAACAAATAGCCCCATAATAGAAGCTAAAAGTGTTACACTTACCATCTCACTCTTGTGATCAAACTGCATGTTAACAAATACAGTGGTACCTTGAATAAAGGAATTAATTCGTTCCAAATGAAATTCTGTTAAGCAAATTTTCCTTTATACAAATTTCCCATAGGAATGCATTGAAAACAGAGTAATCCCTGATTGCAGCCATTTTATGTTGTACAGATTCACCCCATAGGCGATTCTGTTAAACAAATTTCCCCTATCTACAGAATTTTTTATGTTGTACAGATTTTGTTATACAAATTGTTTGTTATAAGAGGGTCTACTGTACTGCAGTCCGTCATTAAGAACAGTAATATATTATCATTCTAGAGAAATTACATTAGAACTGCTTTGGGTCTGACTGAGCCATAACCACCTGCAAAGCCTGCGCCTGCCTCTCAATAATCCAGATGTCAATTTGCAAATCACAGGAGGTACGAAATGCTCCTTCTGTGACAACCTGACATCGTCAGCACTTAAGGCATTTCCTTGTCAAAGAAAGGGCTATCTCTGGTATATAAATACAATCTCTATATGTGAGAAACAGGGACTTTTCTGTCCCATCATGTTCTCAGAATCTGTGTGCCTTAGAGACCTGCTCTTCCTGTCTAAAGGGACCAAAGACACATTTTTATCATGTTGGTTTTATAACGAATACTAATCTGAAGTAACTGAAATCTTATAGATCATGAAAGTTACTTTAATTAACTGTTACACTCAATCTTTTCAAAGGCTGATGTGCAAATTCTTTTAAGAGACTTTGTTTTGGGACACACACACACACACACACACACACACACACACACACACACGAGTGTTACAACCAAACCATTCTCCAAGCTCTGCAATGTAGAGCTTCCTCTCCTTCCTCACTTTCCTTTACCTTGAATGATCAGCTGTGACAATCTGTGGTTTTCATGTCTTTAGAACATGACTGAAGTACTCAAACCCAATGCATTTTATGAGTTGCAATTTTAACACTGAATTTGATTGATTGATTGATTGATTGATTGATTATTGCTTGATCCTCCTGGTTCTTTCTGAAAACCAGCTTCATGTTTTTCCAGCATGTCCCATTCTTCATGTTAGGGATGTTGCTAGAAAGTATCTCAATTCTGATTGTCCTTCCATGGCTATAATTCCGTCCCACCCCACCCACCCCATATTTGCATTAATCAACAGGTTCCTTTGCTCCCATTTTGAATTTGAACACTGTCTTTCCTGGGCACCTTGTGTACTTTGTTTTACAACTACAGTGGACCCTCATATAACAAACAGTTTGTATAACAAAATCTGTACAACATAAAATATTCCAGAAATAGGGGAAATTTGGTTAACAGAATCGCCGATGAGGTGAATCCGTACAACATAAAAATGGCCGCGATTAGGGATTACTCCATTTTCAATGAATTCCTATGTGAAATTTGCATAAAGGAAAATGTGCTTAATAGAATTTAATTTGGAACGAATTTATTCCTTTATACAAGGTACCACTGTATTTCTCTGAGATCCACAGGCAACCTTGCCCCCTGCTACTGGCACATAAGTATATCCTTAGCTATATCTCTGTAAATACAGATGCACTCTCTGTGTGCTTCCATATTACATATGGGTCTATATATAGCTATATGTCCATCATGACTGCTAACCACCAAAAGCCTTCGCTCCCAAGATTTTGGTCTAATCCCTTTTTAAAGCTGTCTGAGTTGGCAGGGATCCCTGTATTATTTGACAACAGGATCCGTAGTTACCCACACCGAGGAGCCGTTCCTCTTATCTGTCCTGAATCGTTCACCGTTCAGCTTCCGTAGATTAACGAAGGTTATTATGAGGCAGGCGAGAAAAAGATTCTGCATACTGGCTTACCTAGCTCAACGTAATGTTATACGCCTCTAGCATGTCCCCACCTCACTCCCTTTCCACCCATTAAGATAAGAAGCACCCCCAATTTCAAAACAACTCCCCCTGTTAGGGATTTTTTAAAAAACTTCTTGACAAATTCCTCCGTATGGCCTTGTTCCCCCTCTCCACTCACCCTTTGCAGCCATTATCGGATGCCAAGTTCGGAAGTGTAATTACACTACTCAACCCTGTCTGGTGGGTTCCCTCCTGGGTTTCCAAGCGTCACACATGCAGAAGGATGCAAGCATCTCTGGGATGCCATAAGAGGGGAAGTATCAGAAACACAGCAGGCTGGATAGGAAAGTGATTTAGATATCAGGCTATAGAGTCAGAAGTTGGGAGTTCTGAGCCTCATTTCCTTGAAAACCCTGAAAGGGTTCATAGAATCATAGAATCACAGGGTTGGAAGAGACCTCCAAGGCCATCCAGTCCAACCCCCCGCCATGCAGGAGCCCCCATCACAGTATTCCCGACAGATGGCCATCCAGCATCTGCCCATGGCACAGTGGTTAAATGCCTACACTGCAAGTAAAACTGTGCTCGTGACCTGGGGTTCAATCCCAGGTAGCAGGCTCATGGTTGACTCAGCCTTCCATCCTTCCGAGGTCAGTAAAATGAGTACCCAGCTTGCTGGGGGGGGGGGCAATGTGTAAGCCTGTGTACTGTAATTAAAAACTGTAAACCGCCCAGAGGCTACTTGAAGTGGTATGGGGTGGTATATAAGCAGAACACTTTGCTTTTGCTTTAAAAACCTCCAAAGAAGGAGACGCCACCACCCTCCGTGGCAGCATATTCCACTGCCAAACAGCTCTAACCGTCAGGAAGTTCTTCCTAATGTTCAAATGGAATCTCTTTTTGTAGTTTGGAACCATTGTCCTGATCCCTAGTCTCTGAAGCCATGGAAAACAAACCTGTCCCTTCTTCAATGTGACATGTCCTTTCAAATATTTAAACATAGCTTTCATATCCCCTCTCTGCCTTCTTTTTGAAAGGCTAAACATTCCCAGCTCCCAAAGCCACTCCTCATAAGACATTTCTTCCAGACCTTCAACCATCCTGGTCACCCTCCTCTGGAGCCATTCAAGATTGTCAACATCCTTTCTAAATTGAGGTGCACAGAACTGGACACAGTACTCCAGATGGGGTCTGTGCAGAGCAGAACAGAGTGCTTGCGGGGTGGTCAACATTCACCTGACAGCACGTGTTTATTATGATGAGAAGGAAGGTGGAAACAAAAATAGCAAGGAATCTTAGATCGGAGGCAGGGTAGGGGAGGTACTTTTCATGATAAATATAGCCACAAGATGCTACTTGCAAAGTAACCCCAAGTGTTGCTTCTTAGCTGTGATTACCTGTGACAGCATCTCGGGAATTAAGTACTTTAGCTTAACCTGGCAGGCCAGTTCACAGCTGAACTGAGATCACAGGCAGCAGTTAGGTTGGTGCTGAAAAAGCAACACACACTAATCATGGGCATGGAGGGGGGAGGGGGGTATGTTTTTAATTGGAAATATTTGGTTGCGCTGCAGCTCCAGGCTGCAAAAACAAATGGGGAAAACAGAAGCCGTATCCATCTCGGTCTATGCAAAAAAAAAATGTCTAGGCAGGAGATGCTTTTATTGAAGCCGACTCAGATTCCACAAGTGCAAAATTTCAGGGATCTCCAGAACGTTTCATAGGATGAAGTGTTGTACAACATCAGCTGGGTGGTGGTGGTGGTGGTGGTGGTGGTGTGGTGATTTCCAAACAAGAAAAACTCCATAAACGGGATAAGTGGCATATTTAAATACACAAATCAATGTAAGAGTTTAAACCTTGGCACTCAGAAACAGGAAGCAAGCCTGAATGAATAAAATGGGACTTACTTCTGAGGAGAGGAGAGGAGACATCTCTATAATTATGCTTTAAACCTGCAATCCTGTATCTCTTTACCTAGGAATCCGGCCCTGTGACTTCTCAAAGGATTAGCTTTCAAATACACCTACCTAGTGGGGTTGTACTCAAAAGATTCACTCAATCCCAGTTTTTTGGGTTACCTCTTCATTCATATTGGGAGGAGTCCTGTGGTTCGGATCATTTCTACCTCCTTGAAATGAGTTGGTCCTGACTGAAGAGAAAAGGCCAGATTTGATTTGAGGGAAAATGTGAAATAAATTGGCCTTCTTGACAACAGCTGCTGGGTGCAAATAATAGATTTTGGTCCTCCTGAAGTTGCGTTATTGATCAGTAGTGGGAGCTGGTGGGAACCAAATGAGCTAGTGAAGTTTTGATGCTAAAATCCTGGTAGGTATCACAGATGGACATTCTTATCATTTTCTACTGGCTGATTATCACTATTAGAAGCTGTGAAAAACTGAATGCATCTTCACTAAAACAATATTGTCAATTTGAATATGAAAGCGACTACAAGTTATAGACAGTTATGGCTGTCCAGAGCTTGTTGTTTGAAAATTAATTTATTTTTATGTTTTAATGTTTATCTCCTGAAGAAAGTTTTGTGCCAAAATAAAGATCATTGACATCTTTCATAACATCCTGAGATTTTTCTCTCATTTGGATTTCTGTCATCATTGGATGGTCTGGTTCCTTGTGAGCTACAAGTTGTTTCAGCCTACTGTTTTCATCCAACATTTAAAGGTGTTTAGTATGCAACCTCTTGAAGGTATCTGTCTCATGTTTAGAAGTTTGACTCCTTGCTTTTTTGTTGTTGTTGTTGTTGTTGTTGTTGTTGTTGTTGTTGTTGTTGTTGTTGTTGTTGTTGTTCAGTCGTGTTTGACTGTTCATGACCCCCATGGATCAGAGCTTGCCAGGCCTTCTTGTCTTCCACTGCCACCGGAGTTTGGTCAAATCCATGTTGGTTGCATCGATGACACCATCCAACCATCTCATTCTGTGCCGTCCCCTTTTCCTTTTGCCTTCAATCTTTCCCAACATCAGGGACTTTCCCTAGGAGTCCTTTCTCCTCATGAGGTGGCAAAATACTGGTGCCTCAGCTTCAAAATCTGTCCTTCCAGTGAACATTCGGGTTGATTTCTTTCAGGATGGATAGGTTTGATCTTGTTGCCGTCCAGGAGACTCTCAAGACTCTCCTCCAGCATCACAGCTCAAAAGCATCTATTCTGCAGCAGTTAGCCTTCTTTATAATCCAGCTAAAGGGTCTATTCATTCCCCAAATGTCATATGCATCAGAGGAAAAATAACCACCCCGCCAAAAAAAAGTTATACTTGTTTTGGCTGTCAAGTACACATCAACATAAAGTTGGCTTTGCATGTTTATAAATCAGTTCAAATCCTGGACACAAATCAAATGACAGTGGTACCTTGTATAAAGGAATTAATTAGTTCCAAATGAAATTATGTTAAGCAAATTTTCCTTTATATAAATTTCCCATAGGAATGCATTGAAAACAGAATGATCCCATTTTTATGTTGTACAGATTCGCCCCATAGGCAATTCTGTTAAGCAAATTTCCTCTATCTCCGGAATTTTTTATGTTGTACAAATTTTATATTATACTGTTTGTTATACAAGGGTCCACTGTAAATGGATTGCAAATGGCTTCAGACCCAATTGGGATATATCCCAAAGCCACCAGTGGCCTCCAAACTGAGAACCCAGTTAAACTAGGAAAATGATTCTGGAGAAAGGCTGAGGGTGTTGAAGTTGGTTTAAAGTCACATGGGTTTTTGGGTCACTGTGTGCATTCTGTTTGGAAAAAAATTAATCCATTTTTAAACTGGATTGTATATAAGTTGAGGGTTTCAAAAAAGTTTTTAAAACGCCATATTTTTCCATGCATAAGACTATTTTGGTCTAAAATTAGGGTCGTCTCATACATGGAAGTAAACCAAGGAGAGAACTGCATAGATTTGAAACATTAATTTTGGGCTGGAAACGTGGGAGGGGGGGTCATCTTATAGATGGAAAAATATGGTATTTGCTTTTGAGGTTTTGTCCTGTGTCAGTCCACTCTCAAGCTGGTTGCCTCTCACAGCTTCTAGCCACTGCTGCTGTGTTGCTATTTTTTAAAAATAATTTTAATTTTTTAACTTTTCCCTGTAGTCCAAAAGCCTTGGCATCTATTACTTGACAAACCCCAGAGACGCAATTTCCACCATCTCTTTTTTCACCTTCTCTCTCTCTGTGTCTTCCTCCTCTCTCTCTCTCTCTCTCTCTCTCTTTCACACACACACACACACACACACACACACACACACACACACACACACACACACACACACACACACACACACACACACGTGTGTCATTTTGTGGGGACAGACAGGCAGTCTGATTTTTTTCCTGTCTGTCATATTGAACTAGCACTATGTCAGGCTGCAATAAATTTTAAAAAAATTACAAAATTAAACTGGTCAGTTTCTCTTTGCCATGAACTTCCCTCTGGTCAGTCCTCACTCCTCTCCACTACACATGTTAGTGTCTGTCTGTCTCTCTCTCTCTCTGTGTCTCTGTGTCTCTGTGTGCATGTGTCAGGCTGCAGGAAACCTTGCAATCTGATCTTTTTAAATTTGTTTCTATCATACTGAGCTATGCCAGATTGCAAGAAATAAAAAAACATGTAAAATAACACCACAGCAGTAGCTAGTGGCTGTGATAGGCAGCCAACCCAAGGATGGGTGGGCAGAGGACAAAGCCATAAATGTAACAATTCTAAGAAGCCATGTTAAATAAATAAATAAATAAATAAATAAATAAATAAATAAATAAATAAATAAATAAATAAATAAATATGCAAACAAACAAACAACACAGTTTAAACATGGATTAAATTTTCCTAAAAGGATGCACACACTGACACTAAAACTACGTGACTACCGTGTGACTTTCAACCAACTTCTAAAATCCCAGTTCCTCTCCTGATTCATTTTCATAATGCAACCAGCGACCCTGAAATTCCAAGTAATTTTCTGAAGCAGTAAGTCCAGCCAAGTCAGTTTCACTTCTCTGACATTCATGTCTTTCAAATCTCAGATTCTTCTGGCCCAAGTGTGAAGAATTTTCCCAGTGTGGACGAGTTCTTCAAAAAATAAAATCCACTAAGCCTCTCTTTCACTGGCCTCTGGCAAACTCATTAGCTGCCCCTAATTCCATCACAAGGGCAACCATATTGGGTGCCAGCCTTTCTTACAGATGTGCACGATGTGGAGCTTCTTACGGAAAAGTGGTGAAAAACTTCAGTGCAGCAACAGCACAGCTGAACTCATAGGAATTCAACATGCAGATTGTCAACGGTTAACACACAGTAAAAGCAAAGCAAAGTGTTCTGCTTATATACTGCCACATACCACTTCAAGTAGTCCCTGGGCAGTTTACAGTTTTAATTACAGTATGCAGGCTACACATTGCTCCCCCAGCAAGCTGGGTGCTCATTTTACCGACCTCAGATGGATGGCAGGCTGAGTCAACCTTGAACCTGCTACCTGAGATTGAACCCCAGGTTGTGACAGTAGCTACATGACACACATGGAAGTGTGGATGGTTTTGATAGGGAATCGTGTTGTTTTGATTGGAAGCAAGGTGTTTTACTCTCCTGCCAGGGGGTAAAGTGTGAGGATGTCAAATTGATTTATTTTGAATTGTTTTGGCATGTGTGAACACCTATGTTGGTGCAAATTGGGTAAGTGAAGCTTGCCACTCACTGGTGTACCACCTGCCCTTCTGCATTCTCTATCGCTTGCTCTCGCTCTTTTGCAAGCCTAAGGGTGACAATCTAGTCAAAATGTCTGGTGAATTTCAGGCCCTCCCTCATTGTTTCCCCCCACTTCACAATTTTATCACTTTCAGCCCCTGCTGTGTGTCTACATCATTGGCAAGCCTATTCTCCCCCACATCTATAATGTTTATAGAGAAATATGCCAGTTTGAAATAAAAAATAAACCAGCAGCCAGTGTGAGGGCTCCCTCTTCTGCAAACCTTGCTTCTCTCTCTCTCTCTCTCCCTCCCTCCCTCCCTCCCTCTCTCTATCTCTCTCTGCATGTGTGCCAATCAAGGAGTCTCTGCAGAGATACACCAGCTTCAAATGCATTTTTTAAAATGGCCACCAGTGTTAGGGGGAAAGTGTTCTCTCCTTCATAAGCCTAGAAGCTCTCAGGCTTTGTCTCTGGTTTATTTTTCTTTCTTTCTCTCTTGCCTGCAATGACTGTCATTCCCTTGCTCCTGTGTGTGTGTGTCCTGCAAGGAGCCATAATGATGTGCCAGTTTGAATTAATTAATTAATTCAATTAATAATTAATAATTAATAATTAATTAATTAATTCAAACTGGCACATCATTACACACACACACACACACACACACACACACACAGAGAGAGAGAGAGAGAGAGAGAGAGAGAGATTGAGAGAGAGAGAGCGCTGTTGCAAGAAAATTGCTCAGACTGATTACAAACAGCGTCATAATGTAGTTGCTCAAATGGTCCACTGGAATTTGTGTCAGAACTATCATCTGCCCGTAGCAAAGAACTGATGGGATCATAAGCCTGAAAAAGTGACTGAAAATGAGCATGCAAAATTACTTTGGGACTTCCGAATACAGACAGACAGGGTTTTGGAGCATAATACCCCAGATATTGTGATTGTGGAGAAGAAAAAAGTGTGGATCATTGATGTTGCTATACCGGGTGATAGTAGAGTCACTGAGAAACAACTTGAAAAAATTACCCGATATCAGGATCTCAAAATTGAACTTCAGAGACTCTGGCATAAACCGGTACAGGTGGTCCCAGTGGTAATTGGCACACTGGGTGCAGTGCCCAAAGAGTTAAGCAAGTATTTAGAAGAAATTGGAGTTGACAAAGTCACCATCAGTCAGATGCAGAAAAGTATTGGCCAATACATCACTGAGTCCTAAACACTTGAGCATGCTAGTGATTGGTAATATAAAATACAGCGTAGATAATAATGGCTAATTAATAATAATAATAATAATAATAATAATAATAATAATAATAATAATAATAATAATAATAATAATAATAATAATAAAAGCATCATAGCACCAGTGGAAATTAGCCAGTGGAAGGGCAGGGGTATGCAGGGCAAAGCCTCAATTGCAATTATTTTTAAAGCTTCCATAGCATGCCCCCCCAAAAAAAAACCACACAGATTAAAAACAGATTAAAAGTTTTCCCAGGACGATGCACTCACCAACCCAAATATCATGTGACTACCATGTGATGTTAACCCAATTTCAAAAAAAAAAAAAAAAAAAAAAACAAAAAAAAAACAAAAAGATCCAACTGCTGATTCATTTTAATAGGGTAACCATGGTCTTAGTTGCAACTACGGTACCCTCATGTTCTCTGATTTGGTTGAGTGTGGGTGTGTAATTTGGGGCTCCGGTATAATCCATGTCCCGCTTGTTTTGGTTTTAGCAGAGGTAGCCGTGTCAATCTGAGCTAGACTGTCAGGCCAAAAAAAGACAAACACACAAAATAAAGAAGGCCAAAATGTGGTGGCACCCTAAAGATGAACTGCTATATTATTAATGTGAATTGTTTGTATATATGTCCATGTCTTCAAAAGAAGTGGACTTGTCCACAAAAACTGATATTAAATTACAGTAGTTAATCTTTAAGGTGCCACCACAGGGTTGTCTTTATTTTTTGCTTTTTTTTGTTTTGTTTCATTGTTTCTCATGCTCTAAATAGGAATGGATTTTCAAATTTGTAAAAGTTTGTACTTCTTTTGCCATGATCTCTCTCTTTCCCTCTCTCTTTCCCTGGATAGCTTTCTCTAGCAGCTCCTCCTTCCCCTATCTAAAAGTGCATAGAAAGGCTGCACAAATGTAACTAGATTTTATGGAGAACGAGTCTGTGTTCTCGCTCTTTTCTCCTTTCCCTGTATGTGACAGCAGTGATGTCACTGCATACGGAAGTTCTCCACATACCCCTCCATGACTGCTGTCAATCAAGCTGAGCAATATAGTAGTACTCTGATATCTGCTGGGGATTGGTTGCAGTCCTTCCCATGGATAACAAAAAAAATGGATAAGAGAAAACGCAAAGCCCCCTCCCCCACAACTAGTGTTTTCTGACAGTAGCTTGCTTTACGGCTGCTCTTTGTGACAGGAGCTTGCTTTGGGGCTGCTGAATTATTTATTTAATTTTTTCCTCTTCCAGCTGTGGATAACTGAATCAGTGGTTAATGAATCAGTGGATATGGGCATCCTACTGCAATGGCGAAACACAAGATGCCACAGTGTTGAGGATGTCGCACATCACTTGTTTCATATTATCGTACAAGTGGTACCTTGTATAAAGGAATTAATTCGTTCCAAATGAAATTATGTTAAGCAAATTTTCCTTTATACAAATTCCCATAGGAATGCATTGAAAATGGAGCGTACGGATTCTCCCCAAAGGCGATTATGTTAAGCAAATTTCCCCTATCTCCAGAATTTTTTTGTTGTACACATTTTATGTTATACAAGCTGTTTGTTATACAAGGGTCCACTGTACTTGACAATTTAGGAGAGAACCAAAAAAAGGATAGGCTGGCCACAGGCAAATGTACTGTCCCCCAGGGTTGATGAATGAAGGCAGGGACCTGGAATTTAGCACACACACCCTTTAACCCCTTATTACAGTTTACCCTTTGGTGGAGGCGTACTCCTATTTCAATGAGTCCTACTAAATTTTATTCCACAAAATGTCAGCTTTATGGCATAAAAGAGAATCACGACAAAGCAAAGCAAAAGCAAAGTGTTATGTTTATATACCACCCCATACCACTTCAAGCAGTCTCTGGGCGGTTTACAGCTTTTACTTACAGTGTATGCAGGCTACACATCCCCCCCCCGTAAGCTGGGCATTCATTTTACTGACCTCGGAAGGATGGAAGGATGGAAGGCTGAGTCACCATGAGCCTGCTGCCTGGGATTGAACCCCAGGTTGTGAGCCCAGTTTTACCTGCAGTACAGGCATTTAGTCACTGCACCATGGGGCTCCTTACAGGAATAAAAATCACAGGATATCTGCCATGTTACCAAGAATGTCTAGACAGCACCATTGTTTAGGCACCTGGCTGCAGAGCCAGGGGCTGGGAGTTTGATTTCTGTAAATTATCTTGAAGAATTTACCTCCAAGCCACAATACCACACTTAACATATAAACAGATCCTGGCCTCAGAGCCATAAAACCATACTTTACATATCTACACACCCTGGCCTAATCCTCCTTCCCAACATCTCTACTAATCAACTCTCCCTCCTCTTCTTCTCCCTCTTCCTCTCCCCCCTCTTCTATCCACCCCCCCTAACTCTATATATTACACAGCCAATGGCTATCTGGTATGAAATGTATACCCCATCACATATAACATGGCACACCTCATTCTGCTGCTATATGTCTGAAGAAGTGGATGTGTCCACGAAATGTTACATTAAAATATGAAATCTTTTCTTTAAGGTGCCACCTATTTTGTGTCTTTTCTTTTGTTTTGTTTTGCTTTTCTTTGATTTTCGCCTGATATTCTTGAAAAAACTAACACGGCAACCCTCTCTGAAACTGATTCTCGTCCATGTCTCCTTGAAAGGGGCTGAGCTTGATCATCTATACTACACGGTCCCTTTGAGCTCTGCAGTTCTCAGACCAGTATTCTAAATTTATTAAGCCCGCACAGCCTTCCATTGTGTCTCTTTCACCTGATGCCCCACACCGACCCATGATCACAGTCGATCCCCCCTCCTCTGATAACATTTCTCTTTGCCCATGTTGCTCACCAAACATGGTACCTTGAAATCTGATGGACCATGCCGACCTCAGCACGACAAGAACCACCTTGTGTCAATGGAAGCTAGGCTAGTCTGCCTCACTTTCCCAGACCCCATTTACCTGTGGAATACTCCTGCATGTGGTATAATCCAGTACTGCATGTGGTATCCTTCAGCAAGATAAACAAGTGGGTCCCAGGCTGGACTCTCTCAGGAGGCAAATATGTTGAAGCAGAGGCTGTCCTAATTTGTGGAAATACCATGAGCAGGCAGGATCCCCCAGAGCAGCCAATGTGGATCGAGGGACGCTCTTCTCCCTCTCACAAAACACCAGAACTAGGGGACATCCACTCAAACTGAGGGTTGCGAGAGCAAGAACAGACCGAAGAAAATATTTTTTTTTAACCCAGCGTGTTGTTAGTCTGTGAAACTTTCTGCCACAGGAGGTGGTGATGGCATCTGGCGTGGATGCCTTCAAAAGGGGATTGGACAGATTCTTGAAGGAACAGTCCACTACAGGTTCCAAACCATGATGGAGATGAGTAATCTCCAGGCTTAAAACAGGGGTACTTCAAGGGCTAGATGCAGGGGAATGGTATCACGAGACAGATCTCTACTCTCGTGTGCTCCCAAAGGCATCTGGTGGGGCCACTGTGAGATACAGGAAGCTGGACTAGATGGGCCTTTGGCCTGATCCAGCAGGGCTCTTCTTATGTTCTTATGTTCTAACACAAGAGAATCCTAGAGATCGATAGCTGGAAGAGACCTCACGGGCCATCCAGTCCAACCCACTGCCATGCAGGAACCTCCCGTCAAAGTACTGCCATCAGATGGCCATCCAGCCTCTGCTACAGGGAATAAAAATAATTATACAGAGAAAGGTGGCAGGCAGCAGGGTAAGAGGAAGATCAAATACAAGATGGACTGACTCCCTAAGAATGACACAGGCTTGAGTTTTGAAGAGCTAAGCAGGGCAGTTGAGGCCAGGACTGTATGCTGATTCATAGGGTTGCCATACGTCAGACGCAACTTGGCAGGACAGAGCCATAAAAATACTCATGCATCCCAGGACAGCCGCAGAAAAATGCAGACCGATGCCAAGTTGTTCGGGTGCATATGACTCTAGAGTGGCGGTGGGCAGGGAATCACACAGCAGCTGGTTTCAAGCCGCATTTGGCTTACCCAATTGTTCCTGTTAATTCTATAGCATTTATGTCCAGCCCCCTGCTCCCAGCAACAAGCACAAAAAGGCCCAAACATCCAGCCTTGGCATCCGTCCTCACAGTGTGGTCTTAAATACATTTATCTTTCAAAGGGCGGCAGCCCGTGTACAAAATTACAGTGGTGCCTTGACTTACGAATTTAATCCGTTCTGAATGCATGCTCTTAAGTCGAACTACTCTTAAGTCGGGGTACCACTGTATATGTATGTTTTATGTTTTTTTCTACTGATAACATACGGAGTGCCCTGGAAATACCAAATCTGTTGACCCAGACACAAATGACTCTGGCTGCACCTTGAGGTAGTGAGACATGTTCTCTGCTGAATTCTGTCTCTGTCTTTTAAATGCATTTCTAAAATTTAACAAAGCCGAGGGGCGCTAGAAAGACAACCCGAAAATTCCAACCTTTGCCACAGTTAAAATCTTGAGAAAAGTGCACCTTAAAAGAGACGGAAGAAGCTAAGATTCTTAAGGAAATATTAAATGCTGTTTTTCCCTGGGAAGGTTTCCCCCGTCCACCGAAAGGCCAAGCAACAAGCCACTGCAGTGGTTGCCAACGGAGGCTTTAAGCCTCTCTGTTTTCTTAAATAAGGCGCCCATAGAGGTCAAAGTATCTGCAAGTTGCAGCTGGAACCCAGGCCAACTTGTCTGATGCAACTCGGTTGCAGATCACTGTGCAACAAAATTGCAAAATCCAAATATGATATCCTTGGTGACTCACCTCCGGCAAGGTAATTCAGGGTTCACCGCTGGGTCCCACTCTTTCTGGGTCTCCTCTTTCGACCGGGAACAGGCTGGGTACATCCAAAACGAAGTCTGATGTCAAACCCAAGAGACTTCTGAAGCTTCTGAAGGTCAACCCATGGACAGGAATATCTCTCACGGAGCTTCGGGTGTCAGGCCATCTTTCTCCTCCATCAGGAACCCGGTGTCACATCCACGAGGGCCTACGTGAGCAGAGGAGGCCCATGTCTCTGAAAGCATGGCAAGAAGTGGCAAGTTATTCTTCCTGTGGAGCGGCCGTCCTGAACAGGATTACGGTGAGCAGAAAAGCGGATTAAGGAGAAAGCACCATCTGCAAGGATGAGGCTAATGAGGCTATGAAGATTTGCGAGCTTCGCAGCAGGCACAGCTGATGGGGTGCCCTCGTTGCAGCGGATCAGGCCCCCCGGGGTCTCCAAGAGATGGGTCAATGTGGTCTTTCATGCAAGATTTAGGCCATACTCTTAAGTGTGTTTAGAAATCTGCCATTTGGGCAATGGAAACTTCTGCAGGATTACTTGGGAGCAAGCCCCACTCCTTCCTGTCAGCCTTTCTTCCTGGTAAAGATTGTAGCTTTCCCTGGGCATTAATGAATAAATTAAATAAACATATAACCCCCTTTCTCCCACTGCTCAGATTGTGCTCTGTTGGTTATTTGCATGCATTTGTGGGTTTTTTTTAACTGGTGGCTTTTAATTTTTGCAAACGGTCTTGATCAAGGTGGGATAAAAGATGGATCAACCTACATCAATAAATATGCTTTGCATTTATGACTACATCACGGACAGCCACACCCAGCCCTTTGAATGGGTCTTGCAGGAGAAGTATTGAACATTGGTTTTACAGTATATTACACCTTTGTTACACCTCTCTTCATTTCAGCTGCTCTGACAAGAAGATAACAGAGTCACATAGAATCAAGAGGAAGGCAGAGGCCATACCGCTTCTTGCTACACCATGGAACAACATTTCTTCTTGCTACACCATGGAACAACAGTCCAACATGGCTGATGGGTAGCCAATAGCCATCCAACCTGAGCTTAACATCTGTCAAGGAGGCAGATCCCAGAGAAGAGGGAGGTGGGATTTGCAAGTGGTCTTATTTGGTATGGTTACAGCAGAGCTAGCTTAACAAGCAGCAAAAAAGGCTTGGTGGTCATTCCATCCTCCCTCTGCTGCTGTAGTTCAGCTAAAATTGCTTCAAGTGGAGCAGCTTTCCACTTTGGCTCATACCTGTCAAGTCTCCCATATTAGCCGGAAAATCACGTTTTTAGGAATCTTTCCCACCTTTGTCCTGTAATTTCTTGTAAATCTCCCGCATTTTATAATTTTTTAAAAAATCCTCTGAATGGCATGGGTGGTAGTGGCCATGTTAGGGGTTGCTGCATGGGTGCCGCCATGTTGGGGGCAACTATTGAACATGCTCGGATACTGTGACCACAATCCCTTATTTTCATTCTGAAACTGGCCTTTGTTTGTGTTTGTGTTATGCCAGAGGGGAAGGGGAAGGGAAGGGGGTGGACACTTTGTTTGGGGGTTATTTGCAACTGGGAGGGGAAGGGGCACTTTGTGGGTTTTTTTGTGATTGAGAGGGGAAGGGGAGGGTGAGGGGGCTTTTGTATTTTTGTACATGTGTTTTTGTTTGCACGTGCGCGTGCTAACATGCACGTGCACATTACACCTCCCCCCTCCTGTCCTGGCTGGGGCCAGAGAAAACTTGACAGGCATGCTTTGGCTCAAGCAATCACATCACCTGAACCAGTGCAAAGGCACTTGGTTCCTCAAAAGGAGAGCCTCCAGTAGTGGAGGGGGAAAATCCTGCAAGGAAGAGGACAATTCCAGGCTGATTCACATGGACTTGTACAACATGTAGTCAGTGGAAAATGATACGAATCACACCAACCCAATGCACCATCATTATTTGTTAGCTGCAGTTGTACCCTAAGTGGGAGGAAAGTCCCGGAGGGATCAATCGGGATCCTAAGAAGATTGGCTTTAGCTCTTAACTCTAACCCTAAATCTATGTAAGCATTCCCAGTCTTTTGGAGAATTATAGAATTGGAAGTGAGCCTACAAGGCCATCAAGTCCAACCCCTGCTCAAGCCAGGAATCCAAATCAAAGCAGAATTGACATACAGTATAGTGGTCCAATTTTATCTTGAACGCCTCCAGTGTTGGAGTACTCAGTACCTCTTGGTTTCAATGTTATACAGCTCTAACAATTATTATTTTGTCCTGGTATACAGCCTGAATTGACTTCCTGTAGCTTGAACCCATTATGGGATGTCCTTCGCTCTAGGATGATGGAGAACAGATCCTGGCCTCGGCCTCCATCACATGACCACTTAAATGTGCCTTTTTCTTTTACTGAATTTGCATCTAAAGATTGTGCCCCCCCATGGCCAGCCGCATCTTCTGAACACCCCAATCGACCACGCCACCCAAAGCGCATCTCAAGCGCATAAGATAAGAACATAGGAAGAGCCGTGCTGGATCAGGCCAAAGGCCCATCTAGTCCAGCTTCCTGTATCTCAGAGTGGTCCCGCGAAATGTCTCTGGGAGCGCACAAGACTAGATCTCTGTCTCCTGATACCTGCCAGGACCCTGCCTGTCATAGAACCTGAATGTGAAGGGTTAAATGCTGAAGAACAGCAGGAGGAGCCTTGCAGTTCAACTCAGCAGGGAGCTGAGTCTGAGGATGCAGCTGAGGGCACATCTCCTCCTCCTATGAGGGCTAGGAACAGGATCCTGCAAAGAAGAACTAACAGGAGAGCCCGGGAAGGGATCTTTAATGATAGGCGTAGAATTAGATCTGAAAGCCCTGAGTTCTAGCAGGAGCCTTGTCAGAGATATGGGTGTGTTCCCTGGTTTAGGATAAAGCTAGCAAGTTTACCCTGAAACCTCTGTGGGAGCAACGCGTCACTTACCTTGTCACCATGTTCCTGTGTGTATCCAGACTCTGTTTCCTGACCTTGGACCGGCTTTCTGATTACGGCGTTCTCTGTTTCCTGACCTTGGACCGGCTTTCTGACTACGACGTTTCTCTGTATCCTTGAACTTAGCATTTGGCTCTGTAAGGTATTTTGGCTTTGATTCGGACTGTACTTTGTTCGTTATCTGGATTACAACTAAAGTTCCTGGCAAAGAACTGAACTTGGCTTGCTGTGTATTCTGTGTGCGGGGCTTGACAGTACCACTCCCCTGCATCTGGCCCTTGAAGTACTGTACCCTGGTTTAAGCCTGGAGATTACACATCTCCATCATGGTTTGTCACCTGTGATGGACTTTTCCTCCAGGAATCTGTCCCATCCCGTTTTGAAGGCATCCAGGCCAGATGCTATCACCACTTCCTGTGGCAGGGAGTTCCACATCACCACTAGGGGTTTGATCAAATTACTTTGCTTGCTGAGGTGCATTTTGATGCGAAGCAAAGGTTGTGTGAACTCCAAAAAGCCGAATCTTCTTCCGGTTTCACCCGTTTTGTAGCAAACAGCTTTTCAAAATAGCGCTTTGATGCGCATTTGGCAAATTTATTTATTTATTTAATTGTTATACGTTTATACCGCCTATTTCTCAATGGAACTCTAGGTGGTTTACAATAGGAGCATCAGTAAAACAGTAAAACAGTAACACATCTGAAAAAACATCAATGAGGGGGCAGCAAGGAAATAGCAGGACAGAGGGGAACCCTTCGACATGCAGCGGCAGGCAAAAAAAAAATTTTACCAGAAATAAGGTCACCATAGGCCTCCTTGTACAGCATTGTTTTTAAAGCCTTTTTAAAGGCCGGCAGGGACGATGCAAGGCGCAGCTCATTAGGTAGATTATTCCATAATGAGGGGCCAACAACCGAGAAGGCACGGCTACACATTGCCGACTTCCGCGCCTACCTCGGCATGGCCACCGCAAATGGGGACACAAAACAAGAGGTTTTTTAAAATGCTACCATGGGGGCCTTAAGTGCGCATCTAATGTCATGGGACCATTCTCGGAGAAACTGCGTGTTACATTACCATCCACATTTAGCAATTATGTATTTAAAGTGTGCTATCATATCTCTTGTCAAACTTCTTTTCTCAAGGCTCAACCTGCCAATTTATTGCCGTCTTTCCTCCTAGGGCTCTGCTTTTTGCCTGTTTTGCAACCACATTGCTTTGTTGGCTCATAGTCAGCTTTGCCCCTTGCTTTGTGGGGTTACGACACACAGCTGCCTTACAAGGTTGTCGCAAAGATGACCGAAGTTACGTATCTGACAGTGTTCGAACATGCTCAATGCATTATATAACTATCCAATGTTGTTATTAAACCTCCTGTTCTCGTTCATAAGACATCTACACTCTTGGCATCGGGCAACCGTAATTTTTGACCTTTTATGAATAAGTATCTCTCCATCCCCCCACCCTACCCCACCCCGACATATCTTGTATCTATTCTATTTAAATACTCCAACAGTGGCTGTTTCCCCCCACCCTGCATCACATCATGATACTGCCCGCCTCCGCTTTCGATTAGGGCTGTATCAAACTCATGCCTAGGGAAATTTGGGAGGGTGTGGAACATAGAGGATTGCCAGATCTTGGGCTGTGCACAGACGGAGACTCGTTGCCAGTGGCGTAACAATGCTGTCAAGGTGCCAACATGTGAAAGATGAAAATCTGATAAAGAACCCAAGCTTGGGAATATGGTTTTTAGTAAATAAAGGTAAATTAAAAAAATTTACCTTTATTTACTAAATAAATAAAATAAATTTAGTAAATAAATAAATAGAGGGTTTTTAGAGGTCAGCTTGGTCCCAACTGACCAGAGCCTCTCTCACCCTCTCACTCCGGGTAGCCACTCCAAGGGAGCCCTAAAGGTTCCTACCCGGAATTGGACTTTCTCAGTGGCCGCCCCGGCACTTTGGAATTCATTGCCAATGGAGTTGAGGCTGGCAGAGTCTCTGATGGCCTTCAGGAGAGCTCTAAAGACCTGGCTCTTTAGGGAGAGCATCCGTGATTGCTGAATGCATGACGGTATGTGGTTAGTTGGTTTGTGTATTGTTTGCCCCATCCTTTTCTGGCCGGAGTTTGTGTTTGTTGGTATGAGTGTTGATGTTGTGTTTTCCTCTTTTTCCTTTTTTTATGATTAATTTTGTTGGTGGGTTGTTTTCTTTTGGGCAAGTTGTCTTCTAACAATTTGTTGTACACCACCCAGAGTTCCCGAGGGAAAATCGGACGGTTAATAAGTACAAATATAAATAAATATGAGGGCCCTGAAGACGAAAGCCAACCTTAGATTCTAAGGATCAAAGCTGGAGACCGGGCATCTCTGGGGCAGAGGTTGAAAGGGGAAGGCATAATGAGACCACTTAAATACTGTACTTGTATGTCTACCTAGTATTTATGTCAGAACACAGAGAATCTCAAGACTGCCACTTAGACCATAATTATCATGCTTGATCATGTTCCATGTAATCCGCCTTTTGTTCTATTGTTTTTTTCCCATTGCTGTCATTATTTTTTGTTTTTATTTGGTTATTGATGACGGTTTTGGTTTTGATGGCTGTGTCGTTTTGTTTATCATATTGTATAGTGCCATAATTATTGTATATTTAAGTTGTTTGATGGTTTTATACTTGTTTTTTTAACTACAGTGGACCCTCGTATAACAAAGGGTCTGTATAACATAAAATCTGTACAACATAAAAAAATTACGGAGACTGGGGAAATTTGCTTAACAGAATCACCTATGGGGCGAATCCATACAACATATAAATGGTCACGATTAGGGATTACTCTGTTTTCAATGCATTTCTATGGGAAATTTGTATAGTGGAAAATTTGCTTAACAGAATTTCATTTGGAACGAATTAATTCCTTTATACAAGGTACCAATTTCACCACTAAGAGTGGCTCTTTGGGACTAGATGGGCGGAATACAAATCGGATCAAATCAAATCAAATCAAACAATAAATAAATAGTGTATTTTCCCCTCTCTTTTTAGCATTTTTCTTTGTTCTCCTAGCATCTCTGTAACTGTAAATGCAACACATGAATACCACCCGATGCAAGCAATTATTTTTCCTGTGTTAACAACAGTGACATTGAGAGCAGCCTGATTGCTTTGCAGGAAGGAGTTAGGCAGAAAGTTCTTTCCAAATATGATGTTCTAAGTTCTGGTTGAAACCAATTTGGGCCTTCTCAGTGGTGCCTCCCTTCCTGTGGAATAAATTACCAGTGGAAGTGTGTCAGTTTCCTTGCCACTAGATGGGTACCATGAATGAATGAATGAATGATACACAGACTTTCTCATTGCCAAGCCTGGCTGATGATTCTATGTGTCTATTGCATTTATATTTTGATGACCATCACACACCAAAAAACCCCCCACAAAACCCTGAATGCACTAGCAACCTCCTCTTGACTTAGGCCTGGCAGCTGCAAGAGGAAATGGAATTTTTTTGTTTGATTCTTCTGCACTCAGGCCCTCGCAATGTTTCTTTCCCACTTATGCATTCACGTTACTTTCACAAGGCCACAAATGTTGTTTTTCTGCATCAGCAATCCTGCCGGATTTTTATCCCCTCTTCCTCTGCTCCACTGCTTTAACTGTGCTTTGCAACTGATTATTTGTTTTTATAAATTCTATGCCACGCAATTTTAAACGAACAGTGGCCGAGAGATCTTTTAATGAACAGATATTAAACTCACCTTGGCTGACAAGGTGCCTGCAGGACTCTAACTCGTGTTTCTAATGAGCTGACTTTTATTATATTTTAATTGCTTTATTGTTCAGTTCGTTTTTAACTGGTTCTTAACTGGCTTGTAATCTGTTTCTTAAAATGTTTTTTTAAACAGCCTCGAGCTTGGTAGGGATGTAATAATAGCTAATGTAAGATAAAATCGCTCCTTCATTCTTCTCTGAATTTCTCCTGCACATTCGGGGGAGCAGACTTGTTACAGCAGAAGAGGGTTAAGGCTCATAATAATCAGGCAGAGGTTAGAAGTTGTGTTTTTGGACTACAGGTCCCAGAATCCACCAGCCAGCAGACTACTATATGTCTTCTGCTATTATATGTCTGAAGAAGTGGGTGTGTCCATGACAGCTTACATTAAAATATAATAGTCTTTAAGGTGCCGCATGTTTTTGTCTTTTATTTTGTTTTGGTTTGATTTTTGCCTGGAATATAAGCCAATTATGTATTTGAATCCATTTTTTAATTTTTTTATTTTGCTTTATCACATGTCCACTATACATGATAGTAAGTCCCCTGGGAAACCACTTCTGAGTATTTTCTACCTGGAAAGCCCTGAAAAGGACAACATTATGTCACAACTGACCTGAGGGCACACATATTATTAGGATGAAGCACATGAAAGCCACATGTTTTGGGGATGAAGCACAACATAGTTGCTCTGAGTTGCTGAATCTGAAGCCAGAAGAGGTATGGTGGTGTTAAACCACCGCTTGACCTGGGGGTGGGGGGAGAAGAAAATGGCAGATGGGGGTAGAGCATATTCTTCTTTTATGTTATTTGCAGTGTGCCTTGCAAAAGGCCTGCGTGGCTTCGGTCTAACAGAACCGTTCACGTTCTCTGTTTGTTCCAGGGTTTTGTGCATCACGAGCCGTCGCCTAGCAACCGATACCAAGCCAGGATGACCAGTTTATCTGCAGAGGGTGTCAAAACTGTCCTTCAGCTGGAGGTAAAATTTGAGGCATTAAAAAAAAAGTTGGGAGTTGGTTTCTATTATCCTGAGAGGTGGGCGGGAAGGGTCTGGGAACTCATGCTGAAATATTAGACGTTCCACCGTTTGCCAAGTTCGCCTCTCTCCCACGGATCCGGGGGAAGAGGAGACGGGCAAATTTTTGAATCCAACTGTGCCAGCTGGCTTTACAGAAGGACACCTTCCCACCCCAGAATTCAGCCTTGTTTGGGGCTCCAGGGTTTGACTTCTGAGGTTTTCTATTCAGATTCCCACCCACCCCTCCAGATTTGGGTTTTGTGCTTGTAGGTTAGATTTGTTTTAAATATACAGGCAAGTAATTGGGTGTATGAAGGAAGGAGGAGGACATGTTTTGATGACAAACTATTTCTGGAATTTATGTATAAAATTGCTAGAGGTTTTCATGCGTGTGTTTGACTTCTATGTTTGCATTGTGTTGTCTGAGGATTTGTTTTTAAGAAACCTAACTCTGCCCTCAAGGAGCTCTGAGTGCCTTAGGGTGTTTATACACGACCCCTAAGCTCCGCTGCAAATGGCTGCAAGCTCCGGAGCTTAAAAATGTTTCCCCACCAGCTCCGGAGTTTGCAGACAATTAAGTGCGACCCCGCCCACCTAAGCGCAACCCAGCGCACTTTTCTTGTACCTGTTCGAGGAGGGTGAAAATTGCCAGGTCCAGATTTAATCTGGTCAGTGTGGGGCTCTCCTAGCTTCTGTTTTTTTTTTGCCTCCCGCCCCTTTAAGAGAAGGGGCGGGAGGAAAAAAAAGCAAACAAAGAGAAGGAATCAGCACAATGGAGGGAGCTCCGGCAGCTTCTCCGAGGTGAGTCTGCATTTTCCCCCCACTTTCTTCCTCCCTCCCCTCAGCAGACAGGTGTGGAGTGGTGGGGAGGAAGGAAGAGCACCGATCCCCTAAGATCTCTGATCCGAATTTAAGTGGCCAGCAGATCTTAGGGGTCGTGTGAAAAGGCCCTTACTGACTATTCTTTAATTTAGTACATCAGTCCTGTGAGGTAGGCTAGGGTAGCAACAGCTGTGGGTCAACAATTGAAAGTCGGAGCTGTGTGAGAATTTGGTGCTGGGTCTTTCCAGCCAAGCCAACATTGCCCAAGACCACATGCCCGGCTTTAGAACATAAGAACATAAGAAGAGTACGGCTGGATCAGGCCAAAGGCCCATCTAGTCCAGCTTCCTGTATCTCACAGTGGCCCCACCAAATGCCTCTGAGAGCGCACAAGACTAGATATCTGTCTCCTGATACCACTCCCCTGCATCTGGCCCTTGAAGTCCCCTGGTTCTAAGCCTGGAGATGGATGACACATCTCCATCATGGTTTGTAACCTATGATGGATTTTCCTGCAGGAATCTGCTCAATCCCCTTTTGAAGGCATCCAGGCCAGATGCTGTCACCACATCCTGTGGCAGGGAGTTCCACAGACTAACAACACGCTGGGTTAAAAATATTTTCTTTTGTCTGTTCTCACTCTCCCAACCCTCAGTTTGAATGGATGTCCCCTAGTTCTGGTATTTTGTGAGAGGGAGAAGAGCGTCCCTCTATCCACTTGACTCATGCCCTGCATTATTTTGTACGTCTCAATCATATCCCCCCTCAGGCGCCTTTTTTCCAGACTAAAGAGCCCCAAATGTTTTAGCCTTTCCTCCTAAGGGAGGTCCCCCAGCCCGGTAATCATTTTATTGGCTCTCTTCTGCACCTTTTCCAGTTCCACTATGTCTTTTTTGAGATGCGGTGACCAGAATTGTACACAATAGTTGATTTACATTGTTTCATTTCCAAATAGATGTCGTTGTTAGGTGTTGTCAAGCCACTTCTGACCTGTGGCAATCCTATGAATGAGAGATTGCTTCAGAATGTCTTGCCTTCCACTGTCAGGTTCAGTCCTTGCAAACTCAGCCCTGTGGCTTCCTCAAAGGAGGCGGCCCATCTTGTATTTGGCCTTCGTCTTTTCCTGCTGCCCCCCCCAACTTTCCTAGGATATTTGGTTGCTGTTTTTTCCAGAGAATATTTCCTTCCTAATGATATGCCCAAAGTAAGATAGACTCACCTTCCTCATTTTCACCTCCAGGCTTAATTTGATCTAGAACCCACATATTCATCTTTCTGGAAATCCAGGGCATCCACAAAGCTCGCTTTCAATACCACATTTCAAACCAATGAGTTTTTTCCTATTCACTTTCATAACTGTTTGGGTTTCACACTCATATATGGTTACCAGAAATACAGTACAACAGTGTGAATGATGTTGTTCCTGATCTCCAGTGACACATCCTTACACTTTATGTTTTTTTAATTCTTTCATTGCTGATCTTCTGAATTTCTTCTAAATTTCATTTCTCACTCCATATAAGGTTAAAATACCAAAGTGATCCCTTCGGAATCACTTAGCTTGCAAAGGAAATTCCTGTGTTGATAGAATCTCCATGGAATTTGATATTATTTGGTCAGGATTTGCATTGTAGCCCCCAATTGTCCATACTACATCTTTCCTCACTCCCTCTCTTCTGGGTTTGTCATTTTCAACATAGAAAACTTTATAGTTGTCTGACTGAAATTCACACGATCCAGTTCATTTTTGTTCATTCATGCCAAGCATTGCAACATTTAAATGTTCTATTTCCTGGCAGTTTATCTTGATTTACACTTCTTACATTCCATGTTCCAAATGCATGTGTTATACAGCATTGACTTTTCCTTGAACCTCTGTGAATATCAGCCACTAGACATCTTTTAGCTGCATCATTAGCAACAGTGCCATTTGTATTTGTTCTTTGCTCTTCCTCAGCAGATGAGTGTATGCTTTCCAACCTGGAAGTCTCATCTCCCAGCACTACCTCTTCTTTAGTTTTGCACTGTCTCCTCATAGGCTTTTCGTGGTAAGGAAAGTTCTTCTGTGCAGTACTTACAAAATCTACCTTGAGTGTCATCATTCAAATTCCTTCACATGTTAAGGTGTGCATCTAATATTCTGAAGATGATGCTGGCTATAGTATTTAAGATTTCTTAAACAGGGATGGATTCTATCTCAGTGTAAATGAAATTTCCACAGTTACATCTAGGCATATAAATTAGCATCTGCAAATGATATGCACTCATCTATGGCATCTGTTTTGTGGGACAGCTAAGTGGCCAACCCAGTATTAACTAGGAGCAGGCCACTTAACTCCATAATGTAATTAACTGAATCATACACTCAGAAAATCATAGAGTTGGAAGAGACCTCGAGGGCCATCCAGTCCAACCCCCTGCCATGCAGGAACCCCCATCACAGGACCCCCAACAGATGGCCATCCAGCAGCTGCTTAAAAACCTCCAAAGAAGGAGACTCCACCACCCTCCGTGGCAGCATATTCCACTGCCGAATAGCTCTAAACGTCAGGAAGTTCTTCCTAATGTTCAAATGGAATCTCTTTTCCTGTAGTTTGAAATCACTGCCCCGAGTCCTAGTCTCTGAAGCCATGGAAAACAAACCTGTTCCCTCTTCAATATGACATCCTTTCAAATATTTAAAAATAGCTATCATATCCCCTCTCAACCTTCTTTTTTAAAGGCTAAACATTCCCAGCTCCCTAAGCCGCCCCTCATAAGACATTTCTTCCAGACCTTCAACCATCCTGGTCGCCTTCCTCTGGACCCATTCAAGGTTGTCAACATCCTTTTTAAATTGAGGCACGCAGAAATGGACACAGTACTCCAGGTGGGGTCTGACCAGAGCAGAATAGAGTGGTACTCTCACTTTCCTTGATCTAGACACTATGGTTCTGTTGATGCAACCAAGAATTGCATTGGCTTTCCTGGCCACTCTGTCACAGTGCTGACTCATGTTCAAAAAAGAGTAACAAGAATAAACATGAATATTTTAAAAAAATAATACAAAGTAGTGTACAGGAAGAAGACCAGCAAGTGTAAAAAAAATTCATTTGCACGTAATTTAACTCCATTCTGAAAGGATACTGGGCCTTTCCAGTGCGAGTCCTTCCAAAGGTGTTGGCCCACAAAACCCATCATCCCCAACCAGACAGGGGTTATGATCCACACAGAACTAGTTCACTTTGAGGAAATATAAGGAACAAGCAAAGTAAGGATTTCCAAGTACTGGACTGGACTACAACTGTCATCAAAAACCTGGAATAGTGCAGTGCTCTCACTGGAAAATGTTTCCCTGCCCACACCTGGAGGATAGAAACTGGTTAAATCTATTTTCTTTAAAATTATCTGTAAAATGTGTCTCTTACTTACCTCTAGGGTTAAGTTCTGTCTAATATTCAACTGATGTTGAAAAACATGGATGGTATTTTAATAGTAAACACTATACATTGCATGTTCTTTGGCTCCCTCTAGTGGTCAGTTTTGGTAACTTTATCCTTATAATTACATATTTCTAGGATTTCTATTTAAATGTTTTTAATATTCTCAGACTGCGGATAAATGAATCAGCCAATCCTGGTCCAGCAGAAATGGAAGTCCTATTCTCTTTCTCTGTGTGTATGTATGTGTAAAATAGGCTTTTAAAATGCAGGTGACTCTCTCCCCCCATTCTCTTCCTCAGCAAAAGGAGGGTCATTTGTATCTAAGAGATTTACTAGGGTGGAAGGAGTTTGACGAAGTTCGGGATTTGCGCCGGAGCATCCAGCTTGACCTGCAGTACCGCAGCCTGGTGTTTGCCGCCGAGAAGGGACTTCCTTGGGAAGCTGTGGCGGAGGTGGGGAATCTGACCGGAGAGCTCCTGTGGGAGACCAAAGGTGAGTCCCAAGGTGGAAGGTGCCTGTGACGTGAGTAGGGAGCTGGGAAAGATACCTCTTGGTCTAACATCAGCCAGAAGCCCCTGATCTGAGAACTGCCGAGCTGGACAGGTCCCTATGGATCATGGAGTCCAGCTCCCATCATTCAGGCCCAAGTGGGGGATTCAAACTCCAAACCTCTGTCTCCACTGCCAGATGCTAGAATCACTGAGCTATCCAGCTGTTTTCTGTTTCATAGAATCATAGACCCATGAAGTTGGAAGGGGCCTGCAAGGCCATTGAATCGAATCTCTTGCTCAAGGCAGGAATACAAATAAAAAAACATCTGCCAGCAGGGGCATATCTGGGGTGGGTGGGTGGAAGGGTGCATTTGCCCTGGGGCGTGCAGCAATCTGGGGGCACCTAGAGGGGGGCAGGAGGAAGCCGTTCTCCCAGGCACATTTGATGGGGCCACTGTGGGATACAGGAAACTGGACTAAATGGGCCTTTGGCCTGATCCAGCATGGCTCTTCTTATGTTCTTATGCTCTTTTTAATACATTCCCTAAAACCCTTTATTATTATTATTATTATTATTATTATTATTATTATTATTATTATTATTATTATTATTATTATTATTATTATTATTATTATTTTTTTGTTCAGAGAATACAAAATAGTGGTTGCTCACCTTTTGCACTGCATATCTGGAGAAAGGCCAACCCAATCGGAAACATCTCGTTCCTCACTCAAAAACTTAGTATTCTTGATTATAGTTTTAGGTAGGAAACCTAATCCTGTTTAAGTGTGGCAGAACGTTTTGGTGCAGTTGCCACATCTCAAAAAGCACATGATGGAACTGGAGAAGGTGCAGAAGTGAGCGACTAAAGTGATTCCTAGGCTTGGGCACAGCATTTGGGGTTTTTTAGTCTAGAAAAAGGGTGCCGGAGTGGGGCATGATTGAGACGTACAAAATAATGCAGGGCATGAGTAAAGTGGGTAGAGAGACGCTCTTCTCCCTCTCACAAAATACCAGAACTAGGGGACATACACTCAAATTGAGGGTTGGGAGAGTGAGAACAGACAAAAGAAAATACTTCTTTACCCAGCGTGTTGTTAATGTGTGGAACTCCTTGCCACAGGATGTGGTGATGGCACCTGGCCTGGATGCCTTCAAAAGTGGATTGGGCAGATTCCTGGAGGAAAAGCCCATTGCAGGTGACAAGCCATGATAGAGATCTGTGTTCTCTCCTGGCTTTAAAAGTAGGACACCTCAAAATGCCAGAAGCAGGGTAGTGGTGTCATGAGACAGGTATTTCGTTGTCTCGGATCTCCCAGAGTCCACCAGAAGATCCAGGAAGCTAGACTAGAGGGGCCCCAGGCCTGATCCAGCAGGGCTCTTCTTAGGTTCTTATGTATACCTTTCCCCAAGGAAAGCATACTGGACTGCAGTTTAATGCTATATCACCTCCAGTAAACAACTGCTTGTATTAAAACAAATTTCTGCTTTCTTGGAGCATGATAAAAAGGAGACTAGTCCCATTCAAGAGACTGAAAAGTCCGAAATACCTGCTTTCCTGCCAAAAGCTTGATCTTTTATTGCATGTTGATATTTTTTAAACTTGCTTTTTATTTTATTTTGTTATGTTTTATGTCTTTTCATGCTGTTGGCTGGGATCGGTCTACTTTTTTATTGTGCTCCAAGAAAGCAGGAAATGTTTTCTATTTTAATGCAAACACTGTCTTCATCTGGTCTATTTTTAATAGATAGTATTAAACATTAATTGGTTAAACCCATCCTCTTTTGATATGAAGATGGAGAGAGAGGGGTGGGTGGGTGGGCAGAGGTGATACAAATGTCATACCTGCAAGATCTTAAAAAAACAAATTGAGAAGATGAAATTGTCTGGAGAGAGAGGTATTATTGGGTCAAAGTTGCCTGGAAAAACAGCTGTATGAGGAAAACCTGAGAAAGCATGGATGTTTTTGTAGAAGATTGAGGTGGTGTGACAAGTCCTATTCAGGTATCTGCTGTAAAGAATGTTGAGTGGCTTTGTTGCCAGATGGTGATACAGAAATTAAATAAAAAGACAGGCAGGCAGGCAGGCAGGCAGGCAGGCAGGCAGGCAGGCAGGATAGATAGATAGATAGATAGATAGATAGATAGATAGATAGATAGATAGATAGATAGATAGATAGATAGATAGATAGATAGATAGATAGGAAGGAAGGAAGGAAGGAAGGAAGGAAGGAAGGAAGGAAGGAAGGAAGGAAGGGAATGAAAGATAGACAGACAGATAGACAGGCAGGTAGGCAGACTGACAGACAGACACAGAGAGAGAACTGACAGTACAAGGTGCTGACAAACGTGAAGGAATTCCCTCAGAAGCGTTTGAGATTTCTGAGCCGAACTTGGCTGGCTGGCTGTGTCTCAGCCATTCTTTTCCTGCTCCAGAGGGAGCCTGGCTGTGGATGACCCTGGGTGGGGGTGGGGGTGGGGGAATCCCTTCAGGCCCAACTCTTCTGTGTCTCAAGCGCTCTGGTTTTCATCGGGTGCAAGGCGGATGTTGAATTACAGGATGAATCAGGCAAGCGTCTGCCTGAGCCACCCATCCACCCCCGTTGTGCGGGCAAGACAGGCGTGAAGTAATACGGGGACTAAACTCTTCCTGGCTGGAAACGTTGCGTGGATTGGTTTTTAATTAGTCCTAAGTCGTTCTAAGTAGTTGACTAATTAATAAAAGTGTGATGTTTATCAGGGCTGGAAACGACAGAAACGACGCCCCTCGATGACTGCCTGTGTAGGCAAACATCTATGCCAGGGATCATGTGTATTTCTGTGGCAACGGGGAGCGGACTTAGGTGGCACCCCTGCCAGCTCCCCCACCCCCAATTTTACGAGCCCTCCCTCCCTCCCTCCCTGTCTGATGGGATATTAAATAGATAAGTCGCTAGCTGATAAGCTGGGAGGATTTCATGGCTGCAGAGAGCTCAAAGGCGGGAAGGCCGCCGGATCCAAGCATACGAGGCTGATATTTCCAGAGTGCCAGGAGAGCAAGATCTCTGGGTTTCACAAGGGAAGTTGTGCCCTTGATCGATGCCTGGAAAGAGGCAAGCAACCTTGGGGGCGTCTGGGTTAAACCATGCCCGTGGCTGTGCCATAGGAACCAGAGACGAACCCCACCCTTTCCTGCGTTGGCATCTCATTTGGCATGGGATCGATCAGCCTCTTGGGCAAGGCGAGAGTGCTGATCCGTTGGTTTCTTATCGGGCCCTGGCCCTTCTCCTCAGATGACCTTCTTTGGGGAAGGCAGCAAACCAAAGGCAGATTCCAGCAGAGATTTATCCTCAGAGCGTGCGCACTTGACGCATTTCGGACCAAACCATAGGAAACAGTCATCGGTGGATTAAAAAGGAATTGTAACAACACTACCCAAAGAGGAATCTCCAGCCATCATTTTGTGAGGTTCGTTTCCCCGACCCGACCTGGTCTCCTGAAAAGTTGGCATGGTGTCAGCTCTGTATCACATCTCCCTCTTGTGGCTGGGACACCAACCTGTTACGAGCAGAATTTGCTTTTAAGGCATTAAAGAAAAGCCACCCTGCCTTGTCCTCTGGGCCGATCTGCACTCAGGCATAGGTTATTTCCCCAGGCGTTACTTAGGTGGAACTGCTGGGGGATGGGTGTCCTGAGAAAGTTTTGTGCATGAATCACATGAACCAAAACTCATGAGCCATGGAGTCTGGGATGTGTTGGCAGTGGCGTAGTGCTAAATTTGAAAGTCGTTTTTGTGATACTTTGGACTGGCCTCTAGAGCCAACCAAAGAATGCATGCAGCAGATCATCTATATCAGTAAAAAAGGAAAGGGGTTTTGTATAGTGAATGGCTCTTGATTCTAAATCTGATGCAGAATGTTGCTCCTGCAAAGATCCTTTTCCCTGCCAGTGAGGATTCCAGCTGACCTCAAGGAAAACTCAGGGGTCTAAAGATGATGCAATTGTCCCAGGCATCTACTCAGAAAGTCCCAGGGCTCCAAACTAGGCTCCACTACACTGCTGGTGGTTGTCAAAAAGAGTAGCTTCCCCGATCACTGTGCATGATCCTTTGTGGTTCGTTTTTCTCCCCGCTCCCTTTCCCCCCCTTATTGTTCTCTTTGTGTTGAATTTGAGATTGTAATCTCCTTGGGGCAGAGAACTCTCCCTCTGGGCACCAGGCACCGCTGGATGGTGCTACCCTGCAGCTAGACAGCAAAACAACAAGCTCCTTACTGCAGAACCAGTAATGGAAACTGGGTGTCGCCTTCTTAGTGGGAAGGGAAATGTGTTTGTGTGTGCATAGAGGAAATCCATGGCAAACAACCATGTTGGCCAAATAGGCCAGGGTGGAGTCAGGCTCAGGAGAGATCCAGGCTCCAGATAAGCAACCTTGATGATCCCCCTCCCCCTGCACACCAGCTGGAATTCTTCTCACTTCCAGGCCCCCCAAAAGACAAGAGAACAAAAGACACTGGTATGGAGAGATGCCAGTGTTTGCTGAAAAACCGAAGCTATGTCTGGACTGATATTTTAAAAAAAGTGTGTGTATGATCTGTTCATGGCAGCAATGTCTGATACAGTGGACCCTTGTATAACAAACAGCTTGTATAACATAAAATTTGTACAACATAAAAAAATTCCGGAGATAAGGGAAATTTGCTTAACATAATTGCCTATGGGGAAAATCCATACAACATAAAAATGGGATCACTCCGTTTTCAATGCATTCCTATGGAAATTTGTATAAAGAAAAATTTGCTTAACATAATTTCATTTGGAACGAATTAATTCCTTTATACAAGGTACCACTGTACCTTTATTAGATCACTAACAAGTTGAAAATAAGGCAAGCTTTTGAGTTCTACAGTATTCTTCTCCGTCCTCTATGATGCCATTGTGGACGGGCGGGCCGACCTGGCTTGTATCACTGAGACCTGGGTGGGCACAGAGGGAGGGGCTTCCCTCTCCCAGCTGTGCCCTCCCTGGTTTCAAGTCCAGCATGTAGGCAGGCCGGAGGGTCGGTGGGTGGGGGTGGGGTGGCCATCATTTACAGGGAATCTTTTTCCATCAGCAGAGCTGCGGCGTTGGTGAGTCCTGGGCTAGAAGTCCTCAGCTGCTCTGCTCCACTCTTGCAAACTCAACCCCGTGGCTTCCTTTAGGAAGTCAGTCCATCTAGTACTTGGTCTTCCTCTTTCCCTGCGACTTTTCCGAGTCTTATTGTCTTTTACACAAAATCCACTTGGCAGGGGCAGGGGGGGAACCGGCACTCATACTTGCTGGAGAAACCACCCAATAGGGTCTTGGGACTGGATCACAAATCACTCTATGGAATGACAAAGGACTGTGGGAGTTGTGGTCCAAAACATCTGGAGTACTGTACCAAAGGTTCCCCACCACTGGTTTGGAATATTTTTAAAAAGAACCCTTCTCCTTGGAAAGGATCAAAGCCGGCTTGCAGCACTGAAGGACAATAGATAAAGTTGGAGACAATGATTATTCCACAGCTGTTAACATATTAAATGCAATAGTTAAAGTTAATAACAATGTGTGAGTCATATAATATCATATATTATGTTACATGTTTATTTTATGTTAATTGTGGATTTTTATTACGTCTGCTTAGGTTGTTATTTATTGTTTTATGATGTAAGCTGACGGATTGTTGTATGATATAAGTGGCCCTCGGCAAGATGGGGAGGATATAAATAAAACAACAAACAAACAAGGCAAGATTACAGCTAAGAACAAAAAGCAAAGCAAAAAAGCAAAGTGTTTGGCTTATATACCGCCCCATACCACTACAAGTAGTCTCTGGCCGGTTTACAATTTTAATTACAGTGGGTATGCAGGCTACACATTGCCCCACCCCCACCCCAGCAAGCTGGGTACTCATTTTACTGACCTTGGAAGGATGGAAGGATGAGTCAACCATGAGCCTGCTACCTGGGATTGAACCCCAGGTCGTGAGCACAGTTCTACCTGCAGTACAGGCATTTAACCACTGCACCAGGAGGCTTGCAAACAAATATTGGGGAGAGGAATGCCAGTCTGAGAGACAGAAAGCAGAAAAATACACTACAAATCCAATCCGAACTGCAATGCATAACAAGCCGTCTTTTAAAAATCACATAATGGATACCTAGTGACTGAAGGGCATCTTATTGTTTGCCCTTCTTCTTTGGAGATGGGCAGCTCCTAGTACTGATAATGGTATGTGGACACCCCTAATTAGGTTTATACAATTAAGCCCCTCCACATTAGGATGCTCACCCTCTAATGGCATGCTTTCTCTCTGGTCAGCTTCAGCCTGGGTGCAACTTTTTCTTTTTTACTTCTCTACTTTCTGGATAAGCATGCAATGATGCCCACGGAGAAAGTCATCTGGGCAAACATAGCTGAGCACCTGGGTCCCTCTCAATCTCCTCCATTATCAACCAGGCCCGATTCCAAGCATGACCTTTACCAAATTTTATCTCTCCGAGTCCCTTTAGCCATTCCGACATGCCTACACACACATGGCTTCTTGGCATCGTCCCATCCCACCCCACAAGGCTGCCTTGGGCTGTGTACACTGCCTCTTGTGATAAACACACACTTCTACCCTGACCTCCAGATCCTGGAAGGAGTTGTGTGTTTTTCTCCTCTCCTCTCACCGGCACCCGTTGCTTGTGCCCCCACGTTTTTCTGCCAAGAAGCAAATTAGCGCTACTCGTCCTCTCAGCTTGTTTGCTTACGAGATAATGCCTTCACTTCACACCGTCCAGGTGTGGCAGATGTTTATTTTAGGCAGGTTTCTAAACAGAAAGGAGCTGCGTGGAGCCCACAAAAACTCTCTGGGTCTGCCTCTTGAGATGAAACCTTTCAATTTCCACTCAGGCTTCTCAGGGCTTAGTATTCCAGTTCAGGCCAGAGCTTGAGAAGTGACTTTTAAAAAGTAATTTGTCATTGAATCCATTGCGAAGCTCTCCCCCTGTCAGTTCTTCTTCCTAGAGAGAATCCAGCTGAAGGAACACAGCAGCATTAGTCTAAATTTCAGCAGTGAATTGCTGCTATTTAGGCTATTTCCCCCCAAATCTTGTGACCACTGAGCTATACCAAAGGCCTGCACCGACCTCCTTCTTAACTAGTACCAAATACCAATTCATCACTAAGGTTTACACCGATGAACTTAACCCCCACAGAAATCTGATAACTAGTGACATCACTCATTGCTTTTTATATCTTCAAATAAACCTTAATGGTCGGTCAAAGAACAGTAGAAACATGTGGAAGGCTCTGCTCAAATTTCCTTTTAAAAAGACTCCAACTTTGTTTGTATCCGTAAAAAAATCAATGGTGTCCTCGCTTACCACGTTACTTTTAAAATAAATTATGTCATACTATACTACAACAAGAGTAACAACAGGAGCGACAATGGCATGCATTATTTTATTTGTAACACTTTGTTTATGCTGTCTGAGCACAGTTTATGCAGCCTCCTAATTTGGGTGGGCTTCTGTACGGCTTAAAAAGGCAGCAGCAGTTTAAGATCAGTCTCTTTAACCTGTCTCTTTAGACTACATCATCCATTTTCCAGCTGTAGCAGCTGTAGTCCCAAACACAGCTTGTGTGTGTCTCTGTGTGTGACTGTGTGTGCCAGTCCTTCATGGGATCCGTCCCTGGTTCCTCCTACTCCATAAGGTCTGCTCCAGAATTCTCCAGCCAGATGTGTTGAGACTGCTACCTGGGGCCAATGGCCGACGTGACCCAACACATCTGGAGGGTGCCAGGTTGGAAAGGGCTGGTTTATGAGGAGGCTGAAGGCGCCAGGGAGGTCCCTGTTTTCAGGAGAGTGGATCCCCTGGTGTCCTCATTCCCCAGAGCACCTCCCAACCCTGCTAGGCTGATACGATAAGGTTTCACCCATACAGGAGCATCTTGATAACAGAGATTAGCCTGTTATCAAGAGAGATTAACCCGCCAACATCACCGTGGAGGATACCTGGGTGGAGAACGCAGACTTTCCCAATGTCACATTAACTGTTAACTCTGCATTTCGCAAGGCTTGTTGTTGTTGTTGTTGTTGTTGTTGTTGTTGTTGTTGGGGAGGGGGTTGGTTTATGCTCACCACCACCCCCCAAAAAAAAAACCACACAGAGGAATTTACCCATGCTCCCTCCTTGGTTGTTTGCAGACCATGACAAAGCTGGCCCAGGAGCCACGTAAGGAGGGAGGTTGAGTGCTCCAGAGAGGCAATGTGGCTGCAAGGACCCCGTTCGCTCTTTTGGGAGCAGTCGGGGGTCACGGGCCCTTAGTAGGCCCCTGGGGATCAGAAATGGGTAGATGATGACAACTCACGTGCCCCACGCAGGTGGTCAAAGAACTTGCTGGGTTCCTAGATCTGCCCGCAGCCTTTGAAGTGGGTGCACGATTCAACACAATCCATGCCCGGGCTCCCTTTACATTTGCAAGCCTTCAGTAAAGCAAAGCAAAGTGTGCTGCTTATATACCACCCCATAATGTTTAAATCACTCTCTGGATTGTTTTATAAGTTAATTATGCAAGCTACACATTGCCCTGCTGCCGCCACCAGCAAGCTGGGTACAGTAGCCTCGTGGCGCAATGGTTAAATGCATGCACTGCAGCTAAAACTGTGCTCAGGACCTGGGCCCCAATCCCAGGCAGCAGGCTCAAGGTGCACTCAACCTTCCATCCTTCCCAGGTCGGTAAAATGGGCTTGCTGGGGGGGGCAATGTATAGCCTGCATACTGTAATTAAACTGTAAACCACTCTGAGACTACCTGAAGTGGTATGGGGCGATATATATGCAGAACCCTTTGCCTTTGCTTTGCTTTTATTTTACCGATCTTGGAAGGCTGAGTGAACCTTGAGCCAGCTACATGGGCTTGAATCTTGGGTCATGAGCAAAGTTAGGCTGCAGGATAGCATTTTAACCACCGTGCCACAAGGTTCTGCGGATTCTCCATGTGATCCAAAGTGTGTACAATTAAAAAAAAACCCCCACAAAGAATGTTTAGTTTTTTAAAAGTACACACAAACACACTTGAATTAATGGGGGAGAGAAGGGGTATAGTTTAAGAATGCTGAATATTGGGGCATGATACTCAAGAGAGGTACAGAGAGCTTTACAGTGCATACAGTTGGACGGCGTTACGCGGGGCCACAAGCCGGTGCGACGGACGGCAGCCAACTTTAAAGAGGGACTGCATAAATTCGTGGAAACAAGGGCCATCGGTGTTCTCTGGAATGGCATTGGCCAGCCTTGTAGAGGCAACTGCTTGGCCATGATGTGAGCAAAAAGCTAGTCTCCCAGGGTGGGTGAGCTGTGGCCTTCCGTTAGCCTTATGCAACAGAGCCGATGATGAGAACTCAGTGGGTCCCCTGTCCAGACCTTTGTCTTGACCTCTCTGGGTTCTTATGGCCTTGAGGCACTGGGCCATGCATGCACCACTTTCCTTGTTGAAGGGACGGGGCGCTCCCAGGCCAGACCTTCTGAGGAGCCACGGGAGAACCTTGGTGAGCTGGCGTTTGCCCGATTCACACATCCCTTCCCTTAAGTGCTGTTTATTTATGACATCTGTCAGCCAGTTCCCAAGGTTTTAGGGTGGGGCCCTCTCTGGAACCACCTAATGCAGGTTCTGAAAGCTAGTTTTCCTGGGCTAACTGTTTGTACTCGGGAGATTATCCTGTGTGTTTGAGCTGGCCTCCTTCCTTACGCTAGCAAGAAGGACGCTCAACACTAGAAGAGGGTCCCCGGATTGCCAGTTTGCATCCTTTCTGTTCCACCTCCTGGTTCCCAAACTGGTCTACCAAATCCCACTGGAAAGAAGACCCTATGGAGAGACAGGAGTATGAGAATCCCTTCTTCCAGTTGTTTCCCAGTTACTACTGCAGGTTGGAAATGGACTCCCCCCCCCCAGGATCCTCCTTTCATTGTGAGATTCAAGGGGGTTATAGTCCAACCTCTTCCTCAGCATGCCTTTTCAAGCTTTCAGGTTGACTGCCTATGGCCAAGGAGTCTTCACTTAGCCATCGTCGTTAGAAATCCCCTATGGAATATTTATCTATCTATCTACTGTATTTATTTATTTATTTAGCTTTTATGCCGCCCAATACCTAAAGGTCTCTGGGCAGCTCACAATCAAAATAAACAATTCAGACAATTAAAACATAAAAATTGCAATAAAATTAAAACAATAAAAACATTTAAATACAATAAATACAATATATTAAAATACTACACTAAAATCACCATCATGACCCACGATAATCAGTTAAAAAACTTCTGGAACAGGAATTTTTTACCTGGCACCGGAATGTCATCAACATTGGCGCCAGTCGGGTCTCACTTGGGAGGGCTTTCCATAATCTGGGGGCAGCTGCCGAAAAGGCCCTGTTCCTACAAGCCATCCCTTTCACCACCTTAAGGGATGGCTCTTTCAGGAGGCCCCCCGGCTAGATCTTAATTGCTGGGTAGTTTCTTATTGAAGGAGACGTTCCTTCTGGGATCTAGGTCCTAAACCATTTAGGGCTTTATATGTCAAAACAAGCACTTTGAATTGGGCTCGGGCAGCAACTGGTAACCAATGAAGGTTATACAGAATCGGCGTGATGTGTTCCTTGGAGGCCCTGCCACTCACCAGCCACGCAGCGTGATTCTGAACCAGTTGCAATCGCCGGACTGTCTTCAAAGGCAGCCCTACGTAAAGTGCATTGCAGAATAGGCCACCTACCTTTCCTTGTTCTCTGCCCATTGGCCGCATCAGAATTTTGGAGATGCGGAAATAGAAAGGAGGGAGAGATCTACATTGACATTGATATTGATACCTCTTTGTCACGAGGAGAACATTGAACTGGGCCCTTGGATCACAGCAGCATAGAATCACAGAGTTGGAAGAGACCTTCAGGGCCATCCAGTCCAACCCCCTGCCATGCAGGAATCCCCATCACAAGACTCTCAACACTGAGTCCCATCCAGCCTCTGCTTAAAAACTCCCACCCAGCCTCTGCTTAAAAACCTCCAAAGGAGGAGACTCCACCATCCTCCGTGGCTGCAATATGTAGTGCTAAGAAAACTTCGAAGTGGAGGCTAAAAGAGCATTCCCCAACTGGGTGTCTCCCAGTGGCGTTTGACTACAATGCCCTTCATGCCCCCAAATCAGCATGCTCAGTGTTCAGCTCACTGGGAATTGCAATCCAACCGCTTTGGAGGGAGACTGTTTAGGAAGTGTACCACAGTAGAAAAATGCAGCCTTCCCAGGACCTGAAGGTGGGGGAGTGAAGTGGGACTCCCCCCCCTTTATCTTTTTAAAATCCATCACACAGAGAAATTGAGGAGGAAGGAAGAATGTCATCCCTGAAGCCCAGGCCAGGCTCTCTAGTGGTTAGCTATTCACTCTTTACTAGGCCACACACATGTGACAAGGCCAGTGCGGGTGAACTGGTTTTCTATTCCCTGGCGACTGTGCCACAGGCCCAAGACTGCTTAGGGGGGAAGGCACAGAGGGAACCAGACCACTCTCTTTTAAAATAGATAGTCTTCAAGCATTCTTTCTGGGATGATCGGTTGGAAGAACGTGGCTCTCCGCTCATATTACTTGCATTGGGTATCATGCATTCTCTGTATTCTTTACCTGGAAAAACCTGGAAACCTGGAAAAGGATCGCGATAAGCCAGAACTGACTTGACAGCACATGGTCAATGTATTATTTAAAAAAAAAAACCTTAAATGTGGTAAATTTACTTTCTTCCAGCACAAAAATAAATGGAAGAAAAAAACAAAATTCAGGCAAAACTCCATAATGTTGGGAGGATCATGGAACGCTCACGTTTAATGCTGCCGAAACTCTACAATGCAAATACTATGTCAAGAAAAATTCTATAGCGCAACATATTATGTCAAGAAACTATTCAGGCCACCCCACTCCCCTCACGTTCAGAAAAAGCACAAAGGCAAAGAAGATGCGCCTACTAGCCATCATGTCGCTACAGGCATGCTTTTTATTTGGCATTGGTGTAAAAGGTGGTTTATCATGTGGGTCCCATGCGAGCAGGAACCCTGATTGGCTAGGATGCCGTGTGGGTCAGCAGAAGCCACATGCTGTGTTTGCTTCATTCATCACAGGCAGCACAGGAAAGTAACTGATTTGAGCGACACCATTTGTTCACCTAGCAGTGTTTTGCTGGCATTGACAAGCCATGGTTGTTTCATCATCATCATCATCATCATCATCATCATCATCATCATCATCATCATCATCATCATCATCATCATCATCCCACAGCAGACAAGATACTCTGGATTTTGTAATACAAATCACTAGTCAAACGCTTCCTAAGCGTTTTTAGGACTACGTGATGTATTGGCGACTTATGCGAGCAGATCCCAGTAAGGCGGCTTTCTGCAGCTGACTGATGGGTGACTTTGTCAACTCCAATTTCTTCTAAACACTTGCTTAGCTCTTTAGGCACGGCATCCAACGTGCCGATTATTACTGGGACCACCTGTACCAGTTTATGCTGGAGTCTCTGAAGTTCAATTTTCAGATCCTGATACCGGGTAATTTTTTCAAGTTGTTTCTCTGTGACTCTACTATCACCTGGTATAGCAATATCAATGATCCACATCATCATCATCATCATCATCATCATCATCATCATCATCATCATTATTATTATTATTATTATTATTATTATTATTATTATTATTATTATTAGTAGTAGTTAGTAGTAGTAGTAGTAGTAGTAGTAGTAGTAGTAGTAGTAGTAGTAGTAATTACATGTATACCCTGCCCATCTGGCCACTCTCCAGGGTTCTCCAGGGCTTGAGGTAGTTTCCTTTCCTAGCCCGACTTGGAGATATCAGGAATTGAACCCGGAACTTTCTGTGTGCAAAGTGCAGACTCTGTTTGGGAGTTATGCTCTTGTCCCATCTCATTTACCTCTTTCATTTACCTGAGATGTTGGAGGGTGCAAATTAAGGGCGTCAGGTTGGGTGGGGAGCTGGAATGGTGACAGAAGAGAACAGCGGCAGGAGAAGTAAACTGCATTTGCTTTGCCCTGCCAAGAAATTTTACTGTTGGTTTCTTCTGCCTTATTTTATGATGAGCCCAACCGCATCAGAGATGAAAAGATAAAACAGCCAGCTTAAGTCTTGGTGGAAAGATAGAACAAGAGAGCTAGGAGTTGATCTCCAGCAATAACACTTTGTTGGGGGAGAAAAGCAAACAAGAATCCATTTCAGATTATAAAGATCAAAATGTGGAACAAGAGAGTGGCAGCTCCTTTGGCAAATGAACATTTTGCATGGGTTGGAAAAAAAACCCACACGGAAGAGGCTTTTCGCACAGCTGCGCTGCAACCCACCACCCAAAGAGTGGCACACGCCTCTGTGGGTCAGTGTGGAAGTTCACTGACCCCATTTCTTTCCTGTCCACCCCAATGAGCTTTGGAGGGTGAATTGGGAGCAGATGGACAAAAGAAGCAGGACACTTAAGCTCTCTGATGGGCTGTGGTGTGTGCGTATCTATATGTTACACGACCCCTAAGCTCCGCCACAAATGGCTGCAAGGTCCGGACCTTAAAAATGTTTACCCACCAGCTCCGGACTTTGCAGACAATTAAGTGCGACCCCGCCCACTTTAGCGCGACCAAACAGCAGTTTTCTTGTACCTGCTTTTTGGATGTGACAAATATTTGATCCGGTGTAAGGATAGTGAGTGCGGAGCTCTCCTGGCTTCTGTTTGTTCTTTTTTTGCGCCCCGCCCCTTTAAGAGATCTGGATGCTGCCCGGAACAAAACGGAGGTAAGACGGCATTCTTTTCTTTCTTTTTTCTCCCTCCCTCAGGCAGCCAGCAACCAGGAAGTGCGGAGGGGGGTGGGGACAGAGGAAGAGCGAGGAACCCCTAAGATCTCTGGTCCGAACTTAAGTGGCCAGCGGATTTTAGGGGTCGTGTAAAAAACAGTGCCTGGAATTCTGCATAAAGCCATGCCAGAGCCATGATGGTTGTAGGATTCTGAAAATTATAGTCTCAAAAAAGGAACTTCATTCAACTTCATGCACAACCCGTTCCCTATCAGCTGCCTCTTTTTTTTGGCTCCAAATGGGGTCTTGAGTAGTCTGAAAGGGTCTTGGCATAACTTAGAGCTGCCTTCTTCAACCTGCTAGCTTCCAAAGGTGTTGGACTACAACACCCATCACCTCCAGTGAGCACCTCAGTAGGGGATATTGTAAGTTATAATTCATCACAAGTCCCCTCTTTGGGGAAGGCTGAGTTAAGGGCGCTACTGTATGGCTGAATAATCAGGAATAAAAAGGGGACATTTTGTTCCATGCTTCTGGTCATGTGATTTTTATTCTGTGTTCTCTGTCCACACTTTCACATCATGTTCCAAAACATATAAACTGGATTTAGTGTCCGCATGTATTGGGCAACAATTAGTCTTCCACAATCAAGGGACAGCCATCTTTCGTAAGAACTGACTTCTTGTGCTTACAAGTGACGGCTCTCCCTTGACTGTAGACTACATCACCCATCTAGTCCACCGTCAAGGGGGAGCCATCACTAGTGAGCCCAGCAAGATGGGTTATCTAGTCCACAGTCAAGGGAGAGCCATCCCTCATGAGCACGGCAAGATGGGCTATCTAGTCCACAATCAAGAGAGAGCCAGCCTTTGTAAGCCCAGCAAGATGGGTTACCTAGTCCACAGTCAAGGGAGAGCCAACTTTCATAAACCCATCACTAGTGAGCCCAGCAAGATGGGTTACCTAGTCCAAAATCAAGGGAGAGCTAACTCTATCCAATTATTTCTGATTTTTTTTCACCTTTCACTTCCATTCCATAAGCTTCAGTTTTTGGCAGCATTCCACAGCATTCCTGTGAAGAGTTAGAATGTTCATAAACACACTGTCCTTTTTGGTCTCTCCCAGGTAAAGATCCCTCCCATTTCAAGGTGCTTTCTTCCTGACTCTTTGATAGCCCAGGCTTTTGCTTTCACAAAGAATCTTACAGTCCAGCAAATTTTAGTTGGCAAAAGCTTTTGTGACCTGTAGTCGCCTTGGTTAGATGTCAGAGTTTACGGCAAGGAAAACCGGTTGCTCTTTAGATTTTTTTCAGGAGGTTTGTTTGTTCGTAAGCCGGCCAGCATAGACTGGCAAGGCCCGGTATGGATATTTTGGAACAGAGAGGAGCAAAAGATGCCACGTAAGCCAAAGGGAGCATGCCGTTCTGAATTCACCATTCTGTCCTCCACCCATTAGTAGGTTCTTCTCTTTCTCTCTCTCTCCTCTGGGAAATGTGATGGCTTGTTTTTTTGCCTTGATTTGCCAAGTCTTAAGAAGACAGCTGCAAATAGAGAAGAGGAATGTATACAGGGGAGAGGTGAGGTTAGGGACAGCTCCCTGAGACACGGAGCAGCATTGCAAAATTCACATCTATGTGTGTGTCCCACAAGTCCCCCCAAAAGTAGCTTTTACACATCTTGTAGCAGCAATGTTTCCATATAACTTGGCTTCCTCAAACAAGATTTCTAGAAATGTATGTGTACAGTAGAATCATAGAATCATAGAGTTGGATTCTATGATTCTACTGGACACATACATTTCTAGAAATCTTGTTTAGGAAGCCAAGTTATATGGAAATATCACTGCTACAAGACATATACAGCACTTCTTTATCAAAGTGGTATTCCAGATTGTGCCGAGGGTTCTGCAAAACACAGCCGAATTCTGCCTCAGCTAGTCACATTTGGTTGAGGACTCGTGCTAAGAAGAGCATGTTGGACCAGGATTACCACTGGGGCTGCAGCTACCTTGACAAAAAAAAATCACGGGGAAACGCTCAAAGATTGGGACAGCCTGATATGCAGTTTGTGTTGATCACATGACTGTAACAGAAATGCAAATGAGCCCAGGGTAGATAGATAAATCTTTATTGTCATTGTCCTGTGCAGAACAACGAGATTGCATTAAATCTGTATTTTTCCCCCTCTGCCTCTGGGGCTTCTGCTTTTTCCTTACAGTGGAGCTATTTGCATAGATTCAAGCGGTGTGATTGCTTGAACCCATGCAGGAAAGTGGGTGCTGTGGTCAGCAAAATGGAGAGGGTCATAGATCTACTCTAGGGAGTGGCAATGAGTTGCCATTAATGCAGTTTTTAAAAATAGCTTGGTGCTAGAACGTGCATACAGTGCCCAAAAAAAAGAAATAGAGGAAGAAAGGAATTTTTAATGAGCAGACCACAGCTTACATTAAGGTATGTAAATAAATATAAATATCCATTCCAACCTGGAAGCTCCAGCCTATGGTTGTTTATTCAAAGGGGAGCGGCACTGAATTTAATGGGGTTGGTCCCAAGTAAGAGGAGCTGGAATAGTGGGGGGGGGGGGTTGTATATCTAATGTATTTTCTACATTAATTCATATAGAACAAATATATTGCTTGTCACCTGTCGTGTTACCAATTCAATCAGAGTTTTCCCCAACATTTGAGCCCAATATAATAAATTTATATCTCCTTTCCCAGCTTAAATGAGTATACTTTCATACTTAGTTTCCTTACTGTATCATCCCTATTCTATCTAACTTTACTTACAACTATTTTTAATACAAAGCATATACAGTGGTACCTTGTATAAAGGAATTAATACGTTCCAAATGGAATTATGTTAAGCAAATTTTCCTTTATACAAATTTCCCATAGGAATGCATTGAAAATGGAGTAATCCCATTTTTATGTTGTATGGATTCACCCCATAGGAATTTATGTTAAGCAAATTTCCCCTATCTCCGGAATTTTTTATGTTGTACAGATTTTATGTTATACAAACTGTTTGTTATACAAGGGTCCACTGTAGCCTATTTAATAAACATAAGAACATAGGAAGACCCATGGTGGATCAGGAGAAAGGCCCATCTAGTCCAGCTTCCTGTATCTCACAGTGGCCCCACCAGATGCGTCTGGGAGCGCACAAGACTAGATATCTTGAAGGACCCTGATTTTAAGCCTGGATATGACACATCTCCATCATGGCTTATAACCTGGGATGGACTTTTCCTCCAGGAATCTGTCCAATCCCCATTTGAAGGCATCCAGGCCAGATGCTGTCACCACATCCTGTGGCAGGGAGTTCCACAGACTAACAAAACACCGGGTCAAGAAATATTTTCTTTTGTCTGTTTTCACTCTCCCAGTCCTCCGTTTGAGTGGATGTCCCCTAGTTCTGGTATTTTGTGAGAGGGAGAAGAGCATCCCTGTATCCAACAATCTATTCAATCTCGCTATTTAGCTCTTTGATTCTAAGCAATTAAGGATAGATTTGGCTATGGCTAACTATACATATTCTATATATAATCGACAGTGAGAAGCTGGAATAATTTTTTGTGCAGCCTAGTCTTTATGCACTCTGTCCAAAGCCAACCAATACTGCAGCTGCAACCACACAGCCAGAGAAACAAAGACAGAAAATTGCCACACAACTCTTGTTTACAGCCCATCAAGTAGTTCCCATGCAGAGGCAACAGGACAGCTGTGTTAACAAGATGCAAACAAGGCTGTTCAGCCAATTTCCTCAACTCCTGTGGTCAGTGAGCAGATCCAGCAAAACTTGAATTCCTCGGTGCAACTTCACAATGAGTGAATTTGCATTTTGCTTGTTGTATAGTTACATCCTCAAACCGCTCTGCCAAAATCATATTATTGAACCCCTCTTCTCCTTTGTAAACTCGCTAAATCATTTTACATATCCACCGCCACTGCAGGCGACTTCATTCTGGACCTTTCCCCAGCCTTTGTATTTCAATACATTGCCAACTGAGTGAAAACTTTCCACACCAGGAGCATCTGTCCAAGAAATGACTTTCCATTGGAAGAGCCATTAAACACTGAACTTTGCGCCCCATATTGGGGGAAGGGGGGTAGGATAAGCAAAAAGCCCTGGAATGGAACAGGAAAGGCACCAATTGTTTTGTTTTAAGCTTCATGGACCTAGTAATTTTACTACTATGTTTGCCCATACTGGAACAGTCCTGAATCTGCTTGAAATGCATGGTGGTGTGATATTATTATATTTGATAGAGATGCTCCTTAAGATCATAAGAACATAAGAAGAGCCCTGCTGGATCAGGCCAAAGGCCCATCTAGTCCAGCTTCCTTTATCTCACAGGGGCCCCACCAGATGCGTCTGGGAGTGCACGATACTAGATCTCTGTCTCCTGATACCACTTCCCCTGCATCTGGCCCTTGAAGTACCCCAGTTTTAAGCCTGGAAATTACTCATCTCCATCATGATTTGTAACCTGTGATGGACTTCTCCTCCAGGAATCTGTCCAATCCCCTTTTGGAGGCATCCAGGCCAGATGCCATCACCACTTCCTGAGGCAGGGAGTTCCACAGACTAACAACATGCTGGGTAAAAAAAAATCTTTCGTCTGTTCTCACTCTCTCATCCCTCAATTTGAGTGGATGTCCCCTAGTTCTGGTATTTTGAGAGGGAGAAGAGTGTCCCTCTATCCACTTCACTCATGCCCTGCATTATTTTGTACATCTCAATCATATCTCCCCTCAGGCGCCTTTTTTTCCAGACTAAAGAGCCCCAAATGTTTTAGTCTTTCCTCCTAAGGGAGGTCCCCCAGCCCAGGAATCATTTTAGTCGCTCTCTTCTGCACCATTTCCAGTTCCTTCAGATCGTGGACTGACTCATTTGCTGGGACATTTTATGACCACGTTTTCTGCACTGAATGAAGCTTCTTAACACCCCATCAAAGTCATCGGGGTTCCCAGTGCACAGGTGAAAGAAGCTGGGAGGGGGTGTGGAATCTCTTCCCATTGTTTGCCTTCGGTATGTCTCAAATTTGGATTTGCATTGAGCTATGGAGCTGGAAGGCAGCCCTTCATCACTTCAATTGATGTAATCCCGAATCCATATCTGTCTTTGTAACGTTTCTCTATTGATGCAGAATTAGTCTGCAAATAAACAATAGCCAAAAGGAACAGGGCGCTTATCATCGCTGCCTGCCCTGAAATGAGAACCTTTGCATATAAACTGGGTTGGATAATTTATGATGTCACCTTTAGGTGTCCCATGAAAATAAATATTGCTCAGTACTAATGATCCTGTTGTTGCTGCTATTCTCTGGCTCCATAGTGTCTGCTCTCTGATTGTGCCACGCTTGGCCTGATGCAGACATTAGATTTGAGCCCCGACTGAATATGTGGGAGGGAGGTCACTGAGATCTGGGTTCACCCGCCCTGATCTCAGTGACCTCCTCCTAATACACCTATGCACTGTCTGTGCCCTCCATTTTTGGGAGATGTGGAGGTTGCACGCCCTGTACATCTTTGTCTAGGTCCTTGCTCAAAGGAGATGTTACATGACACAGTGTTTGGGGTAGAACTAAGAGCCAGTACTGAAGGCTCCTCTCTGCCAGTTCATCTGAACAGAGATCGGAGCTTGGAAAAGTTACTTCTTGAGGACTGGCCACTGTGGCTGGAGTTTTGTGCAAGATATCATTCAAAAAAGTAACATTCTCAGCATTTGACACAGCTCTGTTAGTCAAGCATTAGAAGTGCACTCATCCTGCAGACAGAAGATCTGGTCCATTCACAGATTGAATCCTGAATGATAGGTCTGCAAATCTGTACAAAGGGGATCAGTTATCTAGAGATCCCCCCCCAAAAAAAAATGTGACCTAGAAATATAATTTGGTGTCAAGAATTGCCGTGTAGTACATTTCTGCTCCACTTGAGTTCTTTTAAGTAAACAGATAAGCACTTCAAATATCACCCCAAAATTAGCATTAAACTAACGCTGTATTTGGCAAAATGTAAATATTACGGCATGCCAGAGTCCAATGATGTCTCATGACCTGTGTGTGTGTATGTGTGTCCGCTCTGAAATTTTAGGGTGGCACTCCCCCTTTCCATTCCCTGCTAGAACCTGCCTCAAGTCCAAGTTAGGGACCTGCCCTGAGAGTGCAGAGCATGGAAGTAACTACGTAATTCCTTTCCTTGGTAAAGCTGACATAACTACATCACATCTTCAACATCACCCTTTTTAATGCAACTGTAATTCTAATTACATTGACAGTTACTGTATCTGGCCTCAGCAATGGGTGGAGGAGGATCTTATGGTTCTAGAGCTGGCTCGTGCAGTGTCTTACTCTGTTGTTGCCTTGTGCTCCACTGGAGGTGCTGAAGCCACAAAGGATGGGTTCTTTTATTGGGTCAATCCACCTCATGTGAGGCCCTCTTCTTTTCCTTCCATCTTATTCAAGTATTATTATCTTTCCCAGTAAGTCTCCTCTTCTCTTGACATGTCCATATAAAATGATAGCCTCCATGTTGTCCTCTGAGAGTTCAACCTGGCCCACTTACTCATCCTCAAAGCTCTCCTCCAGCACTAACTTCCAAACAATTTCTGTCCTCATCTTTCTTTATTGGTCAGCTTTCACACCCATATATAATTTGCAGGCGATACATGTCAGCTTCCTTTCATACCCGTATTTAGGGATTAGGAATACGAGAGTATGGATGACCTCGGCCTTGGTCTCTCGAGACACACTCTTTAGCCTGAGAACCCCTTAATGCAGTGGTTCTCAACCTGTGGGTCCCCAGATGTTCCTGGACTGCAACTCCCAGAAATCCTGGCCAGCTCAGCTAGTGATGAAGACTTCTGGGAGTTGCAGTCCAGGAACATCTGGGGACCCACAAGTTGAGAACCACTGCCTTAATGGTTGCCCTTCCTAATTTCACTCTTCCGATTTCTTGGCTTCGGTCTCCATTTGTCTTGATCATTGAACCAAAGTACAGAAAACATACAACTCTTTCAGTTTCTTCTTGACAACAATAAATAGATACCATTCTTTGGAAGTTGTGATTTTTGCCTTCTTAATGTCCCACGCTAATTCTCTTCCGTGCACTTTCTCCTTTGTGCCTCTCACCAGGCCTGTATAAGACCCAGCCCTTCAGATCTTGATGGATGGTAACTGCCATCATCCTTAATTGGCCATAGCTTGGGGCAAGTGGGGGGCGAGACCGAGTGCCCAAACTGTAATTCAAAACCCACTAATTTTTCACCGCGGAAAACATCGCAGCAGAATTGATGCTTTTGAGCTGTGGTGCTGGAGGAGACTTTTGAGAGTCCTCTGGACTGCAGGGAGATCAAACCTATCCATCCTGAAAGAAATCAACCCTGAATGTTCACTGGAAGGACAGATGTTGAAGCTGAGGCTCCAGTACTTTGGCCACCTCATGAGGAGAGAGGAGTCCTTGGAAAAGTCCCTGATGTTGGGAAAGATTGAAGGCAAAAGGAAACGAGGACGGCAGAGAATGAGATGGTTGGACGGTGTCATTGATGCAACCAACATGGACTTGACCAATCTTCGGGAGGCAGTGGAAGACAGGAGGGCCTGGCAAGCTCTGGTCCATGGTGTCACAAAGAGTTAGACATGACTAAATGACTGAACAACAACAATATTTCACAAAGGGCCTTTTTACACGACCCCTAAGATCCGCTGGTCCCTTAAATTCGGACCAGAGATCTTGAGGGTTTGTCGCTCTCCCTGCGTTCCCACCCCCTCCGCACTTCCTTGTTCTGTCTGCATGAGGGGAGGGAGAAAAAAAAGGGAGAAAAGAATGCATTCTTACCTCCAGAGTGCCGGTGGAAGTTGCTCCGAACCCCCGTCACTTCCTGGTTCCTCTTAAAGGGGCAGGAGGCAAAACAACAACAACAAAAAGAAGCGAGGAGAGCCTGGCACTCTCCGCATCAAAATTTTTCACTCTCCCAGAGCAGGTACTTGAAAGGTGTGCTGGGTCACACTTAGGTGGGCGGGGTCGCACTTAATTTTCTGTTAGCTCCGGAGCTGGTGGGGAAACATTTTTAAGCTCTGGAGCTGGGAGCCATTTGCAGCGGAGCTTAGGGGTCGTGTATAAACGCCCAAAGTGCCAAACCAGGTGACTGTGAAGGGGCAATGTTGGGTGCCCACAGAAAGGGCTCTGAGTGCCACTGTTGGCACCTGTGCCATAAGTTCGCCAACACTGCTCTATAGTATGGGATGAAGATGGAAAGGCATAGGAAGGGCTCACAGGCTTCAAAAACCCAAGGATGGGAACTTTGATCACTGCACTTGATGCCAAGTCAGAATTGATTTAGAAGAGACTAATAGGGCTTTCAAGGTGAGATATATAAGGAGTGGTCTTACCAGTTCCACTCCCCAAGTGAGTTTTCAGTGGTTCTGCAGGGATTTGAACCCAGGCCTCCTGAGTCCCATTCCATCTCTCGATCCACTACACCACACTGGGCATCTATATTTATATTTATACTTAGAACTGATCAAGTCAGTTCCAACACATGATAACGCTTTCGAGGATCTTCGAAGTAGAGAGCAGAGATGGGCATGAACTGGTTCGTCCCAGTTCGTAAAAGGCAACAGCACAAGTGCTGCTGCTCCCCTTCCCTGCCTCCTTTGTCTGAATCAGCCACTCATCCTGGGCCCAGTTTGATAACCTCCAGCAGCTCCTCCACTGGTGTTCCAGTCCTGGTAACAGCTGAGGCGACTCTGCCCCGCCCTCATGGCTGATCTCCCACTCAGACAAAAGGGAGGAGCAGAGAGACGTCTGTGCTCTTGCTTGTGACTGGGAGATTAGCCAAGCTGGCGAGTGGCTGATCCACTGAGGAGGCCGGGGAGGGGTGCTGCTCCTTTACAAACAGGGACGTACTGGGGCGAATCAGCTGGTGCCCATCTCTGGTACAGAGTACTCACAACTGGCTTACCATTCTCTTCTTCTGGGGAGGGGGATCCCCGGTACTGTATAAGGCCATGCAGGCAGGCTCTTCTCCAGGGCCAATGGGAACAAAACATCTGATCTCTGGCTCCGCAGCCAGAGGTACCCAACACACTGAGCTATACAGCCAGCTAGCAGGAAAGAAATCCGCTGTACTGTATATATTATTTTTCCTCTTTCTCCCCCATTCTGCAGGTTTGCCCATTGTGCAAGCTATCCGAATCCTTCAGGGTAAGCTCTCTGCCTTCCAAGTGAGGTTACGCCCTGCCCACCTGCGGGCCGTGTGTGATTACTTCCACAACACTGTCATCAAGCATTATTCGCTGTACCAGTTTGTGCTGGTGCAGGAGAGAGACCGCCGGCAGGCCTTTGTGAGCCTGGAGGTCCACGCTCCCCCGACCCCTCACCCACTGGCTGAAGGCATGGATGTGTCTGTCTGGAAGTACCAGAAGCAGCTGGAGGCTCTTTCGGCAGCTGAAGAAGAAAAACGGGCCAGCATGGTGCAGATCCGAGAAGCCCTGCGGTTAGAGAGAGAAAATCTGCTCCAGGCAGTGTACAGAAACGTCAAAAGGCAGGCAGAAGGCCTCAGCAAAGAGGTAAAGGAGAAGAACAAAGGGGCAAGAATATCTTTGGCCATAGTAAACAGGGAAAATGCAGTGTCTGAAGTTGTAGTCCTGTTAGCTGGTGTGCAAGGTAACACTGTGACAGGGCTGCAACAAAGGCAAATACTTTACCACTTTAAACTATTTAACAGAATCATAGAATTACAGAGTTGGAAGAGACCTCCAGGGCCCACCAGTCCAAACCCCCTGCCATGCAGGAACCCCCATCACAGGACGCCCGACAGATAGCCATCCAGCCTCTGCTTAAAAACCTCCAAAGAAGGAGACTCCACCACCCTCCTTTGTGGCAGCAGATTCCACTGCTGAACAGCTCTAACCACCAGGAAGTTCTTCCTAATGTTCAAATGGAATATCTTTTTCCTGTAGTTTGAAACCATTGCTCTGAATCCTAGTCTCTGAAGCCATGGAAAAAACCCAGTCCCCTCTTCAATACGAAATTATTTCAAAAATTTTAACACAGCTATCATATCCCCTCTGAACCTGCTTTTCGTAAGGCTAAACATTCCCAGCTCCTTCCTCATAAGACATTTCTTCCAGACCTTCAGCCATCCTGGTCGCTCTCCTCTGTACCTGCTCGAGGTTGTCAATATCCTTTTTAAATTGAGGTGCTTAGAACTGGACACAGTCCTCCAGGTGGGGTCTGAGGAGAGCAAAATAAGAGTGGTAGCATAATCTCCAGATCCTGCAGTGTGCTAGTTCTCCACAGTTCAGCACGGGTTAGGGCTCATCTGGAGTCCTGTGTCCAGTTCTGGACACCGCACTTCAAGAAAGATGCTGACAAACTGGAGCAGGTTCAAAGGAAGGTAAGAAAGAGAATCAGGGGACTGGAGGCCAACCCCTAGGAGAAAAGAACCGGGCATTTTGCTATGAACGTGTGCAATAAAGAAATCAGCATACAGAAGTATGTCGTTTCCAGCCATTGTAAATAAAGAAACATTTTCAATTCTTGCTCCTACAAATGTCTCAGAGTGATCTACTAGGACTGCTCCATAGTTCCCAGTTTTGGGTCTCCAGATGTTCATGGACTAAAACTCCCAGAAGCCTTCCCCATGAGCTGCGCTGGCCTGGATTTCTGGGCATTGTAGTCCAAGACGTTCTGAGAATCTAAAATTGGGAAGCACTGCTCTGGCTAGGGAATTGGAATGGTGACCGAACCTGGGTGTTCAGCCCGCAAACCAATCCCAGATTGCATAAATTTACTCCTCTTGTCATGAACCTGCTGGGTTTGCCTCCGATCTGCAGGTCGACAGCATCTTCAAATTATGTTTTTGGCCGCCTTCTCCAAAACTATTTTTCTCCCACACTCTCACTCTCTATCCAGCCTTGATTTGCATAATTAGGCTGTGATGAGTTTATCCTACTTGAGACAGAAAATTCCGCCTGCCTGGGCTTGCTTCACTGCAGCTTCTCTGCCTGTGAGCATTTTTGTTTTGGGAAATTGACTTAAACCTTGAGGCGTTTCTATTGTCAGCCAATCTACGGAGTGAAATTGAGTTGTCGGCCTTTTTCTTAAAGCCTCCGTGTGCGCATGCGTAACTCATGAAGTTCAAGTGAAAGCAAAGTGCCTCACCTTTTGAACTCACACAGAGACAGCCCGAGAATTGAGTAGATTGTTAATTGGAGGATTCAGTAGATTGTTCAGTGGAAGATTCAATAGATTGTTCAGTGGAAGATAGAATAGATTGTTCAATGGAGGATTCAGTAGATTGTTCAATGGAAGATTCAGTAGATTGTTCAGTGGAAGACTGAGTAGATTGTCCAGTGGAAGATGGAGTAGATTCTTCAGTGGAAGATTGAGTTGATTCAATGGAGGATTCAGTAAATTGTTCAATGGAGGATTCGGTTGATTGTTCATTGGAAGATTGAGTAGATTGTTCAATGGAGGATTGAGCAGATTGTTCAATGGAGGATCCAGTGGATTGTTCAATTAGGGATTCAGTAGATTGTTCAGTGGAAGATTTAGTTGATTCAATGGAGGATTCAGTAAATTGTTCAATGGAAGATTCAGTTGATTGTTCCATGGACCACCCTAGGTACGGTGAGGGGGAGGGGAATTCCTCCACATCTCACCTTCCCAGATCCCTACAGGCCCAGGATGTGGCCCCAACATCACAAGAGGCCCTTGAGGTCCGATGGTTCGTGTCAAAACCTCAACAGCCCTTGGGAGACTGGCTAGGAGCCCAGCGTCCCACAGCGGCCTCCTGGTTGGGTTCTGTTGACAGGTCTCATCCTCTTTGAGCACACATACGGATGCTGCCAGAATCTGCCACCCTGACCCCAGTGGAAACCCTGTGCTCTTGCACTATCTCCTTGGCTCCTCCTTGGTTTTTACGATCAAGCCGAAGTCTGAGCTTGGCATTTGGATTGAAAGTCTGTTCCCAAGCCCCACCCTGGCTTCTCAGAAGAAAGCCGGAGAGGTGCGTCCAGGAATCCAAACCTTCATGCCTTCAGTTGCATGGGTAGGGAACGGGATGCCGTTTCTTTGGCTCAGGCCGCCAAATATCTTTGGCTGCCTCTTTGAAGTCTTGACCTCAAAGGCAAGCCAAACCACTGGCATAGATCTGTCTTTGTAAATTTGCTTAGTGCAGGGAAAGTTGTCAAGAGTTTTAATTGATTCTTAATTGAGTCTTGCTCCCATCCAGCAAGAGAACAGAGATCCTCTTTGGAACTAAGCAAGATCAAAGGCTGGCTGTTGTGGTTTCTCGGGTTGTTTGGCCGTGTTCTGGAAGTTTTCCTTCCTGACGTTTCGCCAGACTCTGTGGCCGGCATCTTCAGAGGGCAAGGAGCTCAGGAGAGCTAAGAGTTCTCTCTGTGCTCTGGGGGTACAGAATGAATGAGATTGTGGGTTTTTAAAGTTGTGGGAAAGGGGGAACTTGTCCTATTCAAGAGATTAGGTGGGATGTGGTGGGATCAAGAAGTTGCACTGCAGTAAGGGAGGGTTGATCTGTCTCTGTGGTTGATAGGTGTCATTAGCTGTTCGAAAACCCCACAACAACCATCTGATCCATTGATATCCTTTGAGAATACAAGTTCAGTGGCTCCTTCTGAAAGTGGGAGAAGGTAATAAGTGGGATACCCCAAAGCTCAGTCCTGGGCCTTTTGCTTTTCAACCTTTTATTAATGACCTGGATGAGGAATTGCAAAAAAATTACAGACAATACAAAATTGGGTGGGATGACTAATTCACTGGAAGATGGGAACAAAATTCAAAAAATATCTTGCCAAACTCAAACACTGGTCTGAAAACAACAGAGTGAAATTTAACAGGGATAAGTTCAGAGTTCTACACCTGGGGGAGGGAGCCAGATGCAGACTTGCAACATGGGGGATACTTGGCTCAGCAATATAACGTGCAAGAAGAATCGTGGAATTGTGGTTGAAAAGCTTAATATGAGCCAACAGTGCAATGTAGCTGGAAAAAGGCAAATGCTACATTTTAGGATGCATTAACAACATTATTTATTTATTTATATTTCTATACCACCCCTTAGTGCAAGTGCACTACAGTAATACCTTGGTTTAAGAGTGTTTTGCAAGACAAGCAAACATCTCTTCTAAATTTTGCCTTGATCAACAAGCAATGCCTTGTTATTGCGCAGATAAAGGATGGGAGACACCTGGCTGGAAAATAGTACCCGTGAAAGGGATCTGGGAGTCTTGGTGGACCACAAATTGAACTTGAGTCAGTAGTGTGATGTGGAGGCCAGGAAAGCCAACACGATTCATGGTGGCATCAACAGAAGCATAGTGTCTAGATCAAGGGAAGTTATAGTACCCCTCAATTCTGCTCTGGTCAGACCCCATTTGGAGTACTATGTCCAGTTCTGTGCACCTCAATTTAAAAAGGATGTTGACAATCTTGAACGGATCCAGAGGAGGGCGGCCAAGATGATTGAGGGTCTGGAGGAAATGTCTTACGTTACAAGGAGCGGCTTAGGTTGCTGGGAATGATTAGCCTTACAAAAAAAGGCTGAGAGGAGATATGATAGCTATGTTTAAATATTTGAAAGGATGTCACATTGAAGAAGGGACTGGTTTCTTTCCCATGGCTTCACAGACTAAGACACGGGGGAATGGTTTCAAACTACAGGAAAAGAGATTCAATTTAAACATCAGGAAGAACTTCATGACAGTTAGAGCTGTTCGGCAGTGGAATATGCTGCCACGGAGGGTGGTGGAGTCTCCTCCTTTGGAGGTTTTTAAGCAGAGGCTTGATGGCCATCTGTTGAAAATACTGTGATGGGGGTTCCTGCATGGCAGGGGGTTGGACTAGATGGTCCTTGAGGTCTCTTCCAACTCTATGATTCTATATAAGCACTGGAACAGTTCCCATTATAGTAGGCAGTCCTACAAAGCAGGGGCAGGGTCTGTCCTTGATCATTGCAGAGTGCAGAGCACACAGCCATAGGCTCAAGTTACAGGAAGCCAGATTTAGACTGAGTATCTATAAAAATTTCCTAAATATTAATGCAGTACAACAATGGAACCAATTATCTTGAGAGGTGCTGTGCGGTCCGATGCTGGGAGCAAATTGGACAATCATTTAGCATGGTCTGCATAGTTTGAATTCTTGCCTTCAGCAGGGGTTGGACTTGATGGCCTTATGGGTTTCTTCCAACTCCATGATTATATAATTCCACGCTTCTAAGAGAGAAATATATTACATTTGGAATGGAGCAGTAAGTCTCAGCTTCCTTTTTCTCCTTTAAGGGATGGGTGTGGACCTCCCTAAATGGTGGAAGAAACATGCCATGTGTGGAATCATCACTGGCTCCCACCACTAGCTTGCAATATTTGTGTGTGTGTGTGTGTGTGTGTGTGTGTGTGTGTAGACAGTGGCAAGCTGAACAGTAAACCAGTGAGTTCTGTACCTAATTCAGTGGATGCTGGTATCTTGGATCCTGAGTAGACTCACTGTCCATGAAACACAAGCCAAAAGCATGTCCAAGAACTCCAGAAACCCAGGATGCCCTGTATTTGTTTCCCAGGCTCTCATCTCCCTGGTCAGAGAAGCCATCAAGACCCAGATCCAGAACCTTCATGATATCATTCAGCATGAGATCCAGACCACTTTTGAAATCCTGCAGCTGAAGCTCCAAAGGAAGGCTTTGATGCTCAACCCACCCGTCCCTTACCCGCCACCCCCGAGTCCTGAAGATCAAGGGGGGAAAGGTGGCAAAAGTGCCAAGAAGCTGAAGCAGAAGTCTTCCGAAAACAAGCGCCAGGATGGAGAGAAGGGGAAGGAGAAAGAGCAGGAGGGGGAGAAGAAGAAGAAGAAAAGAAAGAAGGAGAAATGAAGATTGCCTGATGACTCATCAGGAAATCCTTCTAAGCAAGGGGAAACAGTTTAGAAAAGGTGGCTTGGGTGTGTTTGTTTGTTTGTTGGGTGGGTGGGTGCTTTGCTTCCCAGAATCCTTCAGTCAGTGTGGCCAGTTGTAGTCCAAATAATAATAATAATAATTTGCTCAAACTCTGAAATCTGTAGTTACCCCATCATGGCTGTGTTTCCCAGTGTTTGGCCATGGTCTGGGCATCTTTGCTTGTGCAGTTTCATCTCTGAGACACACACCCTGCAGATGGGCCTTGGGTGGGGGGTGGGGATGGAGGCTCCACCACAAAAGAATCAAAAATCCCACCTCATTCGTAACCCTTAAGGGTTAAAATCCAAAAAACAGCTTTAACAACTCGGTGAAAACAAGGGCGACATCCCACTCTCCTTGGGGGCTGTACCTGCTGACCATGAAATCCATGCCTGTGTTGTGAATCTGTATATCTACCAGTATCTGAACAGCCAGAGATTACTAAGCAATCAAACTTCCCAATTCCTATTTTTCTCAGGTAGACTGGGCAGCGGATTGCATCCCATCGTAACTCAGAGGAACTCTACCTGGTGGGTTCTGTCCATATTTTCTTGATGCCTCTTCATTGCTCTTCCAAATAAACACAAGGTTTTAGTTTTCTTTTAACCCCTGGTACCTAAGTCTCTGTGTGTCCTGTGATTCATCACCTTACACTTTTGCTCAAGACTGAACCATCCTAAAATCAGTGGCTGGTGTCCTATTGCCCGTCCTGACTACCTCAGACCTCCCTTGACCCAATGGGTTCTACCTAAGTAGGTGTTGAGTTACCATCTGGCCACTGATTCAATGGACCCACATGTAGCTGGCCCTCTAAATAAGATCCTGGCATATTGGTCTAAATCCATTTATCTTTGCGTTCAGTTCATAAGATCATAAAAGGAATGCTGCTGTGGGTCCGAAATTCTGCACACACAACCGCTAGTGAGTTCCCTGGGGAAGACCAGTGGAAGATTTGGGTGTAACTCCATCGCCCTTCTCACCATATTCACCAACTAGCATGCACAACTGTTCTGCCTCTGTTAGTGGTGCTGAGGGATGAACATCTTGACTAGTGACTTCTAAATGTATCTAATCCCCTTTTAAAGCTCTGCAAACTGGCGTCTGAAGATTCTCAGTCATCCAGGTGAGGTTATCAGGAAGTAGAGACCTGGCAACTGGATGTCTTCTCTTGTGAGATCGAAACATTTCATCCAAGTAGCTTCATCAGTCTGCAAGCTGGCTTCCATTGTTACTTCCTAGGGGTAATGAATTCCCCAGTGTGCCATTTGAAGGAATACTTTCTGTTAGTTATCTTGAACCTCCTCCCCCTGAACCCTGTGTTGGAGGCATTGTTAAGCAGTCAGTCAGCTCCATCATCCAGTTGCCGGTCAACCTCCAGAAAATGGCTGCCCAGGTGGTTTCTGAGTAGAGATCTTGGAATCTGCATATTACTTTCAAAACCATGCTGTAGGGGTACAATACAGGATGGGATATAAAGCTGCATTGGCAGCTTAAGTGCGCGCACACACACACTTCTCAGGGATGATTGTGAAGAAATATGGAACTTTATGGGATTCACCTTCAAACTGCAATTTCAAAATCCACATCTCTATAAAATGTCACACTTGTGGAAATATTTGCAAATTGCAATCCTTTGGAAAAAGTTTTAGAAATCCACTTTCCTACTATAACCTTCCTTCCTTCCTTCCTTCTTTTCTTTCTTGGTGTTGTTAATCAGCTCCTACTTTTATGGCACAAGGATGCATTAGACAGAAGGCCTGTGCATATGCTGACTGAACTGGTCACTAGACATTTATTTGTTTGTTTGTTTGTTTATAGGAAAGCAGTCAAAACAAGTAAAAGTCAAATAGAACAATAAATAGTCAAAAACCAGACAGGTGCCCAGCAAGAGGCAAAAAGGGGGGCAGATAATAAACATAGTACAGGGGAGACATCACAAACAATACAGACATCAGCTATCACCAGTCAGTTTTCTAGTGCCTTTTAAAAGGCTGGAAGGTGCTGAGCTTGGTGGATTTTGCATGGCAGTTTGTTCCACATGACCGAAAACCCCCGACTATGCATGCAGACCTTACAGGCCTCCATAGGAGTGGCCACCCGGAGTGAGTGTGCCAGTGAAGCTCTGGTGGGCTGGGCCAACACTGACCCTATAGGCCACTAATATGACCTATAGAATGGACTACTGACCTATGGAATGGCCTCCTTTATATTTATATAATAATAATAATAATAATAATAATAATAATAATAATAATAATAATAATAATAATAATAATAATTTATCTGCTAATTGAAAGGTAATTGCAGTTTTCTAGCTGCAAAAACCATATCCTATCTGTATCACAGACATTACAGTAACTTAAAATGGGAAGTCCCATAGCACTAAACCTCACCCACTGGAACAAACAGGAACTTAAAATAAACCATGTCTTCAAAAAAAAATGTTATGGGAAATGCCACTGTACGAACCAGAACAAGAAAAACGTTTGTGAGGATTGTAGGTGAAATATCAACTGTATCAGTAAAATACATTAAGAAGCACTACATTCGGAAGACTCCACCTGTGCATTGGTCAACGTAGGTAGACCCGAGTGACGATTCTTCCTGTGCTCCATGTAATGTAATTGTCAGCCTCCAGGGTTGGAGGTTGAAAAATCAGCTTTGTAGGTAGAATGGAAGAGAAGTAAAGAATTATGTGGACAAGGAGGGCAGATGGTATTTTTAGAGAAGAAAAAGGCAGATATTTTAAGAAACAAACGTCTGTCAAGATGGCATTTGCCCTGTTCTCCCACCCAGCTCTTCCTCTTTGAGGACATTCTGCATTTGACTTTTCATCAAGAAATAAAACAGGAAAGTGGGTCAAATCCAGAGGCCCAGCCTTCCCCTCGCCATCCTCAGATGGCTTCTCAGTTGCGTTCACTCTCGCCTTGCATTCCTCTTCCCTGGGGTTTTAGGGGAAATCAGAGACTAATGGAGACTATTTTAGCCGGTGGCCCATCACCCCAGCCAAATCAGGCTGCTTCCTTCCTGAGGAGAAAGACCACAGCCAAGGAACTGATGTCTCACTTGCCCCAGGGATGGTGGGGAGGAACGGAGTGCCTAAGAACACAGACCCCAAGCAAAACAACACAGACCCCTGGCCTGGAAGTTGTGGCCAACGAAAGAAAAGGGCCCATGGGGGCAGGAGCGGTGTCAGTAAGATGGTGGTGTGGCTCCACCTAAGATGACAGGATGGGCCAAGCCTTATGGGGACAGCTTCAAACAAAATGGCTTCCTCACGGAGTGGACTTAATTAGATGGGTAACCTCTGTGGTTTGGCCAGTATTGTTTACGTGACACAAAGGGAAAGCACCGTTCCTCAGGAAATGTGCGTATATATTTGGTGCGCCTTGTTTTAAGTTTGCAAAGCGGCCTTGAACTCAGAATCACACTGCATTAATGAGCTTAGCAGTGCCTCAGCAAAAGAGATCACCGCCACCATCATCATCGAACCACAAAGCTAGGAGGGGATCATTCAAACCAGCCCCTGTCAAGGAGCCCCGGGGGGGGGGGAATCGAACTCTCAACCTCTGGCTCAGCATCCAGTCACCTAAACCACCGATACTGTCCAGCCATAATAGTGTTATCTGTCCTTCCTTTAATACAGTAGGACCCCAGTATCCGCTGGGGATTGGTTCCAGGCTTTCCCTTGGATAATTAAAACCGTGGATAAGAGAGAACACAAAAATCCTCAAAACCTCTGTTTTGTGACAGTAGCTTGTTTTACGGATACTGTTTTATGATACCGTAGTAGCTTGCTTTACAGCTGCTGTTTGTGACAGTAGCTTGCTTTGTGGTTGCTGAATTATGTATTTCATTTTCCACTTGCCAACCATGGATAACTGAATCAGTGGATAACGAATCAGTGGATACGGGGGTCCTACTGTATTGCTATTGTCAATGGCAATGTTGGGGCTGTTGTTACTCCCTAGAGATTTATACCATATTTTCTTGGAAAGAGATGAGGGTGACATACATGGCTCTCCCTCATTTCTGTTTTATCCCAGCAATAACCCCATGACAGGTTACCAGCCTAAAGTCACCCAGCTATTCAGGGTGCCCTTTCATGACGGCTGACAAATTGTGTTGCCCAACTAGCCATTGGATTATGATGATGGATCCGCTAGGTTTGTGTTGTATACTAATTCAACTTTCTTTATTATATTGTATTTGTTATTGTCATATCATATCACATCATCTCCTAAGAACATAAGAATGGATGCCTTCAAAGGGGGATTGGACAGATTCCTGGAGGAAAAGTCCATCACAGGTTCCAAACCATGATGGAGATGTTTAATCTCCAGGCTTAAAACCGGGGTACTTCAATGACCAGATGTAGGGGAGTGATATCAGGAGGCAGATATCTATTCTCGTGTACTCCCAGAGGCATCTGGTGGAGCCACTGGGAGATACAGGAAGCTGGACTAGATGGGCATTTGGCCTGATCCAGCAGGGCTCTTCTTATGTAACATAAGAACAGCCTTTCTGGAACAGGCCACAGCCCATCCAGTCCAGCATTCTGTCTCACACAGTGGCTATCCCCAAGCAGATGTCTTCACCTGCTTACGATTCCCTGCAAATGGCATCGAGAGATCTCCTGCCTCTCTCTCCAACCCGGAGGCTGTCCTTAGGCATCCATCATGATAGGCAATTGATACCCTTGTTCTCCATCAACTTGTCCAATCCTTTCTTAAAGCTGTCAAGGCTGACAGCTGTCATCACTTCTTCATATCATATCATATCATATCATATCATATCATATCATATCATATGGTACCATAATGTAATGTATTGTACTGTACTGCATTACTTAATTATTACTTTAATTTATATACCCCCATTAGTACTGAAGCACTATTCAGGGCAATTTACAAGCAGTTAAAAATCATAACATTTATACCCCACCCATATAGCCATAACTCTGGGTGGCTTAAAACAAGAGAAACAATGCCATATCAAATAGCAAAACAAACATAGAAATCCTTATAATAGTACAGTTACTGCAATACATATCAATCATAGACAGAAGGCAAATCTAAAAACTCTTAAGATGGTAGTAGTAGTAGTAGCAGCAGCAGCAGCATTTATTTATTTATTTATTTATTTATTTATTTATTTATTTATTTATTTCCATACTTCTGAGGTCAGTAAAAATGAGTACCCAGATTGCTGGGGGTGTTGGAATGTGTAGAGTGTGCAATTACATGTAAACCACACAGAGAGTGTTTTAAGTGCTGTGGAGTGGGTGCTATATAAGCAGCACACTTTTGCTTTGCTTTTTGCTTTGCTTGATTTATATTATAGAAATAAAATTGTTGTTCTTTTTCTTCTTTAGCCACTATTCTCCTCCTCCTCCTCCTCCTCCTCCTCCTCCTCTTCTTCATTTCCCAAGTTCTGTTAAAACCAACTGCCCTCAGCTGGCTGAGTGTGGATCTCCAAGTGCAGTTGGAGACGCTGCCCTCTCTACATCAGTGGTCAATAAGCCTCCGCCACCCGTCCGGCTGTTCACTCAGCCATGGGTAGCGAGCGATCTTAACCTTGGCCTCAGGCAGCCAAGTTTATTGGGCCAACCCCGAGAAATCTTCTAAAGTCACTTTCACTTCTTCCGGAGAAAGCTCTGGCATCCCAGTAACGCTGGGGAAAAGCAGCAGGACAGTCCTGCTGGTGCAAGGCCCAGGCCCCACCGAAACCTTGGGAGCCTGCTGTGGCGTGGTAGGGCCCGTCGCATTTTGGGGGTCTTGTTTTGCCACACGAGCTGCTCCGAAGCGGCCAGGTACGTGCCTGCTGAGAGGAAGCTGAGGGAAAGAATGAGCAGGAGGAGGAGGAGGAGCAAGCAGGGTGTGTGTTATTTTTCTCCGAATATAAACAATCTGTGATTTTTTTACGCCCTTCAGCTTTTCGCTTCAACATAAAGGTACTACCAGGACTCATAACATCCGTCTGGAGAGGCCTGGCTCTTGTTATCAGGCAGGAAACAGCGGCGGACACATCCTCTCCTCTGTCTCGGAGCCACCTCCAGTGGCAGGATTTGGCAGGAAAACACACAGCGAGTGGGGTGTCCTGGTCCTTCTTCTCAGTCCACACCCGGCAGGAACCTCCTTTGGCCACCGCCTCGCCTCTCTCGCCCGGCTGTGTGGACCCAAACTGGGAGAAAGTTTTTTTCTCGATCTCCTGCTGGAGCTGATGGAGAGACATAAGAAGAGCCATGCTGGGTCAGGCCAAAGGCCCATCTAGTCCAGCTTCCTGTATCTCACAGTGGCCCCACCAAATGTGTCTGGGAGCGCACAAGACTAGATATCTGTCTCCTGATACCACTCCCCTGCATCTGGCCCTTGAGGTACCCTGGTTGTAAGACTGGAGATGACATATCTCCATCATGGTTGGTTTGTAATCTGTGATGGACTTTTCCTTCAGGAATCTGTCCAGTCCCCCTTTGAAGGCATCCAGGCCAGATGCCATCCCCACATCCTGTGGTCATGCATGCACACCAGATTTCAGGGTGTCTTCTTTCCCCTTTCCATTTCGAAGCTGGAAGTGGTTCCTGGCCCTGGGGACACATCCCACTGGTGAAGTGGTGCTTGAAAATGGTGTGTGTGTGTGTGTGTGTGTGTGTGTGTGTGTGTGTGTGTGTGTGTGTGTGTGTGTGTGTGTTTGCAATTATTTCAACACTGCCAATTATAAAAGAATGGTGATGATGATGATGCCATAACCCTAGGGTCACGGAATTGGATGGCTATAAGGCCATCAAGTCCAAACCCCCAAGGCAGGAATCCAGATCAAAACATATCTGACAGATAGTGTTCTCTTGAATGCCTCCAGAACTGAAGCGTTCACCATCTCCCAAGGTCCTCGGTTCCACTGTCGTACTGCTCTAACAGTTAAGCCACTTTTTCCTGATATCCAGCCTCAGTCTGGCTTCCCATTGCTTGCAGCTGGAGCCCCTTATTACATGAGGATGGAGACAATGACGACAAGAAGCAGCGGCGGAAAACTCCACACTGAGAAACAGCAGCATGGGGTAATATCGAATAGGGTAGAACTCTAATATGTTGGAGCTTTTTGCTTGCAGAAAGCTTTTTTTACCTTAAGTCAGAGAATCTAAAATAGCATTGTACGACCAACCCTGCCACCTCCAGCTGCAGATACCTCCACTCTCTGAGTAGGAGACCCACCTTCATCTTTGCCTGTCCAGTTTTCCTGGCCTTTTCTCATTTTTGCAAACAAGACAAGCCTCTCTCTGTGTGAAAACATTCTCCCCACCTTGCAAGGACAACTTAGTGTTCTGACTCTCATCATACCCAATTGTAAGCTCTCTAACCTTACGATAAGGGGCATGATGGCTCATCGGGGTAGAGTACTGAAACTGTTAGCTGCAAAGTCAGCAACTCAGCGGTTTGAATCCTGGGTGCCACGCAGCAGAGCAAGCTCCCGCTGTTAACCCCAGCTCCTGCCAACCTAGCAGTTTGAAAGTATGTAAAATGCAAGTAGATAAATAGGTACCGCTGTAAAAAAACCCGGGAAGGTAAAGAGTGTTTCATGCGCAGAAATGCATTCAGCCATACTGGCAACTTGGCCACAGATTTGCACAACACTGGCTCTTTGGCTTGGAAACGGAGATGACCACCGCCCCTAGAGTCAGACACTACAAGCATGCATGTGCAGGGGGGTGGGTGGGGAACATTCACCTTTACTTACCTTTAAGATGGGCAGAGTGGTTTACTGCAAAGTGTGGGGTACACATCCTCATTGTGACACACCCTGTAGCCATTCAGCCCACCTATCCTATAAAGCAGGGGTCCTCAACCTAAGGCCCCGGGGCTGGATGCGGCCCCCCCAAGGTCCTGAATCTGGCCCCTGGGACCAATTGCTACCCCCCCACCTACCCCCTGTTTTGTGAGCAAGCCAGCCTCCGCAGCTGCTTTTGGACTGTGATCCGGCCCCCAGTGGTGTCTGGGTGGTGGTGGACCGGCCTGCTGGTTGAAAACTTTGAGGACCCCTGCTATAAAGAGACCTCTCCCAGAAAAATGCAGATATGCAATTAAATGAAGAGTGAGACTTTTGTCAAGTTAATGACCCGTGATTACCCTGAGGCCAGAACTTCCTCAAATTTGTATTTCAATAGGGACAGGCAGGAGCAATGTACTGTCTCTGGAAAATGTTTCCTTTCTGTTCCAAGGGCTAGATTGCTAGGGGGGTTGCAGCTGAGCTGAGAGGAAAGAAGGGAAAATTGGAGGAGGTGGCAAATGGTGTCACCCAAGTACAGTAGTTGAAAATCTAGAGATTTTGACTCTTTTTCAGCCCTGGATCCAATGCTGGGATTGAGATTTAGCCCTCAGTGTGGTTTGGCCCACGATTCCCATCATCCCAACGAGCTGACCAGTAACAAAGAATGATGGGATTTATAGTCCTAAATTCCTGTCACCCTGAGGGTTGCCTTCTGTAACAGAAAAAAACGAAGGTCAAAGAGACATTTGCACATGGACAGGCTTGCACAGACTCCTTAATTTTAATCCTACTGCTGACCACTGAGGACCCACAAATTCACGGAGGCTTTTAAGAGTCACGATTGAGCCCCCACTGTCTTTTTTGTATGTTGTAAAATACCCAGATTGACCCCAAAGTCAGATGGATAGTATATAAGCCAAATACATACATACATACATACATACATACATACATACATACATACATACATACATACATACATACATACATTTTAAAAGTTAAGATGATTTTTAATGAAAGATAATCTTCAGTTTGCTTTTAATGACTCGGTTGTGTTTTAATTAGCATATAGTTTAATTGTTTTTAGAGCTTAACATGTGTTTTTTAATTTTTAATTTTAATTTTTAATTTTACTCTAATATTTATTTATTTATTTATTTATTTATTTATTTATTTATTTATTTATTTATTTATTTATTTATTTGGATTTATATGCTGCGCCATCTAGCTGCAATGCTACTCTGGGCTGTTTACAGTCTTCATCGTAAGATGGGCATAAACAATAATAGAACAAAATAAATACAACTAACTCGACAGTAATATCATAAAACCATATTCAAAAGGAAAACTCAGCAAAGCCAAAATAAAACAGATTTTAAAAATCAGCGGACCAGGAAGTAATTAAAACCTGGGAAGGCAGGTCCATATAGCCAGATCTCGAGTTGTTTTTTAAAGACGGTCTGACAGCATAGGGGCCGAACGAAACTCAGGCAGCAGTTGGTTCCATAATATCATGAGCTGCCTTGGCCAAGTTAAACATTTATTTATTTATTTATTTATTTATTTATTTATTTATTTATTTTAAATATTTTTACCTCGCCTTTCTCCTTGGAAAAGGACCCAAGGAAAAGGACTTACAATAATGAGGGACAATATATGGCCCAGAATATTTAAGACATACTCAAGTTAGGAAAAGGGAATTAGAAGAGACTTCTTGTAGCCAAAGTGGAGGCTACAGAAAAGGGAGCTCTTTTCATTGTCATCCCTCCCTCTTTAAAATTACAGTAATTTCCAGGTTACGAATAACCGGGCACGGGCCCTCATCAGCCCAACAAGCTGCACAGAACCTTAGCTCATTTGCAGGCTCCCCCAATGCCAAAACAAGGAGCTCAGGTGACCTTTCAAGCAAAACCTGCATCTGGGAGAAATGTCAAGAGAGAAAGAACCCCCCCCCCCACACACACAACATTTCCTTTCTTGGCTGACGGATTCTTCCCCTGCAATTGCTGACCCCCAGGGTTGGCAATCAAGGGAAGAAAACACAAACAGGGCCCACCACCTGTTTCTTGATCTTCAAGGAAGTCCTGTCTTCAGGATACGTTTGCTCACGAACGGGCAGCCTTCCAGGCCGTGTCCGGGAAGAAAAGGAAAAAAAAGGTGATGTCACGGAGCCTGGAGATGACTCACACAAGTTTGCTCAACAAGCGAAAGACAAGCTGGCCCTGGCGTGGGAGTCTCCGGGAGACACAAAAGACCTCTCCCACAGTGCACTGCTGTTTGCTGGACTGCAGGCTTGGGTGGGAGAAGAATGGGCGCCAGGTGTGCCCACCTGCCCTACTGCCACCCTTCACGGCACCGGAGACCACCTGTCAGAGGGCAGCAGTCCTGCTTTGTTTTTTTTGTTGTTTTTTTTTTTTTTTTTTTTTTTGAAAGCTCATGCTGTCGGAGAAAGGCCAGTGCCTTCCTTCTAACGGAGAGCAGAGGGTTAAATAGATGCAAGGCGTTCCAAAATATAGATACATTGAATTATATCATATAGAGGGAAGAAATTGAAATCCGAGAAAATTCGTACACTTGGGTACATCCATCAATCCAAATGGAGAGACCATCCAAGAAATCTGAACACAACGGAGACTCGGAAGGACAGCAATGAAGGAATTCAAAAAACTCATCAAATGTTAAGGATGCATCATTGAAGATTTAGACTAAGATATTCCACAGCCCTGTCTTTCTGATCATCATGTATGGGCGTGAAAGCTGAACCCAGAAGAAAGCTGACATGCCGGGGGAAAGGGGATGATTTATTTGTATTCCTGCCTTGAGCAGGGACTCTGGCCTCCATGGCCTTAGAAGTCCCTTCCAATTTCTTGATCCTATGATTCTATGTGCTATGATTCTGTGAAATGAAGGAGCCTTGTGGTACAGTGGTTCAACTGCTGTACTACACCCAAAACCATGCTCACAACCTGGGGTTCAATCCCAGGTAGCCAGCTTAAGGTTTACTCAGCTATCCTTCCAAGGTCGGTAAAATGAGGTTCCAGCTCCATGGGGTGGGGTAGGGGCAATGTGTGCCTACATAATCAAACTGTAAATTGCCCAGAGAGTTCCCAAACCATTTTGGGAAGGTATATAGGCAGAACGCTTTGCTTATGTTTTGCTTTGCTTCAGGGGACTTTTGTGGATGCCCTGGAGTGCCAGAAGGACCAGCAAGCAAATCCTAGAGCAGTGGTTCCCAACCTGGTGGTCAGGACCCCTTTGTGGGGGTCAAAAAATAATTTCACGGGGTTGCCATGAGCCAGTGAAGAAAAAGGCACAAACAGCTTGGGTCTGGAGGAGGAAGGGGGAGGAAGGGTGGGAAGTGAGTTACAGCTTGATAGGTTGGAAGGGATGTCAGTCAGTGGCACCGGAGGCTGCGATTGGCTGAGGGTGCTGTAGAGGGACGTTCTCTGTGGCACCTGGGGCAGTGGCCTGCCAAAGGGGGCTTGTGGCCTCTTCCAAGCAGGGCAAGGGGGTCACCACAACATGAGGCACTGTATTAAAGGGTCGCGGCATTAGGAAGGTTGAGAACCACTGGGTTAGAGCAAATCAAGTTGGAAACGGAAGCATCTCTGCAGGCTGTCCTGCCTTGGGCACATCATGGGAGGGCGGGATTCTCTGGAAAAGATAATAATACAGTGATACCTTGTATAAAGGAATTAATTTGTTCCAAATGAAATTATGTTAAGCAAATTTTCCTTTATACAAATTTCTCATAGGAATGCATTGAAAACAGAGTAATCCCATTTTTATGTTGTATGGATTTGCCCCATAGGCGATTATGTTAAGCAAATTTCCCCTGTCTCTGGAATTTTTTATGTTGTACGAATTTTACGTTATACAAACTGTTTGTTATGCAAGGGTCCACTGTACTGGGAAAGATGGGAGGCAGCATGAAAAGAGGAAGATCAAACATGAGATGGATTGACTCCCTAAGCCGCATGCTTGGGCTGACCAGAGCCAAGCAAGGCAGTTGACATTGTGGAGTCCACTCCTTCAGAGAGGCACCATAAGTTGGGAGCACCTTGAGAGCACATCACCACCACCACCACCACCACCACCAATATTGTATGTGTGCGCCTCGGAAGGAACCCGAAAGACGTTCAACTCAGCACTGAGACAAGAAACCCTGGGATTCATGAACAAGCTCTTAGTAGTCCTTCACCATAGCTCAGAGCGATCTGTGCAAGCGAGGCAGTTCTGGAATTCTTTCCAAGCTTGGGTGTTAAATAAGAAGACAAGGATGGCGTATTGGGATACACCTAATCAGTGGACTGGAGAGAACCTCCACTTGTAAAGACAGCATCATAACGAGGAGTTTGGGAGACATGGATAACTTCAAGAATGCAACAGGGGGGTGGATTGTTTGTGGCTTCCCTGTGTTGCTTGGATGAGAACTTAGATAATTGCCAGGTATCAAGATGCTGCCATTGTGATAAGACGCCCAGCATCTTCTGTCTGAAGACCTATCTAGCCAGGTGTCTGTGATATTGCACCAACTTATTCTGCATCCTTGGCTAAGGCTATGTTTGGAAAGATGAAACTGGCGGTTCCTCCACCCTCCACCCCCCCCCCCCCGCCGAGGGCACATCTTAATCCATCATTCTGTCCATCAATCCATCAGTCAGTCAATCAGTCAGTCAATCAATGATCAATAACATTTATAGTCAGCAGACAGAAGAATGCGCCTGAACTGTCTTTGAGTGGAACACATCGGTAAGACTCAACCAAGGCTCTTAATGAAGCAATTAAGTGCAATCAAGCCTTTCCTTAAGTAATAATGCATTTAGTCATTACTGTTCAAAGCATTCCAGAGGCGGCCGGTAACAACATACTGAAGTTGGCTCCCTTTGCCTTCAGATCCGAACGTAAATCACGCTTGCAGACATATCACTGGCTTCTGTTTAATTAATTATTTGGTGATAAAATTACATATTTTTAATGTAATGCTGGTCTGCCCATAAGAGCCATACAAAGTGATGCGGGTGGTGGATAGCTAAAATATTCTTTTTAAAAAACCACACCATTTTAGACCACATTGTTTGGAAATAGTTTTTTTTTACATGAAAAGCCCAGCTGTGGCATCAGTTTTAAAGGGCAAAGGGCACGTGAGCTAAGATTGTTTGGGCTGCTTACTGAAATCTCCAAGGATGGACCAGACTGGCATCAGCTGGGAGGGCATTTAAATGGGCCTTCCTTAGAAACCTGGGCATGCAAGTTCTGCAGAAGAGGCCAGGTTTGTGGAATAGAGAGCTTATGAGACTCTTCCCGAAGCCATGACGCCTTTGTTGTGGTTGTTGTGTGCCATCAAGTTGCCTCCAAGTTATGGTGACCTTATGAATGAGGTATCTCCAAAATGTCCTGTCCTCAGCTGCTCAGTTCAGCACATGCACACTCAACCCTGTGACTTCCTTTAAGGAGTGGGTCCATCTTGTATACCGATTTCCTCTTTTCTTGCTGCCTCCCACCTTCCCCAGTATGACTGCCCTTTCCCTTCTCATGATGTGCCCAAAGTCTCAGCTTCAGCATTTTTGCTTCCAGAGAATGTGGGATGTTCAAAGGTCGAGTTGGAACACACCAAGAGCGGTGGTCTTTCAGAATCTACCGAGGGAGTCAACTGGTTCTCCCAGCCTAGTTGGGCCAGCCCTTTCAATTCCTTTTAATGAAAAACCTTCACATTGACCAGGAGGTAAATTCTGTTTCCTCCCCGCCCCCCCATGCCTGCTTTAATGCATATAAAATATAGAACCCACTCCCACAAGATATAGTGACAGCTACCAAGGCTGACAAATTGAACACAGCTTTTACACGGGCATGCAACACAGTAGGGATCTGACTCAAGCATCTAATATCAGGGTGTGTGTGTGTGGGGGTCAACTTGAACCCACTGCAACCCCTAAGAAAGGGTTGTCCTTCACCCCTCCAGCACTGCCATACAGGACAGATTTGTCCTTCTGATCTCATGTCTGGGCCCCAAAATCAAAATGACTGCTTGCTTAGATGTTATTTCTGTTCCTGCTTTTGCTCCACTCCCTTCTCTTCTGGAGTCCACAGCTGGGTAAAATTCTGCATAATGGGAGCAGGCACTGAACAGGAGCCTTAAACTAGTGGAGTCTCATTGAACGTCACCCATGTAAGTTCTCCTCTTAACTCCTGATATATAATACATTTCTTCCACTATTTATGAAACAGGCATGGAGTCAGTCTTGGGGTGGAAGCAGGTGCTATAGAAAGGTCCTGTAAGAAGCAGGAAGTCTTTGCATCTTAACAACTCTCCTTATCTCCTGTAGCTCCCAAATTATTTTGCTTTGTTACGCAACCCTTGAACAGCTTAAGGTCCCAATACATCTCTCCTCTAAAACATTTACACACCCAACCTGTTAAAAACAGCAAGACCTAAGGAGGCCAACAAACGTTATCACTAGAAAGCACTAGTGTTCTCTCTTGGGACCTCCATATCTTTGGAACAAATTACCAGACGCCCCCCCCTTCCCAGCTGTGTTTTTAAGAAGCTACTTAAAACAAAATTATTTAAAGTTGCCTTTTTACTAATGTGTGTCAATTGATGTTCAACTGTGGCTTAAATTTGTTTGCTTGTGAGTTGGTGAGTCCTGTGGTTTTATTGTTTGCTTACGTTTGTAATTGTTATAGTACAATTTGTAGTTTATTGTGTATTGGTTGTTAACTGCCCAGTGTGTGTGTATCACACTACCATAAGGTAGGAAGGAAAAGATGAAACAAACAGAAGGTGGTGGTGGTGGTGGTGGTGGTGGGTTTGAAATGGATTCATTTTGCATTTCAATTAGTTGAAACAATTCTGGGAGAAAGGACTGTGTGACTGAATCACCATCTTTTTCTTTTTCCAAGGTGGTGCTAACTTGATTTTACTCCTTTTCGTGTCACTGCAAAACTGGCAGCAGTTATGGGCCTTAATCTTCTCTTTAGTCCTGACTGCAACAGAGCGGGGAGGGGGGGGGGAAATCCATGGGATTCACCTATGGTTTGATGTACCCAAGTTTTACTGATTCACTGGGGGTATATTAGTTATGTGATAGATTTAGCTCTTGGTGAATCATAGTCTATGGCTCACTTTGATGGTTTTTGTTTAGAATCAACATTGTAAGATCTAATCTAAACATTAACCTTTTCAGTCTCTGAATTGGGTATGCTGCTCTTGAATAGATGAGTGCCATGATTCTAGCTCCCTGAATTTTGGTTTAGAGAAGCTTAAAAAAAAAAACCAAAACAGTAAACCAATTCAATCCAATGAGATGATTACTTCCTTCAAAATAAAAGATCTTTAAAAACAACAACACTGACAGCACTCTTATAAAAATTATGTGAAATGTAGTTAAGTATACCTATCCAAGAACACAGAGAAATGCAAAACAAGAAGGAATAAAACAGGGTCACTTTTTATGATTCATTTATTTTCATTTATATATAAAAACATCATTGGTAGATTAAACCACACACTTCAGGAACAAAATCAGAAAACAAAACAAAATAAACAGAATAACATAAACCAGCTAACTAATTATTACATTGAGATTAACACTATTAAACAACTGCTTAACAAAGAACCAACCAATTTGTCAGTACAAGAAAATTCTAGAACTACAGAACAGGTGCCAAGTTGCAAAGCACTTTGGAACACAGTTGTTTTTTAAATATATACAGAGCAAATTTATGGCAGAAATGTGGAGGTTTCTAGAAAACATTCATTTCTAAACATCAAGATATCTTCCTTCAGGGATGTTAAGAACACAGATTAGAAATGTCGTTTCTTGACACAACTCATATAGCCAGCATGACTGAAGTAATGTTTCCAGTATTTCAGTGGTGCCGAACCTTTGGCATTCCAGATGTTTAGGACCACAACTCCCAGAATTCTAAGCCTGTATTGCCAATGACAAAGGACTGCAGGAGTTGTGGTCCACAACATCTGGAAAGTTCACCACTACTGCATTTTTTTATTACAATACATGTTGTTTCTTTTTTTTTTTAAGGTTTCTGGTGTCAGTAATCAGACAGAGATTATGAGAAAGAACCACACACACACAACTGACCATTCAACTGATACAACTTCAAGATTTCAATACCTGTCTGGAACCAAGACCCATCATGATGGCTCTAAGCAAGGCAAGATTCTGTACTTCCCATTCTACACTCAATAATCAGAGGCAGCTTCACATCTTTAAAGCTTTAAGATGGTCGAGCGGCCCACCCAAATGATGCTTGGGCCTTCAGAATCATCCCCTTTCTCTTTTCTTTCCTCTTTTCATTTTGGCCACACTTTTGACTAGAGTTACTGGTCCTCCAAACCTCCTGAAAAACCCAGCTTGCAACTTTAACCCTTTACTCCCCCACTTGGCTTTACGACTTGGGGCAGATACGGGTTTTTGGACTACATCTGGCAAGGCTGTCAGATGGGGAGTCTGGGAGATGAAGGCCCACAAAATATAAGGTTTCCCAAGCTCTAGTCCAGTGTTGGCGAACCTATGACACAGGTGCCAAAGGTGGCACTCGGAGCCCTTTCTGTGGGCACCCAACACCGCCCCTTTCACAGCCACCTGTATTCAGGTTAAATGGCTGTACTGGCTCTTTTCAAATAATTAGTGGGTTTTAAATCACAGTTTGGGCACTTGGTCTCTAAAAGGTTCGCCATCACTGCTCTAGTCTAAACCCTGCCATATCCCCAGGAATAAATTCATAGAAATAGTTGCCCTTGGGCTAAAATCCCACATTTTACAGAATGACTCATTTGCCCTGAGGTGGGAGACCTTATCCTCTTTCATTTTTTAAATTCCTGAGCCACAATCCTGCCCCCCTGATGCAATGCTCTAAGTCTCCACACACCCTGCACGCTCAATGTCACACTGCTTGTGAAACTGGAGACACGCCATGCCACTTGTTTATGCGTAGCTGGCCTAAAGGACTTGTTGACGGCCCCGTGAGTGCTTTAAGCACTATGGGACAGTCTGTCAGCAGCACGTTTTGCTTAGTGTCAAAGCAGGGCCTGCAGGGGGTGGGGGAAGGAAATTATTTTAGGCCACTTTCTTTTAATCCAGTCAGATTTGAGATATTAGCATTTCCTTCATTATTTCACCGTCCACTTCCCATAAATAAAAAAAAACACATTGGGACAAAACCCTACAACACAGTACTGCACATATAAAGGTCATTGCATATGTGTTTTTCCAGTGTTCTGGCCATCTGTCACACATGCGAGCTGCTGAGAAAGCCACAGCAAACTGGAAGGGGCCCTGTAGAAAAGATCACTAGCCCATGACAATATGGCATAGCGGGGGAATCAAACCCCCAACCTTTGGTTCCCCAGCCAGAGGCCTAAACCACTGAGCCAGCTAAAGTCACGTTTGGGGTCACAAAAGCTGCTTAAAGGTTCCGGAGTCTTTCCCCCAGATCTAAGCAAAAGATATTAGACCACAGTGTGTCAGGGCAGTGTGGCCTGGTGCAGTTTTCATAAATAGCACTATTGAACATTCTGGGAGAGGAAGGTTGCTAACCCAAAAGCCACGAGTGAAAAATGCCCTTTCTTTGCTTGTTCATGCAAAGGCCTATTTCTGTTTAACTACCGTTTCCAAGTACTGTGATCCCCCAACTATTGCGGGGGTTAGGGACCCAACCCAAGCCGCCATAATTGAAAATCCGCGATATGCGGATGCAGTTCGGGTCTTGTATTTACCCCCAGCCTGGCACTGCCCTGAACGGGCCTGCAAAGGCCTTCTGGAGGCCCCAAAAGGGCCTTCCTGTGAACCAGAAGTGACTTCCAGATTGCCTAAAATAATTTCTGACTTCTGAGGCCTCTGCAGGAAGGTCCTCGCAGGCCTGTTTGGGGCAGCACCAGTCCTGGGGTAAGTACGGGAGGCCTGAAACAGGCCTTTCCCCCTTACCCCATGGGGCCTTTTTTCATATACTGTGGTCCCACGATATAGTGGGACCGCAGTATATGAACCGCAAAAAGGGGGGGACCAATGTACTTAAAACACACACACACACACACACACACACACACACACACACACACACACACACACACACACACACACACACACACACACACACAGTATTCGACATGACAAGCATTGCAAAAAGTGCCCCCCAGCTTTTAAAATACAGGTGCTAAGACCAGCCTTGCAAATAAATCCACACATTGAGCCTGCGAGATCTTTTACGGAGTGGACAACCCACAAAGGGTTGCTCAAGATGCACCCACAGGCCTCCCTGTGTTTCAGTTTTAAATTAAAAGCAACTGGGAGGGTGAGGGAGGCACACTGGTTTTAGGTTTTGGTGCTCAGAAGGGGATAAGGTTCTGGGTGGAGCTCATATGGCCTCATAGCTTTAAAGTTTAAAAATGGCATGATGCTCCCATTCATCCATTTATTTAGTAATGCTTGCATCACCATCCTGCAGAGAATTGGATTTTCCCCAAAACTAGCTATTTGGGTTACACTGAGAAGCCTTCTAGACCACTGCTGCTTTGATTGCACCCAGTTTCTCCGAATGCTTTCAACTTAGGAGTAAAACTACAGCAAAACCTGATTCGGTATCTCGAGCATCTCATCTGTTTTGAGGCATGAAGGTGTTTAATTTCATTTGCAACCCCACAGATGTTCAAAGGTACATCTGGACCTCATTCCTAATTTTTCCCCGTGCAGAAAAAAATGAACAAGCCTTTGAGAGAAACATGGGGCCAACACAGAGGTTATAGACAACCCATGATTGGAGAGGAAAATCCTCGACTAATGAAAATGTTTGAGTGTCACAGCAGGAGTTGCTCTCAAGGCTGGGACGCAAATCAGGTTGGTCTTTGGTAACTGGCATTTAGGATTTTAAGTATGGGATTCCTTTGAAGTCTGATCTCACAAACCCAAATGATTGCCTCCAATACCATCTATCCATATCAGTATGCTATCCGCTCTAATTATGGGCTTCGTTTGTGTTGCATCCACATTACTGGAATATAATTACTGAGGAAAGAAAGGGAAATGCAGACACACAACTAAGGTGACACAAATTTCTGCCTGCTGCCAGTGATTCTAGTGGAACATTACTGGTGTTACATTCACCCTTTCCCTCATGTCTGAGGATTTGGAAAGCATCAGAGTACATCAGCCGGTTTGCTAGTTAAAAAAAAAGTAAGCAGTAACAAGAGGAACAGGAATCTTTTCTAAAAATTTATCTGCTGGCAATGACACTGCACCCATTGATATACTCATAATGAAAACTTACTGCTCTTGCACAGATGAATAAAAAGCAATGTATTTAAATCAGTTAATTTGAAACACGAATGGACCACAGCTTTCCTCTGCACTGAATTCTTAACTTGACAAAGGTGTCACTCAGATGCCCCCCTCCAGTCTTGTGATGCCAAGACCAAATTATGTCTCAGAAAGACAGGACAACCTCTTCTAGTGAAGACACATTATTTTGCAGGATGACAGATATGTGCCATGGCCTGATAGATACTGGGGGTACTAGCCCTGAAAATAACTTTTCCAAGATTAATATACAAAAGCATGCCAGTTGTTCTTAAGTTCTTCCACACCTCAAGTTCCCTTGCGTCAGGATCGGGGGGCCGCCTGACTCTGCCAATGCAGAGCCTCTTCGCAGAGTCAAACCCCACTCAGGCTGAGGCAAGGAGCACTCCCTGTTCCTTGCCACAGCAACGTGAGACCTCTGGACTCCTGAACTGAAGCTTCAGCCCGGTTAGCTTCAACCTTCCTCGAACTCTGTTGCTCTGTACGTCTTCCAGTCTGGCATCCCCCCCTCCCTGTCCGGCTGCTATTGTGTGAATCTTAAACTTGGACTGGCTGACCATGCACTTGCCCTCAACCCCCCTTGGTTTCTAGAAACACCCTGCTCCTGGCCTCCTCGCTGATATCCTAGTTGCCGCTTATGCCCCAGCCTTTACAGTTTGCCAAGGCTTTTTTTTTTTGGCCCCAACCAGGGTTCTTGTCTTGGATGGGGGGTTGATCAATGGCATGCAAGCGTTGCAGGACCAAATGACGACACTGCAAATAGAGTTATGGGCTCTGAGAGCAACTCCTGCTGTGGCTGCTCCAGCCTCAACTTCTCAACGGGTGCCTCCAGTGCCCTTGCCAGCCTGCTTTGATGGAAGCCACATGCTATGGAGGGGTTTCCTCCACCAATGCCAATTGCTTTTTTAAATGTGCCCTGAAACTAACCCTACACCTCAGAGCCCAGCCTGCTATCGGGACCTGCTCCGGACTGGGTGTCCTCGCTGCTGGAACGAGATGATCTTCCCCACAACTACCCTGAAGACAGGATCATGACCCAACTTTTAGCAGGGCATTGGAAGAAAGACTCTGGTCTAGATGAACGACCTCAGGCCGCATATGCACCTTCGCTGTTGGGCAACTATCTCTCATTAGAATATTTTTTCAGTATGCAGATCAGCTGCAGGTAAGGTTATGGGGCCTCTAGAGTTTGAGGTCTCTACTGTACCAAGAAAACTGGAACACAAGCTTCAGCTTTGAAGGAAGAGAGACAAACAACAGTTGGAAGGGAAGGAACACTCAGTGTTTTAGGTAGGGTGGGAGCAGGCAGAGAGGTTTCATAAATAACAGTTATTATTTGGGAGAGACCAACCTCCATAGCTGTTTCAGGTCAGGTCAGGCAACACCCTGAGGACAAGGAGCAAAGTGGACTGAGGTGTCCCCAAACCTTTTTTTTTTTAAATGCCTCGTAAAACTGCTCCGTCTTTTCTCAGCTGCTCTGTGGGGAGTAGACCTTGCCTCCCTCAGGCCTAGGAGATGCTGTAGTTGTTGTAGTAAGTGGCGGTCGCATCTGCAAGGACGGAAATGAGGCTGGTCTCAGAGGAGGAGTGAGAGCCACTCACCGCCTGTGACACCTGGACGTGTCCGCTGAGGATCAGCCCGGCAGTTTCCGGATGTCCGGGGGCATTGAGGTACTGGTCAAACTCATTACGGTCCATCTCGCCCAAGAGTTCTGCTTGACTCAGCTGGTCTAGGTGGTCCAGGTTCTGATGCTCCGGGGGAGGCGAGAGCTGGCCGAGGGGTGCGGGAAGGGTAGGGGGCTGCAGGGCGGGGTGGAAGGACGGGGCGTAGTAACCACCCGAGGTGGGTCCCGTTGGGTGAGCGGAAGGAACAGAGTGGATGGAAGAGGCTTGAGTCACCGGCAGGTGGCTTAGAGGACGGTTACAGTGGAGAGGGCTAGGAGCATATTCCAGGGAGTAAGGTCCCCCGACATGTGGGCGCGGTGAGGGTCTTCGGGGCACGGGCCTGAAAAAAAACTTTGCTCGGGGTCGATCACATCCAAAGGAGACATTTCAGGCGGGGTTGGAAGCCCGTACGGATAGCTGCTGTCCATGTGGCCCGTCGGGTTGCTCCCGGAGGCTTCTCGGTATCTCCCGAGGCTCGGCAGCCCTGACACAGGCAAATATTCGGTCACCCCATCTTTCTCGCCCAGGGCTCGGCCGCACGCCACCCTTTTCTCCGGGAGAGGGTCCTGATCTCTGGAGAGGCTGCCCAGGAGGAAGGCCGGATCCACCCGCTTACAGATGCGCTTGACTTGCTTCTTCCGCCTGGGCCGGTATTTGTAGTTGGGGTAGTCTTGCATGTGTTGAACCCGCAACCTCTCTGCCTCTTCAACGTAAGGTCTCTTCTGGGAGGGCGTCAGAGACTTCCAGGACCTGCCTGCAAACACGAGAAAGAATTGGCTGGGTGTTAAAACCATATCCTGGACTCTGAAGCAGTCTTAACACCAGCCCTGCCCCCTGATACCATCATCTGGTATATTCCATCTCACCAAAAAGATTCTCAGCGCCTGATAGACTACATCCTCCATTAAGAATGCATTTTGGTACAATGCTTTGATAAAGATAGCAAGTTGCTATCGAAAGCTTAGCTTACATTTTTTGTTTTATTAGTAACCAATAAAGGTATCACCTAGCCTACTTCTGAATTTGTTTTTCTGGTCACACGGCTCAACCCAAAAATTTTTACTTCTAAGAATTTATCCTGGGAATTACTTCGCACATAAGCCAAATACGTTTTCACAGACCTCTCCCCCCTCCCGAACGACCCACTGTTTGTTTGCTTACTTGTGTACTCCTTTGTTCATTCATTCACTGAGTCCAGCCCTTGTCAGGGCACAGTGGGAAATCAGGCTCCCAACCTCTGGTTCTACAGCCAGCTTGCTAAATCCACCTTTTGATTTAATGACCTTTCACTGTCTTGTGTGCATGTGTGTTGTGCCGTTGCAGTCATGACCAACTATTCATGACCCCATGTCCATGGAGTTTTCTTGGCAGGAAGACTGGAGTGGTTTGCCAGTTCCTACTCCAGGCGCCTACAGCACCTGGTATTCCCCTGGTGGTCTCCCATCCAAGTACTAGCTAGGGCCGACCCTGCTTAGCTTCAGAAATCAGGCGAGACTGGATGTGCTGAGGACATCTAAGCAGCTTTCGCTGTTTTTATGATAATTTAATTTCAACATTTCACTACCCTTGTGCCCCTAGTACTTAGTCTTAGGACAAAGTCCTACTCAAGATACAGCGTGCAAAAGACCACAAGTACAAGGTGCTCCCCCACCAATGTTGTTAAGGTATACACATATCAAAGAATTGTGAAATTGTGTAGTACTTCCCCAAGTGCATTACTAGTTTACACAGGTGCCTTATCATCACTGTCTAAGGCTGTGGGTTTCACCCAACATCCTGCTGTTCTTACCAACCAATGCTACCAGGTTTACCAACCTTAACCGTATCATCCCAAAGTTCATGTCAAAGAGGGGAACAGGAAGATGTCTAAGATTTATTTCTAACCTGTTTCTAAAGAACACTGGCTTTCATACTTCTATTAAATATCATTTTAAAGACCCTGTCCATCTTTAAACTGGAGTGCGTGAGGTGTGGAGTGCGTGATTAAAATTGCAAAATTCTATTTTTACTTGTGTTTTTTTCCTTATGTAAACCACCCAGATTTCCCATTGGGAAAATCGGTTGTGGTATAAAAATAAATAAATAAATAAATAAATAAATAAATAAATAAATCTTTTGTGTTCTGCACTGCTCTGGAAAGGATAAATGCATTAAACGGACACTTTGCATCCTTTGTAAGTCGATACAAAGCACCATCAAAGACTCTACTGAGACTTGAGGCACGCCCTCAAAATTAGTTAAGACGCTCCGCAGAAGATGGTTAGGACCCTGTGTGTTGGTTAAATAGAACCCAAGGGCACAAAGGTGACAAAAATGTATATAAACAAAACAGAGGAACAGACTGTTGGGCCTCCCAGCCAACCTAAATATAGGGATGTTTCTCCCAAGTAGGAAGGGGAAAAAAGCAAGAAGAGGAGAATTATACATATCCTGCCGTATCCTGCCTCCCGTTCCCTCACTCGTGTGGTGTGATAAAACACATTTGATAAGAGCCAATGTAATTAGGAAGAGGAAACATCATAGATCACATTACAAATTAAAAGGGCTTTACTCTTGGGTGTGTTAACCCATAATTCTATTAATTTCTGAGTAATCCTGACTAAAAACTCCAAAGAGCTCCTTTTCTAAAATGGGAATTTCCACGATCCACTGGCCAACATAGAAGGCATAGACCAAAAAGCAACTTTTCCAAGTTTTCACCCTGACTGAACGGTATGGTACTGATTTCCATGAAGATACACAGAGAGTCAGGCTGTTTATCCACTAAGATGCAAAAAACGTGGGACTCATTTTGGAATTCCCTTTCTTTCTAACAAAGTCCCATCCTGTTCAGTAACCCTCCCTCCCTTCCTTCCTTCCAATCTCTCCTTCCTTCCTTCCTTCCTTCCTTCCTTCCTTCCTTCCTTCCTTCCTTCCTTCCTTCCTTCCTTCCGGTTTAAATAGCACCACATTAAAATGCAAGTACTAGTCAGGGTGGCTTGTAGGATTATAACTCTCAGAACCCCACAATAATTATTTTTATTTTATTATTTTGAGTATTTTTTTGCCCCACCTTTCTCCTTGGAAAAGGACCCAAGGTGGCTTACAGTAATGAGGGATAATATAAAGTCCAGTCTCTCCTGTGTCCGCCCGGGTACTTGGTAGAGGGAGTGGGAAGGTTGGGAGGTCAAAAAGGGGGAGCCGCAATCGTTTACAGGGACTCTTTACGCGTTAGCAGGGCCTCGGCATTGGTTAGCCAGGGGTTAGAAGTCCTTCATCTGTTGGTGGGACAGCGGGACAGATTTGGCATTGTGCTGGGCTACCGAGCTCCCCGCAACCCTGCACAATCCCTTCCGGAGCTCACAGAGTTCATTGCCGCTGCCCTGTTGAGATCCCTGCGCCTATTGGTTGTGGGAGACCTCAACGTGCATGCGGATGGTGAATTTCTGGTGCAGCTCTGGAGTTCATGGAATCCATGGCTTCCATGGGTCTGTCCCAGCATGTTTTATGCCCCACCCACAGATCCGGTCACACCCTGGATCTGGTGTTTACCTCCATGTCGGGGGATTCGTGTCTGGAGGTGGGGGACTTTGTCTCCCTTCCTGTGTCATGGACAGACCATCACCTGCTCTCTTTCTCCCTGGCGATTCCAGCCCCTCCCCGCAGGGACCATTGGCCCCCTGTTTTGGCCCACCCCCGTAGGCTCATGGACCCCCAGCGGTTCGGTGAGCTCTTCGGGGGATTACCTGGTGGTATGACTGGTGTTCCGGCCGAGGATGTGGCTAATCTTTGGCATGAAACAGCTGTCCACACCATAGACCGGATCGCCCCCAAGCGCCTCCTCCATTGCCGAGCCCGGCCCTCCCCATGGTTCACGGGGGAACTTAGGGCAATGAAACAGGAGAGGAGGAGGTTAGAGCGCAGCTGGAGGAAAACCCGGACGGCGTTGAGTAAGGCTGCCGTTGATGCCCAGTCTAGTCGCTATTCCAACGTGATCAGGAGGCCAGAACATCTTTCACCTTCCTGAGAATTGCTGAGGCCTCGAACCGCCAGGTGGAGCTTTTCCGGGTGGTTTGGGACCTCAGCAATCCTAATCTGGCTAGGCCTCCTCCTACTGAGTTCAGTAGTGAGCAATTTGCAGCCTTCTTTCGAACTAAAATAGAGGCCATCCGTGCCGGCTTTGACTCCGGTTGCAGTGGTCCTGCCCGCCATCTCCAGTTGCTGGTCCGCCTTCGTCACCTCGGTTGGATGCGCTTGGGCCTGTTTCTGCTGTTGAGGTCTCCAGTGCTATGGCGCATTGCCGGCCTGCCTCCACCCCTTTCGACCCTTGCCCTGCCTGGCTAATTAGAGCTGCCAGAGGGACTATGGCCGAATGGGCTTCTGCCATCGCCACCGCCTCCTTCAGCGAGGGGTTTTTTCCTCTCGTCTGAAGGAGACGGTGGTAAAGCCCATTCTGAAAAAACCTGGCCTGGCGGTGGACGATTTAACAAATTATCGCCCAATCGCCAATGTCCCATTTATGGGCAAGGTGATCGAGAGGGTGGCGGCGGTCCGGCTGCAGTCATACCTGGAGGATCGGCAGTGCCTCGATCCATGCCAGTCCGGGTTCAGGCCCCGCTGGGGTACCGAAACAGCTTTGGTCGCCCTGCAAGATGACCTTCTCCGGGCGGCCGACAGGGGTTGCTCTACCCTGTTGGTCCTCCTGGATCTGTCAGCGGCCTTTGATACCGTCGACCACGGTATCCTGTTGGACCGGCTCTCTGAGGTTGGAACTGGAGGCACTGCTCGCAGTTGGCTCCATTCCTTCCTGGAGGGCCGCCCACAGTATGTGCAGCATGGGGGGGAGTTATCGGCCCCTTGGATTCTCCCTTGTGGGGTTCCACAGGGGTCGTCTCTGTCCCCCATGCTGTTTAACATCTACGTAAGGCCGTTGGCGGGGGTCATCAGGAGTTTTGGAGTCTGCTGTCATCAGTATGCTGATGACACGCAGCTCTATCTCTCCTTCACCACCTCTGCTGTGGAAGCTGTGGGGGTCCTCGACAGGTGCCTGGAGGCCGTGCTGGCTTGGACTGGGGCGAACAGGCTTAAGCTCAACCCCGAGAAGACGGAGGTTATGTTCTTCGGGAGCTCGTCGTCGGGGTACGGTGGCCCTCTCCCCTGTCTGGGGGGAGTTTCCCTGCAGCTCGCGGAGAGGGCGCGGAATCTGAGTGTGTTCCTGGACCCGGCGCTCACCATGGAGTCCCAGGTGGCGTCAGTGACCAGGTCCGCCTATTACCATCTTCGTCGGATTGCCCAGATCCGCCCGTACCTCGACGCGAACTCTCTGAGAACTGTGGTCCAAGCTCTGGTGATCTCGAGGCTGGACTACTGTAACGCCCTCTATATGGGGTTGCCCTTGACTCTTCTCCGGCGTCTGCAGCGGGTACAGAACGCAGCGGCCAGGCTGGTGGCTGGTGTGCGTCGCTATGACCACATCACCCCAGTCCTGGCCCGTCTGCACTGGTTGCCCGTTGCAGCCCGGATTAGATTCAAGGTCTTGGTTTTAGTTTATAAAACCCTCCATGGCTTGGGACCGGACTACCTGGCACAGCGTATCGCTCAGCGATCAACCTCGGCCCGTCCCGTTTGGCAGGCGCGAGCGCACTTGCTTCAGGTCGCCACTCCTCGTGAAGCCCGGAGGACGAGTACTCGGACCCGGGCTTTCTCAGTGGCGGCCCCCAGCCTCTGGAACTCCATCCCCAGTGAAGTGCGCTCTGCAGAGTCCCTGCTGGCCTTCCGGAAGGCGTTAAAGACCTATCTTTTCCGGGAGGCCTTTGACGATTCTTAACTAAGTTTTTTTTTTTTTCCCCGCCATCGCTACCTGTTTTTATTTACCATTGTTTTAGTTATTGAGGTGCCACAAGGTTTTAACTTTTGTTTAGTGTTATTATCACCCGTCCTGTCTGTGCACCATTGTAATTTGTGTGGCTATTGCAGCCTTGTAAGCCGCTTAGAGTACACATTGTAGATAAGCGGGGTATAAATGCAATAAATAAATAAATAATAAATAAATAATACAATTAAGACATATTTAAGTATGAGAACAGGGAATCGAGGGGCATCTTATAGCAATGAAAGGCAACATTAAAGCTAAAAGAGAACACGAGAAGTTAAAGAAAAGACTAAAAATTATATGCAATCATGTAGGGTAGACCATCTAAAAATTATGAGGGATGGAAACTAATATTGATAATATAGTGTCAATGCAGTCACACAAGGGGAGAAATAAACACAAAGTTATAAGTGGTTATAAACACAAAGACTGTGTAGATTCATATAAAAGACACTTAATAGGTAGTCCATCATTCCGGACAACAAAAATCTCATACTGTAGATTCTCAGGTGGTTCTTCCTTCATTATATATCTCTTTCTTTTTTAAAAGCACAGGTAGGGAACTCCAGTACAGTATCTTGAAATTTGGACTTGAAAAATAAGCCTGGCCCGAGGCTGGCATTCTACAGGCTGAATGGGTGGCCGCTGGTTCTCGAACACCCAATTGGAGAGAAAACCCTATGGAAAACTGACATGGCAGTCTTTGTTAACCATGCTGAAATACTGAGCAAACGACTATTAACGCCTAACCTCAACACACACCCTGGCAAAGTTACACTGGTGAGATTGTTTTATACGTGTTTAAAAAGAGAGAATTCTTTTCCGAGTTCTGAATCCTACTGACCCCCACCCCACCCCCAGCTCGCCGGGTCATTCTGATCGTGTTCTAGAGCAATGGATTAAAAGTGGGAGAAAGCCACCAATCAGGGATGAGATTGGGTCCTGAAAAAACAACCCCGTTCTTTGCCATTTCCTGAGCGTCCCACTAAAATGCAACAGTGGTCTTCCTTTGCCCCTCATTCCCTTGCTAAATCTTTTGCAGCTGGGTGCCCTTTCCTGCGCAGGAAAGGTGCCATCCTGCACTGGAACTTGAGCCATCCTGCACAGCTCGGGTAAAAAAAAAAATACCTCACATTTTCCCCCAAGAAGTACTGTGAGGATTCTCATACGATTTGTCAAGCAGGAGCGGGGTGGGGCAGGACGGGTGGGGAGCCTTCCCATCACAAAATATGATTATAAGAAGAGGGTCCCCACCTTTTGTTTCTCTTGAGAGCAGCTGTGAAATTCACATGCTTCGACCATCAGGACGACGGCTCGGGAAAAGGAAAGAGTTTGAGGGGTTTCCCTGCCATCTTTTCTTTCCCGGACAGGCCTTATCCGTGGCAGGTAGTAATTCAGGACTCCTTCTAAAAAGAGTTGCCCACCGTTCCCATAGATCTCGGGCCGGGTGGTGGAGGATGGTCACCTCAAAGGAGGCCCGGAAGGAAAACAACAACAACTGGCCCTTCTTAGAAGGTATCCTCTGCCGTGCAGCAAAACTGCCCTCCAAGATTCAGGTTGTTGCTTCCCCTGAGATTTTCAAGACATCTTTAAAAGGGTTTTGATACTGTCAGGCTTTCTAAATTGTGTCATTCCCAATAACTTCTGCTTAAATGTATGCTTCACATCGAAAGCCATTCGTCCAGTTATAAATTAACTGCGGTCCACAATGAAGACAAGCCCCCTCGTGGTGCACCTGGCCAAGGTAAATTAGTTGTGGCGAAAACAGTTTACGCATTTTTGCCATGTGACCTCACACAAGAATCTTCCACCGGGAAGAATCAGCATGAACCCCGGAATTACAGTATTTCCCCGTGGATAAGACTATATTTTTGTCTAAAATTGTTACACTAAAAATTGAGGGTCGTCTTAAACACAGAAGTAAGCCAGAGAACCACATGGTTGCAAAACTGCAATTTTGGGTTGGGAAAGTGGAGGTTGTCTTATACACAGGGGAGTCTTATAGCCGTGGGGGGATGGAAACAGCAACAGCTGCCATAATGCTGTATTCTGTTATGCCACACCAAATAAAAATATTTCATATGGGAATTGGGCATGTTTAGCCTAGAGAGGCTAAACAAACAAACAAACAAACAAACAAACAAACAAACAAAAGACTGAGGGGACATAGGATAGCACTTTTCAGATATTCAAAGGGCTGTCATACAGAGGAGGGGCAGGATCTGTTCTCCATCATCCCAGAGTGCAGGACACACAACCATGGGCTCAAGCTAAGAGAACCCAGCTTTCGGCTGAATATCAGGAAAAACTTCCTAACTGTTTGAGCAGTACGTCAGTGGAACCAATGACCTCAAGAGATGGTGAGTGCTCCAATGCTGGAAGTGTTCAAAAGAAATCTGGACTAACCCCTGGCCGATATCCTTCAGTTTGTATTCCTGTATCAAGTGGGGTTTGGACTTGATGGCCTTATAGATCACTTCTAACTTCTATTAGATAGATAGATAGATAATAGATAGATAGATAGATAGATAGATAGATAGATAGATAGATAGATAGATAGATAGATAGATAGATAGATAGATAGATAGATAGATCTTATTTTTGTTGCCATCGTATAAAAGCTGATTTGCAGGCTTAGTTGTTTGCTGCTGTACACTGCCCAGAGTGACTGTTGGTCAAGTGTCTGGTTTAGAAGTTTAAAGCAAAAAAACAAACAATTCATGGGGTATAGTTTTCAAAGGACTAGGGAATCGGGCAGGAGTCCCAATTTGTCTGCGCAAGTGACAGCAACCTAAATTCCTGTGACACCTTGAAGGCTAACAAATATTATCTGGCTGAAAGTTTTTGCGGACTGCAGCCCAGATTACCTGTTCAGGGGCAGGGGGTTGCCCACCTGTTGGATATTTGCTTGTTCTGCACCCACGTCTGTTTACTAAGCCCTGCCAGGAAACAAGGGGCACATCACTCCTGTGTCGTCCCCCCCATTTCTGCCTCCTCTGTCTTATCAGGCTTCCCAGTTCTATTGCGTGCCCCATGGGTCCCAATGTCTCAAGGGGGGGGGGAGGAAACAGACCCACAAATGAAACATGGTATGTTCCACCTTCTATCTCTTATTGTTGTTCCGTCTGAACCCGCATCTCTTCAAATCGGTGACCTAAATATGCAAATTATGCAGATTAACTAATTTATGGGGTTGAGTCTGTCTTGCATCATTTATCATCCGTGGGGAAGGTCATACAGTACTGTACTAACATAGCCCCTTAAGTACATGAACGATAATTGAGAATTCCAAGATATTCCTAACAAATGGGATTTTCATTTATTGCTGAGTTTGTTATTGTGGTCCGGTTTTGCAGGCGTGTGGGTCAAAAACTAAAATTATCACTTTCGAAAGAAGGTCAGAAATAATCCCAAACCTTCTGAGAAAACCTAAGAGCGGTCCATCCGCAGAGAGCAGGCAACCAAATGGCAAAGGAGATTTAGTGTGACTTGCTCTAAAATGACCCATATTGGGTTTTAAAAAAATGTTTCCCATCTCAAAATAATCAACACTCTGGAATCTGAACTGGCAGCAAATAAACAGGAAAAAAAAAACAAGGCGCGATTTTTGGATAATACAAGGGGGACATCCAGGAGCGGCACAGCAGATTCAAAAAACGACCAATTTCTGCACTTTCAGATTGGAAAGGAAACAGCCAGTATGATTAAATATCTCTGTTTATAAAACCAGTGCTCCAGATGGGAGGTATGGTACAACTGTACCTCAAAAAGGGACCCACCATTTTTTGGAATGCTGAAAATGGACAAGGAATAGCAAAAGGCTGCTCTGCACCCACGGAGGGGAAAATGACAAAAAAAAAATACAAATACATTTTGGAATCGGCTGCAGGATTCTGAATTTCCACATTTGGAAATTATCAGAAGGAGACAGATTTAAAATATGGGCATTTATTGTCAAACCTCCTCCCCCCCCCCCGGCCACTGCTCCCAGCTCACTGTTCATACTGTCCTTATTTTGGAATAAAGTCTACAGAATTTATTTCTAAGCAAACCAACGCATTTCGAGAAGTGCCCGATAATCCATGAATGGTTATGTCAAAGAAAATGCACTGGCCTCAGGGTGCCACAAGACCCTTTCGTAGCTTTGTTTCAACAGTTAGGACCAAAATCTGATGACAATGATGATGATACAGTGGTACCTTGTATAAAGGAATTAATTCATTCCAAATGAAATTATGTTAAGCAAATTTTCCTTTATACAAATATCCCATAGGAATGCATGGAAGCAGAGTGATCCCATTTTTATGTTGTACAGATTTGCCCCATACGCGATTCTGTTAAGCAAATTTCCCCTATCTCTGGAATTTTTTATGTTGTATAAATTTTAAGTTATACATACTGTTTGTTATACAAGGGTCCACTGTAGTAATAATAATAATAATAATAATAATAATAATAATAATAATAATAATAATAATAATAATAATAATAATAATAATAATAATAATAATTTTTTAAAAAATATAGCCTGCATAATTGAATTGTAAACTGCCCAGACAGTGCTTGAAGCACTATGGGGTGGTATATCAGCAGAACTTTGTAGTAATAATAATAATAATAATAATAATAATAATAATAATAATAATAATAATAATAATAATAATAATAATAATAATAATAATAATAATAATAATAATAATAATTCTGCTCGCATAATTCACCGATACATCACGTAGTCCTAAATGCTTGGGAAGTGTTCGACTAGTGATTTGTAATACCAAATCCAGTGTAGTTATCTTGTTTGCTGTGAGATAATTTGATAAGAATAATAAATGCAGTAAAAATGCAACATGCTTCAAAAGAAGCAAACTTACGCTAACTAGTCCAGATCAGTATGCATAAAGATGAAAAAAAATAAATAAAAAGTACAGCTGCAAACTAAGCCTCGCCTGCTAAAAGAGTAATCCCCATTGAACTCAATGCGACTTAATTCTAAGTACATGCCAGCAGCCTAAAAGGTGTTTAAAAACAGTAACACAGAATGATCCCATTTCCGCCCCCCAATGTAAATTCACTTTTATTAATTATTTATTCCCCTATTTCACATGTTGTATTCTAAATAAAACCATTTTGTTTGGACAACTGCAGCAATATTTGCGTGCAAGAAAGCAAATCAGGGCAATGCAATTAGGACTCAGGCCCTTTGATTCCTCACGCCGGCGGTATTTTCTGTGGATCCTGAAGTGCGGTGCTTTGTAATTCTAAGAAGTACGTCTTTTGTTTTATTCTGTGTCTGAATCAACACTATTTTCACGATTTCTGCCTCCTTTTTCTCTTTCAAAACGCTTTTATATACTGCTTTGAGGCAGGAACAAATATTTATCGCACTCTTTAGAAAATGTCCTAAGACTAAGTGGATAGGATGAAATACACTGTAGCATTGGTTTAACAACTTTGTTTCTCCGAACAGAGACCCCCCCACAATTCTTAGTCTGACCCATACAATAAACAACATCAAGGTCCTTTTTAAAAAGCACAAAACCTAGCATCAATTATTGTTTAGATAACAATAAATACTACTATTTGTAACTCTTCTTTTTTCCTTCCAACTTGGGAAGAAAAACGGAAAAAACTATATTTATTTCCAAATTTCCAGTGCCTTTCAATTTTTTGTTTTAGATTTTCTTTGTATTAGGATGATGATTACCACCATTATGTTTTAGTATACTAGTTTAGCGCTTTCAAAAACGGTCTTGAATGTACGCATTCAGAATAGTTTTCTCCTTTTTAAATGTTTTGTCAGTTTGTTAAGGCGTTAGATTTGCAACGATTTCCTCCACTTTGGGGAGGAAAACGGGTTTCGTTCTGTCCTATGAAAACTTTGCCACTGAGCACGCTTAATAATAAAGATACCGCAGAGGTTTAAAACGTCGCCTTTTTTAAAGGTCCATTTATAATTGCCAATTTCGTTTTCCATTTTAAATACTCGCGTGGAGTTTGGAAACATTCAAAAAACCGGCAAAGAAAGTCAAACCAAAAAACAAAACAAAACAGGTCTCAAGCCATCTCCTGCGCCAAACTCTTTGATTAAACCGGTCTTTTTAAAACCGAACGTGTTTTTACAAACACGAACGCAATAAAACAAACAAACAAACAAACAAACAAACAAATGCTTTTAAAAATTCTTCCCTGGTTCCTAGACTAACCCTAGGGGTCCGAGCCGTCGCGGTCATGTGACTCCCGCACAAACGCCATTTAAAATAAAATCCGCCTCGAATGGTCAAGCCTTAAGATTGATTCCATTTTCGTGGATATTTGCAGATACAAAGAAACGAGCGGCACGTGCACTTTTAAAACCCTTTTCTTTCGACGGCCACTGCATTGTGGGGGAGAATGCTTCCTTTTCCATGGGAGAGATCTAAGCGTCTGCGTAAAAAAACCAAAAACCACCACCTGAAACCAAAGCGGCTGGAAACTTGGAAACGTTACTTTTTGGAGTACGGTTCTGAGTGCCGGAAAAAGTAACGTCTCCCAAGCTCTGGTTTCGAGAGGTCACGAAGGTGTAACTGGTTGGTTGGGGCGGCCGCTGTTGCGGTTTTTACAAAAGCTGCCTGGCACGAGGCGCAACGCAAGGCGCCCGAGCTGCGCAAAATATAGGCGGAAAATACGCGGAGAAGGGAAAGCGCGCGGCAGAGGGAGGAGAGGGGTGCAAAGGAAAAGAGGCGAGAAATTCACAAGCCGGTGTGTGTGTGTGTGTGTATCTGTGTGCGTGGGTGATAAAAAGTTGGAAAACTTTCCGCTGTTGTCGCCTGGGAGTGAAAGGAGCGCCAGAAGCGCGCGCGGGCGCGGGGCTCACCCAGCATCTTGCTCAGCTCGGCGTTATGGAGGTCCGGATTCTGGACGGCCAGCCGTTTCCTCTCGTCCTTGGCCCAGACCATGAAGGCGTTCATGGGGCGGCGGATGCGGCTCTCGGGGGCCCCTTTCTCGCTCCGCGCCCCGGCTGGGCCCGCGGGGCTCCCTTCGGGCAGCTCCAGCCTCTCCGCCGTCACCCACCCGCTGTACGGGCCCACCAGAGAAGCCATGCCGTCCGGGAGGCGCTGGGACTCGAACTGGCAACCGCTCCGTCTTGGGAACGACGCGGCTCCCAGCAGCGCCCTCCGCCCCTGCCCAGGGCTCTTTTATAGGCGCAACCTCCGCCCGGCCCCGCCTGGAGCGCGCCTCCTTCGCCTCCGCCTCCGCCTCCGCCTCCTTGGTCTTGGCTTGCCGGAGGAGAGGAGCGCGCCGGGACTAAGATGCGGCCCTTCTTGTTGGGCCGGCGGACTACTACCCCCAGCATCCCCCAGCCAGCTCGGGGGGGATTCTGGGAGCTGGCGTACACGAACAACGGGCGAAAGACGCCTTTAATCTCTATTAATGGTTCCCCGCCCGAGGGGCTCCTTTGGACTCGACGTCGTGCTTGGGAACAGAGGATGAGAGGGCCTCTGAGCAGCTACAGAGGGCGTTCCTCTCATTCCAATGGAAGGAGAGATTGGCACACGAGGCGGGTCAAAGGTCTGTTCCGCCTGAAAGGAGCCAGTGGTATCAACACAAAATCCCCACTTTCCCCCCCCTAAAATGGAAATAAATCTCAGATATCACCTCTTCCCTTCTATATTTCCAACCTCTCCTCCCTTGAGAGAGAAAAAAGATCACAATGTCGCAACCACCACTGTCATGATTTTATATTCTACTTTTTCACCCCTGGGAAACCAGAGGCATTTACCTAATTCTAGATCAAACCAAGCCGCCTGTCTCTAGACCCCCGAAAACAATGAAAACCAGGCTGTCCTTATTTGGGCATTTCATTTGAAGGCAAGACTGACCAGAAAAGAGAGAAAGGGGGAAGCAGTAGGAAGAGAGGAAGTCCTAATGTAAGATGGCCGGGCTCAGTTGCGGAGCCACGGCTTTGGAGTTTGCAAGACCTAAGCAGAACTGTTAAGGAAATCCAAAGCAGAACAGTTAGAGGCCATTCGAGGGTCGCCATGACTGGACACCTTCTCCCGGTGGTTTCAAGCATGTGGCCGTGATGAGATGTGGTGAGAATGTGGTGGGTCCAAGGACATCTGGTGGATTTCCCGGCTCACTCCTCCTTCGTCTCTGAGCTTCAAAAGGCAAAATTAATAACCATAGACATTGTTCTGGAAATATAGGCAAGTCACTCTGGAAAGATTGCCACTCTCAGGAAGGGCTTGAAATGATGTTGGTGCCGCGTGAAGCACAAATATAAATGGGCCATAAGGTATGGGAATCACAGATGTGAGCTGCTGTATACAAAAAATTAGGCAAACCACAACTTGTTACTTCTTTAGTTATTTGTTTCCTATAAAATCTATTTGGGGGGAGTCACAAAATGGCACTACATGTTCTCACTTTCTGTGCTCCTCCCCTTTCCCCCTTTTTTTTCTAGAGATGGGAATATGCACATTTTGGAATTACACAGAGCTCTTCATCAGGCACTGATGCAGCATAAAAAGAGGTGTTTTTTCTCCTCAGTCTTTCACTGATGCAATGAGTGCAGCCGCAACTATTGTTAATTTCCCCTATAACTACCGTGACGTTGCCCTAAAGTTTGGATGCCAGTTCTCCGAACACCCTCCTGCCCCGCCCCCATCCTGGCCATTCTAGCTAGGGAGTTATGGTTGTTGTAGTCCACAAGGATACCCTTTCCCCCAAGCTCAGTCCTGGTCACAGCAATACTCGGGAGTGCTGTACACAAGAGGAAAGCCGCTGGTTTCCTCTGCAGAAGAGCTGTGACCATTGGTGGGTGCTGTGAGAACTCCTTCCTTAGTCCCGTGGCAAATCGTGGTCCATTTAGTAGCACGCCCCAGATTTCCACAGGGTAACCCACCCTTTTTGGCCTTGAACTCAATGACCTCCCCTGATGGGCTCCTCTGACTCTGGTGAAGACAATCATTTTAATAATTTTTAAATTTTTGCACGTAGATGCCCTAAGCACATCTGATCTTGCCTGATTTCGGAAGCTAAGCAGGGTCGGCCCTGATTAGTACTTGGATGGGAGACCACCAGGGAATACCAGGTGTTGTAGGCGCCTGGAGTAGGAACTGGCAAGCCACTCCAGTATTCCTGCCAAGAAAACTCCATGGACATGGGGTCACAAAGAGTCGGTCACGACTGTAATGACACAACACACACACAGTATTGTTTTTATTTGCTTATTTTACTTGTATATTCTGCTGTTTATTTAATTTGCATTGTTGTTTGTTTATTAATTGCATTTATGTAAACTGCCCAGAGTCCCTTCTGGGAAATCAGTGCGGTATAAACATGCAATAAATAAATAAATAAATAAATAAATAAATAAATAAATAAATAAATACTTCCTATCCCCCCTCCCCCAAGCCTCCTTGCAGAGGAGATAAGAAGAGAGAACCTATGGTGTGCTAGTTAGAGGACAGTTAGGAAATTTGGAATGTTCCTTCCCCCTGCCCCCCTTTCAGACTCCGAGTCCCACAATCCTGGCTGGTTGGGGATTATGGGAGTGATAATCCAAAGGCTTTGGTGGGCAGTGGGTTCCTGACCCTGTGCTCCATTAAGCCTACAGGGCGGGGTTGGTGAATCTCTCTCTCTTTTTAGCTCCAAGGATTTTTTGTGGCAGAAAAGCCATGTGCAATATGAATGGTAGCAGGAGGAGACATTTCTGTTTTTAAATATATATTCTGCAGCGGATGTAAAACCTCTGACCTTTGAAAGGAAAGCATTGCTTTCTGAGCTACTTAGAGCTGATTGGCAAATATCCCCAAATTACTACTACTATGCTGCTTTCAGATTTATGAGAAGCCTTTTCAGGGGTTCCCAGGTAGAGGTGGTTTCCTCTTCCTTTCTTCTGAGGACTCACCCTGGGTCTGTGCCACTTGCCCAAAGCCACCCAGGCTGGCTTTGCTTGTAGAAGACACAGTGGGGAATTGAACTCACAACCCCTGGCTCTGCAGCCAGGCGTCTAAACCACTGAGCTGCCAACCAGCTCTAAACATAAGAACAGAAGAACAGAAGAAGAGCCCTGCTGGATCAGACCAAAGGCCCATCCAGTCCAGCTTCCTGTATCTCAGTAGCCCCAACAGATGCGTCTGGGAGCACACGAGACTAGATATTACTCTCCTGATACCACTCCCCTGCATCTGGTCCTTGAAGTACCCTGGCTTTAAGCCTGGAGATGACACATCTCCATCGACATGTGATAGACTTTTCCTCCAGGAATCTGTCCAGTCCCCTTTTGAAGGCATCCAGGCCAGATGCCATCCCCACCTCCTGTGGCAGGGAGTTCCACAGACTAACCACACGCTGGGTAAAAAAACAACAACCTCTTTTGTCTGTTCTTGCTCTCCCAGACCTCAGTTTGAGTGGATGTCCCCTAGTTCTGGTATTTTGGGAGAGGGAGAAGAGTGTCCCTCTATCGAGTTTAATCATGCCCTGCATTATTTTGTACGTCTCAATCATATCCCCTCCTCAGGCGCCTTTTTTTCCAGACCAAAGAGCCCAAATGTTTTTGCCTTTCCTCATAAGGGAGGTCTTCCAGCCCAGTAATCATTTTAGTTGCTCTCTTTTGCACCTTTTCCAGCTCCACTATGTCTTTCCATTATACTGCCAGCTTACATCTAAATTACAATTTGCCATGATTCAAAGAGTAAACATATTCTTCTGTATATATAATAGGTAGGGGCAGATGTTGTCAAATCCAGGCATCCAATGGAGTTCAAAGGGGTGAATTGCAGGCCAGACAAAATTAACTCTGTGCACTGGTCAAGGAACTGTTTTCAGATGTTGCGGGGTGGGTGGGTACCATTAACAGCTCTGCTTAGGTCTCACAAAGTCAAGGCTGTGGTTTCTTTGATTGAGTCAATCTCCCTCATGTTCAAACCGCCCTGAGTCCTTTTTATGGGAAATGGAGCGGTATATAAGTGTAAATAATAAATAAATAAATAAATAAATAAATAAATAAATAAATAAATAAATAAATCCACCTCTCTTCCACCTGCCTTCAGCTTCTCTCATCAGGATTGTCTTTCCCACTGAATCCCATCTTCTCGTGTGTGGAAATAGCCTGCATTTAGTCCTCTTTGCTCCCCAAAAGCATTTCTGGCTTGATATAGAAACTCTTTGTCTTTCATATTTGCAAAGCAGTCCTCCAGCACTACGTTTAAAATGTAGCAAACCCTGCCACCCCGCCGCCCCCAAAATCCCATAAGCTCTCTTCAGTGTCCTGCTTTCACGTCCATACATAGCAATTGGAACTATATTAGAATTTTGACAGGGAGTTTTCCCGCCTCTCTTATAATGGGAACAAGCTTGGAGGAGTCTTCCGCTGAATAAAAAAAGGGAGAGATTCAGAGTGGATTATGGGATCTAGAAGTTGAGTCATGGCAACTGGACTTCTTTTTTCTTGAGAGATAGAAACGTTTTGCTGCTCATCCAAACAGCTTCACTCATGAAGCTGTTTGGATGAGAAGCAAAACATTTCTATCTCTCAAGAAAAAGAAGTCCAGCTGCCATGACTCAACTTCTAGATAAACTCACCTGGATGACTGAGAATCTTCACAGACATAACGGATTATGGGAAGTACTTTTTTTCCCCATCAGGTCATGGTTACTTCTGTGGGTTTCACAGCCACAAGATATAATGGTGGCTGCCAGCGTTGATGGAATTAAAAGAGGATTAGATAAGTCAGGAGAATTTAAGGCTATCTGTGTCTCGTCATCAGGATGGCTATACATCAACTCCCACGTAGCCAGGAAATGCAAGGCAGAGGGTGTGGTTGTGTCTTACGGTGGGTGTGGCTCTGTTGACATCGGGCAGTGGCTGGTTGCCCACTATGTGAACAGGGGCCAGGATTAGCAAGGCCCTTGACCGGGTCCACTCTGGCTCCCTGTTTTGTTGAAGAAGAATGTAATGCAAAACAGAATTTGGGCTTAAGAATATGGGGGGGGGGGAGGGAAGGGAAGGGTTCATGGAAAGAATGGGTACTTCCTTCTGCTAACGTTATCATGCCATTGTACAAAATGGTAGTAAGGCTGCACCTGGGGTATTGTGTACAGTTCTGGTCACTGCATCTCAAAAAAGACATAGTGGAACTGGAAAAGATGCAGAAGAGAGCGACTAAAATGATTACTGGGCTGGGGCACCTCCCTTATGAGGAAAGGCTAAAACATTTGGGGCTCTTTAATCTGGAAAAAAGGCGCCTGAGGGGGGATATGATTGAGACGTACAAAATAATGCAGGGCATGAGTCAAGTGGATAGAGGGATGCTCTTCTCCCTCTTACAAAATACCAGAACTAGGGGACATCCAGTCAAATTGAAGGTTGGGAGAGTGAGAACAGACAAAAGAAATTTATTTTTATCCAGTGTGTTAGTTTGTGGAACTCCCTGCCACAGGATGTGGTGATGGCATGTGGCCTGGATGCCTTCAAAAGGGGATTGGACAGATTCCTGGAGGAAAAGTCCATCACAGGTGACAAACCATGATGGAGATGTGTAATCTCCAGACTTAGAAACGGGGGTACTTCAAGGGCCAGATGCAGGGGAGTGGTATCAGGAGACAGATATCTAGTCTCGTGTGCTCCCAGAGGCATTTGGTGGGGCTACTGGGAGATACAGGAAGCTGGACCTTTGGCCTGATCCAGCAGGGCTTTTCTTATGCTCCAAGTAAAAGAAAAGCAAAAAAAAACCTTCCTCGCCCCTGGGGGGGGGATCTAGCACACCCTAACTGAATTCAAAAGGTGACTGTTTAGAAGACCAAGACTGTAAATATATCTTTGTCCCGTTAATAGGAATAATCGTTGTCCACTCTCTTGCACTGTATGCCACAAAGTTCCGGGCAGAAAAAGTGGGCATAAGGAGTGGCCTGCACGCCACCGAAATGCCTATGAGTCGTTAGAGATCAGGAATTTCCCTACTTGAGCACGTCACAAACGATACAACCAGACAGCGACCAAGTATGGTATCAATAACAGAAGATGAGAGAAAGCCAGCTGTGCAGGTCGGGAGATATCCGCAAAGCAGCACGTTCCCCCGGTCACAAAAACTGTTTACCACCTCGAAATCAATGGCCAGCAGCCACGTGGGCAACCAAAGAGAGATTGACATTGCCAATACGGACATGAGAATAATCCGCTTGCACCTTGAAGACACGGTTGATCGGGCAAAGGGGAGTTCCAGGATCCAGAAGGCGAACGGATTGTTACATGTACAAAGACCCTTCCGAGTTCAGCTGGGGTTTGGTTCCCGTCAAATTGAGTGCAATCTTCAGCCAAAGGTGCCCAAATCGACCAAGTCGGGGGATCTATTTGAGGAATTTTCTCTCAAGACTCTTTTTCAAAAAGTATTGACTAACGCAAGGGTCCACCGACAACTTAATCCTTGACGTTTCTAAGAACAACCTCCTTGAACATGTGATTTGGTGCTCTGAAGAAGGGAAGGTAACTTGTAAAAACGTAATTAACTACTGGCATAGTCCCAAGGCATGTCAAAAATAGTTTCTAACCATGGGCGGACAGACAGCATCACTGAAGGCTTAACCAGAGGCCACACTGTTTTCCATGGGTTTTCTCGCAGGTAAGCATGAATCAGTCTCAGTCTGAGATTCATCAGCGAATTCCTTCTATTTTTAAAAAACCCTTGAACCATTATTTATTTATTTATTTATTTATTTATTTATTTATTTATTTATTTATTTATTTATTTAGTTTGTATGCCACCCACTACCCAAAGGTCTCTGGGCGGCTCACAATCAAAGTAAACAATTCAAATTATTAAAGAATCAACTTTCAACAACAAAACATTTAAATACAATATATTAAAATACAACACTAAAATCACCATCAGGACCCACAATAATCAGTGAAAAGACTTCTGGAATAGGAATGTTTTTACCTGGCGCTGGAATGTCATCAATGTTGACGCCAGGCGGGTCTCACTTGGGAGGGCATTCCACAATCTGGAGGCAGCTGCCGAAAAGGCCCTGTTCCTACAAGCGATCCCTTTCACCTCCTTGAGGGATTGCTCTTTCAGGAGGGCCCCCTGGCTAGATCTTAATTGCCGGGTTAAAAAAAAAAGTGTCCTGGCTGACAGAAGGACTTGGAAAAGTTGTGGACAGCAAGTATCAACTTTCTCACTCTTCACTGCCCCCCTTCAAATAATGCCAAGTTGCTAACCCATGCAGATTGCCTGGTTTGACTTCAGGCATCTCCTTGGACCTCATTTGCGTATTTAATAACAACAGGCCATCAAGTTGCTCCTGACCATCTGCAAGGTTTTGCAGGTAAGGAGTAACATTGGAGTAACATCTATTAAATTATACTCTTTATTTTAGCTTGGCCACCAATAATAACAATTTTAATCCTGGTCAGACCCCATCTGGAGTCCTGTGTCCAGTTCTGTGCACCTCAATTTAAAAAGGATGTTGACAATCTCAGATGGGTCCAGAGGAGGGCGACTGGGATGATTGAGGGTCTCTGGAGGAAATGTCTTAGGAGGAGCAGCTTAGGGAGCTAACAATGTTTAGCCTTACAAAAAGAAGACTGAGAGGGGATACAATAGCTATGTTTAAATATTTGAAAGGATGTCACACTGAAGAAGGGACTGGTTTATTTTCCATGGCTTCAGTTTGTATAACATAAAATCTGTACAACATAAAAAATTCCGGAGATAGGGGAAATTTGCTTAACATAATTGCCTATGGGGAAAATCTGTATAACATAAAATTGGAATTACAACATTTTCAATGCATTCCTATGGGAATTTGTATAAAGGAAAATTTGCTTAACATAATTTCATTTGGAACGAATTAATTCCTTTATACAAGGTACCACTGTATTATGTTTTAAATAACATTTTATTTTTATTTCTTTATATTAGACTTGTAGGATTATGTGTTGTGTTTGGTTAATCTTTCGTTATCTGGTCATTTTTTGTGTTTGCCAATTTGTTGTAAAACTGTCCAGCGAGTTCATGGCTGACAGATGGGCAGTATAAAGGTCTAATAAATAAATAAAATAACTAGGCGGTTCCCATTCCTCCCCCATTCTACAGCTTGCCCAAGGCTATGTAGACTGTCTCTGTTTGCAGGAGACAGATGGGGATAGACCAGAGGAGTTAAGGACTCAGCCATGGTCAACCAATGAGTTTTAATGGCTCAGTGAAAACTTCAAACAGGCTCTTCCACCAGCACCCTAAATGCTCATAGGATGAGTTGAAAGGGGCTTAGGCGGCCGGCGGTAGAATCCAACCCCCTGCTCAATCAGATCTGAAAGATAAGTTATCTAGTTCTCTCTCTGTTGTTGTTGTTCAGTCGTTCAGTCGTTATCATGGACCAGAGTCCTCTGCCTCCTGGAGTTTTGTCAAATTCATTTTGGTTGCATCGATTTTGGTTGCATTTGGTTGCATTTGGTTGCATTTGATTTGGTTCTCTCTCTGGAAAGCCTCCATCTCTGGAGCACTCACCAACTCTTGAGGTCATGTCCTCCACTGTTTTACTGCTCCAATTTATTTATTTATTTTGAATCTCCCCCCCCACACACACTTTTTCCTTGGAAAAGGACACAAGGTGGCTTACAATAATGAGGGACAATATAGAGCCTCGAACCATTAAGAAGTACCCTCCCCGCCCCCCAATACTCAAGACTGAAACTGGGAATGTTCAGGCTTTCAAAAAGAAGGCAGAGAGGGGGATATGATAGCTCTGTTTAAATATCTGAAAGGATGTCACATTGAAGAAGGGACTGGTTTATTTCACATGGCTTCAGAGACTAGGACGCGGGGCAATGGTTTCAAACTGCAGGAAGAACTCCATGACGATTAGAGCTGTCCGGCAGTGGAATATGCTGCCACAAAGGAGGGTGGTGGAGTCTCTTTCTTTGGAGGTTTTTAAGCAGAGGCTGGATGGCCATCTGTCGGGGGTTCTGTGATGGGGGTTCCTGCATGGCAAGGGGGTTAGACTGGATGGCCCTCGAGGTCTCTTCCAACTCTAGGATTCTATGGGCGCTTTTACACGGCCCCTAAGATCTGCTGGCCACTTAAATTCGGACCAGAGATCTTGGGGGTTTGTCACTCTTCCTGTGTTCCCACCCCTCCGCACGCCATTGCCCCCGTCTGCGTGAGGGGAGGGAGAAAAAAAGGGAGAAAAAAATGCAGGCTCACCTCCGTCTGCCCGTCGCAGCCCTGGAAGCAAGCATTCCAGTCTCTTATTGTCTCTTAAAGGGGCGGGGGGGCAAACAAACACAAGGCGAGGAGAGCCCGGTACTCATGCTTTACATCCGCATCACAAATTTTTCACCTCTGGAGACCAGGTACTTTTAAAATGTGCTGGGACGCGCTTAGGTGGGCGTGGTCACACTTAATTTTCTTTAAAGTCTGGAGCTGGTGCATCTGGGAGCCCTTTGCCTCGGATTTTAGGGGTCATGTAAAAGCGCCCTATGATTCCTGTAGCTTGACTGTATTCTTACGTGTCCTGCACTCGGGGCTCGAATCAGTGCGATCCTTGTTTTCTCAATTGCCCACATGCGTTAAGCTTTTACGGGGGGGTCAGCCCATTTGGGGGAACTACAGAATAGCCCCACGGGTATGATGGTTATCCAAACTGACTGGTGCTCCCTCGACGCGTGAGCCTGAGCACAGCCAATGGGTTATCTTAGCTGCTTAAGAACAGGTAGTGTAGATTTAATTGGTGGGTTATCTACCGGAGCAGAAGAGCATACCGTACCCATGCGTAGGCAAAGATTACGAGTAAGATGATCTCGCCTTTTCCCTAAAGCAGCAACAAGGTTTACTGCACACCTATTCCTTCCTTAGTCTGTTTACTTCCCTCCTCTGGCACCTGATTTTCCACCTTGATTGGAGCTCTCCTTTGTTCCAATAATTACGTTTTGCGCGCTCAACTTCGCAGATATCACGGAGAGATCAAAGCATAAGGACGGGGAGGAATTAAGGGCACACACACACACACACACTCCAGTTTTGTGTAATAAGGGCTTCTCTGGCTGAGCTTTAATTCATCTTTCAGACAGGTCTGAGGGCAAACGAAGCCTGCTGCTGGGGGGGGGGGGACAAGCACCCCAAAGTTAATAATCAAGATTGAAGGACATCGTTTGATTCATGCATTAACAGGCAACGAGCCATCGTTCAGCCCAGGGTAATTCATTGCCTGCCTATAACACCCACTGCCCTCTTCTGATGTGGGCCCACAAAATGTAAGGAATGCAAAAACTGCAAACCATACATTAATAGGAACAGTCCTCCCCCCCCCCCCCCCCCCCAGTCAAACTCTGTGACACCATTTGTCGGGACCCTCGTAACTGATGCCCTGTTATACGGTCTGGTAGAGTCCACTTCCGTTGCCAATTAAGCGGCGTATAACCTTTTCATATCACCCAGAGTGATTATGGAAGAAAACACCTTAAAAGGGGCCACAAAATACGTCCCATTACTTTATTAAGAGGAAAAGACAGGAGACAGTTAGGTGCTGGGAGTGAAATGTCCCACCCAAATGGCTTTTGTAACACCGGTAGGGGTTTCTGAACATCCTAGAAGACCTGGCACCTTCAGGAAGCCGGCGGCATCCCAAAACCACAACGGAGCAACGGCGGCCCAGTGGTGGAGCCGCTGGAGAGCTCTGTGGTGGAGGTCCCTGGCCGGGGAGTGAGAAGTTGGGAGTTCAGTTCCCTCCCTTGGCCTCCATGGTAGAGTCCCTTTCAGCTGTGCAATTCAAAGATTCTTATCATTTTTAAAAAATCGCCCCTAATGCTTCAAGCAGTGCTGGGTAAAGAACTCCTGCTTCTGTTTTAACGGCCCACGACAGCTGTATTTGGCCATCGGAGCCTGGATCTGGAGAGGGATTGAAGGATGAAAGGAGGAGGGAATCTCTCTCCCCCCACCCCAATAAGAGAAAAGGACCAGGAGAGGGAATTGGGGGGAGAGGGGGGGAGAGAAGAGGAAATTCTCCCCTTCTTTAAGAATCAGGTCTTCTTCTTCTGGGGTAGATCATCCCCTTTCCCAACTGAGGGAGGCATTTTGGGGAGGGGGCTCATCTGTGCCTCACTTGGAACCTGGAGGGGGGAGGGAGGGGAAAATGGACACCCAAAGAGGGAGAAGTTTTTTTTTCGGGGGGAGGAAGGTTTTGAGCTCAGGGTGTGAGAGACCAGGAATTGGGGAGGAGGGAGGGAGAAGGACCCACTTCCACCCCCCAAAAGCTTAACCCATCCCCATTTTTTCCTAGAAATGAGGGGGGGGAATGGGGGAGTGGGCCTGTCTGGAGGGGAAGGAGTGGGTGTCTGAAGACTGCAAACCCACAGGATAGAATTGAATGGGGAAATGGGGGTGTGAGAGAGAGACCTTTCTGCCCATGGGGAGAAGGTGGACTCAAAAGAAGGGGTCCGGCTTCCCTTCCTGCTCCCGAGGAGTGCCCAGGAGCCCCTCCATCCAGGCATCCTCCCAGAATCCAGACAGATGTTTACAAAAGTCTGCAGTGGCACAAGTATCCTGGGTGGGTTTAAGAAATTTCTGCAATGGGGGGTAGGGGGTGGGGCTAAAGCAAAAAGCAAAGTCTTCTTATATACCACCCCATAGTGCTTAAAGCACTCTCTGGGTGATTTACAAGTAATTGTATTTATTATTATTATACAGTATTTATCCCCTGCCCATCTGGCCTAAAAGGCCAATGATTCAGCTCCACACACACACATCCATGTAAGCTGGGTACTCATTTTACCTATCTTGGAAGGATAGAAGGCTGAATGAACCTTGAGCCACCTACCTGGAGTTGTGAATGGAGTCTTGGCTCCAGTACAGCAATTTAACTCCTGTGCCACAAAACTCCTAAGCTCTCTAAGAGCTCTACCAAAACAGCACACAAATGCCACTGGAAAGGTTTGCTGTGCATGTACCTCTATGTACCTAACTGCGAGCCTTCCAGGTGGAGCAGATACATGCTGGCAGAGCTGGACCCAATTCTGCTCCCACATCTGTGCCACCCTTCAAACCTTACCCTGCTCCAAGATGCAGTGCTTCAATACAGCTAATCAAACAAGCAAAGTGTCACTTCCAGGGCACTGTGAGAAACTGAAATGGGTCTCAGAATCAGATAATTGGTACAGCAGGACCCACGTATCCACTGATTCAGTTATCCACAGTTGGCAGAGGAAAACATTAAATAATTCTGCAGCCACAAAGCAAGCTGTAAAGCAAGCTGTAGTCACAAACAGCAGCTGTAAAAGAAAGCTACTATCACAAACAGTGGCCACAAAGCAAGCTAGTGTCTCAAAACAGCAGTCCTAAAGCAAGCTACTGTCAGGAAACAGCTGTTTGGGGGTGGGTGAGCAGGTGTTCTCTCTTATCCATGGTTTTCATTATCCACAAGGAAGGCCTGGAACCAATCCCCAGCGGATACCGGGGTCCTACTGTACTGCTCTTGGTCTTTCTTGCAACTGGCAAGGATTGCCCAGTAGGGCCACTGCTTTGAAAAAACACTCCAGGAATTCCCTGGACAAAATTCTGAGAGTTCCAAATCCACACCTAGAAGCCCCTATATTTCACTCACCATGCCTAAGACCTCCCTCAGAGGCTGCATAGTGGCCCCTAGTCTTGCTTCTGGTTTTTAATTTACAAAGAAAGAAGCTACATGGTCCTTCCTGGGAAGTGCAGTTCTTTACCAGGTGCCCTCTGGCATGGAAAGGGCAGTTGAGACTACAACTCCCAGGAAGTATGGTGGCAACTTCCTTCTTTGTAAATTAACAACAGGAAGCAAGGCTCTACTCCAGGTGGGTGAAAAGTAGGTGTCTGTAGGCTTGGGTTTGTGGACTTCTGGGAATTATAAAGGGCAGATGAATGGCACATTTCTACCAACATAGCTGTGCTAGCTGAGGGATTCTGATGACTGCAATCCAAAATATCATTTTTTTCAAACTCTGACCATGATCTGATGGGAAAGGGAACAGCAAGGATAACCCCCATCCCCATCTCTGGAGCTGATCCTTACTGAGATACTTGCAGAGAAGACACATTGAAGAAACAAACCCACACCGATTTCATCACTTTTGAGTCCACTTGTATGGAAACTGCTTCTGAATAGGGAAATATTTCAACTAGAGATGGGCTTTTTATTTTGGAAGTGGTCTGCTTCCAAAATGAACTGCAGGAGCCCAGCTGGCATTTGGTACGGGAGGAATGAAATCAAGCAATCCCTTACCTTGCTCTGGGTCCGCGAGAGGCTAAACTCCAACGAGGAAGAAGCCTCCGACATCTTTCCTTCTCCCTGGCGCTAGCCAATGAGACAGGGAGGCGGGATGATGCATTTCCCTGCACAGCTCCTGATTGGCCAGCACCAGGGAGAAGGAAAGATGACGCATTGGAGGCTTCTTCCTTGTTGAGTTTAACCCTGTGCAAGCCCATATAAAGGTAAGGGATTGGTTAATTTCATTCCTCTGGTTCCAAATGTCAGCTGGGCTTTCGGAAGCTGACCACTTCCGAAACGAAAAGCCCATCTCTAATTTCAACCCATGCCATATTTATTCACTTGATTGATATCCTGCTCCACAGCAAGCAGCACGATTCCATTTTGTGCACAAGTCCTGAATGAGTGGCTCAAGGGCTGAGGATCTACCCCCACCCCCACCCCAAATAAAATAAAAAATAAAAGGTGTGGCCTTAATCAGGGGCTGCTTGGAAAACCCAACTTCATTTATTTTTGGTCTAAATTGGGGTCTTTTTTTAAAAACAAAAAAACCCAGAGGTCTTCTATGAAGTAAGAAGGGATGAAAACAAGATGGCTTTAAGAAATGTCATTTATGGATTTTAGGTACACCTGGACATCAACTAGGTCCAACTAGACAAATGGAAGGTCTACCATTCCATTCCTGTCCACGGTCCAGAGACTTGTGTTAGCTAAAAGGTTTCTCCTTTTTTGTTTTTTGTCTTCGGACACCCTTGGCAATACCTCTAGATCGCTTTTTGTGCTTTTTTGTATCCTTTTCCTTAGACCGCAACACTTCTGCATCATTGTTCTCTGCATCTGATGCTCTAGAGTAAACCTCTTCTGTCTCCTGGATGCTCTTTGGGGATTCGTTGTAACACTGGTTGTGATCAAGGCTCATGTGCTTAGACTTCTTTCTCTTCTTCTTCTTCTTCTTTCTTCTCCTCCTCCTCCTCCTCCTCCTTCTCCTTCTGTACCTTCAGATCACCCACTTCTCCTCCACTTGAGTCCAGTTTCTCACAATCTACCCACTCAAGTTCTCCATCATTTTCAAGTTCACTGTGCTTACAACTCTTTTTTTTCTTAGGGTGAGGTTCCACATATGCAGACATCTCAGCTGCCATGGAGGAAGGTGCCGCTGACCCAGCATTGACCCTCAGCTGGGCTTTCTTGAGTTTAGCCATGCGCTTGGCAAAATATTCCTGCACGGTGAGGGTGCTGGTCACTGTTTTGCCAGCCTCCACTTGCTCAGGTGGTTCCTCCTCCACTTCCTCTTCCTCTTTTGGGGTCCCTCCTAGGGTGGCCGTCTTGGCATCGTCGATCTGAAAATTGGATGAGACAAGGAGATCAGGAGAAGGCATGGCAAAGGCAGCTGTTTTTATTTTAAGCAGGGCACATGTTTCAAAACAGAAACTCAAAGCAGAACATATCTCTCTTTGGGGTGCTATCCTGTCACTTAAAATGAAGACCTACTAGGCTCCATCTAGTCCAGCAGCTCATACAGGTTGACCCACCAGGAACTGGGACCTGACCTGTTGATTTCACTACCTGAGTTTGGGGGCAGCTGCAGTCTAGTTACAGTATTATCTATCTATCTATCTATCTATCTATCTATCTATCTATCTATCTATCTATCTATCTATCTATCTATCTATCTATCTATCTATCTATCTATCTATCTATCTATCTATCTATCTATTTATTTATTTACTGCCCATCTTCCCAAAGGAACTCTGGGTGGTTAACAACAGTAGGGAAAAAAACAGAATCAAACACATAATAAAACATATCAATAGTGATAAAAATAAAAATAAAAGTACTCGTCAAGATGGCAGAACAATTTTTGTTTAAAAAAATTCCATGTATAAGACAACATTTTGGTCTAAAACTGTTAAGAGTAAACATTGAGGGTTGTCTTATACAAGGACGTAAGCCAAGGAGAAAATCATGCAGTTGCAAAGCTGTAATTTTGGGTTGGAAAAATGGGGGTTGTCTTATACATTGGGTCATCTTATAGATGGAATAATACAGTACTTTATGGCACTACAAGTCATGCAACCCTTTAGCCATCGCGGTCACTGGCTGAAGATCCCGAGACTGATTGGCTTAGGAGGAAGAGGAGGAGGAGGAGGATAGGAAGCAGTAGCAACAATCCCACGTCCTGGGCCAAATCCTGTACACCGATAGGGTAGGTAGGCAGCATTTGGACCGGGTCTGGTTAATACTCCGATGAGAGACCATCAGGAAACAGGATGGGTCTCCAGGCAGGGGTAGGAGAGAATCCACCTGAAATCCTGCATAGCTGGCACCATACCTGTTAAGAGCTGAGCCACTGCAAGTCAGAGTCTGACTCACTATAAGACAGCATCTTGCCTTCCTAAGGATGGATTGGGAGGTAACAGGGTGACTTTTTATTTCACAGAACAAAGCTGTGAAACAGGCTAAGCAGTCAAGGGTTGGTCACGGCCGATTTCAGCGAGCAGAATCATAGACTCATGGCACTGGAAGGGTCCTATAAGCCCACTGAGGCCAAACCCCTGCTCAAAGCCGGAATCTAAGTCAAATGAGATACGACAGATGGTTGTCCAGTTTTCTCTTGAATGCCTCTAGTGTTGGAGTGCCCACCTACCCCCAGGTCATGGGTGCCGTTGTCAGACTGCTCTAACAGTTAGGAAGTCCCCCCACCCACCCACAGATATTCCTGTAGCATGAGCCAATCCTTACTTGTTCTGCACTTATGGATGATTGAGAACAGATGCTACCCCTCCTCGGTAGGACTACCTTTCAAGTATTTGAAAAGTGCTATTAATGTTCCCCGCTGTCTTTTTCAAGGCCAAACGAGCAATATTCAGGAGTGAACACACACACACACACACACACACACACACACACACACACACACACACACACACCCCAAATGGCTTATATAACATAAAATCTGTACAACATAAAAAAACTCCGGAGATAGGGGCGAATCCTTACAACATAAAAATGGTACAATTAGGGATTAATCCGGCTTCAATGCATTCCTATGGGAAATTTGTATAAAGGAAAATTTGCTTAATAGAATTTCATTTGGAATGAATTAATTCATTTATACAAGGTACCAGTGTGTGTGTGTGTGTGTGTGTGTGTGTGTGTGTGTGTGTGTGTGTGTGTGTGTGTGTGTGTGTGTGTGTGTGTGTGTGTGTGTGTGTGTGTGTGTGTGTGTGTGCGTGCGTGTGTAGATAGATAGATAGATAGATAGAGTAAATGGAAGCATTTCTCAGGGATTCCTAAGTGCCCTAAGAAAGATTAATGACATCTTAAGTGCAAAAAGTTACTTTTGTTCCATGGCCTGGATCTTTGACAGACATCACTTTTGGGCACAAGAGCCCAGGCCTCAAGACTTAGCTGCACCAGACAGGGTTAGGGTGGGAGTCTTGCCTGAACTTTGGAGAACCAATGCTGCCAGACAGAGCTAACAATACTGGGTTTGATGGAACAAGAGTTTTGCAGGTTGGTATGCACCTCTCATTGCACTTTGGGTTTAACAAATTCAAGAACAACACCCAATAAAGAGCTAATGAGTATTGCGGCATCAGAATGAATGAGGTCTCCTTGTGCCTTAAGGCAAGGATAATTTATTTCATTTATTAAAATACTTATATGTCACCTTTATCCTAAAGGATCCAAGGTTGTTGACAATATTAAAAGAAATGAAGTTAAAAATCAAATAATAAATTGTGATGAATAGCTCAGTCATCCTGGAGATGATATGGGATCCATGGGCACACACCATGGGCAGTGCCCAATCACGGGCCATGGCTAGCATCTCATTCGCTTGTGATACTGTGAAAGGACAACAGTGCTAGGAGTTTTTCTCTCTTCATGTGAGTCGGAAAAACGCTGGCAGTGAAAATGGGATGAGACTGATCATGCACAAGATGGCACCCTGGGGAGAAGGGGGTGGAAATGTATTCTCTCACACATGCATAAAGTGTGGCCCATACCTTAGAGTTGTGGGTTGATTTCAGGCCTGGGAACTTGTTTGTTGCAAAGGGTATTGTTTGTTTGTTTGTTTGTTTGTTTTTAAACATCCCACCAGGGGTCACCCGGGGTGGTGTACAACAATAAAAACTGTAACCCATCCAATTCAAATTATACAATGACATTCAAGTTAATTTAAAATCAGCCATGTGGCTGTAGAGATTTTAGACATGCACTCAACCAGAGGTTTTAGGAACTGTAACTCCCATAATCTCAAGCCCATATTGCCAATGATAAAGGACTGTGGGAGTTGTGGCCCAAAACCTCTGGAGGGCCGAAGTTTCCCCACCTCTTTCAGAGACGAAACAATGGAAATGGCTACTCATGTTTTTCCTGCTGGGATCAGCTGCTCTGCTTTGAAAGGAGGGCACTCGTGGTCCAAGCAAGGTGTTGTGTTCCACCAAGCTTCTTGGTGGGTTTCAGCAGAGGAAAAGGATGCTTGTTTTGCTTCCTCGTATCGAGGCCAATCAAGCAAAAGTGCTCATTGCTGGCTGGATTATCACCATTGTAGGCTTTGAACAGCAGGGCTGGAGGGGACCCCATAGATCAGTGAGCCCAGCCCCTTGCAAAGAGGACACAGCGGGGAACTGAACTCCCAACATACAAGACCTAAGCCACTGAGCTACCCAACAGTTCTGCAAAAGTTTCCTGTTTGTTTTTCTCCTAATCCTGTAGTGAGCTGCTTTGGCCAGCACGGAAACTAAATTTACACTTCCACCATGAGCGACACTTGGCCAGAAGTGAGTCAAAAAAGCACTCCAATACAGAGGCTTCCCAAATGTACCTGGATGGCCACTGCCAGTGTCTTTGTCTTGAATCATAGAATCATAGAGTCAGAAGATACCTCAAGGGCCATCTAGTCCAACCCCCTGCCATGCAGGAACCCCATCACAATATTTTATTTTGTCTTAATTTTATTTCTAGAAGGCTGGGTGGACACCCCCGCTGCAACCAAACTAAAGCAAAAAGGGTCATTCCTGGAGGCCTCCATGGACATCAAACCCTATTTTACTGTTTGAATTTTTAAAATGCACTGTGGGGGAGGGTCAGTGGGTGGATGCAAAAAATACCCTTGAGGGTGCTCCCCCTGTTCTTCAGTTTTTGTTTAAAAAGAACTAGAAACAGGAATTAAGAGGGTGTAACTCTTGGTTCATAGTATTAAGTGTGTGGGGATCAAGGAACCCAAATGTCTCCCATTTTTCTTATCCTTCTGTCCGCAGAACAATTTTGACGCCACACTTCACATGATGAATGTCTCCATCCTCCCCTACGCCTGCCGACCGATTACCTCAGGGGCTACCTGTCTTCCCCACAGTTGAGCAACCTCAAGCAGTGTTTTTTAGCTTGAACTTCACGGCGTGTTTTGTAACTGCCTTTCTGAGTCCCACCAGGGACCCGTGGATCACTGTGACCCGCTACGGATGAGCCAAAGGCCATGAGAGGAGGCAGAAACAGAGAGGTGACGCTCTCAAGGGCCGCAAAGCCAGACGTCGGACATGCTCGCGGTCCCGGCCGTTGCCTCAACGGCGGCGTTCGGAAAAACCCCATGACGCCGCCTGAGAAGAGGAATGCCAGCCAGCGGCTTCTGTGTCGGTAGGAATTTTAATAACCACGGATGGTTGAATGCCGGAACCAGCCGGGCATGGAGGCAGGTAAAGGCCGTGTCAGGTCCCAAGCAGACTCCCGACATTCCGTTTCGGAGCCACTTCTCTGGGAACGTCCATCATTTAGAAAGCTTGGGGTCACTGCCAGGACTGCTCCCAGCTGCCCCTGGGATGACAGGCTCCCCGAGGAACACCTGGAAACCAGGATAAAGCAAGAGGAGCTATTTGGAATAGGATTTGCTATGTTAAATGGTTGCGTGACTCGGGCCACTTTGCTTACTAAGCCACAGCACCATTTCCGGTGGGAATCCAGGGCCCTTCAGCCTACTTTTGCTTGAGATGCACCCTCGGATCACGTGAGGGTAAGGAGGTATATCCCCTTTACCCTTGGTTTCCATCCATGGCTGTGGCTGATAGCTGCTACCTTTCACCCTATATCTTTTGAGATATTTTGGTCCAATGAATTACGGCACGAGGACATGGAAGGGGGGAACAAGAGCAAAAACTTGCCCTGAGTTAACAGTGGGGTATTTTCTGGAAGCACAAGGCTATCCATGTTTTAGGGCCGTGATTAGGATTAGGGGACGGGGGGGGGGGTGGGAGAGATTTGATATACACTAAGATCAGCCCAATTAGAATGAGAATGCACTACCCTTTGCTTTGTGGCATCACAAGTCATCCCAAAATGGAATCTGACATATCTCTCTACATCCTATCCCCTTGGCTCAGTAATAAAAGCGCCCCGTTAGGTTACCTGGGATCCCAGATGACTTTCTCACAGCAAAAGCTGTATGTGACCAGTATGTACCTATTATGTGTCTTTCATATGAATCTATAGGATCACATAGACTTTGTGTTTATGACCATTTATAACCTTGTGTGACTACATTGACACTATGTTTTCAATGTTAGTTTCCATCACTGGTAACTTTTACATTGAACTTTACTCTCCTTTTAACTGCTCGCGTTCTCTTGTAGCTTTAATGTAATGTCATTTAATGCTGTAAGATGTTCTTCAATTCCCTGTTTTCAATACTTGAACATGTCTTAATTGTATTGGACTGTATATTATCCCCCATTACTGTAAGCCACCTTGGGCCCTTTTCCAAGGAGAAAAGCAGGGTAAAAATACTCTAAAACAAACAAACAAACAAACAAACAAATGTAAGAGACATTGGCCAAAATCCTATTAGTTTGCATTAAATGAGTTTTCTAATTTTTGTCCCCGCTGCATGGGGCTCCCCCCCCCCAGGCGTGCATGTGTATGAAAAGCACACACCCTGAGGGTTTCATCCTGACCAAAACAAAAATGGTTACCACTGGTGAGGGGAGGGGTGGGTAAACCCCATGCAGACGGGGTTGAGGAGTGCACCCCTATGCAGCTTAGAAGGAACATTGTTTCCCTCTAATCGATGAGGTAACACAGGCCTGCCTTTGTGGTGCACCTGGTACGTGCCTCCGAGATGAGCCCTGGCACCTTGACGATTAGCCGCCATTAGCCAAGTAAATAAAAGCCTAGACAGAAAGCTCTCTAATTCTGGCTATTTGTTACAAGTCTTAAATCGTCAACATCACTGAATGCCTGCCTTGGTGGGTGAGTTCTGTCTGAACTTCTTTTTTAAAAACAAAATGTGACTCTGGGAAATGAAAATGTCCACGCAGACATGTGTGCAATCGCGTATAAACACACACAGATTGCATTCATTTGTTTAAAATGTTTGTTTTACCCCGCCTTTCTCCTGAAAAGGACCCAAGGCAGCCTACACCATTATAAAGACAACATTCTAAAGCTGTAACCAGTAAATATTTTAAAATAATTAAATAAATATTATCTTTTTTAAAAAATTATATTAAATAAAATCAATACGAAAAACACATTTTAAAAGAACAAGGAGAAAGAAACCATTAAAAACCTGACTTTGGCAGCAAGTCACTAAGGAAAAGCCTGCCTGAAGAGAAAGGCCCTTGCCTGCTTGCAGAAGGAGAGCAAAGATGGGGCCAGGCTGGCCTCCTATGGAAGGGACTTCCAAAGTCTGGGAGCAGCAACAGAGAAGGCCCTCTCCCATGTCCCCACCCAATGCACCTTGAAGATGATGGGATCAGGAGAAAGGCCTCTTGTGTTGGTCTTAACACTTCCGCAGGCTCATTATGGGAGAGGCAGTCCTCAAGATAGCTTGGGCCCAAGTGGTCTAGGGTTTGATAGATTAGAACCAGCACTTGGAACTGTGCCTGGAAACAAACATGGCAGTTAAAGACGACTATTAAACCCTTGGGCTGCCGGGCACAGTCTTGTGATGGAAGAGGATGGATGTGTCCAACAGGCTGCACCTCCCAGCCGGCAGGAGAGTGCAGATAACGGGGGTTTTGGAAAGATGTTTTTGTGGGGGCTTCAACTAGACAAAACACTCCCTCCTGCCTCCAGCTCTCGTCAAGAGGTGGTGTGCTGATGACTGCACCAAAGGAACTTCTTCGAGTGAAATTGGGAACGATGCAGGGGAGGACACTGTACAAAGTGAAAATCTATTTCTCTGTCAGCAGCTTCCCCCTGCGGCAAAGTTAACAAAAGGCACACAAATAAATTCCAAACGAGTATTTGATGTACAGAATAGCATAAAGGATCTGTGCACTGAGCAATTCAAGAGGCCAAATGCAGCCCAGATAAGACTGATTCTAGGCATGTTTGCTATGACAGCCCATATATATTAAGGAAAAATCAGGCACATCTGATCAAACATATTGACCATATTATTGGATGCACGGTTTGATGGAACGGTGAAGTTGCTGCTTAATGTTACCAAGGAGTTCAGGCTGAAATGTAAAGTTTACGGCTATTTGTTTACACCTATGAAGCTTGTTTGCTTTGAGAAGGCAAATATTTAATTAGCTGAGAAATGTGAATTGGATGGAGTTCCATGTGGTTAATGGGTTTAATCTGTTATTAATGCAAGTTTTGAACTTGCTGAATGAAATCTGTGAATGTGACTCAGCAATGCCAAAGAGCGATGAAGCGGCAGGGTGGCTCCTTGCCAAGATAGACACCAAGAATGTGCCATTTTGATCCTACTTTCTTTAACTTACCTGGCTCCATCTTAGGGTTAGCCAATCATCATCATCATCAATTCATATGCCATTATGTCCTCTAGTATCATATGCTTCCAGAGGCATTTGGCGGGGGCCCCGTGAGATACAGAAAGCTGGACTAGATGGCCCCTTTTTAATTTTCCAGTTAAGAGAATTCTCAGAAGTAGTTTCCCATTCCTTTCTTCTGGGGGCACCCTGGGACCGAGCAGCTTGCTCAAGGTCACACAGGCTGGTTCTACTTGTAGAAGACAAAGCAGGGAACCAAACACACAACCTCTGGCTCTTCAGTCAAAATGCCTAAAAACACTGTGCTATCCTGCCAGCTGGTAGTTAATGAAAGCATTTGGAATTCTCTGCTTGACAGCTCTTGGTTTTCCTAAACTACAGTAGAGAGTCCTCAAATTCCAAATCCCAGCATTGTTTAGGAGGGAACAATGGGTCTTCAACTAGTATCAATCTGCTACAAGTATGGAGTGTAGACATCTATGCATTTTGGCTGGGAAGACGCAAAGACAAAGCAATGGGTGAGGCAGAGAGAGGGGGCAGGAAGCCTGCTTGGTAAATGGGCATTCACCACTCATGACTAATGGGCAGGTTTCATCTTAAGATAAATACTGGCCTCAACAGTTTCCAATTCTCCTCTCCCATCAAGGAAAGCATACAGATTCCTTCCTTCCTTCCTTCCTTCCTTCCTTCCTTCCTTCCTTCCTTCCTTCCTTCCTTCCTTCCTTCCCTTCCCACCTTCCTTCCTACTTACCTACTTCTTATATATCGTCTACAGCAGCGTTTTTCAACCACTGTTCCGTGGCACACTAGTGTGCCGCGAGATGTTGCCTGGTGTGCCGTGGGAAAAATTGAAACATTCTAAAGAAATTCAACCCAGGGCCGGTGGGCGGCCCACAGCTGGGAAGCGCTATAAATAGCGTCCAAGGGCCAGCTTGGCTCCTCCCCCCCGAGGCTCGCGGCGCTGGCGTCACTTCCTCCCCGGCCGGACCTGGCCCCGCTCATTCTCTTAGTGTTTGCCCTGTGCCTGCTGCCGCCGTGACTTGCTCGCTTCCCTCTCCCCCCTCCTTTTTTTACCCTGGACCACCACCACCCCTTTCCTGGGAGCTACCAATGGACTGAGCCGCCCGACAGCCCGCCCGCCAACACGAGCCGGCCCGGGAGCCCCAGCCCAGAACAAACCACCAGGTGAGGGGAAGGGGAGGAGGGGCACCCGGCTGCCCCACGAGCACCACGGCAGGGCTGCGAGGAGGAGGGGATGGAGGAGGCCTCCGCCGGGCCTGGGCTGAGGAGGCGAGCGGGCGGGGGGGCTACTGGCACGGCTGGATGGACGGACGGACAGCCTTTAGGGTCCGGGAGGGGAAGAGCCATCTCTGAGGGGGCCCGCGATGGGTTCCTTGAAGTCTTGCCCCTTTCTTTCTGTCTTGGGTCGCCCTCTTCTCTCTGTCTGTCTTTTCTTTCTTTTTTTCCCCACCTCTCTCTTTCCATTTGTACCCTTTCCCCTCTTCATAGAAACGTGCTCATTTCTAGCCTGCATATGTGTATGTCTAGCAGCCTGCCTACTGTAATTAAAACTGTAAACCGCCCAGAGACTCCTTGAAGTGGTATGGGGCGGTATACAAGCAGAACACTTTCTGCCTTCTTTCCTTCCTGCCTTCCTTCACCCTCCTCCTCTCCTGTCGCTGGACTTGCTCAAGGCATCTGCCTTGGCCACAGTGTGGAGAGCAAGATATTCCTGGAGAGTCAGTGCCCCTTCTCAGGTTTCCACTGGACACAGAAGTCCATGCAGGGCAAAATGTTTTTTTTTAAAAACAACACAGCTAAGTGGGAACTGGGTGCTAGAGAGCGGGCTGCCTCAGTCTGTGGCCCCTCTGTCCTGCTTCTCCCTACACCAGCAATGGTGAACCTTTTAGAGACTGATATAGGCACAGAGGTAAATTTTTTAACATTTTCTAATGGTGGTGTGCCTCGTGATTTTTTTTCATGAAACAAGTGTGCCTTTGCCCAAAAAAGGTTGAAAAACACTGGTCTACAGTGATATCACCTCATAGTAAAGTCATGTTCCATGCTTTTTATCTAGAACAAATGGTATCAAACCAGGAACTGAAAACGCAGCACACGTTCAACCTGATGGAAGTTCATGTTTTAAAAACCAGTAACCAAACTCAAGCACTTTGAATAAATCATAAAGACCCTTAGCTGTCGTCCAAAATTACGAATCTGCACCAGCTCTGCAACTCTTCACGTGGGCTCAATCGGTTAGGCAACTAAGGTCTCTCTAGCTCCACCTACATGCCAAAAAGGCTCCAAGAAAACCCATCTTGGTTCTTCTGGAAGCTTCCATCTGCATGCCCTGGGTTCGAGGCCTTCTCGTCCCCTCTGCTTCTAGATGTTAAGCAAAAGGATAACAACAGCAGGGCCAATTGAGTGGTGGCTCCCGAAAGTGGATTTTGTTCCCTATTCAAATTTACTTGGTGCTCAGCGTTCTGTCTTTCATGCACAGCCTCAAATCCCCCTGGTTTCCCCAAACTTTCATAGAATACCCAGTTTAGCTTTCAAACTTGGCCTGCATCCCAGATGATGTTCATGGTTAGCACCATAATTTCCAGCCCTTCCTGCGGTTCACTCCAGCACTGAAAATGTGCCCCTCAGGGGTTTTCAGCTTCCCAGAGGAGGGCTTTCTGGTGGATGTTGTAGCGGAAAGAGACCTTCTGGACATAGCTCTTAGAAAGAGCATAAAATATGGTCACCACGCCATAGTTTCTGGGCCAAATGACATGATCACAAAATCCATGATTTAAGAGGTTCAGGCAGTAAAACGTCAGCTATTGAAAACTATTTTAAATTGGCAACCAAAGGCTTTGGCATGAGCCGGCTGCTGAAATTAGTATGGGGGTGGTGGGGGGTGATATCCTGGTCTTGCTTTCAAATTATTTAGATTTCTTAAGATTTGATCATTTTTGTTCTTTCCATACTTAGCCTTACTGCACAGTGATTAAACTGCTGTACTGCAGCCAAAACTGTGCTCATGACCTGGTGGGGTTCCATCTCAGGTAGCAGGCTCATGGTTCTCTCAGCTTTCCAACCTTCTAAGGTTGGTAAAACGAGTACCCAGCTTGCTTGCGGGGGGGGGCAATGTGTAGCCTACATAATTAAACTACAAACTGCCCAGAGTGTGCTTTTAGCACTATGGGGCGGTATATAAGCAACATGCTTTGCTATTTTTACTCTTTTTTCTTTTTCTTGGAGGTTGCTTCTTAATGGAATCCCAACTTCTATCAGCCTTATTTTTGTACTGTTATTGTCATTATTATTGCTATTATTATTCTTGGCAGCTCTGACTGATTACTGTAATCTCCTCTGGGGCCATTCAGGGTAAAGACAAGGTATGCATATTATTTAGAATGCAGGCATTAAAAAAAGAGATATACTGCTCTTGTGTTTGAAGACTTCATGGCCTCTTTTGAACCTTGAAGCAACGGAAAGCTTGGGGACTCAATAAATATTTTGTGGAAACCTTGCAAGAAAGGCAACACCTTGAAAGTTTTCTTGGGAGTGAGAAGTTTCAGGAACTGCACAGCTTCACTGACAGCGGGTGACACAGAAACGGGATTTTCTTCCCTCAATGCTGGCTCCTTAATCCACTCTCCTGGGATTAAACTGTCAACATCCAATATTTTTCTTTTTCATGTTTCAGTCAGCAAGTTGCAACAAGAGGTGCGACGTCTTCCAACAGAGGTGCCTCCGTCAGACCCTAAAGATCCGATATTCTGACTACATCCCCAACAAAGAGGTGCTCCCACGGAATGGCTTGTGTGAACCTCATAACGTGGCCACATGTAGAAGACGCCAACTGGCTGGCCCCATTTTCCTACAGTGTGTTTGTTGTGTCATTACAGTTGTGACCGACTCTTTGTGACCCCATGTCCATGGAGTTTTCTTGGCAAGAATACTGAAGTGGTTTGCCAGTTCCTACTCCAGGCACCTACAGAGAACAATCTTATTCCTAAAGTATCAATGAGTTCCACAAAATACCAGAAATAGGGGACGTACACTTAAATTGAGGACCGGGAGAGTAAGAACAGACAAAAGAAAATATTTTTTCACCCAGCGCGTTGTTAGTCTGTGGAACTCCCTACCACAGAAGGTGGTGATGGCATCTGGCCTAGATGCCTTCAAAAGGGGATTGGACAGATTCCTGGAGGAAAAGTCCATTAAAGGTTACAAAACCATGATGGAGATGTGGAATCTCCATGCTTACAACTGGGGCACTTCAAGGGCCAGATGCAGGGGAGTAGTATCAGGAGACAGATATCTAGTCCCGTGTGCTCCCAGAGGCATTTGGTGGGGCCACTGTGAGATACAGGAAGCTGGACTAGATGGTCCTTTGGCCTGATCCAGCATGGCTCTTCTTATGTTCTTATGTTTATGTTCTTATGAGTTGGGGACACACACACACACACACACACACACACACACACACACACACACACACACACACACACACACACACACACACACACACACACACACAGGTGACAAATGACAATGAGGACACCCTTGAATATTGATGCAAGACCTGAAGGCACTTACATATCACAAGACTGAACGAGTTGGAGAATCCTTGGTGCCTAATATACTACACAGCATGGAAGTGGATTGTTGTTGTTGCTGCTGCCGCCACCACTGCCACCACCACCACCATAATCACCACCAGTATTATGTATCAGTTGGTTTGTGTTGGTTGGCCCCAACCAACTGGCTTTTCTGCCAATATTTTAACTGCATAATTTGTTTTAACTGTTTGCTAAATCACATTTTTTTAAAAACTGAAACCTCCCTTAGGAGAACCACAAACCTCTGCCTTGGTTGCCATATACTGTACACACACAGACACAGACACACAGATAGACACAGACACAGACAGACAGACAGACAGAGAGAAACACAAAGAAGACACAACTGCTGTGATATAGCTACACTGGAATCCTAGATACTTCATGTTAACTACCACAACACAACCCATCACCTGGTGGGGTGAACCAAACTTGCTTTCAAAAGCAAGGAGGCTCCTTCTTCTAAACAGGAGGGTTCAGTTATGGGCATGTCTTGATTCACGGAGACACTGTGGCTCCTGAGAACTGAAGGGGACTGCATGTGGATGTTGTTAGGAGGCTTCCAACTACCTGAAGAACTACATCCCAAGGGTCTCCGAAAAGAAAGCAAGAGTAGCCACACATACATGATGATTACTATGGGACAGAGAAATGTGGGGCCTTTCACATGGTTGACTCGTGGCTTATATCAGCCTGAGGCCAATGGCGGGGTTTTACGGATGCATCCATTCATTAACTTCTAGAGGTTCACAGCCCCCGGTCTTACTCTGCAGCAGGGGTAGTGATCCTTGGTCAATGTTAGAGGACAGCCTCAAGATCAACCCTCTGGGGGGTTGGTTGCAAATGTCCATCCCGGACCCTGAAGGAATGCAACTGGTACAAGAACATCTACCCCTCCCAATTCTTTTTCCTAAGAAATGTAGTCTTTTATTTTTTAAAAAGGGAAAGCTCCCTTGAATAGAACAACAGCCTTGCTGGAACCAGTCCAGCATTCTGTCTCACACAGTGGCTCACCATTGGCTTCAGGGTATTCCCAAGCAGATGTATTCACCTGCTTACGATTCCCTGCAAATGGCATTGAGAGGTAATCTGCCTCTCTCTCCAACCTGGGGGTTGTCCTTAGGCATCCATCATGATAGCCATGGATACCCTTGTTCTCCATGAACTTGTCCAATCCTTTCTTAAAGCTGTCACCACTTCTTCTGGCAGGGAGTTCCACAGACCAGTGATCCTCTGGGTGAAAAAGGACTTTCTCTTATTTGTTTGAGATCCAGCACCCACACGTTTCATGGAGTGCCCCTAGTTCTAGTGTGGTGTGATAGGTAAAACAGCTTTTCCTCATCTACTTTGTCCACACCATGTATGATTTTATCAACTTCATTCAGGTCATTTCTTAGGTGCTGATGCTGCACCCTCTAGTGGCCAAAAAGTTTATTTTTAATAATAATAATAATAATAATAATAATAATAATAATAATAATAATAATAATAATAATAATAATTTTATCGTCAAAGTACCTGTGTACAATGAGATTAGCTAAACCTCCCTCATTACCCCCCCCCCCGGGCCAACACTATGAATTCCACTAACAAACACGCAGCCTTGTTGCACCTTGCAGAACACCGGCCCCACAAGTCTGTTATACTATGTTGACATGGAGTTATTTTCAATTTAAATGTCTGACAGCCCGTATTTTTCAGCCTGTTGGTATGGCTGGTTATACTCCTGTATTTCCTGCCTGATGGTAAGAGAGTAAAGAAGTGCTGACCAGGGTGTGTGTCATCCCTGAGAATTTCCCTCACTTTCCTAAGGCGGCGATCTCTAGCAAAGTCATCCAGTGGACTCAGGGGACAGCCCGTGATGTTTTGTGCTGTGCTCCCCACCCTCCGTAATGTCCTTCTTTCTATCCACGGCTGTCAAACCGGCATGCCAAACTGTGATGCAATATGAAAGGATACTTTCTATTGTGGACCGATAAAAGGAGGTCATCAGTTGTTGTCCCACTTTAAAAGGAGGCCATCAGTTGTTGTCCCACTATAATCTTTCACAAGACCCGAAGGAAACAGAGTTTCTGTTGGGCCTTTGACTACTTGGGTTGTGTTGGTTTTCCAGGTGAGATCTTCACAAAGATCGTCTCCCAGGACTTTAAAGGAGGAAACCCTCTAATGTATGGTGGGGCAGGTTCCTCTCTCTTCTTTCGGAAGTCTACCACCATCTCTTTTGTTTTGCTTAATATTCAAGGGCAGGTCATTTTCTAGGCACCATGATGATAATTTTTGAACTTCCTCCCTGTACGCTGTTTCATCTCCACTTGGAGACCTATTACGGTGATATCTTAAAAAATAAATTGGCAGGGACGCTAGATCACCCTTGAAACAAAGCAAACTGCCCAGAGTTGCTTTCTGCTTGATGGCTGCAATATAAAAATCTTCTATATATTGAAGATCTTCTAGAAGTATGTATGTATGTATGTCTGTATGTATGTATGTATGTATGTATGTATGTATGTACGTACGTACGTACGTACGTACGTATGGTGGTCCCTCTTAAGAAAAATTTTATTCATTCTACGGGTCAATTCGTCCTAAGAAAAATTCGTCCCACGAAACATGGTTTAATGCAGTTTCCCATAAGAATGTATCGAATTCATCTTGCGAAGCATCCCATAGGAAAATTTGTCCTACGAGGTTTCCCTATTCCTGGACATTTCATTCATCTTAGGATTTTTTTGTCTTAAGAGACATTCGTCTTATGAGGTATCTATCTATCTATCAGCAAACAACAAAGCATGCAAATCAGCTTTTATACAATGGCAACAAAAATAATATCTATCTATCTATCTATCTATCTATCTATCTATCTATCTATCTATCTATCTATCTATCTATCTATCTACCTACCTACCTACCTACCTACCTACCCACCTACCTACCTACCTAAATAAATAAATAAATAAATAAATAAATAATTGCTCCCCTATTGGTGAGAGGCTCTTCCAACATTTTCCAATTTAAATCCTATGGGAACCTCCTACCAGAGAGGAAGCCTATGCCAATCACCTACACAGAGGCAGCTGCCTACATTACCCAGGTTGCAGCGCTTGCTGCTTAACTCCTCTGCCTGGGGCCTTTGGCTTGGTGGAGGAAAGAGGACTCCACTCTACCCCTTGAAACTCTGATTCATGGAGAAGCAGTGAGAGGGCTGGAAGTGAAGTCAACACTCCCGAAACCCTGTTGGCCCTTTAACTTAACGTTCTTGTAGAAAAGATGCCAACCAACTGGAGCAAGTTCAGGAGGGGGCAAACAAGGATGATCAGCAGGCTGGAAACCAAGTCTTAGGAGGCAAGACAGAAGAACTGGGCATGTTAAGCCTTGGGAAGGGAAGACTGTGGGGAGACAAGAAAGAACTTTTCAAATATTTGAATGCCTGTCACACAGAGGAGTGACAGGATCCGTTTTCAATCATCCCCGAGGGCATGACATGCAATAATGGGCTCAAACTACCGGAAACCAGATTTGGGATTAATATCAGGGGAAAATGTCAGAATTGTTAGAGCAGTGCGACAACGGAAGTAGCAACCTTGGGAGGAGGTGATCTCTCAAGTGCCAGAGTCATTCAAGGGAAAATGGGGTAGCCATGTGTCAAATATATTTTGACTGGGGTTCCTGCCTTGAGCTGGGGATTGGATTCAATGGCCTGATCGGCCCCTTTCACCTCAATGATTCTATGATTTGTCTAAATCAGGCATGTCCAAAGTCAGGCCCGGGGGCCAAATGCGGTCCGTTTTCAAATTCTGAGCAGCCTGCGGCTTCTTCTCCCCACCAGCTCAGCCTATCATGCACCCCCACCAGCTGGCCCCTCCCCATACTGGATGGAGGCGTTACCTTGCAGTTTTATGGTTTGCCTGCCCTCCCTGCCTCTGTCCATCCCCCCAGCCACCTGCCCAGCCAACCTACCCCCAGCTCCGTTGCTGCAGCATCCTCCCCGCCTACTTGCATGTTACAGAGACTTGTCCAAATCCCGGCCTGGGGGCCAAATGTGGCTGAATGGTCGGCCCACACACATTTTCACCTCACCAAATCTGGCCCTCCTTGCAAAAAGTTTGGACACCCCTGGTCTAAATTGTTTCCGTAGGAACGTACTGTCCCTTCATGGGACCAGGAGGCCACTCAACTGTGACTCTGATTATAGCCCTCTTGCCAAGCATTTCATGAACTGGCACTGTGGCATCATTGCAGCTTAACATGCTTCAATCAAACGCCAACAACATCGGAAGCTGCTGATCAACGAAGAGGGAAAGTGAGGAAAGAGGGCGGACATCTCAACCACGTCAGACCAGAAAAATGAGGAGGAAAATTTAATGAGCCAGGGTGGGGGCAGAATGGCAGTCAAGGCTTGGATCAAGCTGGTCGCCTGTCATGGGGCTGAGAACAGGGTGTAAAAGCAGATCGCTGAGATAAGCCGCCTGGAAAAAATGATGCCATTGTGGGCCTGGAAAAACCCTGAAGACGGAAAAGGATCCCAGCAGAGATTATAGGAGGAAGCTGTGTCAACAAGCGAAGGGTTCCGCTCCTCGGAGCTGAGGAAACCAAGATGCTTTTGGAATAATCAGCCACTACAGGAACTTCCATTTGCAAGGCTCAGGTGGTGGTGGTGGTGACAACTGCACCCCCTTTATTTCTTGAGGACTAAAAATAAAATGGGGTGGAGGAAGTTAGAGAGTTTTAAAAGTTAAATTCCTACATTTTGGGAGGGCTGGGAAAAAATCCAGTGTATCTTCACCACCAGGTAGGATTAAAAATGAAAGTAAAACCACAGATCTTTAAAATTATTATTAAGAATGAGCGTAATGGATTATAGACCCTACAGAGCGATGCATTCCAATGGAACCCACCTCACATAGGAGCAGCAACAGGTATTTCCAGTTCAGCATCGCGGGTACCTTTGAAAGAAAAAATCCAGACATTGCTGTTCAACCCCTAGTCCAGTGATGGCAAACCTTTTAGAGAACGAGTGCCCAAACGGCAAATTCAAAACACACTAATTTTTCGCCAAGTGACCATACAGCCATTTAACCTGGATACAGGTGGCTGTGAAGGGGCTATGTCGGGTGCACACAGAAAGGGCTCCGAGAGCCACCTTTGGCACCTGTGCCATAGATTGGCCAACACTGCCCTAGTCTGACGATAATCTCACCATCGAGAGGGTCTTCATTGCGCAATTTGTTTGCATCAAACAGAAGTTGGATACACAAGGTGGTGGTGGGCTTGTACAGCTCCAGGTTTTCTTCAATAAACCCCGAACAGGGAGAGGGCAGGCCGGCTGGGAGCTTTCAAAGACATTTTATGATGATCGGAAACTGCTGACAGGATTCAGAACAAGATGATGATGATGAAGATGATGATGACGAAGACGATGACGAAGACGAAGACACTGTAGGCAGCTATGTGAAACAATTGAGGGGAAAAGTCTAAAATCCACTCTTTGGCCCAAAATCTTCCATAAAATGGGAAACTTCCAGATCACATGGTGTGAAAGGCCCTTGCATACTTAAAATGAACAAATACAGTATTTGCAGGTAGTAATCTGACATGCAAACAGGAGAAAAATCATAGAATAATTGAGTTGGGGGTGCTGGTGCTGGTAAGGCCATCAAATTTTATAGGCACCTCCTCCTCAAGGCAGGGATTGAAATGAAAAGTTCTCTATCGGTCTTCGTTATACTCCAAAAACACAAGCAGCTTTCTGCTGATCATCCATCCGATTTCACAGGCGCAGAATGAGTTTGCCCCTCGGCCTTGCTTTGCCAATGACTACGCTGGCTAATGCTTAATGGGAGTTGTAATCCAACGTGGTCTGAAGAAACACACATCCACCACCGACAGGCTCCAAGGTGGGGATGGTCATTCGGCTGGAGGTCCAAATTTGACTCTGTTCCCGAGACTTCAGTTGGAGAGAACTGCGGCTACCAGCACACTTGAGCTTAAAGCACGTACAGAAAACGGTGACCTGGGGAAAGGGCATGGCCAACTTGTGAGCATCAGGTGGCCAAACGCGGGCCCTAAGAGGCCCTGGGCTTCAAGGCCACAGACCAAACCTGTAGGTTTCTGCAAACAACACACTAACTCTACGACTAAATTATAATCTCTCCCAGGGCTGGGTGGCATTCAGCCAATCTATGTGAGCCTGAGAGTCGCAGGTCACTTCTCTATCCCCCTCCTTCCCCAACCCCCCCCCAGAAGAATGAATACCAGAAGTGACCAAATACTTCCTTTTCTGGGAAGGAAGCCAAATTAAACCCAGCCATCCATAAATTATTTCTTGGGTTTAGCAAGCTCTAAGTGGCAAGACGAAAAAACAGTGCTGCTACTGCTGCTGCTGGGCAAAAGAACGGTCCCAAGAGTCTTGAGTTCCCTCGAGATCCTTTGTTTTAAGACTGGATCGCAAGCCCAGCTTTGCAAGAAGGGAGAGGTCACCAAATCACAAACCGAGAAGCAAAGATTTCTCTCTTGCAGGACTGTACCAACTCACATGGCCACGCGCTCGGTTTCTCAGCGGTAGTGCTGGCATTCTTGTTTGCAATCGCTATAATTATGGCTGCATGTTTGACCTGCCGTGAGTTACTTTCGGAACAACCCTGTGGAAAGCAGAACATGCTTCTCTTGGTGAGGAAGAAGATGAATGATATTGTACCCCCCCCACACACACACACAAGAGGGAGAGGTAAAACCTCCCTGCACATAGAAAGCAAGCAGAGTGGAGAGAAGGGGAGGCATTAGCCTGATGAGCTACCTTTCCACTGGCAGCAAATACAACGCAAATCCAAATCAAGGGTATTAAGCCAGTTAAAAACCATTTAAACCAGCAACCGAGGCTGAAGGGCAGAGATGCCTCTCAATCAGGAGAATGCAAATTTCTTGTTAAGACAGCCCTCCTGGATGACAATCATTTTTCTAGACACCATTCTGTTACGTCCCAGAAGACCCCCCGCACAACTTATGCCTGAGATGAGTCTGCGTGGGTTTTAACATCTTCAGGGGATCGGGTCCTTCCTAAGAGCTGCCCACTGCCAAGGGGTTGCAACCAAGGGGCACAACACATGCTTCAATGGCATAAGGCCCTAACCTCTTGTGTACCAGGGCCATGCTTGTCACGCTGGAAAAACACCTGCTCAGAAGAACCACGACGGGACAACACCCCCTCTTCTTGCCAGAAAGGCAGCAACAGAGGTTTCCCACCAATTACATCAGTGCTTCCCAACCTTCCTAATGCCTTAATACAATGCCTCGTGGGGTGGCGACCCCCTTGCCCTGCTTGGAAGAGGTTCTCGATCAACCCAGGACATAGAACGATGGGCTCAAGTGACAGGAAGCCAGATTTCGGTTGAATATCAGGAAAGACTTCCTAACTGTTAGAGCGGTATGGCAATGGAACCCATGACCTCAGGAGGTGGTGATTGCTCCAACACAGGAGACATTCAAGAGAAATTTGGACAACCACCTGGCCAATATCCTTTGATTTGTACTCCTGCATTGAGCAGGGGGCCAGACTTGATGACCTTATAGGTCCTTTCCAACTTCATGATTCTATAAACCTAAAATTGACTGAACAAGCCAGTGTGCAGCTGTTGTATTAATGCCTCTCAATAAGAATTCCAATCAATCTCCATGTAACCAAAATTTCTTCTCAGGATATACAGTGGAACCTTGTATAAAGGAATTAATTCACTCCAAATGAAATTCTGTTAAGCAAATTTTCCTTTATTCAAATTTCCCATAGGAATGCATTGAAAACAGAGTAATCCCTAATCGCGACCATTTTATGTTGTACGGATTCGACCCATAGGCGATTCCCTTAAGCAAATTTCCCCTATCTCCGGAATTTTTTATGTTGTACAGATTTTAGGTTATACAAACCGTTTGTTATACAAGGGTCCACTGGAATTTAAAGTCTACTTGAACAAAGGCAAGGAGAAAAACTGGCCCCCACCCCAAAGCCTTCCCAGTTGACCTTTCTCTTCTGGGAAATATCTCCGATGGAGAAATGGGAGGGGGTGTGTTGAATGTGCATTTCTTGAAAAACAAAACATACACGCCGACCTTTTCAACAGGCCAAACTGTTATCAGAAACGTTTGACAGGGCAAAAACAACAACAAATAAACTTGAAAAACAAAACAAAACAAAACCCCAAAGGAAATAAAAGAAACCCTCCTTGCTTCCTCCTCGAAGAGTGACCCACTTTCGCCTCTCTGAAGGAGAAGTCATGCGGGAGAAAACAGGCTCCTGTCCCGCAGACGCTACGGCCCCTTGTTTGAAGTCCCGGCAGGCTGTTGGGGGAGATGGTCAGTTTACGTCTCCTGATGTGAGGGCAGGAAAAGGATGCCCTCCCAGCCGCTCATGTGCTCCGCTGAGATAAGCACAAAGAGGTCCGTCCTGGGAACCTTATCAGCTCCCCCCCCCCAAGGCGGCTACTCGCAACGCAGGCACCGCACCACCGAGGCTGGTAAATCAAACTTTGGCTCATTCAGACGAGGTTTGGGTGGCAGGGATGGAGTCCGAAGGGAGACATACCAGTAAAAAAAATGCCAATTGTTTCCCCATCCCCAAAATAAAAGCAGACTTTGACATTCCTCAACACATCATTTCCACCCCTGAAAAAATAAGCATTTCTTTTCAAAAATAAGAAACGGAGACTTTGGCATTCCTCAACACATTCTTTATCAAGAGAGGATGGCTACCCACCCCCAACACACACACACGCACGCACGCACACACACACACACACACACACACACACACACACACACACACAGAGAGAGAGAGAGAGAGAGAGAGAGAGAGATGGAATCCAAGTGCAATTGTGGGCCTGGAAGGGACCCCCGGGGTCACCTAGACCAATCCTAAATTGATATAGGAAGCACAATGCCAAAACATCCCTGATAGATGGCCATCCAATCTCTCTTTACAAATCTTCCAGCAAAAAAGCCTCACCACCTTCCGTGTCATTGACAAACTACATCTTCCTAATGTTTGGTCAGAATCCCTTAACATGAATTCATTATTCCAGCTCTCCCTGTCTGGAAGGGCGGAGAAATAAGTGGGCTCCCTCTTCTATGTGACAGATGTTCAAATCTTCCCAAGTCTCTCTGTTCCAGGCAACACATATATACCCACCTCCCTCTACTGTTTCTCAAAGGGTTTGGTTTCCTGATCCTTCTTGACTTTCGAAGATAAGAAAGTTACTTTTTAAAAAAACTTTGTCCTCCCATTACTCCAAATCAAAGATCTGATGCATGACTGTCCCATTTTCTCTTGAATGCCTCCAGTGATGGAGCATTTGCAACCTCACAAGGTTATTACTTCCATTTTCATACTGCTCTAACTGCTAAGAAGTTTTTCCTGATAGTCAACTGAAATCTGGCTTCCTTTCACTTGAGCCCACCCTACTGCACTCTGGGATGACGGGGAACAGATCCTCCTGCACAGGACTACCTTTTCATGTCTTCGGAAAATACAGTCCTCTTTTGACCCAGTGTTCTTTTCTTGAGGCTACCCATCCAGACCGTTCCTTTGTATCTCAACTGTAGACAATTTGTGTCACGGAACGTTCATAACCCCCATGTAATGCCCAGAATCCTAATGTTAATTTATACCTGCATAAGTGCAATGCAGCAAATACTGCTGTGCCAGTCAGGTGATTAAAAACAAAACAAAAACAAAAACAAAAACAAAAAAACCTTCCCAGGATTCTCTAAGGATTGTCCAGGCAGATTTCTGGGAGGTCTGCCACCAACACACATTTATATTTCACTCAGTTTGTCTGTGAAGATTCTCTGTCATCCAGGTGAGTTTATTTGGAGGTTGAGTCATGGCAACTGGACTTCTTTTCTTGAGAGACTGAAACGTTTCGCTGCTCATCCAAACAGCTTCGTCAGTCTGACCCAGACTAGGTGTTCATGGGGGCTGGAGTCTCACTGCTCATTCCCTCCTATTAGGGAGCTCCCCCAGAGAACTAAATGTCCCACAAAGACCTAAGCCTCTAAGAAAGCACAGGTTTGGTTTCCTTTTTGTATGCAAACACGAGGAGGTCCAAGACAGCGGTACAGATAGGTCTGGTTCCTGGTGAACAGAATGTACATGTATGTAGGGCTCAGTGGTTGAACTGCAGTACTGCAGCCTAAGCTCTGCTCATGAATGAGATTCAGTCCCAGGCAGCTTGCTCAAGGTTGACTCAGCCTTCCATCCTTTTGGTAAAATGAGCATCCAATTCACTGGGGGTGGGGTGGGGAAGCAATGTATAGCCTGCATAATTAAACTGCACATCACCCAGAGAGTACTTTAAGTGCTGTGGGGAAGTACAGAAGCAAAACACTTTGATTAGCTTCACTGCTGTGTTCTGGATTTCTTTACCTGGAGTCCAAAATAACAATGACATTTGGGAACAATGTGAATTTTTTTTACATAATTATTACAAGCAGTTGCAGATCTCAGAAAGAAGCACCATCAAACCTACAAAAAACAGTGAGGTTAGGGGCAGAAAAGCATACTGTGCTGATACTGAACAGATACTTAGGTGTTTGGATAAAGCTGTCATCTGTTATAATAATACCAGTCAATGCTTTTATAATTTTGATTGACTGTGCCTGGTATTTCTGAACGATGATGATGATGATGATGATGATGATGATGAATGGCACCACCCTATTTGTAAACTACAAGAGCAAACAGCTGTTAGTTAGCTAAGCCCTGCTTGCATTCTTCATCACACACCAGCTTACAAGAAAGGTAAGAGGATGCAAGTGAGAAGTTTTAACTCTCTGCTTTGGTTTATACCACTTAAGCAGGTGTAACCAACAAGTAGGATTTGGGGCAGTCTATATGCCACGAACAATTTGCTGACTCGAACATTAAGTCCCACTCAACATGGCTACACTTACGCCCCCAGTAAGCCTCTGCTGCCTTAAATAATAAGTGAAAATTTGGGTGCTTGTTCTCCCCCGGTTGACTCTGCAGGCACTCGCTGCAACCGGTCTCCTCCTGAGAAGAACAAGCGCCAAAGAACCCCACGATTCAAAATCAAATGCGGAGAATGTATTTGTATGAGCTATTAAAGAAAGTGTCTTGTCAAGCTCTGCATTCCGTTCTCTTCAAGAAAGCTGCTTTGTGCATGTTTACTTCTAGATACCGGGAGACCAGGAAAAGGAAAAAGTTTGGAATATCTGCCAAGAAAAGGGCTCTAGGGAGGAGCTGGCCAGTTTTAAGAGACGTTCTCCCTCTCGACGGCAGGAACAACAGGAGTCAGCACAGCATCCGCCTTTGGGGAACTGTAAAATAAACACTGCCCGGGAGCTAGCTGAAGTTGGCTGAAATGTGTGTGTGTGTGTGTGTGTGTGTGTGTGTGTGTTCACAAGCGAGCACATGCAGTGGCAGTGTGTGTGTGTCACCCCAGTGATGTGCCCTGTGTGTCCAAATGCAGAACAGACAGTGTGTGTGTGTGTGCAGTGTCCCTGCCCTCTTGACAGAATTCCTGGGACTTGGGGATGCACATGCAGTGGCATCTCTACTGTTAAAAACATTTGGACTCAAAATGGCTCCTAAGGCTACTTAACCCTAGCTGGACACACTGGGAATTGAACTGCAAGTTTTCATAGAATCATGGAACTGGAAGGGGCCCAGTGATGTCAGCCAAAAGCCCACAAACATCTCCAAATGCAGAACAGACAGACAGGGAACGTTGCATGCAGGTCGTCCCCCTGCCCTCTTGACAAAAACGCACAATTCCTGGGACTTGGGGATGCACTACATACTAAGTCACACTTTTCACCCATCTCTACTGTTAAAAACATTTGGACTCAAAATGGCTCCTAAGGCTACTTAACCCTAGCTGGACACACTGGGAATTGAACTGCAAGTTTTCATAGAATCATGGAACTGGAAGGGGCCTGCACCTCCTCCTAAGTCCCCTCCCCCATGCCCTCCCCACAGTCTAACATCCCCCCCCCACCCCGGCCACAAAAATAATCAAACACCCCCACTGGAGACAAAAAGGTTGGGGAGCACTGATCTAAATCACAGCAAACCTGGCAGATGGCTGCCTAAATTTCTCTTGAATGCCTCCAGTGCTGGAGCACTCGCCATCTCCTGAGGTCATGGGTTCCATCATCCTACTACTCTTCACAGTTAGAATAATAGAATAGTCAAGTTGGAAGTGGCCTATAAGGACATCGCATTCAACCCCCTGCTCCATGGAGGAATACAAATCAAAGGACATCTCCCAGGTGGTTGTCCAAACTTCTCTTTAATGCCGCCAGCACTGGAGCGCTCACCACCTCTAGGGGTCATTGGTTCCGTTGCCGTACTGCTCGAACAGTTAGGAAGTTTTTCCTGATATCCAGCCGAAAGCTGGCCTCTCTTAACTTGAGCCTGTTGTTGTGCGTCCTAATCTCTGGGATGACTGGGAACAGATCCTGCCCCTCCTCTGCATGACACCCCTTCAAATATTTAAAAAGTGCTACCCTATTGCCCCTCAGTCTTCTTTTCTCTAGGCTAAACAGGTCCAGTTCTTTCAGTCTTAGGGCTTGGTTTCTGTTCCTTGGTTCTCCTTGTTTCCCTCTTTTGAATTTGCTCTAGTGTGTTGGCATCCTTCTTAGTGTGGTGTCCCGAACTGGACCCAGTCCTCTAGAGGAGGCCTGCATTTCCTGGAAGCAAGACAGATGTTCTGGGATAAGGCTACAGCCCCCCCCATGTCCTTAGCTGAGGACTGCAGCGCAATGAAGGCACACGTTTCTAGCATCTCCAAAGCCTACGTTCAATGTCAGCCATCTCTAGTCCTGGAGAAGAGGAGTTTGGGAGTCTGGCAGTGCAAAAGATCCCTCTCAGAAGAAGAGGGCCTCTGCCACTCAGACTACCAAATGCTGAGCAATGGGAATCTTTGATCAGCCCCAAATCGCAGAAGCAACTATCAGGGCAATTGCCAGCTATATAAGTCACTTTTTAGCAGTCTTTTCTCAGGGTGGGAGAAAGTGTGATTATTTATCTTAGGTTTTAGGCTGCCTTTAGGCTGTCTGGGTATGTGCCAGACCATCTCAGAGCAAACCTGACAAAGGCTTTCAAGGTAAGTGAGATGTTTCAGGTGCGGATTTACGAGTCACACCCACACCCACCTGACAATGAGTGGAGTCTTGCAGCGCGGTGGTTAAACTGCTGTACTACAGTTAAAACTGTGCTCACAACCAGGGGTTCAATTCCAGGTAGCCGGCTCAAGGTTCACTCAGCCTTCTATCCTTCCGAGGTCGATAAAATGAGTGCCCAGCTCACTTGAGGGGGGAATGCTTTGCTTTTTTCATGTTTAAACCGGGACTCAAACACAAGTCTCTTGAGACCCTGTCTATCTCTCCACCGGCCTAGGGGTCCTGAAACCCCGAGCCATGGCCTCTTAGCAACTGGGCTAGACAACCGCCTCAGAGGCAGCAGGCTTCCTTTTGAGGCATATGTCCGAGTGCATGCATATGCTTCTTCCCTCTCTGTGCATTTCCCCCCCCCCATGCACCTGAAGCAACCAAAAAAAGCCAGTGGTGACAGAATCAGCAAGGGGTGGTGGCAGCATTGCATGGGTGCCCCGCACACACCCTTTGAGCAAAGGGGACCTGTCGTGTACATCTGCATACCTCTAACATGGGTTGGCATTGCGTGCATGCATATGCGCACCTTTTCTGCACACACACAACCACAATACCAGTCCCTGACAAGAAAAAGCACGGGGACCAGTGCCCTAGATCACATTGGAAAAATTCAATGTTACGTTTGCTTCTTCTGCTTCTTTCCTAAATACATTTTCAGAGAAAGGCTGGAAGTGCACTCTGGGAGTCAAAGCAAACAACAACAACAACAACAAAAAACAAAAACAATCAATACAACATGTATCATGAAAGAATATCTCTTCCTTCCACATCATGAACAAATTTAATTTAATTTATTTAATTTATATACCCGCCTATTGTGGGGGTTAGGGACCCGACCCGACCTGCGATAATTGAAAATTCGCGATATGTGGATGTAGGTCAGGTTGGCTCTGGGGCGCCAAGCTGGGGGCTCTTGTACTTACCGGAGGCCTCAGAAATGATTTTCGGCAAACCGGAAGTCACTTCTGGTTCTCAGGAAGGCCCTTTTGGGGCCTCCAGAAGGCCTGGGAAGGTCTTTGCAGGCCCAGTCGGGACAGTGCCAGGTTTGGGGTAAGTACAGGAGGCCTGAAACAGGCCTTTCCCCCCTCTTTTTTATCCCGCGATATAGCGGGGCTGCAGTACATGAACTGAGATATCATATCCCCTCTCAGCCTTCTTTTTGTAAGGCTAAACATTCCCAGTTCCCTAGGCCGCTCCTCATAAGAATATGTTCCACACCTTTAACCTTCCTGGTCGCCCTCCTCTGGACCCACTCAAGGTTGTCAACATCCATTTAAATTGAGATGCACAGAACTGGACACAGTACTCCAGGCGGGAGTACTCTACAATGTAGAGAAGTACTCTTCTCTACAATGAATATAAAAAGGGCTTTGATCAGCTCTGAGAAAAAAGACTGGAGACTACATGGTCTTTTAGAACCAAGGCACGGCCCAGCTACCTAGAAATGGAGATACAGTGCACCCTCATATAACAAACGGTTTGTATAACATAAAATCTGTCCAACATAAAAAATTCCGGAGATAGGGGAAATTTGCTTAACAGAATCGTGTATGGGGTGAATCCGTACAAAATAAAAATGGCTGCAATCAGGGATTACTCTGTTTTCAATGCATTCCTATGGGAAATTTGTATAAAGGAAAATTTGCTTAACACAATTTCACTTGGAATGAATTAATTCCTTTATACAAGGTACCACAGTAATGTGGAAGATTATGACAAAGGTATTCCCTCACACACCAGATGTGGGTGGATATTCCCTTAAACAACAGCTGTTGTCGCATGCGGTTAGTAACCTGCATCCTATGAAAGAGTCCCTAACAGGCCTGCTTATGTCGTGGAAACTCAAGGCCTGTGGTTCCCTTAAGACAGTGCTCCCCAACCTTTTTGTCCCCACGGACCGGTAAATGTTTGATGATTTTTCCGTGGCCCGGGGCTGGGGCTGGGGGTGGGGAGGGGGAGATGGGGGTGCGGGGGTCCGGGCGGGGGGCAGGGGAGGGTGTGTGTGGGGGGGCGGGGATGGGGGAGCAAGGAGGGGGGCGGGGGCATGGCGTGTGTGCCTTGCGGGGGCCACGGGAGCGGCGATGGCGGCGGCGGCTCGCCGGCTGGGGCGTCAGGAATGCCACTCCCCCCCACGCACGGGCAGGGTGGGGGGAGACCGGGGCTCCTGGGCGGGCGGGCCCCCGCCTCCTCCTCCTGTCGACCCACTCAAGGTTGTCAGCCGCCCCTTTTAAATTGAGCCGCCCGCCTTGGTGGGGCGCCAGTGCTCCGCCGCCAGGCTCGGTGGTCCTGGTGGCGCCCTCGGGCCGGAGCCGCCACCGCGTTGCCTTGCCTCCGGCTGCGGCCTTCGGGCAAGCAAGCGGGAGGGGGGAGGGGAGGGAGGCCGGTGGGGGGTGGCGTCTCTGCGCTGGCTGGCCGGACGGCCAGCGCAAAAAGACTGGGGGCTCAGGGGGTCTCTTCTCTCTGTGTGTGGGGAGGGGGGCGGGAGCGGCCGCTCCTTCCTTCCTTCTCCCTCTCCCAGCGGAGCGGTGGTGGTGGCGGTGTCCCGGCTCCCGCCCCCCCACCCCGGCCTCTCCTCTCCTCCAGCGGGGCCTGGCGGGGGCTTCCCTCATCCCTCCCCAAAATCTGTCCCGCGCATAAAAAATTCCGGAGTGCCCTCCAGCCTTCTTCTTCCATTCGCTGTATGGGGGGAAGAAGAGGAGGAGGAAAATGGCGGCAAGGAGGAGGATTACTCTGTTTGGCTGCTGCTGCTGCTGCTGGAAATTTGGAAAGGAAAATTTGCTTAACATAAGGAGGACTTGGAATGCGCCGCCGCCTTTAGCACGGCGGCGGGCAGAGTAGGGAGGGAAAAGGCAAAGGCAAAGGTATTCCGGCTCCTCCAGATTTGGGTGGATATTCCCCTTACCACAGCCGCTGTTGTCGCATGGAGAAGGAGGAGGGCTGGCGGATGAAAAGGGGAGGAGCCTACCGGCCTCCCGGTGCCGAGGTCCACGGGCCTGCTTATGTCCGAAACCTGGGGTTGGGGACCACCGCCTTAAGGGAGTCAATCCATCTGGTCATTGGCCTTTGCCTCTTCCTTCACCAGGCAACAAGTATTTGAGTGGCTCCAACCTTTGTTCTAAAACAAGCAAAACTGCTGAAGAACTTTTTTTCGTACTCCCCATCATCACCCGGCAGATGAAGAGGCGGGGCAGGGATTCTTGCCAGCAGGGCTGATGATTGGTCAGTGGATGGAGGAGGCGGGGAAAAGCAGCTCAAGGTCTCCCCGGAGTCAAGGACAGCCGGAGAAGGAGGACCTGAGCAGCACACACTGAACAGTGAGTGAGGCACCCAGTTGGGATGGGTGGGCAGGGGGTAACCCCCGCAGGACCTGTGGTGCTGTGCGTAGGAACTTTGACGAAGGGCGGTGAAGCGCTTCGTCCCAAGCCTAGTCAAGAGGACTCAGAAGTGGTTCACCATTTCCTTCTTCTGCAGCTTTAAACTCAAGGCCCCACAGGCTGGCTCGTCTCTCTGAAGGCATAGCGGAGAAATGAACTTTCAAATTCTGGCTCCTAAAACGTTGGGCAACCCAGCTAGACTTCTTCCCTTTGAACTACGGTTGAAATTCAGATGGTAAGCTGCTTGGGGCAGAGGATCTCTCCACTGCAGCTTAAGAAAACAAAAACCCTGTCTTCCGGGCTCACAGGGGGAGCCTTTATCCTGCTCTAACCGTCAGCCGCCGCTGCCACCATGCGTTTATCGTTCGTCTCCTGCCAAGTTTCGAGGTTTTGCTTATTAAAATGACTGACTGCGCCAAGCCGAGGAGCCCTTTTCCAACATCAAAGCTCCCCCTATTATCTATCCCCAGTGAACTGTGTCGATATAAATCTCAGGCTGACAGCTGAGGCCGGTTTATTTATTTATTATAAATGCCCAAGTGTCAGGGCACCCCTCCAACCCCCAGCACTCGATCTGGAAGGAAAGAGGCCCCATGCCTCTCCCTACGGAACAGAGAACTTATTCACCTGCAGCAGGCACCTTCCTTCATGCCAAGGTGTTGCCAAGGGGAGGGGGCAGGAAGGGAGGGAAGGCGACACCTTGGCCAGAAGCGGCAATGGGCTGTGAGAAAGCCTGGAACTGTCATGTTCCCCCCCACTCACTGCCTGGATCCCTGGCAGCCAAAAGTGATTAACGCACACCTTGTGATTCAAACTATTTAGCTAAGAAATCTGAGTGCCGCAGCAACCTCGGAGAAATGCCAGGTAATTATTTGGAGTGGGCAGGTAGAGGGAGAACGGAAGCTTGCCTGGGCCCATAACTTATGGGGCATCTGAAAGGGGTCTGGCCCATGGTTGCTGCTCAGAACTGCTTAACCCCAGCTGGAAGTGGCAGATTACTCCAAAACAGGTTGCCAGCTGGGAATGTTGAACATCCTGCCAGTGGTGTTTCAACCCCACTAACTCAAGGACTATGTATATGGCCCACATTACCCATGAGCTTGCGATGTGGTTGAGAAGATCTTCTGAAGTCCCTTTTTAACCATCTGAGTCCATAGAAACCAGACCCAGGGCCTTCTCTCACCAGCTGGCCTTGCTTGTCTTTACACATGACAGGAGAAAACACACAATTTCTACTCCCAGGAAGAGGGTAAGATTTCTCGGTCCTTCTGGCCATTTGGGAATCCGCAACCCTGTTTCCCCCACTCATTTCTATAAATGCACACAATATAAAAACATCAAGTGCTGCCGCCGCCTCTTTGTATGGACTGCCGAAAGCAGAGGCACCGGATGGGTGTTTTGAGTTTTTCCAACCTGTCAGCCTGGCTTTTGGGGCTCATTGAGCTTTCACATGTGGGAGCTTAGAAAAGATACAATGTGTATGAACTGCAGGAGGAAGGAAGAGCTTGTGGTCTTACTCTCATGCTGAAGGCAATCTCTTGGGACGATTTGCCTGTCCAAACCACAGACAAAGCACAGGTGAATTGTTTTCTCGAAGGCTTTTATGGCTGGGATCTGATAGCTGTTGTGAGTTTTTCAGGCTGTTTAGCCAAGTTCTGGAAGTGTTTCTTCCTATGAAGAAAACAGCTATCACAGGTGAATTTTTTGCTCCACATCACTACAAGGTTTAAAAGTTACAGTAGGGTGAGATTTCTATGACATTTCACACTTTCTCTGCAACCTATACTTGAACTCACAAGCCAGTTCAAACATGTTTATGAGCAATTTGGCTTTTCTCACCAGATTCCTCATAAACATGTTCGAACACAATATAGGTTGCAAAAAAAAATATGACGTGTTATAGGAACCCCCCTCCCAACAGTTGGCATTTCAGCCCAGCCTTCCCTAAAGCAGGCCCTACCCACTAGGCAACCCTGACCCGTCGGTCTTCCATTTTACTGGATCCACTGTTGCTTGACGGCAGCCATGCGGTCAACGCGGATTTACGAAAGCCCTGCCACTTTCGCAAGATGGAACCGAAAGATGTCAATTTCATTAAAAATGAGAGATAAGCACACAGGCATTTGTGTGTGTGTGGGAGAAATCTATTACAATTTACTACCGTACAACATTCCGTTGCATATTGTTTAAGGCAAAACACTAATTTCTTTCTCTCCCTCTCTCTTTATCCCCCCCCCTCAAAAAATGGGAGCACGGGAAAGAAAATTACTTTGCCGCCTGCCAAGGTTGATGAGGGTGGGGGTGGTTCGGAGTGGCAATGAGAACATATCCGGGAGTTCAACCGCTCAAACGATGCATGAAGAACAAAGTGTCAACCTGGACTTGACGATCCATTTTAACAGCCGCCGCCACCCACTGGCCAGAGTGAACGCCACCCCTGCATGGCCATTTTCGCTCCTTGAAAACCCTTTTCTAATTCCCACCGACTATGTCAGAGGTGGGAGATGCTACCCCCCTTTTTTTTGGACTACAGGTCACAGAATCCACCAGCTGGCATGGCAGTCAGCCAGAGGTACCCAACACTGAGTTGCTGTTTAAAACACCTTCTCCCTCTTCCCCAAAAGAACTGACAGCTCACTTCAACATTCATAGAATCATAAAAATGACTGAGTTAGAAGGAGCCCCGAAGGCTGCCGGGTCCAAGGTCCAACCCCCTGCTCCACGCAGGAATACATGAATCAAAGCAGACCTGACAGACCGATGTCTAATTTTCACCCGAATGCCTTCATTTTGGGAAATGCTTACCACCTCCTGAGGTCACAGGTTCCATTGTCGTACTGCTCTAACAGTTAAGAAAGCTTTCTCTGATGTTCAACCTAAATTTGGTATCCTGTAGCTGAAGCCCATTGTGATGTGTCCTGCACTCTGGGGTGATTGAGAACAGACCCTCACCGCCTTACAAGTACAGTGGTGCCCTGACTTAAGAGCAGCTCGACTTAAGAGCGAAAAACTGTTGGCATTTTAACTGCAGCCTTACAAATTTTAGGTATGGTGTGCGCGACTTACAAATATTTTTTCCATTTTTTTATTTTTTAACTTGTTTTTTCAATTTCTAGATAGGTTCCCTGATTTAAAAGTAGTTCGACTTAAGTGCATGCATTCAGAAGGATTAAATTCATAAGTCGAGGTACAGTACCACTGTATATGAAAAGTGCTGTGACATCTCCCCTCAGTCTTCTCTTCTCAGGGCCAACCATGCCCAGCTCATAAGAACATTAGAAGAGCCCTGCTGGATCAGGCCAAAGGCCCATCTAGTCCAGCTTCCTGGATCTCACAGTGGCCTCACCAGATGCATCTGGGAGCGCACGGGACTAGAGATCTGTCTCCTGATACCACTCCCCTGCATCTGGCCCTTGAAGGACCCCGGTTTTAAGCCTGGAGATGACACACCTCCATCATGGTTTGTAACCTGGGATGAACTTTTCCTCCAGGAATCTGTCCAATCCCCTTTTGAAGGCATCCAGGCCAGATGCCATCATCACCTCCTGTGGCAGGGAGTTCCACAGAGTTCTGTCGGTCTTCCATGAGGCCTAACCAGTGCCGAACAGAGGAGAATTAGCCCCTTGCAGGATCTGGAGACTTACACTTGTTATTGCAGCCTAAAAAAACACTGAGCTTTCCACCCAGGATGGTGGGACGTCTCGTATCCATCACTTGTTTTGTCTTTTGCATTTTTTTTTTGCAAAGAATGAGGAGTCCACATACCAAACGTGAATAAGTACATTTGTAGCCTCAACGGTGACGTTAACCTGTCGCTGCCCAGCAGGGAGCAAAGCAAGGCCCGGCCTTACCAAAAGATTATGTCCCGGGCCCTTCATGGACTATTCATGCCAAGATCAGCCAAGGAGGCAAAAACTTAATAAGAAGAAAAGGAAAAAGCGTGAAGGCGTGTGGCTGAAAGCGAGAGAGGAAGAGAAGTTGTGGAAAACCCAGTAATCCAGCTTTCAGCCAAGGTACAGCTAAAAAATGACTTAAGTGTTCTTGATATATGAATTTGCGGGGAGACCATTTATCAACTTGGCTGCATACCACCCCGGCCGAGTCCCTCAAGCCGAAGAGTCGTGTCATTCCCCTTTGACTGATTAATTAGCCAACGAGGGGACATTTTTCACTGTGAGTCGTGGCGGGTTATTCCAGCTAATGTTTGGTCTCTAATGGCGACGCATTAAAGCCAACTCGGCTCTTTTAGTGACCCAATGGGAAGGAAAGGCGATCCATCAAGGCAGAGTTTCCCCCACCCTCTCCATTTCAGCTTGCGGCCCCCCCCCCCACCAACCCCCCTCGAGAATGAGCGGCCCGAGGTGAGATTCTGCACCAGCAAAAGTGGCAGGAGGGGGACCAGGGCGTGGGAGCGGGAATAAGAATATTCTAAGATGGGCTGCGCTCCGTTTTTAAGTTGCATTGATCCTCTTTAGGTTATGAAAGAGAGCACATAGAAGAGGGCGCAGTTTATCACTCTTGAGCTTTTTAGCCACTGTGTGGCTCAGTGGTTGCAATGCTGAATTTGAAGACCTGGGTTCAAATCCCACCCACCCCGGCCATGACATTCATAAAGTGGGGCATGGGATCAGTCATTCTCTCTCTTCCTGACCTATCTTGCATGGTCTTCGTGGAGAGAGGTAAGTCCACCCACCTGGAATTTGCTGGAGAAATATTAGTCTGCAATTACCACTACCACTGCTGCTACAGCTACATTCAGAGTATGGTTACTGCTATTTAAAATTCCACATGGATTGTCCACCTCCTGGATCAGCAACCAAATTCTACCCTTTGAGACAGGCAGTGGGACAATATTTATCACTTTGTTTGTTTGTTTGATAGGCTGCCTTTCTCCCAATGAGGGAACTCAAGGCGGCTCACAAGACTCAAAATTTATTTATTTATCAAATCAAATCAAATCAAATCAAATCAACCTTTATTGGCATTAGGACAAAATAAAACAACATAACGAGTGAAAATAAGGTACAGCAAGGAGGGAAATCAAACACGGAACAGGTGATTCTAATATATGCATTAGCTACTCAAACCGATGAGGTGGGGAATAGGGAAACCCAGATCCTCGTGCTGCTATAATCTCAGAGGCAAAGGAGGCCACCTTATCCAAATAGGAGGTGACTTGCGTAGAGAGAAGGAACCTAAGCTTAACCAAGTCTTCCCACCCTTGCATTCTATCGAGAATCGAGGATAGATATTTCTTACGAAGTGCATCATGAATTGGGCAATGAAAGAAGATGTGTTCAAGCGTTTCAATGGCATTAGTTTGACATGGACAAATTCTCTGGGAGTAAGGGATTCCATTGAACCTGCCCGACAATAGTGCAGAGGGGAAGGAATTACATCTGGCAAGTGAATAGGCTCTGTGCGCTTCGGGACATGTTAGGTAAGTCAGAAAAAAAGCAGGCTTCCCAGGTAGGACTATTTATTTATTTATTTTAAAATATTTTACCCCACCTTTCTCCTTGGAAAAGGACCCAAGGCAGCTGAATTAAAATTTAATTTAATTTAATTTAATTTAATTTAAATTTAAAATTAAATTAAATTAAAACGTACTGAATTAAAGTAAAAGCAAGATAATTAAAATGCAACTGAACAATTAAAAGCACATAGACATGATAAACTATCTTCTCTATAGTGTGTGGGGATCTTTTGTGGGTGTCGCTACTGCACGTCCAGTGTATCTTTAGAGGACAAGAATGGGTGACATGATTTCCATCCATGCCAATCATCCTGAAGACCCATTTCTAGAAAAAAAAGTTGAAGACTCAAGCTCCCACTTAGAAATGCAACATTTCTGGAAACTTTGAAGCAAGGGGTAGGGGGACTTTGGGGGGAAAATGGAAAAAATGTTTGTGGGGGAGTAGGGAACGACAGGCTCCCCCTCCCCAAGTTTCTCGAAATCTTGCATTTTTATTCACAGGAGTTAGGATAATTCACTTTCAAAAAGTGGGACGTGGGGTCTGTTTACCTTATTTTATTTGGGGGAGAGCTTCCAACTCACTAAATAAGCTGCGCTAGGTTTGAGTACTGCATATGAAGGTTTGGCTGCAGACAAAGGCACCAGCAAGAAAAGGTGGTGGAAAACTGAAGATCTCCTCCAGTGTCTTATTTCTAGAGTCACTGATCTATGACATTCCAAAAAGCCACGCCAAGGACAGGAAGATAAAGTGTCTTCTTGAAATGCTGCCCAGGCAACCTCCAAAACCAGAGATGCTGCAGCTCTCACGAGCATGAGCTGCTGACTGGCTCGCTGCTCTCATCAAGCTCCTGAGTCGTTTGGGTTATCTAGGTGCCAAAGCAAGGCAGAGCTTCTAGGCTGCCCTATAGCGCTCAACGCACTCTCTGGGAGGTTTACAATTTAGTTATGGAGGCTACACATTGCTCCCCACCCTCACCCCAGCAAGCAAGGCACTCATTTTACCAACCTCAGGAGGATAGGAGGGCTGAGTCAAGCTTTACATGGCTATCTGGGATGGATTCCCAGGTGGTGAGTAGAGTTTTGGCGGCAGTACAGTAGGATTCCCCGTATCCACTGATTCAGTTATCCACGGTCGGCAGAGGAGAAAAATTAAATAAATAATTCAGTAGCCACAAAGCAAGCTACTATCACAAACAGCAGCTGTAAAGCAAGCTACTGTCATAAAACAGCAGCATAAAGCAAGCTACTGTCACAAACAGCAGCCGTAAAGCAAACTACTTTCACAAAATAGCAGCCATAAAGCAAGCTACTGTCATGAAAGCAGCAGTTTTGTGGGTTTGTGTGTGTTTGTGTGTGTGTGTGTGTTCTCTGTTAGCCACAGTTTTCATTATCCACAGGAAGGCCTGGAACCAATCCCCAGCAGATGCTGGGACCCTACTGTACTGCAGTTTAACCATAGCGCCAAGAGGCCCCCAAAAGGAAGCTCTCCAAAACTCTTGAATATTCCATGGCTTTGCTGCACTTTGAGTTTATGGTCTTCAATCTATAACACATTTCCCACACAGGATTTGGCAAATCTTACGTCTGGCAACCACCCTGGGACCCTATTCCACGAATGCTAGCGACTGGAAGCTTTTCACCCTACAGCAATATTAAATAAAACAGCAAAGCATAGTGTTCTGCTTACATACCACCCCATAAACCACGCTCTGGGTGGTTTACAAGTTAATTATACAGGCAAACCATTGCCCCTCCAACCCCAAGCAAGCCGGGTACCCCTTTTTCTGACCTCAGAAGGATAAAAGGCTGAGTGAACCTTGAGCTGTCAGAACCCCAGGTTGTGAGCACAAAGGAACCTGCCCTGTATCAGCTTGGATGGCTTGTCCACCTAGTTCAGTATTTTCAGGATCTTCAGCTGGGTCAAATCCTTCTCATCACCTGCTAGCCAGCCATTCTTCATGCTCGTTTGTTGTTGTTTTATTCTTTTTTAGTGTACACCGCCCCGAGTTCCGTTTTGGAAGATGGGGCAGTATATAAATATAATAAATAAATAAATAAATAAATAAATAAATAAATAAATAAATAAATAAATAAATAAAGGGGAGGAAGATGGAGAAGACTGGGTTTTTAAAAAGTAACTGGGTTTCCACCAGTTATTTTTTTAAAACTGCCTCTCCCGCAATTTCCCCAAAAGCATGAGATTCTGGAAAAGTGGGCAAAAAAAAAATCATTATTTTAAAAAATTGAATAGATTTAAAGCACAATTAAAAGTGTGTTTTATTTTATTTTTATTAAAATATTTTTACTTTAAATCATCCCAAAATTTTCAAATTTAAATTTTGATTTAAATTAAATCTATCCCAGATTCTGGGGATGGAAAACAGTCCCTATGAGTGAAAGAATTGTTCAGACTGGAAAAAAGAAGATTGGGGGTGGTAAGATAGCACTTTTCAAATGTTTGAAGGGCTGTCATACAGAGGAGGGCAGGATCTGTTCTGGATCATCCCAGAGTGCAGGACACGCAACAATTGGCTCAAGGTACAGCAAGCCAGATTTCGGTTGAAGTTCAGGAAAAACTTCGTAACTGTTAGAGCAGTACAATAATGGAATGAAATACCTTGAGAGGTGATGAGTGCTTCAACCCTGGAGAAATTCAAGAGAAATCTGGGCAACTGCCTGGCAGATATCCTTTGATTTATATTCCTGCCCCTAGCAGAGCAATGAACTCAACAGCCTCATACAGTTGTCCCCCGCCCTTTCGCGGTTCATATACTGTGGTCCTGGTATATTGTGGGTCCGCAGTATAGTATATGAAAAAAAGGCCTCCCGGGATAAGGAGGAAAGGCCTTCCCAGGCCTGTCAGAGGCCCCATAAGTGCTTCCCCGGAAACAGGAAGTGACTTTTGGTAAACCAGAAGTGACCTCCGGATCACTAGAAAGCACTTTTGGGCCTCCGAGTGCCCGGGAAGCCCCTTGCAGGCCCGTTCGGAGCAGCACCAGGCCTGGGGTAAGTACCAGAGCCCCCAGAGAGCCCGCCCAGTCCCACCCTGACCCAGCATCCGCATATTGCGGATTTTCAATTATCGCGGGTCAGGTCGGTCCCTAAACCCCGCGATAGGCAGGGGTTTACTGTATGCCCCTACCAACGTCACGATTCAATGATTCTCAACCTCTGGGACCTTTAATGAAAATAAAACAGCCCACATTACAATGCCATTGTACAAAATGATAGTAAGGCCACACCTGGAGTATTGTGTACAATTCTGGTCATTACATCTCAAAAAGACATAGTGGAACTGGAAAAGGTGCAGAAGAGAGCGACTGAAATGATTACTGGGCTGGGGGGACCTCCCTTATGAGGAAAAAGGCAACAGCATTTGGGGCTCTTTAGTCTGGAAAAACAGCTCCTGAGAGGGGATATGACTGAGACGTACAAAATAATGCAGAGCATGAGTAAAGTGGATAGAGGGACACTCTTCTCCCTCTCACAAAATACCAGAACTAGGGGACATCCACTCAAACTGAGGGTTGGGAGAGTGAGAACAGACAAAAGGAAACATTTTTTTAACCCAGCGTGCTGTTAGCCTGTGGAACTTCCTGCCACAGGATGTGTTGATGGTATCTAGACTGGATGCCTTCAAAAGAGGATTGGACAGATTCCTGGAGGAAAAGTCCATCACAGGTTACAAATCATGATGGAGATGTGTAATTTCCAGGCTTAAAAGTGGGGTACTTCAAGGGCCAGATGCAGGAGAGTGGCATCAGGAGACAGATATCTAGTCTCTTGCACTCCCAGACGCATCTGGTGGGGCCACTGTGAGATACAGAAAGCTGGACTATATGGGCCTTTGGCCTGATCCAGCAGGGCTCTTCTTCTTTATGTTCTTATGTTCTGCAGGCAAATGATGGGCAACTGCGTAAATCTTTCTACAACAATCGTCCTCCAAATGTACTTGGCCATATTTTCTACCACCATGACTGGCTTGTACCAGGGTGCCCTGGAGTATGTCAGTTTAGGGTATGCCACACCCATAACACCAAACTAAATCATGTGCCGTTTGATTCTCTCCATCTGCATGAACTGCCAACAGATACACCAAATGAAACCTCAAGCAGGTTGCTAGTCCCCATGGTCTCAGACCAAGCAGGCAAGGGCTATAACTTCTGACACCACGTCCAGGGTGAAACGAACGGCCTGGACCCCTACTTGGCTAATATGTTAAACAGCAGGAAATGTGAATCAAGACAGGAAACTTTGAGGGATTGGTAGGGGGAAGTGTTAGTAATCAGGAAATTGTCTGAAGATGACTACTCCAGCTTCCAGAAGTCTGGCTATGTAACGTGACTAAATAAGGAGGGGGATCGGCATAGTGGAGATGTCACGTTCACTGCCAGGCAACTGGCTGTGTTACAGAGCATAATGGCCATTACTAATCGGGCAGCCCATAGAACCGAGAGGCAGGAGACACATTAGAAACAATTAAGTTATAATGACACCTGCAGCTATCCACGCTTGCTCATTACATCCAAGGATGAATTACAGCGCATGAATAAAAAGCTAGAAATTCTCACTACCATAAAGAGAAGAAAATCACAGTACAGTACTTCAGTCACATGATGTCCAATAACAAATACCACCTGCTGCATGTTATCCTTCAAGGCAAACTAGATGGGAAGCATGGCCTGGAGCGTAGAAGAACATTCTGGCTTAAGAATCTAAGCCAATGGTTCGTGGTGGGCACAGCTTCTCTATTTAAAACAGCTTTGGATAAAAAAAAAAAACAGCTTGTGCTACTGATCGCCATTCTATGAGGACATGGCACTTGGAAGAAGGCGGATTCTGATTTTTAAAGACCCCATGCAAATGTGCACCTCCTGTACTTTTAGGATGAAACCACCGTCTTGTTTTAAGTGAGCCCTCAACCACCATCTCAGATCCCAAACTGCTATGCTTTTTTTTTTGAATACTTTCCCCAGTGATAAGATCCTGCCAGGAAATACAGGAGGAGGGAAGAAGGAAACAGGGCAAATAAATTTATTATATAGAACTGGAGAAGAAAGAGAGAGTTGGCTAGGGGTGCGTGTAAAGGGATTCCAGGAAGTTCAACCTGATAGGAACTTTGGGAATGTGTTTTTCTCTCAACGTGATGCGATTTGGCAGAAAGGAAAAGAAAAAAGTTACCAAGGAGCCCATGTGTAGAAGCAAAATTCTGGATCGATCCACATCTTAATGCAACCAGAAAAAACATCCAACCAAGGGGAGCTTCTTGAGTTCTGGATACTTCCAAAGGCTCGCCTTGTTTGTGAACTTCTTAACAATCTGGGGAAGATCTTTTCCAGTCCTGAGAAAGGAGCAGGATGTGTGTGTGCGCGTCTCTCTCTGCATGAAACAAGCTGGCCTCGGAATCAGGCTCTCTCCCAAGAGCCAACTAATGGCTAATCAATATTTCCCAAGGTTTCATGGTCGCTCCGGGCAAAATGCTGACAATTCCACCTGCGATGATGATGCTCTGAGACAGGCATCTATTGTTCTGTCAAAATTTTCGGATCTTATAGGGGCAAGGAAGGCAAGAGGAACCTCCCCTCTGGGGACCGCAGGCTGATTAACAATAGCTTCATTAAGCCTCCCAATTGGTTCTAAGGACTACTGTTAACTGGGGGGAGGGGCAATGTCTGCAGAGAGAAGCGAGGTGGATGTAGGCTTATGACACCCTGGGAATGGAAGTCCAGTGGCTTTTTTTGGGGGGGGGGGAGACAGGACAAAAAATTGGGATTGTCAAAGGAGACCCTGTTGTTACATGCCCTGTCCTCCTGAGAGGCTAGGTTGATGGGACCTCAAGACAGGGCTTTTTCTGTGGCAGCCCCTGGGTAGCATGACTCCGTCTCAAGGAGAATCAGGCTGATTCCATCAAGGCAAACATGAGGCCATGGGCCAGAAAGGCTGCGTTTTGAAGGGGTTTTGGTCACTAAGACTGTTTTTTAAACCTGGGTTGAGAAAACTTTCTGGATCTAGGCTTTTGAAATACAGTATCCAGTCATCTGTTTTATATTTTACCTCTAAATATGGGTGCAACTTGGATCATTTGACACCAAAATTAAGAGAAACTAGAGATGTAAAATTTCTGGAAATTTTGAAGTTCAGAAAAAACCTGCTTTATCCCCAGTTTTTTTCTGGGAAAAAAACAGAATTTTTTGGAAAAATTGAAATAAAAATGCTACATTAGCACTCTCTCCTTTTTACAGCTTGAAAGACATTATGCTACTTCAGGAACATAAAATATGACTATGGACAATTTGGCTTGGCATAAAATTATAGATTGCTAATGACAAAGGACTGTGGGAGTTGTGGTCCAAAACATCTGGAGGGCTGAAGTTTGGACATGCTATAGTTTATCCAAGCAATTACAGTGGTACCTTGTATAAAGGAATTAATTTGTTCCAAATGAAATTATGTTAAGCAAATTTTCCTTTATGCAAATTTCCCATAGGAATGCACTGAAAACAGAGTGATCCCATTTTATGTTGTACAGATTCGCCCCATAGGTGATTATGTTAAGCAAATTACCCCTATCTCCAGAATTTTTTATGTTGTACAAATGTTATGTTATACAAACCGTTTGTTATACAAGGGTCCACTGTATTACAAACAGAATTTACTTTTTAAATAATTTTGATTTGTAATTGTAGTAGCAATTAAATCATCATTTACACAAAGGTTATAAACTAATTTAGCTAAATGATTTGATTTTCTGGAATCAGATAAATGTAAACTCTTACCAAACATACCCACCCACATGCAAGAACAAAAGGGAAATCTTTTTATTTTTCTTGCAACAATAGCATCACCTCCTAAAGGAAGAAATACACCTTGTTCTTGCATTGGAAGGTTCAGTTTGTAACTCAGGACTTGCTTGTCCTCAGAAATTAAACTATTCTGCTACCATGCATATCTTTTAGAAATGATTTGGAAAATATTTGAACACCCTGTCTTAAGATATTTTATTCATCGTGTTAAAATAATCATTCCATAATCATTTTTCCTTTTTCTTTTTCAATTTTCAAAAAATTTTTTTTCGGGAAAAAAAAACCCCAAGAGGCTTCAGGAAAACCACCTGGGGAAAAACTGCTTTTCCCTCCAAATTTCTTTGTATTTTTATTTTCCCGGACCTTCACATCTCTAAGAGAGACCACAAATAAACTCCTTGGCAGTTGTGTGTGAAAACACAAATCTATAATCTCTCATGGGTGGCAGGGTCTGGGTAAAACAGGAGTCCTGTGAAAATATTCAGATATTCCTCTGTGGAATCTGACAACTCTCGTTAATCTGGCCCTTGGATGCTTTCAAATTGCGCTGAATCGGTTTCACCTATCACAAATAAGTGGTGGGAACAAAGGCTAGCCTTTCCTATGAACCAATTCTTTAGATAAATAAAATTCCCCCGACTCTCCTTAACCCGCTTGGTCTGCAGCTGTTTCTGTAGGACAACACACCCATTCCATGGGGAACCCCACACCTACATGTTCCATGTGCATTCCTATATGTAAAAAGGTGGAAGGAATCAAGAGATTAAAAACTTTGTTTTGTAGGCAATGCTTAGGCACCTGATACAAAAATTAATCCTCCAGAGGCTGGAATCCTCCTAGTATGGACATCAAGGTCTTCGCACTTAGTGCGGCTCTTTCTACATTCCATGAAGATTATTCCATGAAGTTTTTTTTGTTTTGTCTTGTTTTTTTTTAATCACAAGGGGCCCTTTTTCACCTCAAGTAAGGTAATGCTGCAAATGAAGGGGGTTTCACATTCCATGCATTCATATGGTTTGTGTGAGTTCTCTGATGGAAACTGCAGCTATGATTCAATCTACATTCCTTGCACTCAAGTGGTTTCCTTCTGCTGTGAGTTCTTTGATGAATGCTGCAGTTGCAGAAGCATTTCCTAAATTCCATGCATTTATGTGGTTTCTCCCCAGCCTGTGTTCTTTGATGTGACAATAAAAAGGCCGGAGTAACTTGCAGTGGCTAATTGTGGCTCGTCGCAAGCGGCTGGGGTGTGTCTCAGCTGCACAGTCAGGCATGAGACTGAGCCCCCCGGTCAATTAGCTGCAATTAGTTCTGGTAAGACAGACACACCTCACTTGAATGTCAATAGGATTTCTGCTCAGTCTGACAAAGGGGTGTATGCTCTCTTAGAGCTTAGAGGAACACTCTGCGGAACCAGCACTAAATTGCCAAGAAAGGGTGACCTTCCCTTCCTGCTGCCTAAAAATAGGATTACTGATTACATTTAAATCCACCCCTGCCTCTTCCTTCCAAGGTACCATACTTTCCCCGAATTAAAATTCCCACAACTGGGAGACGTAGTTCGAGTTGAAAATCTCAGTTTCTTGACGGAGTGGAGGTCCGTCACAAAGACAGCTTGGTCATCCTACCTAGTCCAACATACAGGTCGTCTGCTACACTGGCTCACAATAATTTTAGCAGTTCACAGTCCAGTGTTGTTCATGGTGGAAATGGAGACCAGTGCTGTACAAGCAAACGGGCAACCTAGAACTCAAGGAGAAAACAAATGGGCAACCTAGAAGCCAAGGAAACAACAAATGGGCAACCTAGAAGCAAAGGAAACAACAAACGGGCAACCTAGAACCCAAGGAAACAACAAATGGGCAACCTGGAACCCAACAGAGTATGGCAAGCTTCCTTTCTGGGGAAGCAACTCCAAGAATTCCTCAGCTGGTTGGCATGCTGCCTAGGAAACTCTGGGATCTGCAGACTCCAGAAGTAGCTTTTCTAAGCTCTCATGTACCACATGGTGTCAGGGCAACAAGAAACACCATGTAGTAGAAGACTGAAGAAGAGACAACAGTCGATATCTGTAAGGTTGCATCCTTCTATTTTCTTAGAATCTGGGGTCCTCCAAGGAGAGAGGGTTTTGGCTCCCATCATCCCAAGAAGGAAGGCTGATGGTTCCATCACCCAGAGTTCCTCCACAGCAGCCCCTCATACAAGCAAAATCTGTCCCCAAAAGAAGTCAGTCTGGCTCTACCAAGCTGACCTCCCAGAGAGCAAAGAGAATAATGTGTCTGTGTTGTGTTGTTACAGTCGTGACCAACTCTCCGTGACCCCATGTCCATGGAGTTTTCTTGGCAGGAATACTGGAGTGGTTTGCCAGTTCCTACTCCAGGCGCCTACAGCCGCTGGTATTCCCTGGTGGTCTCCCATCCAAGTACTAACCAGGGCTGACCCTGCTTAGCTTCCGAAATCAGGTGAGATTGGATGTGCTTAGGGCATCTAGGCAGCTAAAGAGAACAATACTATTTGGGAAATTCGGCCTGGTACTAAAAGCAGATTTCACAAAATAGTTTAAATCTGCTTTTAAATAATGTGTTTAATCTTTTTTTTAAAGCTGCTGTTTTTTTTTTTTAAAAACAAACACCTTCAAAAATGGACAGACAGACAGCCTGCCAGCAGCACAGCACTCTACCTGATCTGCAGCCAAGATGATCTCTTATACCACACAAAGAGACCCTGGCTTGAGGCTTACAGCCTTTTGGCCACAAAACCCACAAGAAAGGCAGAGGGGCCTGCTCCCAACCTGGGTGGATAAAACCCAGTGATTTTTTTTAAATGATGTAAATCACAATTCAACTTAAATTGTCAAAAACAAATTCCATTTTAAAAAATGTAAATGATTTAAAATTTTTAACCACTTCTGTCTCCTCAATGCAAATGCAATGCAAATACAAGGGTGATATTTTTATCAGCCCTTTTTTTAAAATAATACAATAGGCAAGCTCTCGTGGGTAAATCCCATGTCATCAAAGTACCAAAAGTCCAAACTTTCATGGCAAGATGGAGTTCGTCAGGAGATTAGATGTATAGTAACATGCTTCATACTACTGCTTGGCTGGAGGCCACCTTGCAGGTCCAAGCTCTTTCTTGAATGCCAGGCATAACAAAATAGTAAAACTGTCTTATTTGGGGGGGGGGATTCTAGATTCTTCCTGCCAGCATGGTTGGGAAGTCCCTGTCCAAAAATGATTCTTCCCAGGTCTGGCTGAAAACAGCCTCTGCAAATAAAACAGCTTTTATGCCATACAACATCCATTCTACATTAGGAAGATCCCTCCATATCATAACAACTTAACAAGAGCCTTACTGACTGAGGCCAAGGGACCATTGAGTCTAGCTTCCTGTCTCTCAAAGTAGCCCCACCAGATGCCTCTGGGAACACATGAAAGAATGAAATACCTGTCTCAAACTGCCTCTGGTATTTTGAGGTGTCCACCCACCCCTTTTAAGCCTGGAGATAACACATCTCATCATCATAGCTTAGCATAAGAACTTAAGAAGAGCCCTGCTAGATAAGGCCAAGGGATCATCTAGTCCAGCTTCCTGGATCTCACAGTGGCCCCGCCAGATGCCTCTGGGAGCAGATGAGACAACAAAAGACCTGTCTCATGACCCCACTGCCCTGCCTCTGGCATTTTGAGGTGTACCCCTCTTTAAGCCTGGAGATAACACATCTCCCCACCAGGGATTGTAACCTGTGATGGACTTTTCCTCCAGGAATCTGCCCAATCTCCTTTTAAGGCATCCAAGCTGGGTGCCATCACTACATCCTGCAGCAAGGAGTTCCACAGACTAACAACACCCTGGGTCGAGAAATATTTCCTTTGGTTTATTCCCGCTGTCGCCACCCTCCATTTGAGTGGCTGGCCCCAGGTTCTGGTATTGTGTGAGAGGGAAAAAGAGCTTCCCTCTATCCACTTTATCCATCCTCTGCATAATTTTGTACACCTCAGTCATGTCCCTCAGGTGCCTTTTTTCTCCTCAGACAAAAGAGCCCCAAATGCTGTAGCCTTTCCTCATAAGGAAGGTGCCCTAGACCAGGAATCATTTTAGGTGCTCTCTTCTGCACCTCTTCCAGTTCCACTATGTCTTGATATGTCATCAAGACTCTCGTCATGACCAGAGTTCGATCCCAGGGGGGTTCAGGTAACCTACATAAGAACATAAGAAGAGCCATGCTTGATCAGGCCAAAGGCCCATCTTGCCCAGCTTCCTGTATCTCACAGTGGCCCCACCCAATGCCTCTGGGAGCGCACAAGACTGGATAGATTGACTTCCTCTTTCTGAGGCTGGCAAATTGAATTACCCAGCTTGCCAGGAAGAGATAGCAATGTGTACCCTGTCTAATGGAATTGCAAGCCCCCACCCCATCCCACCCCGGGAGTGCTTTGAATGCTATGGGGTGGTATATAAGCAGCCAACTTGGCATTTTTGCTTTGTTTTCCTGCTGAACTGCATAAGCCAAGCAGTCCTGGTTAGGATAAATGGTGACATGCGTCCAATCCCACTGGAATGCGGGAATGATAGCAGATGTCGTTTTCTGGTATTATGTAACTGGTCAAGCAGCTTCTGGATAAGGTGAGGAGAAAGGGAAAGAGACCAGCCCCTGGATGTGTCCAAGAGACATAAGGCCGCAGGACTCACATTGTGGAGAGGCTTCGAGACAAGAGATGCCCAACTTGCCAGCCAGGTGGTCCCTGGCTACAGGGCTGGCCAATGTATACACACACAGAACGTGGGTTTGCTGCAAATCGTGGCCAAGCTGGCCTTTGGCCATCAGGAGAAAGCCAGGCTCTGACGGACACCAGGACTCCCCTTATCTCGGGAGGAAGAGATACAGGGACGTTCTGGCCCAGCGTTTCCTTCGTTCTCCAGGCGTGACAGCGATACGCTCCGGGTCTTCGGATTCCAGGCTGTGAAATCGGGTGCCAACCTTCCAGAGAATGCAAAGCCCGCCGTCCGCCTGCAAGGAGGCATGTCTGTCCTGCGAGGGCAGAGGGTGCAGATACCTGGGGGAGGGGAGGGAAATGGGGGAAGCAGTGGCCCTCTGGAACGGTTGCTCATTACTCCCTTGCAAAACCCAAATCAGACCCAAAAGGAGAATGGGAATCACAGCAAAGGCTTCAACTGCTCTGTCCTGTTCGCCTTAGCAGGCAGACATGAGCCACGCAAGGTCAGGGGCAGACACCCCATTGCAATGGGCAGGCTCTTTCCCCTACCTTTGCTTCCTCTAATGGACCATATCCAGAGCCACGTGCAAGAGTGGGTCTGAGCACCTCGAGAGCAGGAGAAGAGACAGCCGAGACCCAGCTCCAGATGTTGGCCTCCACTACGGCAGACCGAGTAGCTCGGCTGCTGATTGCTAGCACTGCTCTCATGCGAATCCTCCTGGACTCTCGCCGGGACTAGCACGTCGATCCAGAACCAGAGGGGCTTGGGCCAAGCCAGCCTCAACAGCCGGGTCCTTGCAGAGGTCGGCAGACCACAACCCCCATCGGCATGCCTACCGGCTGTGATGGCTGAGACCGTAGGGAGGAGAAACCCAAATCCACAGTCCAGAATAAAACTCCTGCCTCTGCCATCTATACAAATAAACCCACCCTCCTCCAGACAGATGGCCACCCTCTTGTCCTCAAGAGAAAGAACCTTTTTAAGTGCACTGCTGGAACAGATGCTCCATCTAACTCGCACAACACCCCAGAGTAACCTCAAGGCTTCCTTCCAAGGAGACCCTCTTCCCCCTTTTAAAGCAAGACATGGGAAACCCCCAGGCAAGGCAAAATAGCCTAACTCCTCTGTGGTCCATTTCTCCCATCAAATATTCTCTTTGAGGAAGGGTCCTGTTAGAGCACAGGGGTGGCTGGGTGACTCCAGTCTCATGAGGGGCAGTGGGTTTACTCTGGCTTCTTGTTAGAACTTTACGAGGGCTATGAGGAGCCCCGTGGCGCAGTGGTTAAATGCCTGTACTGCAGGTAAAACTGTGCTCACAACCTGGGGTTCAATCCCAGGTAGCCAGCTCATGGTTGACTCAGCCTTCCATCCTTCCGAGGTCGGTAAAATGAGTACCCAGCTTGCTTGGGAGGGGGCAATTTGTAGCCTGCATACACTGTAATTAAAAACTGTAAACTGCCCAAAGACTACTTGAAGTGGTATGGGGCGGTATATAAGCAGAACACTAAGCACAACATAAGAACATAAGAAGAGCCCTGCTGGATCAGGCCGAAGGCCCATCTAGTCCAGCTTCCTGTATCTCACAGTGGCCCCACCAAATGCCTCTGGGAGCACATGAGACTAGAGATCTGTCTCCTGAATTCATTCCCTTGCATCTGGCCCTTGAAGTACCCGTTTTAAGCCTGGACATTATACATCTCCATCATGGTTTGTAACCTGTGATGGAGTTTTCCTCCAGGAATCTGTCCAATCCTCTTTTGAAGGCGTCCAGGCCAGATGCCATCACCACATCCTGTGACACTTTACTATGCATGAAATACTTGGTTTATTTTGCAGCTGGTTATTAATGGCTAGGCAGACGAAGACTGAGCCCCAGAAGCCCAGCAATGAAGGAAGTAGAAAAGATCATTCAGCGCGTGGATGGGTCACTGGAGCCCAAGGCTGAGGTCATTTGCACTCTTGGATTTTCGATTTCCCATGGATGGATGTGAAAGCTAGACAGTGAAGAAAGCTGAGGTGGTTGTTGTTGGTGGGGTTAGGGGAAATGGAGGAGTTTTGCAGATTCCCTGGATTGCCGGGAAGACAAATAATTTGGTCCTAGATCAAATTGACCCTGAACGTTATCTGGAGGCAAAACCGGAGAAACCGAGGCTGTCCTACTTTAGGTATATCAGGAGAAGGCAGGATGATGTCTTGGAAAGACAATTGTGCTGGGAAGGTGGAAGTCAGCGGGAAAAGAGGACTGCCCAATACGAGGTCCGCTGACTCCTTAAAGGAAGCCACAGGCCTGAGTCTGCGGGAGCTCAGCTGGGCTACTGAAGACAGGGCATTTTGGAGATCGCTCAATCATTGGGTGGCCATCAGCCGGAAGCGAATTCAAGGCACATAATGACAAGGGCCAAGGGCCTTTCTAGCAGCCGTGCTGCCCAGCACGTAAAACCTAAGCACCCTGTCTTCTCAGCTGCCACCGCTGTACTCAGGTTTTCCTGATCCAGAGACAAACACATATTCCATTTTGTTCCCCAAGGCTTTCACAGCCAGGCTCTGACAGCTGTTGTGAGTTTTTTGGGCTGTTTGGCTGTGTTCTGGAAGTTTTTCTTTCGCCAGACTCTGTGGCTGGCATCTTCAGAGGGCAAGGAGCTCAGGGAACTAGGAGTTCTCTTTGTCCTCTGGGGTATAGAGTGAGTGAAACTGGCACCAGAAAACTAGTCTCACTCACTCTGTATCCCAGAGCACAGAGAGAACTCCAAGTTCCCGGAGCTCCTTGCCCTCTGAAGCTGCCAGCCAGAGTCTGGAGAAACGCCTGGAAGAAAAACTTCCAGAACACGGCCAAACAGCCCCCCAAAAAAACCTCACAACAGCTCATTCCATTCATAAACTTCTCAATTTTCTTGATCTCCCTAAGTATTACTCTTGTTTCTTGATTTACCAAAGCTTTTCCGAACCCCGAGAGAACTCATTGCAACTTATTCTGACAAACCCGCTGAGAATTCCCTCAGGAGATTTAGGTGGGAAGAGGCATAGAAGAGGGTGCAAATGGCCCTACCATTTCACCACTTGAGATGCCGTGTTCCTTGTGCCACCGCTGAGCTAACAAACGTTCCCCACTACTAGTTTTGCTGGCAGGGTTTCTGGGAGTTTTAGTCCAAGAACATCTGGAGACCCTTGGCCAGGAACCACTGTCCGAGGTCATGGTCTATCACTACTGCTTCTTGATCATGCCCTTTGGGATGAACAGAGGGGGATGCCGCGTTAACATGCTTGCCCCCAGCCCTTTCACAGGCAACTGTCAAACACTGCTTCTAATTTTTCTCTTTCGCTGCCACCAACTAGCTTCACTAGTAAATTAAAACCTTCGGACTATTTTTAAGATGAATAAAAATAAAATAAGTTTATTGATTACAAGGTAGAATCAAAATCATTAACGGTAACGAAGTATAAGCAAAAAGAAGAATATAGCTCAAATCCACTAAAGGTTGATTAGTAAGAAAGGTGAATAGATGCACGCCCAGTTCCTAAGTTTAGAAATTCTAAACACTCAGTTTTCCGCACAGACACTCTTAAAATCCTATCTCTTCTCTCTCTAACTTTTCTCCAGAAAAGTGTAATGCCCTTATCTAGCCCTATCTGCCTTTCTCTTAGACAGTGCCGGTCCCTATCTGACTAAAACAGTGCTGAACAGAGCCTTAAATCCCCTCAGGCCACTCCCCCCACACTCTCATTGGTCTACAAACCCACCGATCAGTACAGACACCTCTTATGAATTATTCATTACCACAAATAGACACCACAGGGGGACAAGGAGGCATTGTTTGCAAAATGCACAGACGAACAACACCCATCCTGAGACAGATCTCGGATTGGGGCATATGGGTACTGGTTTAAGACTGATGCACAACACAGCCTAACCATCCTACTCAGAGTCCGTCCTACCACTCCACCAGGACTTTGTTCCAAAGAAAATGGGGCTTCTCGCCGGGCCTTGGTATTTACAGACAGCCTTGACAGGAATGTTTCATCACAAGAACAGGGGACTCCAAGATAAGACAATACCAAACACTGGGGTGGGGGTGGCGAGAACTACCTACCTGCCTTTTCTTGGTCTGGCGCTTCCCAAAAATGCAGGAGAGGTCTTCTTCACTTCGGTTAGAGAGATCTTTGCCTGCAGAGAGAAAGAAAGTACTGCATTTCTAACTCTGAATCCCTTCAGTGAGCTCACAGTACCGCATGCAGCTATTTTTCTGTCCTTCCTTTGCACAACAATCTTGCAAAGCAGATCATGACATTTATGATGAGTTATGAAACAGCAACAGACTATTGCAATACCTCTCACAATAGAGCTTTACCTGTCAGGGAGCCTCTCCCCAGTGTCATCTGCTCGACCTGCCAGATCCTCCCAGGCAATGCTTCTCATTAGGGTAAGGGCAGAATACAATCATCGTCATCGTCACTGAAATTGTACATATCTTGGCATCTGCAAGAGCTCCTTGTCAGAGCCTTTCTCCCCAATGTCATCTGCCCTATCTGTCTTTCTCTTAGACAGTGCTGGTCCCTATCTGACTAAAACAGTGCTGAGCAGAGCCTTAAATCCCCTCAGGCCACTCCCCCCCACACTCTCATTGGTCTACAAACCCACCAATGAGATCCTCCTAGGCAACACTGCTCCAGGTGCCACTCTGAAAGAAACCCGGAAAGTCTTCTATGATGGGTCGGGTCTTCTTCGTGGTGAGGCCGAGTGTGTGGAGCCAGCTCCATGCAGAGCTGCACCAGGATCCCTCCCAGCTAACGTTGAGAAGGCAACTCAAGACCCTGCTTTTTGGGGAGTCCTTCCATAATAGCCCTGCCTGATCCAGGGCCTCTTGCCCTGCTCTCACAGAAAGAATGTGCTTTTGACGCCACTGGTGGGTTTGTTTGTTTGTTTTTACAGTTTTAACTCGTTATGGGTTTATTGATGTTTGTTTTCTTTATTATGCTGTGAACCATCTGGAACAGGGCATTGGACTAATTGGGTGGAATATCAACCCATCCTTCAAATATATAAATAAATATGTCATGGTAGTCTGTTATGTCTTGTGTTTAATTTTTGTTCTCTGGTCCACTGCTACCACGTTTGGTCCTTTTTGTTGTTGTTGGGGTGGAACTGTTTTTCCGGTGGTTTGCTTGGATAGGTAGGGGATTGGGTGCTTCCATGCTTTTATGTCTTTGAACTAGCCAGAGTAGTGGCTTTCCACAAGATGGACAGTATATAAATCAAATCAAATCAAACAATTAAATCATACAAATCCATCCATCCATCTGTCTGCCTGTCTGGCTAAGGGACATCTCAATCATAGAATCATAGAGTTGGAAGAGACCTCAAGGTCCACCCAGTCCAACCCCTGAAGGTAATGTCCTGAGTGCCATGACTCAGTAGGGAATAATAACCACTACTTTCAGATGCATTGCTCTTCACAATTATCAACACACCAGCCCAGCTGCAATTCAGGGAACAGAGGACAGAGAGGATGGACACCTAAATGAGAAAAGAAAATTTCTCCAGAAAGATGGCAGAAACAGCCGCACCCTTTCGTTTCAGTAGGGCTTAAGCAGGAGAAAGAGCTGACTGGATAGTTCAGTGATTGAGGTCTCTGGCTGAGAGTTTGATGCCTCACTGTGCCTCCTTGGGGGGGGGGGAGAACCCAGCCTGGGTGGCCTTGGGCAAACTGCATACTCCCAGGGCAACCCCAAAGGAGGGAATGGCAAGCCCTGCTGGATTGTGCCATTATTTTGGAGCCCAAAGGAAGCACAGGAGCCATCAAAATACTCTTGACTTATGAAAACTTAAAGACAGCTTTGAGGGCAGGCAAGATGTTCCAGGAGTGGTTTGCCATCATCATTCCCCTCTAACTTTAAGAATAACCGCCTGGCAAAGCACATCTTTTGCCGTGCTTGAACTTTTGGGACTTGCTTTGATGAACACTGTGTTGCACTCTAAAGTTTGCCATGTTTTTTTATTTTTATTAGCAGCCTATAAAGGTATCGCCTGTAGACTAGTTTTGCATTTGTGTTTTGTGATGCCCACATGGCTCCCCCGACACCTGTTTTGCTTTGATGGAATTGTGAAGATACCAAGAAATTGCTGGCATTCCCCACGGACCTGGAATGAGCCACATAGACTGCAACCACTAGGTAATATCTCTTAATTCAATCCGGTTCCAATTGGCAAACCTAGTGGGCTTAATAAAATTTACAATTCAAGAATGAAGCATATAGGTCCTCTACATCAACCCTCACCTCCCACTTCCCCCACCAAAAGGGACTTGTATGTCTCATAGAGCCAAATGGAGATGAGTGTGATTGTGTGTGTGTGTGTGTGGGAGATACGACCCATGTTCCTTTGTTTGAAGAACGGGGCTGTGAAACCCAAGGCTAAAGCAACTTCTACAACTGTCCTCCGACTTCCTGCCTCTAAGAAGACTCCTTGCCTGGCATACATCATCTAGGCAAGAACTTTACGAATAACTTCCTGACAAACAACATCTTTTGCCATGTTTGAACTTTTGGGACCTGCTTTGAAGAAGAGTGTGTTGCACTCGAAAGCTTGCAATGTTTTTTTATTTTTATTATCAGCCTCTAAAGGTATCGCCTGTAGCCTAGTTTTGCATTAATGCAGTGGTTCTCAACCTGTGGGTCCCCAGATGTTCCTGGACTGCAACTCCCAGAAGTCTTCATCACTAGCTGAGCTGGCCAGGATTTCTGAGAACTGCAGTCCAGGAACATCTGAGGACCCACAGGTTGAGAACCATTGCATTAGTGTTTTGCGATAGGCATGCGGCTCACCCTCCATTTTTTGCTTTGATGGAACCAGCACTTTGAAATGTGGTAGCCCCCACTCCTGCCTGAGATTCGACAAACTTTTCCCCTCGCCTCATTTAAAAGAGCCTTAAAAACCTGGCTCTTCCATCAGGCCAACTGAGCTAGTTATAACATCCTAGTCGCAGCTCTGCCTTAAACTCCTTTCACTACTGTTTAGATTTTTATTTAGTTTACCTGTAATTTTAACTTTATGTAAGTTCAATTGAAGTCTTGAATAGGATTTTATAACCCACTTTATGATTGATGTTGTGTTGTAATAGCGTAATTATTTGTTTTTTTTAGTGTAGTATATTATAGGTTTACTCTGTTTGATAGTTTAGTTTAGTATATTATAGATTTACTCTGTTTTGTTTAGTTCTGTTGTAAGCCGCCCAGAATAGCCAGATGGGTGGGGTATATGTTTAATAAATAAATGAACAAATGAACGAATGAATGAATGAATACTGAGTTCCCAGGTGGGGATTTGAACTCACATCTCCGCAGCCCTAGTTCAGCACTCTGCCTACTTCACTACACTGGCTCTCCTGCATGTGTGTCTATACCCTTGTTGTGATCTGTTTTGATGGCGCAGGGAAGAAAAAAATACAACTATTATGCTACTGAGTTGAGGTGCCCATTGGACAGTACTATACTTTTCCAACTGAAAATACCTGTCCAAGTTGTTATGAATTTGCTTGGATAGTACACCACAGTTACATGTGCTTTTTAGATTCTGCCCCCATGAAAAACTGCCATTATTTTTTTAATTGAAAGGTCTTTTATGATACTGTTGAAACCAGCCCCCCATATCCATGGGGGATCCAGTTCGAAGCCCCCCCCCCAGATGCTGAAAAACATGTATTATAGAGATTGTTATACAGAACAGTGGACCCTTGTATAACAGTTTGTATAACATAAAATCTGTACAACATAAAAAATTCCAGAGATAGGGGAAATTTGCTTAACAGAATCGCCTATGGGGCAAATCCGTACAACAGAAAAACGGTCGCGATTAGGGATTCCACCATTTTCAATGCATCCTTATGGGAAATTTGTACAAAGGAAAATTTGCTCAACAGAATTTCATTGGGAATGAATTAATTCCTTTATGCAACGTACCCCACTGTAGTAGCAAATGGTACACAGAGCATGGTCTCTGACTCCCTCTAATGACCAGTTCTAGTAGTTATATTGTTGTATTTTTAGCTTCTGGCATCCCTTAGGGACCAAATAAGAACTTCATCTTTAGAAAATACACACACACACACACACACAGTATCTTGCTTTACAAGTACCTTGGTCTATCTGCGTTCTGCAAGACAAGCAAACATTTCTGATCAATTTCTGATCAATTTTGCCTTGATCAACTAGCAAAGTCTTGCAATACGAACACTGGAGCAGGTCACATGATCACAAGTGAGCCAATGATCTGTGTCCCCCCCCCGCTGGATGGTGTGTGTTCTAAACATAGACTTCTAGCTAACTTCTTTTGTGAATGTTGGCATTTTGTGTACAGTATGTGGTCTATGGGGTCCCAGAATGAATCATCTGAGTTTCCATTATTTCTTATGGGGAAATTTGCTTTGCTGTACAAGTGCTTTGGTTTGCAAGCATGTTTCCAGAATGGACTATGCCTGTAAACCAAAGTATTACTGCAGTTAGTTTTTTTTAAAAATTATTTTCATATTTTTCGGATTGCAGATAACTGAATCAGCAGATCTTGATCTGGCACATATGTAGGTCCTATTGCACTTATAAAGCAAGTAAAAATTACACTGATACCTTTCTCTATGGATTGATTTGCTTTATTAAACTCTCTATGGATTGACTTGCTTATTAAACAGAGGCAAAGAAAACACCATATTCCAATTCACATTTTCCCAGAAAAACCACAGCCATGGTCATCAAGCACTGGAAAGGGACCCCAAAAGCTCCACTGCCGATCTGACCCCCCCTCCCCCCCGGTTTCTCTTCCACCTCACCTTTGGCAAATTTCACGTAGTGAACCCGTTTCCTAGAGGTCTTCGATTTCTCTTCCAAGCTGAACGCTTTCTTTTCCTCCATGGGCGCAGCCTCTGAAAAACACCGATGGGGATGTTTCGTGAGCCCCACCTCTTGTTTCTGAAAACCCATATGCCGAAGCGGCCCCATGTTGCTACCCCACCTCGTCACAACTCCAACACCAAAGTCCACCATCTTCAAACTATCCCTCTGAGCAGGGATTAAAATGTGGCCCTTCCTTAGAATTGCATCTGCACTGCAAGAGAGAGGGAGGGAGGGAGGGAGATCCCTCTGCCCCCAAGTCTCCTTTTAATTCATCACTTTCCATGAGCACACGGGCTGCCCTAAAACCCTTCCGCTCGCCTTGCTTCTCTGACAGTTTCATGAGCACAGCAGTTTTGAGAACTGGACTGAACAGGACAGGGCAACCCCCCCCATTTAATTTATTGACTTGTTTAAAATATTTCTATACCACCTTAACATAAGAACATAAGAAGAGCCCTGCTGGATCAGGCCAAAGGCCCATCTACTCCATCTTCCTGGATCTCACAGTCGCCTCACCAAATGCCTCTGGGAGCGCACAAGACTAGATCTCTCTCTCCTGATACCACTCCCCTGCATCTGCCCCGTGAGGTACCCCAGTTTTAAGCCTGGAGATTACACATCTCCATCATGGTCTGTAACCTGGGATGGACTTTTCCTCCAGGAATCTGTCCAATCTCCTTTTGAAGGCATCCAGGCTAGATACCATCACCACATCCTATGGCAGGGAGTTCCACAGACCAACACTATGCTGGGTAAAAAAATCTTTTGTCTGTGCTCACTCTCGCAGCCCTCAGTTTGAGTGGATGTCCCCTATTCTAGTATTTTGTGAGAAGGAGAAGAGTGTCCCTTTATCCATTTTACTCATGCCCTGCATTATTTTGTACGTCTCAGTCATATCCCCCCTCAGGTGCCTCTTTTCCAGACTAAAGAGCCCCAAATGTTTTAGCCTTTCCTCATAAGGGAGGTGCCCCAGGCCACTAATCATTTTAGTCGCTCTCTTCTGCACCTTTTCCAGTTCCACTATGTCTTTTTTGAGATGTGATGACCAGAATTGTACACAATACTCTAGATATGGCCTTATTATCGTTTTGTACAATGGCATTATAATGTTGGCTGTTTTATTTTCAATCCCCTTTTTGATAATCCTTAGCATGGAATTGGCCTTCTTCACTGCTGCCACACATTGGGTAGACACCTTCATTGAGCTGTCCACCAACACACCAAGATCTCTTTCCTGATCCGTCATGGATAGCTCAGAGCTCATGAGTTGACAGATAAACCTTAAGGGGACCCAAGGCAGCTTATGTCATTAAAAGGACAATATTTAGAAGCTAAAACCAGGAATCATACAACTATTAAAAAAGAACTCAACAAGTCAGCTGCATGACCTGATAATCAGAGTAGCCCTGCAAAAGGCACTGCTGCCTCCCTGTGGCTGAAGGGTGGAATTCTACATCAGGAAATATGGCTGCGGGGGGGGGGACGACTCCATGAGTATTGTGGGACTTTGAAGACCAAAACATTTGGGAGCTTTCATGGGTTACATTCTACTTCCTCCGGCACTGTGCAATCGAGAAAAGATCACACTCTCTTAAAATCTCTTAAAGATGGCACTGTATTTCTGTTTTTCTGTTCAGTCTAGCTTTGTTTTAGCCAAAAAAAAAAAAAAACCCTGATAGAGCGATCTTGATGAAAAAAAAAAACTTGGGCATTTCCCCTTCGAGAGAGTTAGAAGCCACAACAAAAGGGACCTTTCAAAGCTTCATCTCGTACCTGCAATGTCTTGTCCGTGGCAGTTGTTCAACTCTGCCAGAAGTTGGTTGAAATCATCCTGGTGGGCTATCCAGTCGTCCTGCACACACACACACACACACACACACACACACACACACAGAGAGAGAGAGAGAGAGAGAGAGAGAGAGAGAGAGAGAGAGAGAGAGAGAGAGAGAGAGAGAGAGAGAGAAAGTGAGAGAGAGAGAGAGACAACTTCCAGAAGGAGAAGAGCACACCAATGTGTGTTCTGACTAACGCCCCATACCACTTCCAGGTCTCCGGAGTTGGATCCAGTTTCATTTTGGAAGACAACTTCCAGAAGGAGAACCCCGGCAGCACACCAATCTGTGTTCTGCTTATATAACGCCCCATACCACTTCCAGTAGTCTCCGGACGGTTTACAGTTTCATTACAGTATGCAGGCTACACATTGCCCCTCCCCCTCCCCAGCAAGCTGGGTACTCATTTTACCGACCTCGGAAGGATGGAAGGCTGAGTCAACCCTGAGCCGGTTACCTGGGATGGAACCCCAGGTCGTGAGCACACAGTTTTACTTGCAGTGCAGGCATTTAACCCCTGCGCCACAGTGCATGGCGTGAGCTAAAGGATGATGTGGAACTGCAGATTTGGAAGGGACCCTGTGGATCATCAAGTCTAGCCCTTGTCAAGTCGGGAAATGAACTCCCAGCTTCCGGCTGCGCAGCCAGAGGCCTAAACCACAAAGCTATACTGCAGTTTTCCCGTAGAGAGCCCTGTTCCCCAGTTCTGCCTGCACAATGAGAATGATCCTGGCACTGGTCATCTTCCACTGATTACAGACTTAATTTGTCTATTATATACATGGCTCACATGCAACGAGACAAAGTCAGATGAAGACCAACTTCAAAAAAGAAAAGATGTTTTCAATCAGTATTGTGAGGGTTCAGTCTTAGCCCAGGCGTCCCGCCCTTCAAACTTTAAAGAAGGCATCTCTTGAAATGAACCAACAGAACTTTTATTGTGTTCATCAGTAACAAAGGAAGTTTTTCTTCTTACAACAGTTTCAACATCTTTAACATCTGTCATGAACGGGTTCTTTCCACCATAAGTAGGGGTTTCTAGAATGTGATCAAATTCCCCACCACCACTTGTGGGAATTCTGCTCCACCAGGGCTCTCCTCCTCCCTCTCCGAAAGCCTCAGCCCCTCCACCTCTATCCCAATCTCCTTCACGGAGGGTTGGGGTTTTCCCACTTGGATCCCAACTTCCGAAGTGAACCTGGGACCAGGGGGTCTCCGCCGGGGTGTACGCAAGGGGTAGTCGGGTCTCTTGGTCAAGTCCTCCCTGGGATCCAGTGTCCCGGCCTCGATTTCCTCCCGGATCTTTATCAGCCATTCTTCTAACTCAATCTCCTTGTGGATCTCCTTACGTTTCCGATTATACTCTCTGTACTCTCCCCCACCCCCCAGTAAGAACACTTCTGGCGGTGGGTTCTGAGTCTGAAGCTTTCAACCTCTTGGTGGGGCATCATCATTTGTTCCCAGTCTCCCGTCCATGGGTTCTCCATCCAAACCCACTCCCATCCTTCTGGAAGCTCCCGTTTCGCTCCCTTTTTACAAGTCGCAAACCCCACCTCCACTGGAGTGGATTGGTCAGCCTTTCCCGCCAAGTCTTTCCTTCTACTTCCGGTTTGCCCCGGGTTCTCTTCCTTCTCCTTCTCCTTCTGCTGCTCAATAATCTTTAGGGCATCATAGTACCCCTTCAGCATCATAACCCTCTCCACAGGTGTCACTGTCATTAGTTTCTCTGGCTCCCCTGGCTTCTCCATCCTCTCAGCCGGACATGCAGGGGGTCCCTCTCTTCCCATCAGAAAAGTTTCCCTCACAAGTACACAGGCAGAATTTAGATAGATGCAGACTGAATCCACGGAGGCATAAGACTATCAATGGCTACTTTATATGGCTAGCCATCAACAAGCTATATTGGCCACCATATATTGCCTTCAGTATCAGGGATAACACACTTCAGTTCCTGGAGGATGAGGGACAAATGGGAACAGATGCATTTCACCAGCCGGCATGGACAAACAGAATGTTGGGACTAGATGGGCTTTCGGTTTGGTCCACCATGACTTTTCTTACAGCATTATAATAGAATCTTTGCCAAGCTTTAGGGTCTGGGAAGCAGCAGGAGAGGACGAGGAAAGATGGAAGAAAACTGGGCATGTTTTGCCTTGAGAAACAGGATGGAGGGGAGACAAGGTAGCACATCTGAAGAATACTTGAAAAGTTCTCATCCAGAGGAGGGGCAGGATCTGTTCTTGATCATCACAGACTGCAGGACACATAATAATGGCCTCAAGCAACAGGAAGCTGGATTTCAGTTGAATACTGAAATCTGTTAGAGCAGTATGACAATGGAACTAACTACCTTGAGATACCGGAGCCTTGACGTGGATTCCCTCAGGATGGTAGTGCAGGCGTTGGTAATCTCGCGGATTGACTACAGTAACACCCTCTACATGGGGTTACCCTTGACCCTTGTCCGGCGTTTGCAGCGGGTGCAGAATGCGGCAGCCAGGCTGGTGGTGGGTACGAGCAGGTACGCCCGTATCACCCCCATCCTGGCTCGCCTGCACTGGCTGCCCGTTGCTTCCTGGATAAGGTTCAAGGTCATGGTTTTGGTTTACAAAACCCTCCATGGCCTGGGACTTATCTATCTGGAGCAGCAGATTCCCCCCAGAGATTAACCTTGTCCAGACCAACCAGAGCTTCGTCCCCCTCTCTCTCAAGAGTGCCGACACCGAGAGAGGCCCGTAGGGCTTCGACCTGGAATCGGGCCTTTTCGGTGGTGGGCCCGGCTTACTGGAACAAGCTGCCAGCGGAGATTAGGCAGGCGGAGTCGTTGCTGGCCTTTAGAAGGGCCTTAAAGACCTGGCTCTTCAGGCAATGCTTTGGGGACCTCTGAGCACACTGTGATGTGGGGTCCCCCTTTTTTTCCTTTTCTTTTTTACTTCCCTTGCCGGATTTTACCCTCGTTGGGTGGTGTGAGGTCTATTTTTCTATTGGGGCCTCATTGGTGTAGCAATTTTATATGAATGTGTATTTATTATGCTTGTCTTTTATTTTATTTTATTTTATTTTATTTTTAAAATTTATTTCTGTGCTGTTTTTGTATTGGGGTTCGACTGTTGGGTAGCCACCTTGGTGATGTGCTGTACACCACCTAGAGTTCCCTATGGGAAAATGGGGCGGTTAATAAGTTCAAATAATAAATAAATAATAATAATAATTTCAAGAGAATATTGGACAGCCATCAGTCAGATCTGCTTAGATTTGGATTTAAGCAGGGAGTCGGACTGGATGACTTGATAGGTCCCTTCCAACTCCAGAATTCTATGATTCCCTGAAATGCACAAAGTTGTCAGCTGGATAATGATTTTCATATCATTTCTCACGCAGTCATTCACGGTGCCAAACCAATACCAAACCATGGTTTGCATTAACCCAGATTCAAGCCCAAACCTTTTGTATGAGAGCTAAATGCAAAAACAAGAAAACTTTGGCAGACTGGACTGGGGTAGGTGGGTGGGTGGACTAGCTTAAAAAAAAGAAGCTCTGTTCCTGCCAGGAAGCAATAACGTATCAGAAAATAAGAAACCTCAAACTATTTCTCAGTTTGCCAACAAAATAGAAATAGCCTTCTTTAGTACCCCTTGCTGATTGCCACCTCACTCAACAGAGGTGCAAGTTTCAGATCCAAGGGCATATATTTCAGGCCTGGCAAGACCCCCCAATGTAACAACTTGTAACAAAAATTGTATCCCTGGGTGTGACTGCAAAAGTACAAAGAGAAACTTTGTATTAAGGCTTTGAAGGAAAACAAAGCCCATCTGGTACTGATGTTTTCTGCTCAAGATGTAACTTATGATCCTATAAAAATGTATCCATCTGAACCTGCAAGCTGAGTGTGGCTTTACCCTATGCTAGGTTTTACCTCTAGCCTTGCTAGACTTATTTTTCCTTTTTGTTCTTTGGGTTACGAAATCCAGTTGAAATGTTGGTTTCCAGTATTGGTTTGCATGTTGATTAAAATCCACGCTTCACTTGTTTGTGTATCATACTACTCCTTAATTTTAATCCAGGTTTGGTGTGACATTTGAACTCAGATGGTGTCTTACTGCTAAATCACAACCAAAATTAGCTAAATGAATGCAACACAACAAACTTTGCGTCCTTCAACCCCAAACCACTCCAAGTTCTGCACACTCAGAAAAAGAAAAATATAAGCAAAAAACAAACAAACCAAAAAAACAAAAACAAAAACAAAACAAAAAACGGAAGAGAACTATATCTTCTTTCCAAGGCCTTTTGCTGCAAAATAATCTCCTTTTATCTGCTAATTCTCCACGGTAGAATCTGCTTCGGTTAAACCCAGGGAGGGATTTGAAGTGGCTGAGATTAATGGTGATCACATTTTAAAATGTAAATAAATTCTGAATTCTAAATGTAAAGGTGCCACTAACTTATAGGGTAGGAGCCCCGTGGTGCAGTGGTTAAATGGCTGTAAATGCAGGTAAAACTGTGCTCACGACCTGGGGTTCAATCCCAGATAGCAGGCTCATGGTTGACTCAGCCTTCCATCCTTCCAAGGTCAGTAAAATGAGTACCCAGCTTGCTGCGGGGGGGGGGGAGCAATGTGTAACCTGCATACTGTAATTAAAAACTGTAAACCGCCCAGAGACTACTTGGAGTGGTATGGGGCAGTCTATAAGCAGAACACTTTGCTTTTGCTTTTTGTCAATCGGTTTCACTCACCCCATGGTTGGCGGACGCTCCTAAGCCAAGAGTGTTGTTCTTGAGTTGAACTCGGACGTGCTCTGGGTTGCCTTGTTCCTGAGCTCCGAGGCCCTACAAGAAAGAAAAGGAAAGCTGTGAATTCTCTCTTGGTGAATCTGACTGTTGCTAGGACTCTGAATACCACCCATTTCATTTCATTTCAGTTTAGCTAAAAGCCTATTGTGGAAAACAGCATGCATTAAGAGTAATCCTGACAGCATTTTTCAGTCTTCTTTGGCTGGCCACTGGGCCACATGGAGCCCAGAAAAGATCTCACTCTACATGTATATTTGAACTTACTGGTTGTACAAGTCAACAACATAGGGGTTTACAGTTTTTATCTTATATTTCCACTTAAAACACACACACACACACACACACACACACACACACAGAGAGAGAGAGAGAGAGAGAGAGAGTGCCCAGGGAAACAAACAGACATCATTTAAAAGAAACATAAAGCAAAACAGATTTAAAAACCTAACTGCAATATTATTTAGAATCCTCACAATTAAAAAGGAAGAAAAGCAAACAGTGTGCTGCTTGTTTACTACCCCACAGGGCTTAAAGCACTCTGTAGGTGTACACTGTCAGTATGCAAACTACAATTAAATGTCCTATTAAGTTTTCCCTTCCCAAAACACAGCCCATTCTAAAAGATGTGTCTTGATCCCTTTCCTAAAAGCAGCAAGAGTGGGAAGTGAAGGCAACTTTGTCAAGATGGTATTCCAGAGTGTAAAATCTCTCTTTTGATGATGCAGATTATCCATTTTCCAACTAATCATATCACGTCAGCCAGGCATGTCCAAACTTCGGCCCTCCTGATGTTTTGTACCACAACTCCCAGACCTCTAAGCTTAGATTGCCAATGACAAAGGACTGTGGGAGTTGTAGTCCAAACCATCTGTAGGGTGGAAGTTTGGACATGCCTGACATAGGCAATAGCAGATCCAACGCTTCAAACCAGCAAGTCTCTGGCAAGTATGGGGGCCAAGTGTAGCCTTATGTGATAGGCTGCAGCTGGCATGGTTAAGAATGAAAAATTAAGGCTATTAATGGCAATTAGCCATGACAGGCAAATATTCCTCCATGCAAGAGGCAATATACCCCTGCACAGTAGCTTCTAGGTGTATAGAGATAACCACTTTGGTCACACCCTGCCCCTGGGTGTCCTGAAGGCTAGTTGTCCTCAACCTTTGGGACCCCAGAGACTTTGATCTTCAACACCCAGGATCTCTGGCTCCTGGGCACATGGTCTGTGACTTTTGGGATTTGAAATACACAAGAGCCTGAAGGCCAAAGTTACAGAACTGCTGCCATAAATATCTTGTAGGGCACTGCAGGAAACAGGACACTGGGCTAACTTGCCTGTAGTCCAGGCATGTCCACACTTTGGCCCTCCTGATGTTTTGGATCACAACTCCCAAATTCTAAACTTAGATTGCCAATGGCAAAGGACTCTGGGAGTTGTGGTCCAAAACATGTCAGTCCCACCAGCTTCAGGGATCTTCTTATCCCCCTTATGTGGAAAACGGGGGAGCCAGACTGCCCATAGGAGGGGATGGATTGTGCCCTGCTTTTGTCATAAATACTTCATTTTACATTATTCCAACTGCTCCTTCGTAAATTAGCAAGCTTGAAGGCACAAAAGGGAAGCAGGGGGGAATGCAAGGAACTTGGATAAGTAAATTTAAAGAGAAATAGCTGAGGGGAAAGCGATGAACAGGACAGCCTGTTCAAAGTTATTTCTTGTTGTTGATGATGGATCAGTTGGCTGAGAATAAGGCAACTTTCTATGTTTCTTTTTGTTCATGTTGGGACATCAGGGTGTCTTCAGTTAAACCAGTGGTTCCCAACCTTACTAATGCTGCTACCCTTTAATACAGTTCCTCATGTGGTGGTGACCCCTTGCCCTGCTTGGAAGAGGCCACAAGCCCCCTTGGCAGACCATTGCTGTAGGTGCCCTAGAGAACTTCCCTCTACAGCAGTGGTTCCCAACTCAGGGGTCGGGACCCCTATGGGGGGGGGTCAAATGACTATTTCACTGGGGTCACCATGAGCCAGTGAAGAAAAAGGCACAAACAGCTTGCGTCTGGGGGAGGAGGAAGAGGTGGGAAGAGTGAGTTATAGCTTGATAGGTTGGAGGGGATGTCAGTCAATGGCACCAGAGGCTGCGATTGGCTGAGGGTACCTGTAGAGGGAAGTTCTCTACCTCCCCCTGGCACCTGTGCCCATCTCCCCCTCCCCACCCCCCACCCCGGGCCTGCCCAAGGGGGCTTGTGGCCTCTTCCTAGCAAGGCAACTGGGGTTACCAGCTTGGGTCAGGTGGGATGAGGAACTGTATTAAAGGATGGTCACGATTGGCATTAGGAAGTTTGAGAACCACTGCTTCTAGCAAAAGGCACCCTGAGGAACAGCCAATCGCAGCCAATCGCAGCCTCTGGTGCCATTGACTGACATCCCCTCCAACCTATCAAGCTGTAACTCACTCTTTCTCCCCCTTCCTCCCCCCCCTCCTTCAGACCGAAGCCGTTTCTGCCTTTTTCTTAACTGGCTCATGTTGACCCCTGTGAAATGGTCATTCGACCCCCAAAGAGGTCTCGACCCCCCAGGTTGGGAACCACTGAGTTAAGCAAAGTGTCTCATTATGTGGTATACCAAAGCAAGGTGGGTCTTGTGAACGTTATGCTCTCTGTCCTGCTTGCCTCACTCTCCCCCTCAAACCACTAACTGCCTCCCATGTAGCTTTACCTTGCCTTTTGACCATCCCATTTTTTCCAACATCTTCTGGCCAAATTTCGAGTCATCGTTACTCCATGCGCTGTTCCGGGGATCCACAGACCACTTCTGCTTGCGACGAGCTACAAAAGAGATGGAGGGTAAAATTAGAGTTCCATAGCTAGCCAGTGAGAAGTTCTCTCTGGCCATTTCTCCTTATCAACATTTCCTTCTTTAAAAATATGCAATGAACAGGCTCAGTCTGGGGACATAAGGGCACTAGGAACGAACCTGGAAAATAAGACTTAGAGTACCAAGTAGATAAGCGGGATATAAATATAACAAATAAATAAATAAATAAATAAGACTACGAAAGGAACTCAACTTCTACCAAGTAAGACAGACTAATGGAGGGAATTGGGAGAGATCTAATGTTCAGGGTCAGTCACCTCAAGTGTATTCCACAGTCTTACTTCTCCAAATATTTGGTTTTCATTAACACAGGTAAAAATGAGAACTGATAAAGTGAACCACTTCATGATCCATTACACAAAATAGGAGGAGGGGATAAACATTGGCTTATATTTTTTACATGATTCATAGTTTTAAGCTGACTTTAGTGACTGATTTGTGTCCCACTGAGTAGTTTTAATTAGAAATTTAGAGCAGAAGTGAGCTAGCTCAGGACATCCCACCCCAGAAGAAGGGAATGGTAAACCACTTCTAACTATTCTCTACCTGGAAAGCCCTAAAAAGGGTTGGCATAGTCAGAACTGACTTAATGTACATGATGATGTAAATGCCAGAGCTGGCTGGGGAGTTCAGTGGCTTAAGTACATGGCTGTGGACTAAGAAGGTTGGGGGTTTGATTCCCTACTGAGCCTCCTGTGAATACAGCCAGCCTGTGTTGCCTTGGGCCACCTGCATAGGCTGTGCAGCCTGTGTGGATTTGGGCCAGGACAACCCTAGCAGGAGGAAATGTCAAACTACTTCTGAGTACTCTCTATTTGGAAAGCCCTAGAAAGGGTTGCCATGCATCAGAATTGACTTGATGGCACACAATGATGCAAATGTCAGTTAAAACTGCCAGAATGGAGAACTGCAGGATTTATAGTCCAATACATGAGGAAATTCATAAATAGTGTGCCTGTGAAAATTCTCAGTCATCCAGGTGAGTTTCTTCTGGAAGTTGAGTCATGGGAACTGGACTTCTTTTCTTGAGAGATCGAAATTTTGTTACTCATACAAGCAACTTTGTCACTCTCATTTGTCTCACTGACAAAGCTGCTTTGATGAGTAGTGAACTGTTTCAATCTCTCAAGAAAAGCACGCAACTGTTTTACTCAACTTCCAGATCCATCCCGTGTTCAGCATCTTGGATTGGCCTCCAGACAAGATGGGTGTGTGTGTGTGTGTGTGAACAAACCTCCAGGAGAGCCCAGAACAGATTTACTGCCATCCCAAAATCACCCTCCCCAACACTGAAACCAAAAAAAAAAAAGGGACTGCACCTTCCATAGTTCCACTGCCTCCATCTTGTGATTTTGGGGTTTCCCAGAACTACATGGAACCGACTGGATGGAATTGGAGAATCATATAGTTGGAAGAGACCTCAAGCGCCGTCTAGTCCAACCCCTTGACATGCAGGAATATCATGTAGGTATTTGGGAACCACAGGTGTTCAGTTTTGGGGAAAGGACCTTAAAACGGGTTTGCTGCCACAGAATAAAATGAAAAGAGGAAGCCCACCCCATCCCAATCTGAGGTCAAGAGGCTCCTGCCTGCTGGTCCCGAAGGAGGCATGTGACTCTTCCCAGCTGGAAACAAGGTTGTTTTGAAGTGTGTACGTGAGCCGTGGCACTTTGCTTAAAGGACTGGGACAATAAAAACACCACCCTTGACTTCAGATGCAGCCTCAGAACACCTAAGCTCCAGGCCTCAACTAAGAAACTACCTGGCCTATTTTCCATCTTGCCAAAGACTTTACATCTAAGAAATAACTCCTGGCAACTCCATTTTTGCCATGTTTTACCCTGTTGGTACAGCTTTTAGGAAGAGGGATTTTGCCCTCAAAATATTAGCAACTTTTTTGTTATTTTTCTAGTAGCCTAAAGGTATCACCTTTTGTATAAGGTTGTTTTGTATAAGGTTGTCTTGGTCCAGCCCAGCCCGGCCCTTTCGAGGAAGCAACAGCCCAGGCATCTGAAGAAAAGCCAAGCTGGGGGGGGGGAGGAGGAGATCGGGTGCTTATTTTATTTATTTATTTTGAATATTTTACCCTATCTTTCTACTTGGAAAAGGACCCAAGGTGGCTTACAATAATGAGGGTAATAATGAGGGTTCTGTACTGCTCATTCTACGATCATTTTCATTAAAAAAAACCTCCTTCATCCACTCCTTTTGAAGAAGAGGCATTGTTCAGACACTGATAATTTGAGTTTTCTGAGGCTATTGTGACAGAAAATGTGGCAACTTTTTTAGCCCAGTTGGTCAGGCCTGCAGGCAGAGATGCACCGAGCTGTTAGTTTTGTAATGTATTGTTATCTTTTTAAATCTGCACTGAAATTGTGCTGTTTATTCTTTTTTTTTGTATGCCAATAAAGGGTTTTGATTGATCGATAATGATGAGCAATATATACAGCCCAGAACATTTAAAACATATTCAAGTTAAAGAACAGGGAGTTTGAAGAGGCACCTTAGAACATTAAAAGGTAACATTAGAGCTATAAAGAGCAAGAAGAAAAGAAAAATCCATTATGAGGGGTGAAAAGCAACATCGAAAGCACTGGTGTTCTTATTTAAAGCTCATAGTACTGTATTTCCAGACTGCATACAGTTGTGTAGGCAAACATTTCGTGGGGAGAGAAAGAGTTTTTATCTTCCCGGCTCCGCAGCGCCTTCCCCCTCATTGTCACCCGCCGGCTTCCTACTCACGCTCTGCCAGCATCGCCATCTTGGAAGAACACGTGGGGGCCTTCTCGGCGGGCAGTCGCAACATGATGACGTAACCGGTCATCTTGGGTGGGGAGGGTGAGGTAGGGGGCTTGAAAGGGAGATAGGCGTCCTGGAGGAAGCCCGTCGAAAGAAAAATGCGGGGAAAGCAAGAGAAAGAAGAAACCACCGTGCCTCCGTGTAGAAAAAGTTGAGCAGTGGAGAGGAGGAAAAATGGCCAAGTAGATGGCGGAGGCCTGTCTCGGGCTGTCCGTGGAGGAGGGACGCCGAGCAGGCAGGAGGCTGGACAGCAGGAGGGCAACGGCCACCAGCCCTCGCTTCCAGTAGGGCCAGTGGTGAGGCATGATGGGAGATGCAGTCCACACCGCGGCGGGAGGGGGAGGGGGAAGGTCAGGTAGCTTCTGGCTCCTCCATCCCAGGTCAAGGATGGAGGGTGGAGGCAGCGCTTGGGCGGCTGCTGGGGACACCCCGAATGCCCCCCCCCACAAGTGGTGTCCCTGGGGGTGCTGGATGTTGTAGTCACCAGGAATTGAGGAGGGTGGCAGTGGCACACATTCTTTCATAGTTTCACACACATGGCAATTATTTTGGCCCCTCTATAATGGAAGGAAGGATCCCCCTTATCCACGGATGCATTTATCCACAGTCAGAAAATAATGAATCATCCTACATCTCTCTCTCTCTCTCTCTCTCTCTCTCTCTCTCTCTCTCTCTCTCTCTGTGTGTGTGTGTGTGTGTGTGTGTGTGTGTGTGTGTGTGTGTGTAAGATCACATATATATGTATATAGAGTAGGAAATGGCAAGCCACTCCAGTAGCATTCCTCCCAAGAAAACTCCATGGACTGTAACGACACAACAACAACAACAACAACAAGAAGTGAATTATAACACGCACGCACGCGCGCGCGCACACACACACACACACACACACACAGGGACAGAAAGATCTAGGATTAATATGTACAGTATTTTAATTTTGATTTGTAGATTTTAATTTCTAGGAGTTCAATATCTGAACTGGCCACTAGAGGACATCAGAGCCCATGCAATGCGTAACATTTTAGGAAGTGCTCTGTGTGGCAGCATAGGACAGTGATGGCAAACCTTTTAGAGACCGAGTGCCCAAACTGTAATTCAAAACCCACTAATTTTTCACTAAGTGCCAATACAGCCATTTAACCTGAACACAGGTGGCTGTGAAGGGGCGATGTCAGGTGCCCACAGAAAGGGCTCCGAGGGCCACCTCTGGCACCCGTGCCATAGGTTTGCCCACACTGGCACAGGAGCAGCAAAGGACCATTCCCACTCCCACCCTCCCTGGCCAGTAGGTCCACTCACCTTTCATTGTCCAGTGAGAAGCTCGGCCTGCCCTTCCCCACGCCTTTCAGCAACCAACTCCTCTGACCAGCAAGCAGCAGGAGGGTTTCCCCCTATAGAAGTAGTCAGCTGCAGGGAAAGGGTGGGGGGAAGGGCAGCCTGAGCACCTTGCCAGACTGGAGTACCACCAGGGAAGGAGAACCCCAGCATCGTCTGATGAAAGGTGAGTGGGCCATCCAACCAAGGTGAACTCAGGGATGGGTCTGCGCAGTGCCTCTGTTGCCACACAGTTCACTTTGTAAAAAGTGAACCCTAACCCTAACTCATCACACCTCCCTTCCAAACAACCTGAGCAGAGTTGGGACGAGTGCTTGCTGGCGCGGTTTGGGTGGGTAGAAGGGAGGTGCGGGCATGCTTGAGTGGATCACCCATTCCAAGGGCCCGAGCGATCGTGCCATCGCCCCCTTCCACTGGCTCGAGCTGTGCCAGGTGGTTGCTGGTGCGGCTTAAGTGGGCATGCTCGCCTGGATCGCCCCTTGCAAGGCTCGAGCGGGTGCAAGGGAGGTGTGTGCATGCTCAACCTTCTCATAGGAATGCACTGAAATCCGTTCCCTCCGGAATGGATTTATTGATTTTCAATGTATTCCTAAGGGAAACTGCTGCTCTACTTACATTTTTTTCTACTTACAAGCATTAAATTCTTAAGTAGAGGTACCACTCTATCTATCTATCTATCTATCTATCTATCTATCTATCTATCTATCTATCTATCTATCTATCTATCTATCTATCTATCTATCTATCTAAAAACATTTTCCTCTGCCTTTCTTACATCAAGGCAGCTTACATCATTAAAATGTAAACTTTAATGTTAAATGTAAATTTTAGAATGTGAATTTGACAATGAACCATTAAAAGACCATTTAAAGTTAAAAAGAGTAGGAATACATATAGCAAAAGGAATGGAGCAACTGTTACACTGAAAAAGAATAAACAAAAGCCAATTACTGGGGGAAAGCAACAACAACAACAAAACACATCCAAAGCAGTAGTAACAGCCATCCCTTTGAATATTCCTGGTCAAGCCGCCATTCACTCAGGGAAAGCTTGCCTGAACAGAAGAGTCTTCTGTTGATTGTAAAGGATAAGAAAGATGGGGTACTAAGAGAGGTGGCCCGCCTGGTTCTTGGTGGGATTGAGTTCCACAATATGGAATATCTTGATCGTGCATCCACATTTATTACTAGATCAGCTACACGGCAGTTTCCAGCTCTGCAGTTCTGTGAGGATGATGATTATAATGATGATGATACATGATTTGTCCCTTGCCACCTGTAGCTCTTTCAGCACCCCTGTTCTTGGTTTAGGTTACCATTAAATATCTTTTTTTTGTAAAGATTTATTTTTGCCTCTCCCCCGTTCTCCATTTTTTGCTATAGTTATTATTGCAATTTTAACATTCTTTTTAATTTTTATTTTACTGTATATAGTTTTGTTCCTATGAGCAATTTTCCTATGATGAAAATTGGGTTTAGGCTTCGAACTTTATTTCTGTAACACTTGATAAGTAGCAGACAAAGGTGGGGGGACTCAGACACAGTCTGCTACTTATCAAGTGGCCCTTTCATCAATCCCCAGACAAATCAGAAGCACTTCACACCTCCACCAACAAGGCCATAGCTAATGACTCATACTTAATGGGTGTTGGGAAGGGTTGCACAGTTGGGACTTTCACACACCCTAGGCCAGTGATGGCAAACCTTTTAGAGACCGAGTGCCCAAACTGCAATTCAAAACCCACTAATTTTTTTGCAAAGTGCCAACACAGCAATTTAACCTGTATACAGGTGGCTATGAAGGGCGATGTCGGGTGCCCACAGAAAGGGCTCTGAGTGCCACCTTTGGCACCCGTGCCATAGGTTCGCCATCACTGCCCTAGGCCAGTGTTTTTCAACCACTGTTCCGCGGCACACTAGTGTGCCGCGAGATGTTGCCTGGTGTGCCGTTGGAAAAATTGAAAAATTCGAAAGATTTTTTTTAAAAAAATGTCGAATTGTCGCCCACTAGGCGGGCGCTGGACTGTGTCCTGGGTATGAAGGAGTGGGGTTTTGACCCCATTGGGGCGCCATTGGCGCTCCTCAGGGGACACCCTGCACTTTCTGATCTCCGGGCTGTGATTATCAAGACCCCAGCCACCTAATGAGCCAGTTTAGATCATGGTCCACCTATGAACATATTCAGGCAGGAGGAGATGGACGGAGACCAGGACTCTAATGGTGGTGTGCCCTATTTTTTTTGAAACAAGCCCTTTTGTCCAACTGCCTGAGGCCCATTATTCAGACCAGAGATGCTATTGAAATCAAGATGAAATATCAGAAATGGAGGAAACTAAAATGGAGGACTCACCACTAACCTTCCTCAGACTGACAAAGTTGCTTGGATGAGTAGCGAAACGTTTTGATCTCTCAAGAAAACAAGTCCAGTTGCCGTGACTCAACTTCATGGAGAAGCTATGTGAATCTTCCTCTGGGTAGGAGACCAAGGTAGGGCCTTCTCTGTGGCAGCTCCCAGGTTCTGAAATATTTTCTCTCAGGAGATCAGGCTGGCCCCCTCCTTTTTATCCTCCCAGACAGCTGAAGACTCATCTTTTCAGGCAGGCTTTTAACAATCAAAATTGAATCCTGCAGATCTTTTTAAAGTTATATAGTTCTTAACATTTATTCACTTTTAATTGTGCAATCACATTTTAATTCGTATACGGTTTATTAGTTTTTAAAAAATGATTATTATGTTTTTAATTTTTTTCTTTTAATATTGTGAGCTGCCTCAGGTTCACTTATGAGGTGAAAGGTGGCCTATAAAACAAACAAACATTTTCTCCAAGTTTATTTTCTGAAGACTTTACCACAATTTGGTGGATTCATATTTAAGATGGAAAGAAACTGGAGAATTTCAAATCAAATTGTATAATTAAATAAGGTTTGGGGATGAATATTTACTAAATTTTCAGTCTTTTTTTTAAAGTGTCTGTTTTAAAAATATGTACCAAATTAAGGTTCAAAATTTATGTTAAGTTCAATTAGAATTCAAGGTGTTATATATTGCTATTTTTATTGGGGGTTAATTTCAAACACCATGAGATATTTTGATTACATGAGAAATGTAGCTAGTATAACTTTTGATTGGTTTTAAATTGATTAGTTGGAATAACAGAAGCCGAGAGAATTTAATCAATAAATTGGAAACAAAAAAAGGGAAAACCTTTCTTAAAATAATGTGATTATGATATTGTGTATTTATTTTTGAACACCTTATGAATACAAATGCTTCTGGGTACCTTTGTTGTATGCAATTATATGATAACTGGTTTTTTTTTCATGAGCTGCAGTTTTTCCCTCCTCCATTTTCCCTTTGTGTATCCCACATTGTTTGTGAGAAAATAAATAAATACATAGTTAAGGGGGAAATGATGGAAAGAAATGATTTGAAAGCTTCTAGCAGATGAAAGAGGAATGCAGTAATCAGATTTACACATCTCCGCAGAGATCTGTGCAACGTCAGATATGAAACAAATAGCTGATATTTATCCAAGGCACTCCACTTTTAGGGGGTAAATATTCAGGTAGAATCAAGCCTAACTCCTAAGGCAGGACATTAAGGAAACCTTCCAGCAAGGACGGGTACTCACTTGAGTTGGCCAACTTGCTGTCAACTAGAACTCAAGTTGCACCGGTTAAGTCTCTGTATGACCTGAACTCAACTCATGACCCACCCTCACTTTTTTGTGGAGGTGGGGTGGGGGGTGGGGAAACCTTGGTTTTAGTCAGGGCTTTGGACTTGGACCCAGACTTGGGAGTCAGATAGAAAGACATCCCTGCCTTCCAGACAGTAAGAGCTGTTTGTCAGTGGGGTGCATCTCCTTGGCTGGACACCTTTCAGGGATGCTTCAGGATTTGATGCCCTGCATGAGATGACCTTTGGTTTTCTTCCATCTACAACCTCTACAAGGCTATGATTCCGGCAGGAAACACCCACACCCACACCCACACATCAGCAATAAATCTGTTGCATTAATAAAACTCAGCTTCTCTAGTTTCTGTGGCTGTCAACAAGAAAGAATTTCATTTGGTTCCTTCATTTAATAAGAACTGTTTAGAGACATACATTTATTTATAAATCTGGCAGGAATAATTTTTTTAAAGGTCCAAATCCAGTTGATAATCTGAACTAGAGCAAACCCACAGAGCCAATGGAATTTACATGAGTGTTGATTCATCCCTTATTAGTCAGGTCTCTTGTAGTTCCTAAATGGGACCAGCCATCCGGTGTAGGCCTTTGCATGTGGGAAAACGGACAGATTCATCCATCCAACCAAAGGACTTCTTAGGTCTTCTTAAAACTCTGTCTCTGAAGCCCTGCATACTCACCCACATGTGTGAAACTACATTTAGATGCCACTTGTTGCTTTTTCTTTTTCTTTTTGACAGGTTTCTCATCTTCCGCAGATCTCGGGCAGATATGTCATCTCCAGGTGTGGAAGCTTCTACAGAGAAGATGGTGGAAAATCTGGGCCAGTTTGTTTTTGAGAAGAACTTACCAACATTTGCAATTTTCTTCCTGTGTTTGATGGAGCAGGCATTTTTAGCAAGTCAAATGTGGGTCAAAAATGAGTGACAGACCTTCTCATTCCAAGTAAGGTATTCTTGTTGGCTTCTTCTACAATGCCTTTGGATAACATACCCTGTAGCAATATTTATTGTAGACCAGTTGGTCCCAACTCCTTGGGTTCCCAGATGATTTAGGGCGTTTATACACGACCCCTAAACTCCGGGGCAAATGGCTCCCAGCTCCGGAGATTAAAAATCTTTAACCCACCAGCTCCGGAGTTAAGAGGAAATTAAGTGCGACCCCGCCCACTTTAGCGCGTCCCAGCGCAGCTTTCAGGTACCTGCTTTTTGGAGGTGACAAATATTTGATCCGGTGTAAGGATAGTGAGTGTGGGGCTCTCCTGGCTTCTGTTTGTTCTTTTTTTGCGCCCCGCCCCTTTAAGAGATCTGAATGCTGCCGGGAACAAAACGGAGGTAAACCGGCATTCTTTTCTTTCTTTTTTCTCCCTCCCTCAGGCAGCCAGCAACCAGGAAGTGCGGAGGGGGGTGGGGACAGAGGAAGAGCGACGAACCCCTAAGATCTCTGGTCCGAATTTAAGTGGCCAGCGGATCTTAGGGGTCGTGTAAAAAGGCCCTTAGATTATAACTCACAGAAATCCTGGCCAGCACAGCTAGTGGTGGTAAAGGCTTCTGGGAGCTGTTGACCAAGAATATTTGGGGACCCAAGGTTGGGAACCCCCTGCTGCAAACTAAGCGTTCCAATGATCTGATGAAATGTGGCCAGTGGTTATGCAACATCCTTCATCTTGTTAAAAATGTTTCTGGTTATTTATCTTTCCCTAATATTTTCATTTCTTACCTCCACTGGAAGCCCGTGAAGTTCTTGGTGGGAAGAACCAGGTGAAGAAAAATAATCACACGCACACAATGTTATTATTATTAAAATGAACTGTTTATATTATCTCAGTTGAGTCAATACAGTATAATGTATTAAAATGGAAAGGTACAAAATTGAAATAAATACTTTCTGAGTCATGTATAAATCGTTTGTCAAGATGACATTTTGTGTTTTTTTGTTTGTTTGTTTCTTTTCATCAGTACATGTTTCAATAAAACATTTAAAATGACATTTAAAGTATCATTTAAAATATGGTTTGTGGAAGAAAGATGCTCAACGCAAACAAATTTTGGCTTGTTTTGGCATGAGATCTTGACATAATCTGCGTTCCCCAAAACCACGTAAATGGTGGTAAAAGTACTAAATGCTTCAACTCATTTTAAAAAAATAAACAGGCTTTACAACCCCCCCTCTGATCCTTAACTCAACTGCTCTCCTGTGTACTCTGCATGTAACAATATATACATTCATTAGTGTCCAAGGGAAGACAGCCACTGACTTTCATCAAAAATAACTTGGTGAAGAAGAAGAAAAAATCCCACACAACTCTAATTAACATTTATGATGAATAAAATTATACAGTTATTTTTTTAAAAAAGGAATAGATTCAGCCGTGCAGAAGAATTGCACAGAAATGAGACCCAAGCAAAAACAGAGACATGGAACAGGGATGTAAGCACCTATTGGCAAATCCAAGTCTGAAGCAAGCAGCTATTGTCCTATTAAGAAATACATACATAAAATTTAGGTGGCAGTGTGTGTGTGGATTACATGTCTGTGAATGATTACATGGCCATTCCTAGTGTGCCAGTTCAAAGAGGTTGGCTTAATTGTCCTTGAAATTTCTTGGAGCGTAGGTAACAGTGCAACTGGGTTGTCCTATTAATGTCAACGGGAAGCGAACTCAACTCATTCACTTGACATCTAACCCACAATTCCAAATACTGGAGTAAAGACGTTGAAGGCCCTTGGTGTTTACTTGGCCAAACTGATACACACTACCTGATGGTGGAATGAGTGGGTATACTCATTCAGTGTACATTTCCAAACGTATTTTGTTGTGCACCTCACATGATGGATGCACATTTGTTGAGTTACATGTTTCAACAACAGCCACTGCTTAATGGTTAGTGCAGAGGCTGAGGTTTCCCACACTTTTCTATGCAGAATGGACTTTTTTGTTGTCAATGTCATAGTTTGACTGGAAAGTTCTGTGGTGTAGGTCTCCATTGGTGGAGCCAGAAAATTCTCCCATTGGGTCTCCAGGAAGAATAGCCAGCCTGTGTATCAAGCTCCAGAGTCCCAGGACAACCCCCCCACACACACACACACCACAAATAAGAAGGGAACTGTGAACCACTTCTGAGTATTTGTTCCCTGAAAAACCCTGGGGAAAGTTGCCATAAATTGAATTGACTTGATGGCACAGAGAGAGAGAGAGAGAGAGAGAGAGAGAGAGAGAGAGAGAGAGAGAGAGAGAGAGAGAGAATTAAACAGTCCAGGCATTCAAGCAAGTCCTGCTGATTGTTGGACGTTATGGTCATTTATACCATCTCTCTAGCTAACTCATTGAAGCTTTTTTTTTTAAAAAAGCTATTTTAGAATAACTTGATTATCTAAATGTGGATAATTAGGGGAGATGGACCACTTCATTTTCAAATCTGAGCTAATTTTTAAAATCTAGCCAGGCTACCCCTGTCTGCTTCGTTTGGAAAAATCATTGGCTGGAAGAATTCTCCTAAGGAACTTCTGCTGGCTAACCATTTAGTGGGGTGTGGTGGCTCAGCGGGCTAGAGTGCTGCAACTGTCGGCTGCAGTCAGCAGCTCAGCAGTTCGAATCCCGGGTGCCATGCAGTGGAGTGAGCTCCTGCTGTTAACCCCAGCTCCTGCCAACCTAGCAGTTCGAAAGCATGCAAATGCAAGTAGGTACAGAGGTACTGCCATAAAAAGCGGGAAGGTAAACAGTGTTCCGTGCTTCAGCCATGCCGGCCACATGGCCATGGACTCGCACAACACTGGCTCTTGGGCTTGGAAACGGAGATGAGCGCCGCCCCTAGAGTCGGACACAACTAGCACATATGTGCAGGGGGAACCTTTACTTTTTAACCATTTACTAATACCATTTTAAGTTGCTGGACATGCACGTTTTGAGTGGTTTACGTAACCAGGATTTTGATATGGGGAGGACAGCCCTAGGTCAAGTTTGTAGCCCTAATGTCAGTAAAACACCTACCGAACGATTGCAGAATGGTAAACCAACCAACCTAGAAAACCAACTGATTCAATGGACCTGCCCTAACTGGGATTACTGTAACAATTGGATTCCAGCTGGTACAAGATGGTTCAAGGTATTTAGAAGTGGCTTGCACTTATGGTGCCACCCACCCCATGATTTGCATGGGACTCCTCTCACATAGAGTGGGTGGATAATTCTGAAAACTATGTTAGCCCCTGGCCACACTGGCGATGGCATTTGCTAACTGTTGGGAGTTCAAACAACAACAACCCCACACCTGTCCAAATTCTGCCATGGACACCAAGAATAAGTATCAATCCCTTGAACGGTGGCCTAGATAGATACTGGCCTGGGAACAAATTCCAGAATCTGATCAAAACGTTTCAGACTATGTTCACATTTCTTCTGCAAAATAAGTCTCCTGTCATGCTTTTTTTTTTTTGTTTTGTTTTGTTTTGTTTTTGGAATGGAGAAAGAGGCCTTTACCTGATCCTTCTTCTGTAGTCTGACTGGTTGGATTGGAGTAGCAGTGATGTGACTTTTGCAAGGAGGAGGGTTTTTTATTTCCATGATGGGACATTATTTCCATCCATGGCAAAGACGGAAATGAATTCCCTGTTTGTTTGCTTGTTTGACAGACTTCTCACTTAAAGAAGAGCAATATATTGTGCTGATTACTGCACAAAAATGCTTCTGTTGATATGAAATAGCACCACACATCAGTTTCAATCTCTCAAGGAAAAGAAGTCCAGTTGCCATGACTCAAATTCCAGATAAACTCACCTGGATGACTGAGAATCTTCACAGACTCTGTGTGTGTGTGTGTGTGTGTGTGTGTGTGTGTGTGTGTGTGTGTGTGTGTGTGTGTGTGTGTGTGTGTGTGTGTGTGTGTGTGTGTGTGTGTGTGTGTGTGTGTGTGTGTTTTAACTGGGTGGCAGGGACTTTTTCAGAACTTTGCTTTTAAATCAAGTTATTTCAGTTCCGGTCCATGGGTGTGAACACAACTGGCAATGTAGTTTTTTCTTCTTCTGTTGGGTTTGGGAACCATTGGCACTGTGGTTAAAAATGTTTAGCAAATCAATGCTTGATGACTATGAACAGAAACTGGCAGTGCCACACACGATGTCTTTGTGGAACATAGCACCTTGACACCATCGAGACAGAGAGAGGCATTGTATATTAAGTACAATGAGCAACAGGCTGCTGAAACAGAAATGAGCCAATTTCGTGGCATAGCTATCAAAAAGGTTTTAAATATCGCAAATAAATCAAATGAATTTCATTAAAAGTGAATGCTGCTAACCATTTATATACCATGTGGCTTGGACTCGTTTATATATATATAAAAGTCAGAACAGGAATTGATTCCAATTGCCAGTGGGACCATATCCTGAGGCACCTTGAGCCTTCAAATGTCTCTTATTGAGAAGTTTCCTTGTGTCAAGAAATGCACAACTATAAATATAATTGCTATTTTCTGTCCCTATAATCCATCTAGTTCAGGACATCCTTTATATTTCTTGGGGTGATATATTTGATTTGCTCTGGTACGCTATGATAATAGTAGATGTATAGTTCTTAGGATGTTACTGTAAACTTCTCAGTCCTGTGGGGCCTTCAGAGATTGGGCAACCCAAGACTGGTAATGTTCCTCTTCTTGAGATATTAAACAGAAGTTACCATAATTGTTCTACAGTTTACAAAACACCTTTTGAAACTCTTAGATTGCTTTCAACAAGGGATGAAATGATTGTTGCTTTTAATATGTCTGTGAAGATTCTCAGGCATCCAGGTGAGGTTATCTGGAAGTTGAATCATGGCAACTGGACTTCTTTTTCTTAAGAGATCGAAACTTTTTTGCTACTTGTAAGTCTGATGAGCAGTGAAATGTTTCTGTCTCCCAAGAAAAGAAGACCAGTTGCCATAGCTTAACTTCCAGATGTTGCTTTTAATGGGTGTGAGTAATCAAATTCAATAGCTGATGCCTTCTCTCAGTCCACTTTTTGGACAATGAGTCAAATCTAAAAAAACAAACCAGGTCAAACCATTTTTGCTTGCTTGCTTGATCTAGTTTAATCTGATGGGTCAAGCCAGATGAGACACTGAGTTTGTACTCAGAAACTGCTACCTCAGTTTTCCCTCCAGCAAATCCATCCATGCCCAGATAGGATTGCTTATGTCTACCTCCCAATGACTGTTCAGAAAAAATGGAACAAACTAAATTGGAAAATGACAGTGGAAACTCATGCTTGAAAACCAGATCTCTTGAAAGTCTTCTAAAAGTGAGTCTACTTGTATTATGTAGTTTGTCGCTGCTTTCTGGTTGTGTCTCTTCTTAAATAGTTTTATTGTGTTAAATAAATACTATTTTGTGCCCACTTTAAAAAAAAACAACACACTTCAGACACACACTCTGGGTAGGTGAGCCTTAGGTCAATATTTGAAATATTGGCATCCTTTAAAAGAGGTTTAAAAACCTTACTCTTTACTGACGCCTTTAATAATGACTAGAGTAGGCTTTTTTTTTTTTTATTTGTTGTGCTATGGACACACAGGTTGGGAAGGAAAATAAATAAATAAATAAATAAAGTTATGGGTATTTTATTGTTTGACACACAGGTTGGAATCCAGTTAGTTATGGGATCTTTTGAGGATCCCATTGGAGTGAATTTCTGTGGTCAAATTCTTGCTAGCTGAGAAGATGGCATAGGTATTGGTTGTCATGCGACCAATGTGTGACTCCAAAAATGACTGGCAGTAATTCCCTACTGACATTTACCCTGATGGGCTTATACTAGAAGGTGTTTAGTGGTAGGATTATTTTGTCCATAGCATTTTAACCACCCTGGCCAGATGGCTCCAGAGTAACATGTCAAGTTTTCATTAGTTGACTTTCAGAAGGCATTTGAAAAGCTGATGCAGGTCCACGAGAGGATAACCAGGATGAAAAGGATCTGGGAAAGAGGTGGTTTTTGTTTGTTTGTTTTTAACACAAGTCTCTTTCATGTAAAACAGTGGCTCCCAACCTATGGGTCCCCAGATGTTCTTGGACTGCAACTCCCAGAAATCTTGGCCAGCACAGCTAGTGGTGAAGGTTTCTGGGAGTTGCAGCCCAAGAACATCTGGGGACCCACAGTTTGGGAGCCACTGACCTATCAGGTAAGGAGAAAAAAAAAAGATAACCAGCTTTAAAGATACACAAGGCTTTCAGACAGAAGGGGGAATAATCATTTATCTGTTGCTCCCCAGGCCAGGCATTGAACCAACAGGCGGGACATGACAAGGAATGGGTTCTGCTAAACCTTAGGAGGAATTTTGCAAGATGGTATAACTGTTGTTTGTTCACAGCTTTTAAGGAGAATTCAACTGCCTCTCTGTTATTTCAAGAAGTCTGCCTTGACCAGGAGCTGGAATAGGTAACCTCCAGTCCTATCCAGTTTTAAAATTATAGGATTCCCCCCCCCCCAAATGCCTTGTACCCAGTGTGACTCAAAAGACCTTTCAAAGGCAGCTAGATGCTTCAGACCAGAATTTGTACAGCAGAAAAGATAAAAGGGGAAAAACCCAGAGAGAAAGTGTACCATGACACGAAACATCAACTTTCCCCCAGACAAAATGTTTCCACAACCTGGTTTTAAGGAACCATATTACATATATCAATAGATAACACTATGCTAGGTCTTGAGGGAAATCAAATCAAAGGAAAGAGAGAAAAGATGTGAAATAAAGCAAGACGTATGGTATAGGGGGATACTCTGGTCAACAAACCAATCACCATTAGAATCAAAAAAGCAAACCATCCTTCACCGAGGAAACTGAACAACATTTCTGAATGCACTAAGTACATTTTAAACCATGCAATTTTACACAAACATCTTAACTAGTTTTTTTAAAACTTTTTAAAACACCAACATTATGCATTTCTTTGTTAATTATATTGGTTAAAGTCGCAGTCAGAGACTGCCAAATATCAGATACATCATCATATACATATTTTTGTTTTTATACAGAATCTGGACAACACAACATTACACATCCTAGAGAGAGAGAGAGAGAGAGAGAGAGAGAGAGAGAGAGAGAGAGAGAGAAGAAAAAGTATTTTTCCTTTGTTTGTTTGTTTATATATATATATATCTATATATATCTTTTTTTCTTTTGTAAAAAAGATGGAATGACATGAGGAAGGAGGGAAGCAGGCCAAAAGGGGGAATCTGGTATTTCCCTCCACATGAGGAAGGCCATATGAAAATAATTCCTAAAAGACAGTAGGACAAAGCAGGGTTTGGGGTAGGGAAGAAAATAACGTGTTCTCTCAAAACTGGCTCCACGTCTTAAAAACTCTCTTCACTACAAAACAATGTTTGGACGCAGAGTGTATTGGAATTGAAAGAAACAGGAAGAACTGTGCTGTCACGTTGATTCCAAGTCCATTTTATTCAAATTCAAAACTGGATCGGGAAGACAAAGAAAAAAATCAAGGTATGGTTGTGTGTGATTTTTGAGGGTCTCTTGTTGGCGTGAATGTCCCATGTACCCCATGGTGGATGAGGAAACAAGACCAGACAATAGCAGGCTGATAGGGAGTTTAAAGGATTAGCATGATGCTTTTACTGCCAAACTTATATATTTCTTTCCCCTTGTGATGTCGCATCGGTTGAACCAGCATAATCGGTAATGGTTGTTTTTTTTTAAGCTGATGATTTGGGTCACCTTTTAAAGGATCAGCTTTGACTATCTCCCACCCACATCCAAAAAGCAAGACATGCATTAAAATCAATTGTGTCCAATGTGCCCCACCCCACCCCGTTTGTCATGGCAAGTATACAAATACATTAAAATTTCATATATAGAAGAATCAAAGATACAAAATCATTTCAGACAAGAATTTTTTTAAACAATAACCATTACAGTGCAAGGTTTTTTTTTGTTTACAGTAAAAGGTGTGTATATAGGTTTACAGTAACTGTAGATTGTAGCTGTTTCCTTTTTATTTTATTTTTTGTGTCCCTGATGTTTTGAGAGTGTATGCACCAGTCAGAGATAAAAACCAAGCACAGAATGGCTATTCAACTCTAAATACATTTTTTCTTAAACATTTACAAAATAACAGCAATATCACAAATTCACAAGCACATTGCTTTGTCTTAATCAAAAGCATGTGGTTTTTATATATATATATATTTCAGTTTTTAAACTTTCAACACTTAAAGAAATACAGACGTCGGATAGGTAATGAGGACGTGAGCACATGTGTCGTTTGATTCAAGGACTTTGTCATTCCACCAGATGTGTAGAAAAGAAAAAAAATTAAGCACCACATCTTAAGACTTGGCTGTTTCACGTATGCACTGGGTGCCTTACTTGGGAGCAGGCACGCTAACTGGCTGTGGATCAGGACCCAACACCCTCCTCTTCGTTCAGCCCTCCAATGGCTCCTGTTTATAAGTGAGCCGGTTTAAAGTTTTGTTATGACCTCCGTTGCAGGTGATAAGAGTGGACCATCTATTTAGCTCTAAAGCGGCTTCAAATCCCGTAACCGTTTTAAAACTTCAACAGCTCGTGTTGTGAGTTTGACAATCAAGAGTAGAACTTGGACGCAAAGCATTAACATGGACACTTACTTTCACATGAAAGAGAAGGAATGTGTCTCGACTTACCAAAACAATGTCTTAAAGTAACACTCACCGTTAAAACAATCAGTTTTAAGCATGATGCTCTAAATGCATCTGATAATTGACTTGCTTTGTGTAAGATGAGAGTCGTAATTCTAATGTTAACATATTATATTAACGTGTTATTTCCAAGTTCTGCTTTAGAGCACCAGCAGAGTACAGCCTCTTCGTCAACTGTCGTTAATTTGAACGGGTTGGTCAACGGCAGAAAAAATAAGGCAGTGGGGAATTTCAAAGGTAGGTAGGAGGGGGCAAACAGGGTATTGGAAGAGAGAGAGAGAGAGTGAGAGAAAGAGAGAGACAGAGACAGAGAAGGATTGAAATGAATTGATGAATAGGTTTTGGAGAACCAGCCTGAGGCAGACATTTCACCAAAGGCAAAGAGGAATGAGAAGTGATGAAGGGGCGGCAAATTTGGGATTGATATCGAGAACTTATCTTGCAATAAACAGTTTCTGGGCAGTACCACCCATACACGTATGTGTGTGTGTGTGTGGGGGCAGGTCAGCCATTCCACAAAAAGATGTCAATGGAGGAGGGGGCGTTGTATCGGCTACAGCATAGCTCCTACTAGACTTGAACAACCGAGAAAGGCTTTTTTTTTTTTTTTTTGCAGGTGTTGGTACTTATTTAGGTAGCATCCTAGATCTAGAGGAAACTTGTTCATCTCCAAGGCTCCTTGGTGTTTCTGGGGCCACATGCCAGTGACGAACAGGGTGGGAGGCAAAAGAATCACAAGAAGTGGATGAGGTCATCTAAGGAACTCCAGAGGCCTGGGCTGGGTCACCAGGAGGACTAGATGTTCCTCCTTCATTATAAAGTTTTAAAATTGATATCCAGCATCTGGCACATACTTTGGAAAGAAATCAGCCTTCTGAAGGGAGGAAGAATAGCATAGCTAAAACTTGGTATTAAAAGAGAGAGCCCTTTTAGTGTTGGCACCTTGGTGGCAGGTCACCCTCTCCCGTCTGGTGACTAAGCTATTATAAAAATTCATTTTCAGAAGGTTTTTTTTCAATCATTTCTCTTTATGGTCCCTTCAGAATAACCACTCAGATGGCATATGGCCTTTTTTATGTGTGCGCAAGCTGGTATTTGATAAGATAGATTGGTCAATGTATAGCCATCCTTTCAGGGTTTTTTAGTATAAAATCCTCAGAAATAGTTTACAGTAAACTACACAGCTATGCCTGCTCTAAACCTTCCTAATCCTGCCTATAAATATTTGTTTAACACATATCAAGTGTTCTAGTCAAGTGCAGTGGTAGATGTGACCAAACCTTTTGTGGCACTTTTGCAGTTGATCAGGTTGTCACGATATATACTGTACTGTACTGTACTGTAAATTATTCTAAGCTTGAGTCGCCTTTTTCACCTGCAAATGGAAGTCCACAAATGTTAAATGTGACAGGTGGGATCCTATACAGAAAGCATAGATCTGCAGATGGGTTGCACCATACAGTCTCTGCTTGGACGTTTCCACATTGAAAATAGAACGTCTTCCCTATGTGTGCTAACACTTCCTTTGGAAATGCCAGGTTCAGGATATCTGTCTATACAATGGGCTGTTGCATATGCATTAAAAAAAAGAACAAGATTTTTGCCTTCATTATGTAATTGTTACTGGATGGATTAAAACACTGCTTTCTAAATTTAGATTTTTTAACTCTTGGCTTACCAAATCCTAATAAATAAAGTCCAGAAGCCTATTAACTTTTTACACTGGTGCAAATGTAGCTGCATAAACTGCACATAGACTAACCACAGCTCACATTCCTGGTCTCATGCCAATAGGTTCTGTAACAAGACTAGATGGAAATCTAGTCTTGTTACAGTTGAGAAAGTCAAAGATACTATATGGAAAGATGTTGTTTTTTTTGGGGGGGGGTCTAATACAATATTGTATGGACTGAAATATTTTCAGTGTTGTTGACAAAATGCTCTTTGCTAAACCAAGCAGAAGACAGAGGACGCAATATTGCTGAAAGTGGCACGTAAATCACCAAGTGGTTTGTTCCTAGACTTTGCAGAGGCTCACACCCAAGGCAAAACCAAAAATGACTCTCAATGGAGGGATGAAGATGATGATTCTTCTCAGAATCATAGAGTTGGAAGGGGCCTATCAGGCCATTGAGTTAACCCCTCTAGTCTGTTCTTTGTGGGTGCGGACTGTATGGTTGCTGATAGACGGATCCAGAACACTGGGAGTTTGGCATTGTTGCCTGGGAGCAATGGGTTACCCAGGTGATCTGTTTTAGGGATGGAGATTATCCTGAGGGAGATTATACCTCCTTGGACCTCTCTGACTTGGATGTGTGTGTTCCTGAATGGCTCTGTTTCTAACTCCGTAAGCTGAAGCTACCAAAAACCCAGACAAGGAGAGCCCAGGAGGGTCTGCTAGCGGTGGTGAACAAAAATGCAACTATCCCTGAAAATAATAAATCAGAACCATAATTGGGTGGAATAAAATATTAGTAGAGTAGAAAGCACCAAGGGGGAAAACTGTTTGGGCTGCACGAAGAAAGCCCGAGTGAAGCCATTAAAAAGTGACCCTGGCCAAGTTTGGTGGAGTGACAAAACCCTTCAATAAAAACACAAGTCCTTGCGGATGGAGGGTTGGAATGACACTTTTGTCATTGTTACAAGAAGCCTTCTGCTTCTCCCACCCCCGTGCTCACTTCAAATCCACTCCCAAATTGCAACAGATAACACCTCATAAACATAAATGATTCCCATGTTTCATTCCATTCAATCAGAGACAAAAATACCACCCTGGCAGGAAAACAGATTAGCAATCGCTAAAATAAGCAACAGGAAGGAAGAATAAGTTGAACCTCACCGACACCAGATCAGAACATGGGGGGGGGAGGAAGAGCTGTCCATGTTGAACCATTGCATAAGTTCCAAAGTAATTATTTTAAGACTGTAAGCCACTTTGGGGAGAAATCAGGGTGCTTTTAAAAATCGTCTTAACTTTTACAAAAGAACCACACATAATATATATTTTAGGCACCACAGCTGCTGTCCTGCACTCTTGGACTGCCTTAAACTCAAAGGAGGCCTCCAGGATTCAAGCAGCCTTAAAGGTTAACACAGGACGAAAACCTCTATGTATGACAGGATTATCATAGTGTGAATTGGACAAAGAAACCTTATGAAATTGTGCCTAACATGGTGCAGCCTTTTATGGAATACTTAATAACATGGGGAAGTCCTTTTTTCTAAGTCCTCTGTTCTCATTCTGGGCAAGAATTTCCTCTCATTTCACACTGGTGAGTGCTGATCGGGTTTCATTTTGAGATCCAACCTCTGCTCCCAAATCCCCCTGTGATTGGGGTCTAGCCACTGCCATTTTGCCTCAACAAATTCAGAGGTGGATTCAGCTAGAACATTATTCCCGTGGCTGGCATTATACTTCACCGAGGACTCGGGCGGAGTAGACTAAGTATGAATCATTTCCTTGCATTATTATTTTTCTGGGCGTAAAATGGACAAAACGAAAGGCTTCCTCAGGGTTCCCTGACAGGGAAGTTGGGAGGTTTGGGGAGACAGCTTGTGTGAGAGCTAAAAAGACATATGTGCTGAGGCCTGATCGCCCCATTCCCATCCACTTGTGCTTGTCTCTCAACAGGAAGTCAACAACGATTGTGACACTCAACGCACTGCCCACCTGAGAGTCTCTCCTGGTAATCCTCTTCAGCATAACTGACGGACACCCACTGGAATCATGTTCTGGGCACCTTTCAAGGGGTCTTAATAGTTAACATAAATGTTTACAATAACAGCGATAACAGCAGGAATGACTGAGGAGATACACCACTGCCTGCAAGTTCCAATGGGACTCCCTTCCAAGTGCTGCCAGCGCTGAATTCAAAGTCTTTCTGGGACTGTTATCATTTTAGGGTGGATGCCTCCCCTCCCCTCCCCAGGGAACCAAGCTGACTGGAAAGAACATTCCTAGTTCAGTATTCTTCATACTCATTGCTTTGCCGTACAACCCTCCCCCCCAAGGCTGTACCACCACATTTTTTTCTGTCACAGCGACCGTTTTTATCCCCAATGCCTTGGAAGGAAGTCACACTGATCACACTGGTAAAAACGCATGTCGCTTTGCAGCTCAAAAACTCATGAACGTCACCGGTAACAAAGCCAAAACAAACAAAGAAGAGGAATTTGCTGTTTAGAACTTCATTAGATGGCAACTGGGCTGCTTATGAGATCATTCACCAGACAATCAGAATCACAAAGTCATTATGTTTCCACTTTACAACTTTAATTCACATCACGAAATAAAAGATCTTGTTGATTCAATATCTGCATGCCTTTCACACACACACACACCCCTTCGCCACTATTAACCTGAAAACTCTGGTGTCTATCCAAGATTCCTAAAATGCAATATTGTTTTGACAGAGGAATGATAAGGACAGAGTGCAGAGCCAACAAGAACACTGACTCCTGTGTTCAGGAAAGGAAGAAAAACAAAAACAAAACGGGGTTCAGATAGGTTTGCACAATCAAGTAGGGCACCACAACAATAAAGGTTATGACATCTGATGAATATTTCTGTGTTATAGCTTTGAGTTTTATTGCAAAGCAAAAAATATATATTTGTATATATATATTTTATATATATATATATATTTTATCTACAGGTCACCTCCAACATTTTACGCCACAAGAAAAGCACAAGGAAATGAAAGGAAAACAAAATCATAATGAGGTAGATACAAAACATTGTGATGTAGGAAAACACTTGGTACAAAAGTTGGCTTAACGCAACTGGCGTTGAATGCACTTACAAGCAGCTGGAGAAGCAAGGCTGGAGGCGGAGCTTATCAAGGTAGAATTCCATGTTGCCTTTTTTCCCGCCACAACAGGGGAGAATTCCTGCCATTATTTATTTTGCCACTGAGCAACCTGTAAGTCCACCAGAGAACATCTGTGCATTTTGGACTATTCTGGAATGTACTCTAAGGAGGACAGTACTCGCAGGAGGGTTGGCCAAACCTGCCCATCAACCTCAAACCCCACCCACCCTCCCCTGGACCTCCTGAATGGCATTTCTTGGTTAAACAGATATCCACAGAGGACAGGTTGTCTGCTATGGCTCATTTTCTCACTTACGGAACACATGGTGAGCCCCGATACTCCTTTGCACCCAGAAACCACGCAAAATCCTTGACTGACACCAAGAGGCAGTTGTCTGTCCAAGAAACGAGACTACTTCTTTAAAAATGGATTCATTCAAATAATCTTGATTTCAGATAACAGCTTGGCTGCTGGGAGAATGGAAAAGATGATCTGGGAGGATTTTCTTTTGTGCTTTTTAATATTTAGTATATTTTTCATTTTTAAAAAAATAAATGTTTGTGTTTTTAAAATAAGTTCCTCTGTAGGGAGAAACGTGGAGTAGAAATTCAGTCAGTCAGTCAGTCAGTCAGTCAGTCACTCACTCACTCACTCACTCAATCAATTTTTATCAGAATTGACCTCTATAAGGTACATAGAGAGAAATCTGCTGCAACTGCTCTGAACTGCCTACATATACAGAGAAAAACCAAGAACATTTCACAACAGTAATGCAACTAACTTTTGCAGAACACCTTTCTTCATCCTGAGACATGCAACAACAAAGTTCTTGGCATGAAAAGTTGAGGGCTAAAATAACTTTAAGGGGTGGGTTAAGGAATATCTAGGATCAGGCATTAAAATGCTGCTAAATACCAAATGTGCATGGAAAACAAATCTTTGAATTTAAATTCATCTTACTGGGAACTGGTATCTCACAACCACAGCAAATTGCCTGCTGTTGCACATTTCCCCCCAAACAGGGTGTGATATGGTGAGTTGACTTAATTTATATTTCAAATGTATATTCTACTCTGGCACCAGGAAGAATTACTGTACTCTCAAGATGGCCTACAGCAGTAAAGTCAATGTGCAATTAAAACCTGAAAGCAAATTTACAATACATCGGTAATTGAAAACATGTCCATAAAAAGAAAAGAAAAAAACCACTTTAACCCAGTTGAGCAGCCAAGGTCTGTCTGAATACAAAGATCTTTGCTTGCGATGAAAACAAGAAAATAAAAAGTGTGTGTTTGTGTATGTGTTAAAAAGAGGAATAGGAGGGGCATACCCCCCCCTTCAGCAGGATGCTCCAGAAGGTGGAAGAAATCACCAAAAGTTTTTTTTTTTTAAAAAACCACTCATTCAGAGCAAAATAGCCTTTTAAAAATGTTGGATGGTGCAGTTTAGTGCAAATTTTCACTAATTTAAAAGCCACCCTCAGCTCCACACAGAAGACAAATAGATATGCAAAGTACCTCACCAAGCATCACATCTAGAGAAAAGCATTGCTATGCTCTGGACTGTGCCCGTTCTACATGGGCTTCATCCGCTCCCAAATCCCATGCAGAAAGAAAGGCAAGGACCACTGAAGCACAGATATGGGTAAAAGCACAATAGAAATAAAAATAAAATGAACAAACTAAATAATTAAACATGATAGCACCAGAAAGATTAAATTATATATTTGTTTAATGTGAGCTTTCATGGCAGTCCATTTCATCATAAGCTCACTTATGTATACAGTAGGACCCCCCACCCCATATCCACTGATTCATTAACCACTGATTCAATTATCCACTGTTGGCAGAGCAAAAAAAAAGCATAAATAATTGAGCAGCAGCAAAGCATGTTACTGTCAAAAACAGCAGCTGTAAAGCAAGCTACTGTCACAAAACAATTGTTTTTTTTTGGTAGGAGGGGTTGGTTGGTTGGTCTTCTCTCTTATCCACAGCTTTCATTATCCACAGAAAGACCTGGAACCAATCCCTGAGCAAATACCGGGATCCTACTGTATATAGAAACACATAAGTAAGTCTTTCACCACTCACCTACACCTGGATCAAGCTAGTGACCAAAAAAATGACATCTCAGATCAAGAAGAAGATAAGTAAATCTTTCAGGTGCCACATAATTTAGTCTCTCTTGCTCTCCCTTTTAATTTTTTTTTTCATTTCCATTTTGCTTTTACCAACAATGCTAGCACAGACAACACAGCTACTTATTATACAACACTAGAGGTGGGGTTGCCACCAGGTCTCAGGTGGTCATCTGTAGCCTCAATGAACTGTCTTTGCATCTCTGGGGTGGGGGGGATAATTTTAAAAAGGGGTGCTGAAGTGTGTGTGTGTGTGTGTGTGTGTGTGTGTGTGTGTGTGTGTGTGTGTGTGTGTGTGTGTGTGTGTGTGTGTGTGAGAGAGAGAGAGAGAGAGAGAGAGAGAGAGAGAGAGAGAGGAATGGTAAACAGCTGTCATGGAAATAATAGAATCATAGAACTGTTGGAAGGGTCCTATGATACCCTCAAATCCAAACCCCTTCTCCATGCCTGAGTTTCTCAATCTCTCTCTGTGTGTGTGTGTGTGTGTGTGTGTGTGTGTGCACGCGCACCTGTGAGCGTGTGTGAGAAAGAGGTGTATGCTTCAAAAAAATATGTTTGCCACCTGGAGACCATATGAATTACATGTACCTTGTTAATTTCTTTATAGCAAACCCGACAAAGCATCCTGACAAAGCATCCAACAAAGCATCCTGACAAAACTTAAAAGATTCAGTAATGTGGTGGGGCATCATCATTCACAAAGGCTCTTTGTTAATAATTTTCTTGGAACCAGTGTGCCCCCCCCCCCAATTCCAGATACTCCTTTGGAAATGGAGTTAGCATGTTTGTGAGTGAAGCAACCGTGATGCATAACATGTTGAAACAACGGAAACAAACAGCCACCCTTTTGAAAGAGGTAGCAACGTTATTCTGTTTCACGATGCACAACCCCAAAACAAGAACACAGCAGCAAAAACGAAAGCCGGTGACATCTTTAAAACTAAACAGATATGTCTCATTCAAGGGGAGTTTCTGTGGATTACAACCCAGTTCTTCAGACATAACTGTCCATATTTCAGTATCCTTTTAAAAACCAGAGTACTTTTTAAGCAGAAGTGCAACTCTATACCTGCAGAAGGCACCCCTGCTGACTTCCATGGGAATTACTCCTAGATAAGTGTTGCAGCTCGAATCATCAAAAGACAAATACTCGGGAAATCCTCCCATCTTCCTTCGAAAATGGAAGGGAAAAGATATGCAATTAATTGGAGGTTTAAAAAGTGTAGGTCGAACTGCCCTGAGGCACCTTCCCTTCACCCTGAAAGCAACAATCAAAAAGAAAACGGAGATCTCTTGTTCACCCAAAAGGCTCATATTGGAAATTGCTAACTGGAGCACAGGCGGTTTGCTACTTGTTTTAGAGAATCCCTCCATCCCACATCCAAGGGGACCCTGCAGGTGGGCTGAAGGGCAAAGGAGCACAGTGCATGGCAAGGAGCGGGCCTCAACAGACTAACTGTGGGTGTGTGTGTGTGTGTCGGACTTAAAGCACCCAGTAGAAGACAAGCGCCCAAAGCGACAATGACAGTGAAGGGCAGAGCATGACCGTGGAAGAAGCAAGAGTCTCTTTGGTTGCAGAAAAGGTTAGCAATTTGGAACGTCTCATCTTTCTGACAACCCCGGCGGAAGCAATCTATGGGATTTAACGCAAACGCCCAATAAAATCACCATCCACTTAAGACGAAAAAGCTCAGGGCATTATTGCCTGACACACTTTACATTGGAACGAGGTCTCAGGTTTCTCCACTGATTGCTCTAGTTAACAGGGTTAAGCAGTCATACATAGGGGATAGCAAGAACTCCGGGAACATCAAGACTAGGAATACAGGTCAAGAAGGACCAACAACCAGCTAACTCAATGCACGGTACATTACAGAAACAGGAAAGAGGAGACAGGGTTGTGGGCTTCATGTTTGTTTAATTTGCTTATTGGCCTATTATTTGTTTTGTCTAATTTTTTTCTCTATGCCTTGTTAGTTTACAAACCCAGAATAGTACTGTGGCACTACGGGAGCATTATATAAATAATACTGTGGCACTACGGGAGTGTTACATGAATAAAACAAACAATTAAATAAGGTAGTTGTGAGTTTTTCATGCTTAATTAAATAAGAATCAATAACAAAAATCCGAAGGGAGTCAAACCTGCATTCAAAATGAAGGAAGCTCCAAGAGACAAGCAAACGAAACAGGATAATGGATGATCTTTAATATTTGTAGATCTGGAAGGGACCCTACAAATCATCAAGTCCAGCTCATGTCAAGGAGGTTCAGGGCCTACAGAGCTACCCAGAAGTTCATAAAAGAGATGATGAGTATGGCATAGGGATACTAGTAATGTCGGGTTTGATGAAGAGAAACAGCAGAGACTGTTCCTCAAATGTACATGGATGGTTGAGTTTGAAAAGACATGAGTGATGATGATCTGTGGTCACAGTTGACGCTGGTCACTGCTGCTTTGTGCTTTGTTTTCATGACATTGAGAGCAGTGATTGGGATGGCTCATGAAATTTTGGAGCAAGGAGGCCCCTATCCCAGATCATGAACTGGCTAATTATTTGCCTAGTGCTAGGAGATACGACCAATGGGAAGATCTGAACACATGCATACAGGCCAATATATTTCTCACTCTCTTTGTGGCTTTGATCCACAGAATTGTAGACAGACACTAAATCCGATTTTAGTACCAAACAGGATAGACCAGTCAAATGTATCGGATTTCTGAAGTCAACACTTACATTAAGTCCTATTGACCCAGTGGGTCTGCTCTGTTTCAAGTAGATTTAGCCACTGAGCTGTAGTCATACATCTGAACACCAAGGCCCTCTGTTCACTTCAAAGGACCACATAATGTTGCCCATTGAAGTAACTGAGGCATCATTAATGCACAGGAGTTCTGTGTATTGGTATGGGAGTTGACAAAAACATTTTGGATTTAAATGGCAATTTAATTTTATCAGATAGTGGATCATCCTGTTTCTGCTTCCCACTTAAACAGAAAAAAATATTTCATGAAAGTATGGAAATAAATCTAAAAGGAGGTATATCTTACACAGACTTTTCCCCCGTTTTACAAAAAATAAGCTATAAAGTGCATCTTGAAGGGTGTATATGTGTATAATGTCTTTGTTCCTATCAAAATACATGCATGCATCACAGACGAAGTTAAGCCAAATTTTGCCCACGTTTTCACATCACCATTAACTACAATACAAACCCATTTTTGTGGTAAAAATGTTTGCCCAAAACCAAACTGAAAATTAACAGAAACTTGAAGACACAAAATAGAGCATAAACAGAAGCACCTGGAATCTCATTTTTTTCCTTGTGGAAGAACACTCAACAGAAAAAAGAAAAGAAAAACACCTTTTGTTTCATCTGTTACTTTGTTAGCTCTTATAATTTGAGAAAAGTCACTGTCGCACTCTCATTTGGAACCAGCTTTTGGAATTTTGTGTATGTGTGTTTTGTTTTTAGGAAAAAAATGGAAATAAAATGCCATTGCGTTTGTTTCATGGCATATTTTTAATACAGAAAATTGTTTGGACAGTTGATGTTGGAAAGAGAAAGAGACTGAAAGATTGCATAGTTAGCGAACAGTGGCTTTTCATCAATAGTTAAAAAGTGCATTGTCTGGTAAAATAGCATTGGAACGTCCTTTTCTCATTATTCGGTCCCCCACACATAAATATCTATATCTATATGTATATATTTTTTCTCCCTTCAGTAAACTGCTACATGTCACACATTGAAGTATATTTACATCACATATTCACACACCACACCTTCCCACACACATGCTTGATAATTAACCCCCCACACGCTAATTACAGCCATTCTTATATATTTTGTGTTGGTCTTCCCCCAACCCCACCCCATGCAATCTGAATTCTTTTAAATACAGTTGTTGTATTTTACTACTTTCTAAACTCTTAGAAAAAACCTCAAACCTCTCCTCTGCGTATATTTTTGATTTTTCGCATCATAAGCAAAGAAAAATAAGCGCATCAAGGGAAGGAGAAACAAGCACCAGAAATGGTTTGGCTTCATTCACCAAACCTTTAATTATTTTTTCCTCCCCTTTCTAGATACTCTAGAGAAATAGCATGGGGCTGACAGACAAAACACAGAGGAGCTGATATTCTCAAAAAAAAAAACAAAAAAAAAAATTTCTTGAGGTAAGAATTACATGTGGCCCAAAAGTTAAATGAGAAATTAAAAGCTTAAAGGCAACCTAAAATTATTAACGGCTCAAACAAACAAAATCTCTTCAAAACCAAGCTGTTTTCCTTCTGATAGCTGGAGTTTTGTTATTCTTTTCTACCAGTATGAAAAATAAAGTTCCTCTATTTCCCCACCCCATCTGTATCTTTTGAAATGAAAAGAAAGTCCTTCTTTTTAAAAATATACTTCAGAATCTCCTCCTTTTCTACCTGCCTCATGGTGTCTTGAAATACTACTCCAGTCAATTACATTTAATGGCAGGAAAGACGTTTCTGTCTGTTACATTTTCACAGGAGTCCCGCATTTGTGTTTTGCAAAATTTTGATTTTCTGAAGCTTATCTTCAACTTTGTCCTCTTTATTTATTTATTTATTTCCCACCACCACCAGATAAACACTTGGTTACAACAAGTAAGGCTGTACAGAATGAGTTCTGTGTTCTCTTTCTTTTTGTATTAAGTCCACAAACCCAAGTATATGAAGTTGTTCTACTAGCACCTTTTCTCGAGAATAGTTACTGCTTCTTCTCATTAATATAAAACAGCTTCAAACACATCCTTTCGTTCCTCATCTCTGTTGAAATGAAAAATTTAATGCCGGAACATCAACACTTTTAGGCATTTGTAGGAGGAGATTGGGGAATTAAAATTAGGGAGTGAAGGTTGAACTCATTCATATACTGTACTATTGTCCTTTGACTATTTATGTATGTATGTAGTTATTTATTAATTTATTTAATTAGACTTATACCCTACCTGTCTAGCGAACTGGCCACTCTAATAATATGTAAATTGATGATAAGATGGGTGGAGTTCTCCTCTGAGGGACCTTAGTTCAATTTTTCCTTTCCCATTGTTAACAAAACAAAACAAATAAAAACCAGAAGTTATCTTAAATTGTATTAAGTTCAGAATCAGTGTCGCTTGAAGCAGCTACGCAGCCAAGGCCAAACGAAAGATGAAACATCCACAACCCCAAGCTCAACCAGCAAGACCAACCAAACAATGAAATTACATTATGTTGTTACGAATATGCATATCTGCATGTGGGATTAAAATCTTGGGATCTGAGTCGTGTGTTCAAATCTCATCACGGGCCTTGTTGGTTATTTGTCTAATTTCACAAAATTGGTGTGAGAAGAAGTCTAAAGCACTTTCAGAATTAAAAGTGACAGAAAGTGCATTATTAATTAATTATATATTAATAATTTCCTTTATTATTATTATTATTATTATTATTATTATTATTATTATTATTATTATTATTATTATTATTATTATTATTATTATTATTATTATTATTGACATTGATCCTTACTAAAACCTGTCAAAATGGAACGCAACTGTGGAATGTTTGGGTTTTCCTTTTCAAATTGTCTTTATTCATTTAGAGTAGCTGAAAATAATTGCCAGTCCAGGCAAGACCCATTTTTAAAGAACACAGATATTTTAAAACGTAACTTTTCACCCCTGACAGGTAGCTGTGAATGTTTAAACTGTTTTATCTTGACACAGGTGTGTGTGTGTGTGTGTGTGTGTGTGTGTGTGTGTGTGTGTGTGTGTGTGTGTGTGGGAAAGTAGGGCACTCAGCAAATTAAAAAGTATGCAAATACCTTTCTTAGTGTTTGACTGCCGTAAAGTGATGCCACAACTCTCCCCACCAGGCTAGGCTACCCTTCACACACAGCATGAAGTTACTGTTTTCATTAAATATCTGGAATGTGTTTTGGAGCCTGTCTTCATTTTTTCATGTGTTCCTGAACTCTCCCCACCCCAAGATATTGTGCCCAGTTGTGTGCATGCTTTCAAAGGACGAATGCTTGAAAGATGAAAACAAGAAAGATAAGCAGCTGAAAGAGCTGACAAACCACTATCATAGAGAGAAGGAAATGCCTGGGGCCACTAAGAGCTAAAGCACATATTCACAGAAATCCACATCTAGAAGGGGTGCTCCCTCAAATGGCAAAAAAGATATGTTTATAGTGTATTTATGAAAATATATTTAAAAGTGAAGAAGAACATATGGGTTCTCTCTAAAATGGAGATGGAAACACACACACACACACACACACTATTTCTGCATGCCTAATTCTGGAGTCATGTATAATGAAAAGGATTGTGTTCCTGGGAAGGAAACTGGAAAAATGTTTTCCTCTCAATGCATGCTGTGTTCTTAAGAGAAGGCCCACCAAGAGAGGTTCTGCCCTTTTGTATCTTATTCAGTATAGTAGGTCACGTCTGCTGACTGGAGGATTTTGCAATCTTTGGGGCATGGAATGGTACTTCTGGGAAGAACAGGAAGTAGAGACGTGTGTGTGTGTGTGTGTGTGTGTGTGTGTGTGTGTGTGTGTGTGTGTGTGTGTTTAACTGTCACACTGTTGTTAGGTTTGTAGGGAATTGAACATTCTGCAGTAAGAGCATCCCACCTTGTTCACATATTTCTAGGACCGTCACATTTAAAGAAAAAAAGTACTGCATTTTTTTCATTTTTTAAATGGATGTACTGCACATGAAAATCCAAAATTTGCTGGCACATACTATAGAATGGAAATAATGTCATTCATGGTGTGTCTCAGAATTACTTTGGTTCTTCAAACAGAGAGTATGCAAGAAGAGGAACTGAAGGAATTTAAAGAAGGACAACAGTTTGGCCATCTTCTCACCAGGCTGTCCCTACCTGGAAAAGGTAGACCAAAAGCGCTGAAATTTCCATGGGAAATTTTCAAAGATGATAAGGGGACTAGAGGCTAAATCATATAAATAACAACTACAAGAACTAGGCAGGTGTAGCATGACGAAGAGAAGACTGAGGGGAGGCACGGTAGCCGTCTTCCAATACCTGAAGGGTTGCCACAGGGAGGAGGGCATCAATTTATTCTCAATTGGACCTGAGGGTATGACAAGAACCAATAGGTGGAAACTCAGCAGAGGGAGAGCCAACCTGAAAATAAGGAGGAATTTCCTGACAGTGAGAACCACTAAACAGTGGAAGAGCTTGCCTCCCAATGTTGTGGGTGCCCCATAGTTTTCAAGAAAAGATTGGACAGCCATCTGTCCGGGATGGTATGAGGTTTCAAGCTTTGGGCATGGGGGTGGACTAGAAGACCTCCAAGGTCCCTATAATGATTTTATGACATGCAAACATAGGCCATAAGAGGGTCTACCACTAATCCCTACAACTACATCTATGCTAAACATTCTAGTGTTTATATTGACATTGCCTCCGCCCCCAGGTTTTGGGAATGATACTCATTTACCGTCAAGACTTTTCTGTTAAGAGTTCATTTGTCATTGGTTCTGGAGGAGCAAGGAAAGGCAATTAACTCAATGTGCATCTGTGGCTTCAGAAGTTATGTGCACACGGTTGATCAATATTACAAATGCTCCAGATCTGTCCAAGTCTACATTTTCAGGTGGGCATTGACTATCCTAGATGAATTACATGAATGCTAGATGACAGAAGGGCCTTTCCCTTAGCTTAAAGCACATGAACGTTGATTATCTCATGCATTGAACTTTTGGATATTTCATAAAACAAGTCAACTCGTGTCAAATTTCACGCATTCAGTGTCACACATGTGTCCCTGCTGATTTTGGAGACCAAGCATTATTAAAAACTATCTCCTGGATTGTAGAATTTGGCACTTCTAGCACCAACTCAAAAGAAATCTTAAGATTGCGGTGAAATTTTTAAAAAGTTTTTAAAAAGGTATTCAGCATCTACTATGGTCTGGACAGCACCACACACTAAGAGCTTAGTGACTTATTTTGAACATTTGATAAACATTACAAAATACAGTAGGCCCTTGTATAACAAACAGTTTGTATAACATAAAATCTGTACAGCATAAAAAATTCCGGAGATAGGGAAAATGTGCTTAACATAATTGCCTATGGGGATAATCCGTACAACATAAAAATGGGATCACTCTGTTTTCAATGCATTCCTATGGGAAATTTGTATAAAGGAAATTTTGCTTAACATAATTTCATTTGGAATGAATTAATTCCTTTATACAAGGTACCACTGTAATCTCTTTTCAAGAAGGACATGTTTCACTTCAAGGATGAAATGCCATCACTTTCTTCTGGGCCTCTCATTCAAAGCCTTGCCTCCTATTGGAGTCTTAAGGCAAAGGCTGTAAGGCAGGCATGTCCAAAGTTCGGCCCTCCAGATGTTTTGGACCACAACTCCCACAGTCCTTTGCCATTGGCATTCTAAGCTCCACCCCACAGAGGAGCTGATTGCTCCTTCCATGTCTCTCTTCCTCTGTTCTTCTCGTTCTTTCATCCAAGTTCCTAGTTCAGTGTTTGTGGAAGCAAAAGCGTCTCCCAGCAGGACAAGGCTGTAACTCAGTGATGCTCAACCTTCGTAATGCCGTGACCCTTTAATAAAGTTCCTCATGTTGTGGTGATGCCTTGCCCTGCTTGGAAGAGGCCACATGCCCCCTTTGGCTGGCCACTGCTGCAGGTGCCATAGAGCACTTCCCTTTACAGGTACCCTCAGCCAATCGCAGCCTCCTGTGCCATTGACTGACATCCCTTCCAAGCTACCAAGCTGTAACTCACTCTTCCCCCTTCCCCCTTCCTCCTCCTCCTCCTCCTCCTCCAGACCCAAGCCATTTGTGCCTTTTTCCTCACTGGCTCATAGCGACCCATGTGAAATGGTTGTTTGACCCCCATAGGGATCCTGACCCCCAGGTTGGGAACCACTGCTCTAACTGGACCATCATGTAAGTCACTGAATAGACTTCAAAGCAAAGTAGAAAGATCAAAGAGTAATTAAGTAAAATGGGGCAACCATATGTTTGCAAAGATGGAGGATTTCAATCAATGCAGCACTGGCAATGTGCCTTCAATTTATGGTCCATCACATGTACAAAATAAGATCTAGCAATTGGCCAAGAGAATGCCAACAAACTAGCCTACTTTCAGGGGGGGAAAACTAACTTAACATTTTGATTTGTTTTTAATTTTTCCTATACTTCACATATGCCCGTAATTTTAAATTGTGCAATACCCGGATATGAATAACGAAAAGCATGTTGCCCTGTTTGGGGTCCATGCATCATCATTTAGTTCCAGAAAGTGTCATCATTATTGTGAAACTACAGGTGGGAACAATGTTGTGGGGTGCATTTGTTACCTAACACATGGGGAGATGGATAGAAAGGGTTGGGAGTGTGAGTGTGCTGGCCTGGCTTCCTAGCATATTTTTTATTTCTTCTACCCATCCTCTGTTTATGTGTGGAAGGTTAGAAGACTGACACTGCTCACCTGTCACCATTTGACCCGGGGGGGGGAGAGCTATTCTTTCCACGCTTTAGAGGAATTTCCTCAAAGCACAAATCCTTTACATAAAATAAAGGAAAAGGACTCCAAGCAACTGAATAAGGAGAATTATTTCTTATTTTTAACCCCAAGTCATTTCTTTATCAGAGACAAGATCTAGCTGTCTCCATCATCCTTGAGCTTTCAGATCATTGATGATGGGCAAAGGATGTCGGATAATTCCAGGATTGTCACCCCAGCCATGGAAAGAAAGCTCACAAACACACTAGCTATCAGTGACCACCTTAACAGACTAACCAGGTCTTCAGAAAAGGTGCAACATTGCCATTTGTTCTTTATTTAATCCAGATTGCTCCCTTTTTATATGTTAGAATATTCACTGCAACAGCTTTTTTTAAAACCCCTTGGCATGCAAAACAGATATCCTGGAAAAAGCCAGTGAAAGTTGCCATCTTGTTATACACTTCCTTGGCAGATAAATTCTACTGAATAAGTGGAGCTTATTTCTGAAAAAACTTGCCTAGGATTGGGCAGAGTGGCAGAGCCAACATAATAATGCGAGAGAACTCACTCAAAACCCTCCAGCAAAGCATCAGAGAGACTATGGCACGGTTTAGGAGCTGAGGTTCTTTCTGCAAAATGTGTATTAATAGCTGTTTTAAAAGGAAGGCAACAAGAGCACTTTTATTTTTTTAAAAAAGGCGCAGGCACCATTTTGCTTTTAAGAAATAGCACCAATAGTTTGTTGGCAATGGGATTCAAAATCTCAGCCCATCTGAGCAATGCAAGGCCTTGGAGATATTGGCTCAGACTTCAGAAAACCTCTCCTCCTGCTGTCAAAGCAAGCATTGGGATAACTCTTCTTGAACCCTCACAGAAGCACTGGAAGGGGAATATCAGGAAGGCATCTAGCAGTGTTCTCTGGGCTACCTCAAAACACCAAGTGGTGGTGGTCCTTTATAAAAACCCCACAGAGCACCAAAAGTTAAGAGACAAGACTGGCGGGTTTTGTCCTTAAATAGGAAAACAGGTCCGAAACAGGCCAAGAGGGAAATGACTGCGATGACCTTGTTCCGCGGCTGTTTCCATCATCAGAAGATGCATTTGTGATCAAAGGAACTTTTAACCCAGGCATGTCCAAAGTCAGGCCCTGGGGCCTGTTTTCAAATTCTGAGCGGCCCGCGGCTTCTTCTCCCCACCGGTTCAGCCTGTCACGCATCCCCGCCAGCTGGCCCCTCCCCAAACCGGATGGAGGCGTTAACTTGTGGTTTTATGGTTTGCCTCCTCCCTGCCTCTGTCCCTCCCCCCAGTCACCTGCCCAGCCTACCCACCCCCAGCTCCGTTGCTGCAGAATCCTCCCCGCCTCCTTGCATGTTATAGAGACTTGACCAAAGTCAGCCCCGGGGGCCAAATGTGGCCGAATGGTCGGCCCCCACATATTTTCAATTCACCAAATCTGACTCTCCTTGCAAAAAGTTTGGACACCCCTGTTCTAACCTGTCCAAGTTCATCAGGAACTTTGTTTCTGTTCAGCATCTCAAGAGTTTCCTTGGCAATAAAGTACAATGTAATGAACAGGAAGGAAGTCTATGTATCCATATGGGCCACCCCTCTTCCTGGAGTTCCTTTTTTACCGTGAGGCTTCATTCCAATATTCGTCCTGTTGGTATCGTTGTTAGTATCTGTTATAAGCATGGTTTCTCTCTAGTGACCTCAATACTATATAATTCTTTTTTTAAAAAAAAAGACTGTACAGGTAAAATATTTTGTGCCTGAGTTGGCTGTTGCAAATTACACCCCCGCCCCTCCAGGAATTACTTGGGCTTAATTGCTTTGCTGTTTCTTTCTATTTCTGTCATTAAATTGCACTGTACAGATTTTTCAACATATGTGAATCAATTCTAAAATTAAAGTAGATTAAAGCACTGAAAATAAATTTAAAAAGTAGGAAAACCTCTGTTTATTTCATCATGTGCCAAGGTTATGGGCACCTCACCACCAACTGGAGTTCTACACTCATGTATGCATGCTCAAGAGATGTAACAGTGTGAATGCACTTTCCGTATTTATAAATGAAATAGCACCTAAGAAATTTGCCACATATGAAACAGCAAGTGTGTCTAATAGGTGTGCCACGTAACTTCCATTCTCTTTTCTCTCTGCTCCCCTTCTATAAGCTCAGTAGCAATGCCTTGGGAAGCTTAATTTCTCCTTTGGAGGAGAGAGTTAAAGATGGTACTTAATTGGATTTAAGGAGGCATTTATGATCTGGTAAGCCATTTCCACTTTGTCATACATGTGTCTACCCATGGGGCCTTAATTACATCGGATTTAGTCCTAGGAAATATTCCCTTAATCTGTGTGTCTGGATTGGTGTACTGTACTGCTGCTGCTCACCTGGTTCTGGTCATGGCTCGACTCCCACATGGATGGGGTGTCTCCCCCCCGCCCCCCACTCAGTACAGGCAGAAAATAAGAGGGAACCTTGCTCCCAGGTACAAGGGAATAGAATTGCCACTTTAATTATGTGGGCAGTTTTGTTTTGTTTTTAACATTTCAGTTGCTAACTTGATACTGAATGGTTCCATCACTGTACAAAGAAATAAAGACAGAAAGCAGTTGTTGATATAGGATTGAGTTGTGGAAGAGGCCAAAATCTGCTTTGGTAGAATGGTGGCCCTTGATTTTGCCACATCTATAATGTTCAGATCTGTGCTGGCAAGCTCCCCACGCGGCCTCTTACAAGTTCTTGAACCCATAGGCATCCTGGAATGTCCAGAAGACACCGGCCACTGTGATGTTCCACTGTGGCGCTCCAAGCGTATGACTCCAACCTTCAATCCAATGGGGACTGAGGTTCCTGTGGATGGTTGTGACCCAAAGTATAAAGAAGCCCATGCACCCCTCCTGCCTGGACAGATTCAGGACTACAGGGGCCCATAGCAGGGTTAACCCCATATGGTGGTGCCCCCTCCCCAGGAAAATAAAGGAAGGTAGGTTCCTCTCAGCCATAGCTAGAGAGCACTCCATTGATGTGCTGGAAGCCCCAGCAGGACTGCCCAGAGATGTCACAGAGTAAGGAACACCAGGTTGACCTCTCCCCCCTTATTTCCAAGCCATTTAAAGCAAGAAGAACATTGAAGACTGATGGACAACACTTCCTTCCTAAGACTATCTGTGCTTGCTCATTAGAGAAACTGCCACTAGTTCCCCAGTGAAAATAAGACAAGAAAAGACTAAGGTGATGAGGGTCCCTTGATGTTTTCCGCCACAACGTAAACAGACAAGCCATTGTTCTGTTTAAAACCTTAAAGGAAATTGCCACACAGTGGCAATGGAAATGCGCAACAACTTCAAGTCATGCGTGCATGCTTTCATGCTTTGTCGGTTCTCGCTAGATCACAGTTACATTTGATGTTTGACTCAGAAGCCTTTTGGGCACCTACCTACCCAAGAAGATGGTGTTGGTCCACACAAACCACTAATTTGGTGGGTTTCACCGATTCCTTCTCTGCAGCTCTCCAAGCAATCTCAAAAAACAATGCAAACTAATTTTAAGGGGCAGAGAATCTAAGAGCCCCAGAGGTCTCAATGCAGAAACAGATGTTACAGATTTGGACATGAAAATGTTCGAAACGTAGCACAAAGGCCGATCGTAACACAGAGCCTGCTTGTATGCCAAATCATGTGAATTCGGGGAAGATCCCATGTAAAAGCTCCGGGGTAGGCCCTCCTCTCACAATGTTCTCCCAAGCACACAAGTCTTTCGTGCCTGCACAGCACTAATTTCCAACAGACTAAGCCAACTTGGGTCCTTTTGGGAGGGGGGGAAGGTGGTGTAGGGATATTTTAAATTCATCATTAAATAAATACACAGATGGTGGCTTATTTGTCAAATTCATTTTGAGGCCATCTAGGGAGTTACATTTTTTAAAGAAGGAACAGACTGTCATCTCCTTATATGGGTGAACTGCTTTTAGATATGAAACCAGTGGATGAAATCCAGTGGTAAAAGGGATTAATGGAATTTATAGAGACATTGACATCCCAAATCCCCATTGATCCAATGGCTTTCAACTTCCTTTCAATTTCCTTTCCCAATTATGGATTCTTTCTGACTCATGTCTGTTTCTGCCTTTGCATGCTTTCAGTAGTTATGGGATTTTTATTTCTCACCATGACTTGGCACATTTCCACCCCCCCCGCCTTCTGTGGGGTACCGGATATTTGTGTTGAGTTTGTCCAGCACAGGGGTCTTGTGTTCTCCTTTCTTCTCCTTCTGGGGGTGATGCAACTCATCTAAATAGTCGTGAACCCACACAACTCCCCAGCTCACCCTCGCTATGTCCTCCAGATCACAATATCCTCAGGACGGAAGACACACATCCGAATGGCTAGCAGCAGTGTCTTCTGCATGGCCACCTCTCTTCTTTGAGTAACCTTTCAAGGAAGTCTGAGCTCTATGCCTGGGGTTTTATCACTGCAAATGCCAGGGAGAGGGGACTTATACAATTATATAAGGGCCAATAAATTAAAGCATACACAATGTATTTGCAGAAAACTAGCATGTCAGGCAAAAGCCATTCAGTTTAGCAGATTGCCTGATACATTAATTTCATGTGGGCGAGGAATATTTTTGTATCAAGCTACATATCTTGAAAAAAACTACTTTTTGAACAACACCCTGGGCTCCCAAGAGGTGCCCAGGATGACGTCTAGAAATTGAGGTGCAAAAATATAGCTTTTCCTGTCCATGTAAAGGAGCATTAAATTGTGTTGGTCCATATGCACACACACACACACACACACACACACACACACACCACAAGGAAATTTTAAATGTGTACTGTACTCCCGTTTCCCATCATTCAACCTCCCCGCCGACAGAGCAACCTTTCAGCACTTTGCATCTTGCACCTTAAAACTCCTCACCCAAGGCCACGCCTTCGAAAGGCACAGATGTTTAATAATAGCCATGAGACCGAAACCAAACCAACTGCAGTAGTGGTGGTGGGAACCAAGTCATCCCACCTAATTGTGGTAGCTCATTGTTAAGCAGGCCAATGGATCAAATGTCTCTGAGGCTGGGTTGTTGCTAGCACGGGTATCTGAGCCACTAGGATGTGCCTTCTGCCATGCGCTGGATGTGTGTCAGAGGCCTGTCACAGGGGCTGCAAACAGAGGCCCGTTCGACTACTGTTAAACTGAAGGGTTAGCTTCTACAATGGTGACGGCCATGAAATTATGGTCATCATCCTGTTATGCTTTCAGTTAGTACTTGCTGATGCAAGAGAGGTCCCCCCACTGCTCAGAAAGAATGAAATAGGCACTGGTGTAGATTTTAACCTAAGTGGCAGGCATGGGTTCCCACAGCACAGCAATACTCAGTAGTACTCCACTGTGACCTTGGCATTGGACACAATGTTGGACAAAACCCGGACAAAGCTGGAAACGGGAGGAGGGGAGAGAAGAATAGACAACCAGATAAGGTGACAATAATGTAGTCATACACAACACACAGGCAAGAACAATTTTGCCCGTCCGCACGAAGGAGACTTCTGGGTTTCCAGAGGACCATAATAGTTATGCTTGGTTCTGTTTTTCCTCACTTCTGTTCTCTCTCTTCACATCTCCCTCTGCTAGCAATCTTTATCTCAAGGGGAACACGAGGATGGAAGAACGAGGAAGCCAAGTTCCTACTTCAATGTTGTACCTCTCACGACTACCCCCTGGTGTCCCAACACATGGGGTTTTTCTTTTGGTAAGACTTGCTTGTGTTTGACCAAATATCATAGAGTGCAGGTCTTGTCTATCTTTAGCAACTGGGCAAAGGAAGGCTGTTTTCCTGACACCTACTGTATCTTGCCTCCAAAAGACACGTTTCTTTTTTATGGACATGGGAACAATTTGACGTTTCATTCACCCATCATCTATGGAGCTCAGGGAAAACACCCCCAGGGATCTCCTCCTGCCAAACTGATCTGGGTAGCAATCTTCAGCAGAAAGGAGAGGACTGGTCAATGACAGCCAGGTGAGACTTCTGGGCTTTCAATCAGTGTCTGTCTAGGCCAGCCATGTCCAAACGTTGGCCCTCCTGAGGTTTTGGACCACGACTCCCAGAATTCTAAGCTTAGTTTGCCAATGACAAAGGATTGAGGGAGTTGCAGTCCAAAACATCAGGAGGGCTGAAACTTGGACATGCCTGGTCTAGGCCCAGCCCAGCACCATATTCTCCGTGGAATAGTGTAGAGGTGGAACATATTTCTTAAGCACAGGCTCAATGCTCCAAGCTTTTTGTGAGATCTCCCGGTAAAATGTCTTCGGCCAGAAATAGACCTTAGAGGTAGCTCGCAATAAGAGCTGAAAGGATGCCAAGAGATGACTAAGGCAAACTTCCTATGTTTCTTCGTCTTTGGAAGCATCTTCAAAGGAATTCCATTCTTGAGATGTAAAGACCAATCACCATACAGAGCGAGGTAAGTAGCATAAACTTTGAGGTGAGAAAGAAGTATCCACTGTGAGAGCCACATTCTTAATTTAAGAATGGACTGTCTCTAAGGTATATTTCTGGCTGAAGCTACACGGCAGAAAAAATATCTTGAGAGCTACCTTCGATTGGTATATGAGTTATTTATCTAAATCTTTCCTACCACTGTTTACAATCTGAGTCTCTTGTATTCTGTTAAATGTGGTAACTTAAAATCTTGGGGCAACTCCTTCTATTTCAAAAGTTTTGAATATTTCAATATTTTTTTAAACAAAAACACTTTACAACCCACTTCTTCCTCCAGTTATCAAAGTTGAATTCTTTTCCTCGATTAACCTCCCAAGAAACAGGACTGAGCTAGCTTTGGGGTGGGGTGGAGTGGAGGAAAATATCATATCCAAAAATATAAAGGTTTGATTTGTTTTAGAAGATAAATGAAAATTATTGGAAGATTGGATAGTGCCCTGCCTTTTCCCGCATATTCTCCCCCCCCCCCACTTTTTTTCAAAGCCTCTGTTTCTGTTTTCCAAGCAGAATGATAACTGCTGTTCAGGAGAATTATTAACTGATTAAGGAGAATTGTCAACTGATTTACTTCCAGGTATGAGAGATATCTCTACACAGACACACTTTTACACACACATACACACACAGTTCTGCACATTTCAGCGGAGCAAGCCAAAGCTATTTACTTGTCCCAATAAGACTATATAACTATATAACTCAACTATATAAAAGCTTAACTCATATCTGAACAGTATGACTGGAGTATTGGGAAGATAACAAGGGTAAGACTCCTGCCGTTACCCATCCCCTCTTCTTTCCCTACTTGCTGACAGAGGCCAAGATCCAAAGAGAAACTGGATCACAAAAAAAGAAAGGAAAGGAAAAGCAAAAAGCAAAAACAAACAAACAAAAAACCCCAAACCCCCCAAACCAACAAGGCTGTTGGAAAAGACTGCCATTTCTCCTCCCTAAATGGCGTTTCGGAGATGCCTTGGAAACTCTCCCTAGGTTCAAATTTATTGTTCCAGGGGGTAGGAAGACAGAATGATTGAAAAGTACACCCCAGAGAGGCTGTTTGGATGTTTGAGACCCACCTGTGCAGTGTGTTAGATCCCACAGGCAATGTTTTGGGAGCAACCACCCATGGACAGGTAGGAGGATCCGATAAATCTGTTTTTCCTCATTAGATGTGACCAGCAAGCCTCTTGGTAACCCAGTTAAACTAATAGTGAAGTACAAATCACAATAATAACATTTACAGAAAAAGGAAAAAGAAACACCCTTAACAAATTTGACTGAGATAAATATGCTAGGCAGTCAGGAAACATAAAAGCCATCAAATTAACCCATTTCTGTCAGGCAAGGGAGGGGGTTATCTGCAGCATGCACCTGTAAGCTCTTTGCCACCATTCGGACGGGGCTACGTCCCCACGCCCCGCAAGGTACGGGCAAGCATTTCACTGTGTTTCACAGGGAAATGGCAAAAAAAAAAAAAAGACTAATGCAATGACCATCAGTTAGTGGCCAGAAAGCTGCCCAAGTGAAAAATAGATGTAGTGGTGGGGACCCCACCCTTATTTACATTTGAGAAAATGGCATACAAGACCAGATGGGAGCTGAGCTGAAGTATGCACTTCAATGAGTGTTGTGCTGTGTGTGTATGTATGTGTTTGCAATGCTATTCCAGATCAACCACCCAAGACAGAACATCTGTACCTCCTTGGGCACAAGATATTTCTGTGGACCCTGTTCACACATTTGGCCAGAAGTTATCAGGTAAACAATGGTCATGGGGACGTGTGAACGAGCCCTGTGCCTTGACTTTGTACAATAAGAAATTACATTTTCCCCGATCCAAACATAAGGTGTATTTCCTCCTTAGCAAATACTTCCTCTGTTCTTCATAAACCATTCCTGTAATGAGTGATGGTATAAAACAAACAGCAAAAGACAAAAATGCACCATACCGTTTAGCACCTTTCACCCACATGCTTGGCAAGTGGTCAACGGGCCTCACAACACCCCTGTGAGGTAGGTCAAGGTGATCACAAATCATTTACAGGCGGATAAGTTGAAAAGACAGAAGCTGAAAGGACAGACTCCACGTTGAGCAAACACCCCCCCCCGCAAAACAGCTTTGAAGAGAACTCAACGTTTCCCAGCCTTAAATGTTAGAACGAGTCTCCTCAAACCCTCAGCGTTAACTTGTCATGGCAGCAAACAAAGCCCTGAATCCATAAATAGTGAACCTGAAAGAACATCCTGCGAGACACACAGAAAGCTGGCCATTTGTGAGTGTGTTCCAAAAGGATCCTACATTTTCCAAAAGCTGTATGCCAAAGTTAAGCAATTCCTGATATTGTATCTGTTTCTTCCTCTGCACCTTCCAGTATGATTGTGACATACATGGAAAGTAAGGAAATAAAATCGAAGGCCTGGATTGTGCGCCTTTCACTTGGTCCATATCCCAAAGACAATAATCACTCATCTCCGGGCTGCTTCCCCTTTGCAGTACATCATTTGATGCCTGCAACATCAAACCATGACTTGCATGTTATCATGGATGTAATACCACGGAGTACCTTTTCACATTGCTTTCTGTTGAAATAATTTCAAACATTCAACTTCCACGTTGCCCAGTGTAAATAAACAAACCACAGAGCATGCTGTATACATCCATGAGGGAACCAGCCCGCAGTTCAAAGAGGATCCTGTGGAAACACACGTCTTTGTCTTTGTCGTTTCCTTTGCTTAGAGCAGTGATTCTCAATCTGTGGGTCCCCAGATGTTCCTGGACTGCAACTTCCAGAAGCCTTCATCACTAGCTGAGCTGTCCAGGATTTCTGGGAGTTGCAGTCCAGGAACATCTGGAGACCCACAGGTTGAGAACCACTGGCTTAGATCTCCTGTTGAAGTCCATTGACTCGCCCAGTGCAAAATATCTCAAGATCAAGTCAAGATTTACCAGTGGCTCTGTAGAAGGCCTTTTCACACCTTTATCCCTGCTGAGAGAGACAAATAACAATAACCGTTCTATGTTCAGAAATGAGTAATCAAAGTGGAAGTGTTCATGGCAGAACGGATCAATGAAACCTTTTGCCCACAGTCCTTAGGGGGAAGCCTTGACCTGGCCTAAACATGAGCTGAGGTTCTCAGCACCAGAATATACCTGAGTTGTGAAGAGGAAGATCGATCCTCCATATCAGTTTCCCCACATGCGTTGAACAGTCGTAGGCCATTCTCAGGAATGTCTAAGGCAGCAGACAAGTGTGGAAACGCTTTCATCCAAACTTCAGAAGAGCAGTTGTGTTTCCTTCTCATTTTGTGAAACTGGAAATGTTCAAAATAGGCTGCCCTTGGTTTCGTTTGTGAAATTTGGGAAGAGGCAGGATCACTAGTCTGTAAAATTTTCACTGCTCCCCTCATAAATTCCTGGAGCTTTCTGCCCCAAATGGCACAGCAAAACAGGCACGAGAAGGTTATTACAGCACAGTAAATGGCAGGCCAGCCAAATTAGTTATTCCAAATGGTGTATGTATACAGATACTAGTGCTCTGACGTGCGTCCTTTGGTACTTGTAGACTTAAGATAGCCTTTTGTTCAAAGCACCTCTGGGTTTCTGTGGAAACATGCCACGGTGAATTGATGGTTTAGCACCATAATCTTAGACCTATCACACTTTTATCACAGTTTGCCTTCACATGGTAATGTTAAAATGAAATGAAATGAAATGGCTTTTCTCCCAGCTGAAGTCAATGTAGGTGGCATAATGCACAAGTCGCTAAATGTCTAAAAGAATGTTGCATTTATAAAATGTTGTAGACTATTCAAAGTAAACCTTGCTGTTTTACATGAAGCTGAAGGAGAATACTAATGATAAAGCTGTAAACACCAGTTAATGGATTGTGAGAGTCTCCTGAAATTTGCTGGGGGTGGGGGGAGAGTGACGAATGCCGCAGCCTCTAATGCAAAATATTTCATATAATTTGTGTTCACACAGGGATTTGTGCTTCACTGATGTCTGACATAGGTGGGGCTTTCGGTCATTTCACACTGTCAACCAGTGGTCATTTTGGCTTATTTCAAATACTGTAGTTTGAGTTGCCTTCAACTGTTCTGACAGTGTTCAATTGTTGCTTTGTCTATAGCAGACAATAAAGAGAGCTTCTGATTTAAGGCAGAATATGGATATTCAGATGGAAAGATAATAGTTGTTATGTGCCATCAAGTTGGAACCAACTTATAGTGACTTTAATAAGGCTTTCAAGGTAAGTGAAATATTTAAGGAGTGGTTTTACCTCTTCCGCACCTCCAGTGAGTTCCCATGGCCAAGCAGAGATTTGAAACAGGCCTCCTAGTCCGTCATTCTGTCCTACCACGCCATATTGGGTAGAAGATATATAACTATGAAAAGCCACCCATCATCAGTTTCCCCAAGCTGTGGGCAAGGGGGTGGGGGTGGGATCAAAGCAGAAAGAGTATGGTGTGCCAAGACCAACTCTGGCTGTCCATGGCAGGGGCAAGATTAAAACTGGAGATTCCTCTTTTAGCCACAGATGAAAATAGCATTCAACAGTTGACTTCTGTGTGGGAAAGCCTGGGTACCTAAAGGACTGCCTTCTTCTATATGAGCCTGCCCATGCTCTAAGATCAGTCCAGGAGGCCCTGCTGAAGGTGCCGTCCCTCAAAGAGGTAAGGGGGTGGCATGTCAAAGCAGGGCCTTCTCGACGGTTGCCCCCCAACTTTGGAATGCTCTCCCTACGGAGATCCACCTGGCGGCGACACTTTTGGCTTTTCGTCACCAGGCAAAGACCCTCTTGCTCAGCCAACATTTTAATTAGACATTGTTTTAGCTGGACTCATGAGCAGCAGAGTTTTATAATTTGAACTGTATGTCAATTATTTTAGCCTAGATTGTATTTTATAGTTTTAATAGTTATATTGTTTTATTGTTTTATAGTTTTAACATATTATTGTACACCGCCCAGAGACCACCTGGTAGTAGGGTGGCTAAATAATCTTGTAAATAAATAAATAAATAAAATAATTCACAAAGGTAAGGTAGAGATGTCTAGCAATGACTACTGGGGCTATGCAGTGGAGGAAGACTCAATTACGAGTACAGGAAGGTAGCTCCAAATCCTTCCTCATTGATGAGCAATGCTGGCAGTCTACTGGCTATGTTACTATCAATCTGCCTGGCCCACCTTCCAGGTTGGCTGCTGGGAATGTGAGATTTTCTGAAAAGCATGCTAACAAGAGATCAGAAGTTGTGCATCCACAAAATGAGGAAACCTGGATGGTGTTTTCAATGCCCAAGAGCCCAAAGTATGCCTATGGAAATTATTCCTTGCCAATTTCCAGTATCATAGACTTCAAACAAAAGGCAAAATGATTGGGTGTGTGCATGTGTCATACAGTGCCTTTCCTCTATTTTATCCTCACAACCACCTTATGGTGAAGGCTGTGTTGAGGCTGAGCAAGGATTTGTATGGATGTTTAACGCCGTAAAACCCCCAGCGCTGCTGAATCCCAGGTTTGGGTGAGTTTCCAGAGCAAGGAAAATTCATGACTGGAACTGTCTTTCCTATAATATTTATGGATCTTTTTCATTTATATCCTTCACAAACTGCACTCATGGAAGCGATGTACTTGTTGCATGTACTTATATCCTTGTTTACCCCCAAGGAGCTCAAATGGTAAATATACCCCACACCTAATTTGTCTTCAAAACAACCTTGAGGTTAGGCTGGAGGGAGAAGGACTCTTTTAAAATCCCTGCGTGAGCACCACAGAACTGGGAAGATTTGAACCCACATCTCTCCAGTCTTCCTCTAGCCACAACACAATGACTCACCACAGCAAGAATCAATGAGGTCCGTTTGTTCACTTTTAAGGATAGAGTATGCATGAGGTTTGGAACATGGAAATGAAACTAGTACTTGGCTAGCCCCAGCAGCTGGCAACTCTCAACTACTGAAGTGACAATGCAACTATGTAGTTTGAATCTATTTGTTATGGAGAAACTGCTGAAAAAAAACTTAATTTTGGCAAGCACTCTCCACTTTGGCTGCTCCTTGACTTTGGAACCTCCTTGTTATTATTTTGTTATTATTTCAATTGAACAGGGCTTAATTTTTCAAAAAAAAAGTTTTAATTTTATTTCCCTTTTTATCTGAATTATTACTATTACTGCCAGCTGGCTGGTGAGCAATTTGAATGAATGAATGACGAATGGATAAATGAAACATTACATGGATCCTTGGCGTTGCCCAAATGGCAGCCTGGCAACAGCTAACTGCTGGTCCAACTAGCCCCACTGATGCTTGATATTAGAGCAGTGGTTCCTTGCGTTCCCAGTTTTTGCACTGCAATGCCCAGATATCCTGGCCAACACAGCTAGTGGGTGTTGTAGTCCAAGAACATCTGGGGACCCAAGGTTGGAAACCATTGTAAGAGATATCAAAAAGTCTTCAGTATTTTATAGAAAAAGTAGAATATAGTAATGATGATGGTGGATGATGATGATGGTAAGAATAAGAATAGCCTTCTCTCAATGTTCATTATTGCTCAATCTTGCTTGCATAAAACAATTTGAAGGATGCAATCCTATTGAAGTCTTGGTGGTTTACATCTGAGTAGACCTCTGAGCAAGCTTTCAGCCTCTCATGGGGACAATTCTCACCTAAAACTAATTTTAGTCCAAGCTGTTAGACCCGCTGAATCAAACAGAAGGCATTTATTCAGATATAAAATAAATGCACCCTTTCCAGAGATGCCCAAAGAGGCTGAAAGGGCAACAAGTGGTGAAAATTCCACGAATAAACAAAAAGTTGAGGAGAAACTTGGTTGTGAGGAAATGTGAGGAAGTAACTATTATCTGTGTTCCAAATGTAACATCTCCCCTCAGAATTAAAGGATTGTTGTTGGGCTCTGATATCTGACCGAAGAGGATGCCACTGATGAAAGACTACTACACACTGCCTCTAAAATATAGGGAAATGTGAAATATTGGAAATGGAAGAAAATAAAAAGCACCTATTGTTTAAGGGCCTCTGCCCCTGGATTTTAATTGCCTTTGGCAGGGAAGGACCGAGAGTGGAACTTTTATTGTCCTCAGAACAATAAAGAACGTGAAGGAAAATGTTTTGTTAACTTTGGAGATATAATCTGAGATGAAAATGTAGTTTACATAGGCAGCCCTGTAAATTCAGTTTCAGCATGTGTAAGAAAAACAAAAATGAAGCCAGTTCCACCAAAAAGCCACCAACAGTATTGGAGCCTGAAAGACCAGGCAAAGCATTTCTGCCAGCATTTGTGTGAATTTCAGAGTGTATTTCTTTGAATTTCAGTGTGCATTTTTGTGACTTACAAAGAATTTTTAGTGCTGACATGCGGAGCATGACGGAGGCTCTCTGTTACACTGTGTCTGTCTGAAGGAGTGGATTGCAGAATCCACAAATGTCCACGCCGGAAAAAAATAGTCCCTAAGGCACCATAATACTTTTAAAATATTTTATCTTATATACAAGGAGAAAACAGAGAGTGTCATGAGGAAGCAGTCAGATGTTTTTGGACTACAACTCCCAGAAATACTGGCCATTCTAGCAAGTGATGAAGGCTTCTGGGAGTTATAGTCTAAACATGTCTTGGGAATGGACATGGGCATGACCAGAAAAAATGACGTTTTGAGTTTTCGTTTGTTCGGAACGGGTCCGTTCGGTCGTTTCCGTTTGTCGCGAAATTTTTCAAAAATTTGTCGTTTCCGTTTGTCGTTTCCACCGTGATTTAGCGCGATTTGACTTCCCAGAGGATGGGGCATCCCACAATCAGGGCCGGCGCTAGGTGTTTTTGCGCCCTAGGCGGGGGCGGGGGCGGGGGGGGGGGGCGGGGGGGGGCGGGGGGGGGGTGGGTGGGTGGGCGCCGCGGTGGGCCACGGGCGGGCAAGTGGGCGGGCGGCAGCGCGGCCGGACGGGCGAGTGGGCAGTTAGGATATCACTAGGATAGAGGTTCTGTTCTTGGCTTGCACCCCAAATGTGTGTGTGTGCAAGCAAATTGAAGTTGGGAAAATAGAAAATAAATGGTAGTATATAATATATATTTAAAATAAATCCACACCTCCCACTCCCAGTCGAACCTCCCCCTTTATCCAATATCAGAAAAAAATCCTCACAAACTGCCAGAGAAGAAATAAAGAATAAACTGCTATTCCCTTCAGCAGACAAAGCTGCAGGGAATCAAAGAAATTATTTTCTAAATTCAATTCCCTCCCTGCCTGCCTAACTTAAATCCTAAAGCCTCCAGCCTCCCTCCTCAATCTCGATCGGATCACACCAGCACCAGCAGCCAGCCCTCCTCCCTCAACCACATCCATACACCCGACTGCGATTTTTGGAAGGTGCCGGCATCCAGAAGTGTCAGTCAAAAACCTGGCAATGCCATTGGTGGAATGGTTCAAAAAAAATTGCATGGTTCCATCCTATGCCCAGCCCAAATGGGCAGGTCTAAAAAAATAAAAATAAAATAAAATAAAATAAAATCAATACGACGTTTTATTGCTATAAAAAACCCACTGCTGCTACTATAAAAATTCAGGCATTTAAAATAAATAAATTTCACATGTTTCTGTGGTGATTTGGTGTGTTTTTTGACCACGATTTCAAAAGAAAAATTGCGGTCGCCATTTTGGATCCCCCCCCCACCGCATGGCATGCAGCGAGACAGACGATGAGGATGACTCCCCCAGTCTGGTGCAAGCAGCCCAGGACAGGAGAAGGGGGGAAGGCCGGGGACCCCCCCAGAAATCACCCCTCTGGTAGATGGCAAAGCCTCAGGCAGGCATATTTTTGCCTGCTTTTTTGGCCGGGAGTCGGGTTTTTTTAAAAAAAACTTTTAAAACTTTTTCTGTGCTTCACATTGCGCGATCGCCGTGATGCCACAAACGGAAACGAAAAACCCGACCAAATTTTTCTTTTTTCGGTTCGAGTTCGAGTTCTGACGGCTTAATTATCGTTACCGCTTCTGTTACGTAACGGAAACAATAACTGAAAACGGAAACGACAATTTCGCCAAGTCGTGCCCATGTCTACTTGGGAACCTAAGGTTTGGAACCACTGAATTCTATAGGATCACATTAGGGCTGTTGGGCACCATTTTCAACTGCCATCATGGCTCCGCCCACTAGATTTCTGGGATATGTAGTCCATGGTGGTTCTGGGCTGTAAGCTATTGAAATGCACTGGAGCTCTTTGGCAAAAGGAGGCCTAGCACCTTGCAAAACCACATATCCCAGAATTCCAGAGGACAGAGCCATAGCATTTAAAGCAGTCCCCAACTGCCATGGCCATTTAGTGAAGTAGATCTATTCATAGTTGAGGATTACCTCAGGAAGGATCTTCTTCCTTTGCAAGCCTCATAAATTCAAGTTTTTAGCAATATTTCCAAAACATCGGCAGGGAAATTAAATTATCGAATTGTTAAAATTTGGACAATTCAATAATTTAATTTTTCGAGTAAATGTTTCCCCTTAATTTTCAATGTTATAATTTATTTAATTACTGTGTGTTTTAGAATTAGTTTTTTGTCCTTACCCAAGGATGACATTTGGCCTCAGCCATAAAAGGTATATTTTCCACAGTTTTTCTTTTTTTGGGCCAAACCCCTAGTCCTGGCTATTAGCTGCCTTTATCTGTATTTATTTTAAAACCTTTTTCAGAGCTCCCCTGAATCCAATGGAAAGGAAGGATATGTCAAGATAATCATTTTTTAAAAGATGAGTAAAAATTAATAATGAATTCTTGGGCTGTTCTGCCTGCTCCAAGCGAGGGACTCACAGTGCAGTTGGTGACCAGGATTAGAACGACAAGTGAAATCTCACTTGGTCAGCTTTGGCCAAATTATATATGAATAGACTACAGTGGTACCTTGTATAAAGGAATTAATTCGTTAAACATTACCTACACAGAGGGAGTTCCGTAAGGAGTATTCCATGGAGGTATGGAATATCTGTAAAAAGTGGAAGACAAAAGAGAAAGATCAAATGATCTTGAATCTTCTGGATCAGTAGCTGCCAAAATAAAAAAGCCCTTAACAATTTAAATTGCCTTTGGCAGGGAGGGGGCAAGGTTGGTATTTTTATTTCCTATGTGCACATTTTAGGCAGAAAATAGGTGATGATCCACCAGGCATGCAAAATCTCTAACCCTGTTTGCAGAGCCTGTGTTGAGGAAGGTAGACTAGACAGAGGGTCTCCAGCTCCATGATTCTCAATTGTGTCCACAGCTGGGACCTGGGAAAACTTACAATGTGATTTAAAAATAGCAACAATTTTTTAAAAAAGATACACATGTTATTAAAGCCTCAGAGACATCAATTATGATATCATTCTGCTTGCTGGGACTTGTAGAAGGAGGTTGAAATTTTTCACTGCAACTTGCCATGGTATAATCCTGTCTACTGGACTCTTCCATGCTTTCAGACTGAATGCACAAATCTGTCCTTTGTGGATCTAATATCTTTGCCTTTCTATTTTGTGCTAATCACGGATGGTCCTTTGGGTTAGACCAGTGGAGCACACACATCAAAAGTTGACAGATGACAAGTAGACATGAGGTGTAGTAGTTAGAATGTTGGGAAAGGGCTTAGGAAATCCCGGTTCTAGTCCCAGCTCTGCCATGAAATTCCTTGGATGACTTGGGCCATGCTTTCTTTCTTCAAACCTGACCTGCACACAGTATTGTTATGAACCGCGGCAGCTTGTGGTCTAGTCCAAGATTTCATCATGAGGTGCTCCTCCACTACCACTTCTGGGAAAGAAAGCCATGTATGCCAAGTTGAAATCAACAGAGAAAAGCTGGGATATTCAGTTAAAACTATGTAATTAACTTCATAGGTGATGATGAAGATGGTACAGTGGTACCTCTACTTATGAGTGGCTCTACTTATGAGCACTTCGACTTAAGAGCGGAAAACCGTTGGCATTTTAAACTGCTGCATTACAAATTTTAGATGCAGTCTGCTCTACTTACCATTTTTTTATTTTATTTATTTTTTTATTTATGTATTTGATTTTTTTTAGATACGGCTGCTCTACTTACGAGTTGTTCGACTTATGAGCATGAATTCGGAACAGATTAAACTTGTAATTAGAGGCACCACTGTATTTGTTAAATCAAGGCTCATCTGTATCTCCTCTATTCAGTTTGTTTACTCTGCAGTATTCTCTCCTGCATGAAGGTATGCTACTAAACCGATCATAAGAATTATGTGCCCTGAAATTGGTTCTGGAATATAGCAAAACTTGCCAGTAATATTACCTAGGCAGAGAGCACTGTATTCAGAAGTGGTTCCCAATTCCCTTCCTGAATGCCAAATCGCTGGGGACTCCAACTAACTCAGCTATCTAGCCACCCAAACTGATCATAAGTGTGCCTTAAAAGAATATATTCTGGTCCTCTTGTACTTGCTGTAGCCCCGATGTTGCCTGTAGCCTTATTTGTTACCTGACCAAAAAGGGGAGGTTGGTTGGTTTGGAAGCAGGGTGCTGCTGTCACTTCGCTATAAAGACGGAAATAGACTAAACAGAATAGTTTCAATATCTGGCAAATAATGAAAGCCACCATGTCATCAGTCTTTAAAAGCACAAAGTCTTTCCCCTCTGCTATAGAAATAAAGCCTTGACAGCTTTAAGAAAGGATTAGACAAGTTCATGGAGAACAAGGGACTCGATGGCTATCATGATGGATGCCAAAGGACAACCTCTGTGTTGGAGAGAGAGGCAGGATATCTCTCAATGCCATTTGCGGGGAATCATAAGCAGGTGAAGGCATCTGCTTGGGAATACCCTGAAGCAAATGGTGAGCCACTGTGTGAGACAGAATGTTGGACTGGATGGGCTGTGGCCTGTTCCAGCAAGGCGGTTCTTATGTAAACAGCTACATTTGGCAGGTCTGGGGACCAGGTTTCTGTCCCTGGGGTCTTCTGGAAGTTGCCAAGACACCCCCCCAAATGCCCCAAACCAAAACCACAAATAGTCAGAGGTCCATGTCCATTTTTGGCAGATGGGGAGAACTGTTTGGTGTCAAATGGAGTCGAGGGGCTGCTCCCGGAGGATTCCGAATTCACGTTTTATTGCTGGAAGAACGGTTTTTGGCACTGGAGATTGGAAGTATCGCTGTGGTGGAAGAAATCCAATCAATATTTTGTACTGGAAATCAGAATGGTAAAAGGGGGATAGACCAGGTGCGCCAATGTGGGCAGTGCTAGTCTCTGCATCTGATACATTTTGGGTAAGTGTGAATATATTTAAATGTGTGTTGTTTGTAGGCAGGGCGCATCCATTACTGGTGTAAGAACAAGTACATATAAGGCTTCTCCTACTCAAGTTTTCTTGGAGATTCCTTCTCATGGGTGACTCATCATGTTTGGCTGTCAAAGAAACAGTGCACATGTGTACACATCTATTTGAGAATTAAATTTCCACCAGTCTAAAATCTGAATAACTCTAACCTATGTGGGTGCTCATTAATAAAGTTTTCTTCCGGTGTTTTATCAGAGATGGAGGGAGATCGCCAGAAAAGAAAGACAGGAAAAGAGCATGAAGATAAAACAAAACAGAATATACAAGGTAACTTTAAAATATAGTCATTGCACAATTCATAACAAGAAGCCCAGAGGTGCTAGACAGAAAATAATAAGTACTGTAATTGCCCTGAGACCAGTGACCAAAACAACAACAACATCTAAATAAGTTAGGACATGGTTGCATCTGGTAATAAATCCTCCACTTTTTAAAAGCACACTTCAAATATTTCAATAATAATAATAATAATAATAATAATAATAATAATAATAATAATAATAATAATAATAATAATAATAATAATAATAATAATAATAATAATGTTGCTGAGATAATTGCAAAGCATATTGTCATAGCAAAAGCTGCTTTTCCCCTCAGGTATATTCAGGTGAAAAACCATTCAGCTTAAAATAAAGGAGAAAACATTTACAACCAGCATGGTTTTTTGAAAAACATATTGGCAAATTAAACTTGACAATTACATATATTCCACCACCACTGCACCCATCTCCCCCAAAATGATCTCATATTTCAAATGGGTTGATTTGGGTGTCATTGTGTTGGGCTGGGGTTTCTTTCTTTTTTTTTTTTGCCATTTTAAACATTTTACAGTATTTCTGATTTTTTTGTAAAAAAATGCACCTATGCACAGAAAAAAAGCAATTGCTCTCACTGAATTAAAACCACCTTGTGTTGGTTTGCTTGTTCCTCCTTTACCCCACAGTCTTGGAGGCAGGGAACTGATGCCCTAGATGAAAAGAAAACCCCTTTAAAAGAAACCATGTTCTTCCAATGGAACTACTGTATGCACCGTCTGCCATGCCAACCCAGACACAGAGAATAAAGCAACCCAGGGTAAACCTTCAGACATCAAATATATTGTCAACAAAGAGTCTAACTTGTTAGTTTTCCTGCGAGCAGAGGTCAAAACGTTGAGGTTGAAATTCTACGCGAGTCCTCCTGTTGCTTGGACGTTGGTCTCCTGTCCTAGGTGCACACGACGTTGGGGCACCACTGAAACCAGTTTTTCTTGGCGGCTCCCAAGAAAATGAGCAAAGTCAAGCGATTCTTGGCTAAACCATCACAACAATAAACAATAGAAAATATTAAGCACCAAATTTTTTGCCAAAAACACATCCGGTTATTCCCATCCAAAGATGCAACCCTCCATTTGGACTGTTCCTTTTTTTTTTTCTTTAGAAAAGAGAAAAACAGAAACAAACCACAGAACTCCATAAGATCACTTTAAGGCCCATACAAAAAAATAATAATATATCAGATGCATTGTTACAGATTCAACTCGTGTCTCCGCTCATAGCCTTAAAATGATGCCTGCAGGTGAAAGCCCAATTTGTCAGTCAGTGCTTAAGTGCTGTGCCTTTAAACTGACGCTCTTTTTGCTACTATGCTGAGTTTTATTAAGACTGGTTGGGTGGGGTTGGGAGGAGAAGGAAAGTAATTATGGAACTTAAAAATATATAGTTTGAGCTCTTGTTATAATTACAGTATTATATATATATATGTATATATATGTTTTGGTACACTATTTTGTTTAAAAGTTAAAGGCCATCTAAAAGTTGTTTCCGGAAATCAAACAGATATTTCTTTTTCTGTTTCAAAGATTATCAGTCCCAATTGTCAGTTACAATGAAAGCCAACAAAACGCTTTGCTTTTACAGACTGGCACCCCAATTGAAAAAATCTTCTCTAGGGAGAAGATTTTGAACAGTCTGGGTAACCCCAGCCCACACATCAAAAGCTGTGCCTCCCAAAGCAAAGCTAACTGCTTGCCTCAATTAGTGAGGTTCTGACCAAGGGTGCAAGTCAAAAAGCTAGATTTCTGTTGGCGAGGCTTGGAAAGAAGAAAGATCACACCCTGAGATTCAAGCTAAGTACAGTGAACCAGAACAAACCATTCCCCCCCCCTCTCTCTTGTTAACTGCATCAGGGATACAGCCATACCACTACAAACATAGTCCAGACTAGTCTGAAAATGTGGAATTTAAACATGTTCTATTAAAAATAATCTCTGTGCCAAATCAAAATAGAGCCAGGATCTCTTTTCAAATCCAGCTTGGTCATTTTCCTTGGCTAGAGGAGATCATTTTGACCACGTTTGCATCAACTGAATTAAAAGAAAACAATTATTTCCTCTCCATCTGCTTCTTTTGCCTAGGTTTCAAATTTTTAGATTATATACATACATATATATCTATATATCTATATATTCACACGTGTGTCTCTGTGTGTATATATATATATTTCTCTCTCTATGGAAACATATATCTATTTCTGTCCTTAGACTCATCAAAGAGTTTTGCATGAGGGAGGTGACAGTACGTAATGAAACTCAGCACCTAAGGGCATAAGGCAGTTGTAGGTTTTGTTTGTTTGTTTGTTTTATTTTTTTAAATTATTATTATTATTATTATTTTCAATCAGCACCAATCCTTATGATAATGTCCTACACGTGGTGTAAGGTATAAAACTAAGAGGCAGACGTTCCTTTCGATCCGGCCTCTACAGCGTGGAAGTTTGAAATACTGGTTGACTTGTGTTGTTTTCTCCTGTGCATAAAAAACAAAAGAAAAGTTTTTCTTTTTGTTTTTACTTACAAAACATAGAGGATCTCTCTCTTTTGTTATTGTTGTTGTTGTTGTTGTTGTTGTTGTTGCTGCTGTTTAAATACATACTGCAACCAGAAAGAAAACTTATTGGAAGGTATGTTTCATGAGCGGTGTGGACCGTAAACAATTAACGCACCCCTCCCCGCCCACCCCATATCCCCTCTTTTAATTTCTTTGTTGCTGCTTGTTTGCCTGTGAGAGTGTGTTGTGTTGTGTTGTGCGTGTGTGTTGTGTGTATGTGTGTGTGTTTGTGTGTATGTGGGTTTGTGTCGAAAGGAACTTTTAAAGTGAAGATTCATACTGTAGCAATTCATACAAGAGAGGTCCGTCTCTATACCTAATTCCTACAGCGGTGGGGGTGACATACTGGAGAATGTTTATAGTCCTTCTCAACCTCCTGTCTACAAAATGGGCGTCCCAAGCCGGGTATCTCTTTCTTGGGATGTCTATTTTAATGAGAGGACCTTCGGGGTGGTAGGGCCTCCCAGACGGAGTCGATGGCACCATTGCTCTCACTTGGAAAACGGGCAAGCAAGTGTCAGCAGTAAGTTCCTCCTGTTGCTCCGTGGCCGCTCTGGTCGGCGTTGCCTGGGCCGCCCTGTACCCAGGGGTCTGAGGGGCCATGGGTTCAATGTCAGGGGGCAAAGGAATGCCCCAGAGCAGCTCGGCGCAACAGGAGCTGGCAAAAATCTTAGCTCTCGGGCCCATGGGATGCAGGACGCCATAATACAAGAGCATCAGCGCGATCCCGGCGGCGAAGCTAAGAAAGACGCAACAAAGTGCTGGCACAGCGTAGGAGTCAGTGGTGTCGGGATCTCTGTAAAAATACCAAAGGAGCGTCAAGGCCGCATTTTCTGTCAAGACTACGGTGTAATAGGCAAACATTCGGTATCGGGTCCGCCCTTCCTTGACATTAAACCAGCAAAAAATGTACACGATCCCTACCACCATGTTGAAGAGGATCTCCTCCCATTTAGACATGCAGAAGTCCGTCCCACCATGAATGATCCAGAAGGCCATGGCACACCAGTGGACCACGACAAAAATCCCAAAATAGAGCTGGAAGATGGAAGCAAAGAGGGCAAAAGAGATAACTCTGGATGAGATGGTGAAGAGGCGCCAGAAGAGATGGATAAGGGCTCCTCTGTAGCTCATGCTCTTCTTGTCATCCCTAGAGTCCCGGAGAAGCTTGTGATAGGAGGCTAGCACCCAAGCCAGGGACATCAGGGAGGCCACAGAGGACACACCTGCCGGGAGAACACACAAATCCACAGAGTTAAACAAGAAGCACGGGACAAGGAACGCAGTTGAGTACATCAGTCCTGGGGGCAGGTGTGGAGCATGTTTACAATGCAGGCCATGTTAGCGAAAAAGATCTAGAGGAGGAAGAGAGAGAAATAAATAAACAGAAACACAATTTTCTTGAATATCTATGTGAGCACGTCCAAGCTGTCTAGCGCGGTTACTTCACGTCCGTTTTGTCTCTGTTAGTGTTGCGCTTCGGAGCGGTACAAAAAAAGGTTACTTCACGTCTGTCGCGCAACTACTGAATGTTGTCTCAACCACACCCCCAGAATGGGGGCTAAGAGCTACAATACTGTACCTGGTGCTGGGGTATTTATTTATTTATTATTTATTTGTTATACTTCTATACCACCTGTCTTCCGGACAGAACTCTGGGCAGTTTACAATTAAAACAAGGCAACAGAAAATACAAAATAAGAACAAAAAGGCAAAAGGGCAAAAATACTAATAAAATAAGGAGGGACGAAACCCTCCACAAGACGTGACGCAGGCAGCAAGAAGCAAAGAAGAAGAAGAAGAAGAAGAAGAAGAAGAAGAAGAAGAAGAAGAAGAAGAAGAAGAAGAAGAAGAAGAAGAAGAAGAAGAAGAAGAAATTAAGTGGAAAAAAGGTCGCCATATGCCTCTTTTAAAAAGGTGAGTTTTTAGGGCCTTTTTAGAGGCGGGCAGGGACTGTGCTAGGCGCAGCTCACTAGGGAGATGATTCCACAGGGTGGGGCCCACCACAGAGAAGGCGTGGTTACACGTAAGCAATTTCCGCGCCTCCTTGGGTGTGGCCACCCTAAGTGAGCGCGCCTGCGCCATTCTCGTGGGCCTGACCCCAGTTGACCTCAGGGAGATGTGCTCCGACAGGTACTTGGGTCCAAGCCGTGGAGGGTTTTGAAAATCAAAAAGAGGACCTTGAACCTTTTCCGGAGGACAACGGGTAGCCAATGCAGACGAGCCAGGACTGGGGTGATGCGCTCAAATCTACGAGCACCCACCACCAGTCTGGCCGCCGCATTCTGCACCCACTGGAGCCTCCGGACAAGGGTCAAGGGCAACCCCACGTAGAGGGCATTGCAGTAGTCGATCCTAGAGATCACAAGAGCCTGCACGACTGTCCTCAGGGAGGACTCGTCAAGGTACTGGCGGATCTCGGCGATCCTGCAGAGATGGATAAAAGTGGCCCTGGAGACCGCCGTCACCTGGGCTTCCAGGGAGAGGGCTGAATCCAGGACCATGCCCAGATTCCTGGCCCTGTCTGTAGGCTGGAGGGAAACACACACCCCCAGTCTAGGGAGGGGGGCATTGTACCCAGATGAGGGCACCCCGAAGAACAGAACCTCCGTCTTCTCCGGGTTCAGCTTGAGCCAGTTGGTCCTGGTCCATTCCAAGACCGCCTCCAGGCACAGGTCGAGGGAGCGTACTGCCTCCTCTGCAGAAGACGAAAAGGAGAGATAGAGTTGCGTGTCATCAGCGTACTGATGGCAGTAAACTCCAACTCTCCTGATGACCTCCGCCATTGGCCTCATGTAAACATTGAACAGCATGGGTGAGATTGCCGACCCCTGGGGCACCCCACAAGAGAGTGTCCAAGGAGCCTACAAATCATCCCCCAGCTGAACCCGCTGAAACTGGCTGCCGAGGAAGGAACGGAGCCAGCAGAGAGCAGAGCCCCCAATTCCAGCCCCAGCAAGCCGGTCCAGCAGGTTACCGTGGTCGATGGTATCAAAGGCCACTGACAGATCAAGGAGGACCAACAGGGAGGAGCACCCTCTGTCATCCTCCCTGAGAAGGTCATCCTGCAGAGCGACCAGGGCAGTCTTGGTCCCCCGAAGCAGCCTGAACCCGGACTGGAAGGGATCCAGGATATGGTTTTCCTCCAGGTACGACTGAAGCCGGACGGCGGCTACCCTCTCAACAACCTTGCCCAGGAAGGGAACAATGGCGATCGGACGGTAGCTGGATAACTCATCCGACGCCATGCCGGGCTTTTTCAAAGTGGGTTTCACCACGGTGTCCTTCAAGCGGGAAGGAAAAGTACCCTCCCTGAAGGAGGCCGTGGCAATAGCAGAAACCCACTCCGGCATGTTCCCTCTGGCAGGGTTTTCCTTCGTCACTCTTTGTTCCCGCTTTCTGTTCCGAGACAAGACACCGTGTAGTAACGACTGTTACACAACAAAATATTCATTTCTCTCAGAAAACTGTGTCCGGTTGTTTCTTTTATTATTATTTTGACTTTTCAGAAGCAAAATATTGAAAAAGAATTTTTAAGCCCCCCCCCCCAAAGGAAGAAGGAAGCTAGACAAATTCAGTGTTTGTCATGATACAAGATCGTGAGGTAACACTTGTCACGAGACAAGTTATCATTACCATGGGAACACTGAAACAGGGACAAAACCATGCAATCACGACCAATGCTGTCACGGTACAAAACTAGTCGCAGAACAAAGAACGACGTGAAGTAACTGCCTAGGTCTCTGCTTCCTTGAGTTTTTGTCCCCTACGTGGGCAGGACACAGAATTCGTGCGATTCATGACAGTTTACGGCAAGGGTGGGCCTGCCCCAGGAGTCTAGCAGCCAATGTTCTGCAGCCATGACCCATTATAGGCACTGAAAATGTATGGGGGGAAAGCATGAAGTTTGGCTTCAGATTTCCATGTGTAAGCCTGCCTCATTAATTTCACCTTCCTTCAACTATCCATGTCCTTGACCTGGACTGAGCACTTGTGAAAGACAGTCACAGGGACCTTATTTCTCATTCCTCTACCTGCCAGCTAAGTCAGTTGCAGCCAAGGCAACCATGTCCTTACAGGGCTTACAACACTGCAACAAAACAGCAAGTTTGTGTGTCCTGCTCAACAAATTTTACAATTTTAGTGTATTGTATTATATTGTACTGTATTTTAATGCTTTAAATTGCTTTTAACTGTCCATTTTAATTTTGAATTGTATGGCGCCCAGAGACCTTTAGGTAGAGGGCAGTATATAAGATGGATGGATGGATGGATGGATAGATGGATGGATGGATGGATGGATGGATGGATGGATGGATAGATAGATAGAGAGAGAGAGAGAGAGAGAGAGAGAGAGAGAGAGAGAGAGAGAGAGAGAGAGAGAGAGAGAGTAGAACAATGAGGCATCTGAATCATTTTTAATACCCATGGAAAAGGAAGAGCCACAAGATCCATGTCACTTGCCAAGTATATTTTCCGTCAGGTACATAGATGCCAAGAGGGCAACTTATCAGTCATGCTGAGGAAAAGCTTTCTTGGAATCGAATCTTTCACAGTCCCGCTATGGCTCTTCTGTAGCATCAGGTATAAGGTGAAGCAGCACCTGCTACATCTTAAGATGTCCTGAAACACTTCAGAATGTGGGGACTGAGCAACGTTTGATCTAGTTGGTAATGCTGGACATCCACTCTAAATGGGATCATCTGGTTGCAGTCAAAGCTCTAGAAGGTAGAGTCTCTTGGCCATCATTTTGAAAAGCACGGGACACTACAATCACAGGAATGTAGGGAGCCACCCTACATGCAGAGTCTGACTCAGTCCATCAAGGCCTGTTTTGTCAACACGGACAAGGAATAGTCATCCAGGACGGGATTCTTCAGGGTAAAAATATTTAGAACAAACTAAAAAATTGTATTTTGATAGAGTGTGACGGGGGCTTAGAGGTTCCTGAATGACTGGCGAACCTTTATCTCACTAGATTGGGTGAGACATTCCAATTTTTCTGTAACTCTGCCTGACAGCATCTACATTGTACTTTACTCACCAAGCCATGATCCTTCTCCAAATCCATTCTCTCCACAACTTCAGTGATTCAGCAACCCCTAACTTCCAGAACTTCCAGATTTATTGGCTTACAAGAACTATTATAACTCTTGTTGGTCTCATCTTGGCTTTGCATTGTTTACAAGGAAGGACCAGATGCTTATTCTCTCTCTCTCTCTCTCTCTCTCTCTCTCTCTCTCTCTCTCTCTCTCTCTCTCTCTCTCTCTCTGAGTGTGTGTGAGTGAGTCTGGCAAAACGTCAGGAAGAAAAAGTTCCAGAACAGCCCCAAAAACTCTCAAAAGCTATCAGATCCCGGCCGTGAAAGCCTTTTAGAATACACAGAAGATACCCTGAAATAGTCAACCAGAGAACCATCTGCAACCCAACACGAACACTTAACATCACCCAAGTGGGACTACAGACAAGATATTTCTCCATTGATTAGTTAATACGATAAATTTGGCTGCAACTGACTTAGCTAGTGCATAAACTAAATTTCATCCTGGGTTCTCTGCTATGAGGTTAGCCAAGTTTCTGTGGGAACAGAGGGCCTTTCTCTGTGGCTGCTCTCAGACTTTGCAACTCTCTCGCACAAGTGGTCCCCTCATCTTTGCTCTCCTTCTGCAAGCAGATGGCCTCTCTCTTCAAACAAGCTTTCACTTCGTGCACGGCTGTTTGGGAGGGGCTTTTAAATGGAGTGTCCTGCCTTGTTTTGGATCTGTGTTTGATGTTGATTTTGTTGACCGTTTTTAGTATACTTGTTTGGTTTTTCTAAAAATGTTTGTATACTTACTGTTTTTAGCTTTTAAATACTGTATTATTTTTTCATGATGTAAGATGCCCCGGATCCTTTCAAAGAAGAAAAGCGGCATAAAAATATTTTAAATAAATGAATAAAATAAAAATGGGGTATTGATACATTGTGATGGGGGCTCAGAGGCTGCTGAAAATCTGGAGAGCCTTTACCTCACAGAATTGGGTGAGACATTCCTGCACCCCTAAGAACCAAGGAGTCTGGCCATGTTTTTTGGAACTTCTGAGTTTTTCTAACATCATCAACAGCTTTGGGGTGCACAGCCTGTTGAAGGCCCATACAAGGTCATAGCTCAGCTTCTGGTTGTAATTGATAGAGTTCTGATAAAGGATCTACCTGCTCTTGCCTTCAGCTTGCCTACAAGTTGAACAGAATACGAACCATTTGTTGAAGGTTTTCTACCAAACTTCTCGAGGGTTTGTCCTTTCCCCGCTTAGGGAGCGGAGTCATACCAGGATGGTCCCAATTCTGCCTGGCAGCATCACTCCAGGTCTACAGACTGGTGTCTTTCCTGCTGAATTATGCTATGGATTGGACCCAAAATGGCCAATATCTTTCTCTCCCTTCTTTTGTGGAGAGTAAATGGTCAGCACTGAGTCAAAGGCTTGAGGAGGCATTTGTTCACCATTTTGACTACTTCTTTCCTATAAGGCAGTTACTTCACGTCCTGTTCATCCCTCCTTGCTGTCCCGCTTGAGTCCGGTACAAAAAAAACTAAGTTCACATCCATAGCGTGACAGCAAAAAATTGTCTCAACCACGCCCCCAGAAACGGGAACAGAGCGTGATAAGCCATATATGCCCCTGGGCTGGGGAAGTCTCTTGTCCCGGTTTGTTCCTGGTTCCTATTCCGAGACAAGGGATGTGTGGTAACAACTGTCACGCAACAACCAGTGTCCACTTAGTGGTCAGCGGCTGAAGCGGCATTCAACATTAGTTTCCCTATGGGAAACACCATGCAGTGCAAATGTTTATTAAGAAAGTACTGAAAATTCTGTAGCATTGGCATGTAAATCCTGGAAGACCAGTAAATTGAAATATCGAAAAAGTTTTATTTACAATATTTAAAAAAGGGTTAAGAAAGCAATACAAATTCAGAATTTGTCACGGAACAAGACCATGAAGTAACAGTTGTCATGAGGCAAGTAATGATGCCAGTGAGTAAACGTAAACAGGGACTGAACAGGGACAAAACCAAGTGACCGCGAACAACGCTATCACGGTACAAACATAATCGCGGAACAAGGTAGGACGTGAAGTAACTGTGTAAGTTGGAAAAGGAATGGCTTTTCATCAGGATAAGGACAGGAAACTGGGTGAAGGGAACACAGGGATAGATCAGTTCTACCTCCACATCCTAAAGAAGGTGTGCTTCTGATCCAACACTCTTCTGATGTGTTGGACCTACTTTGTTCTCACATGTGAGAATCTTAGAATAATTGAGTTAGAAGGGTCTTGACAGGCCATCAAGTTCAACCCTCTGCTCAAGTCGGGAATCAAAATCGAAGCCGACCTGACAGATGGTTCTCCAGTTTCTCTTGAATGCCTCCAGTGTTGTGGCACTCATCACTTGCCAAGGTCAATGTATCTGTTGTCATACTGCTCTAACAATTAAGACATTTCCCCCCGATAGTCATCTGAAATCTGGCTTCCTGTTGCTTAAACCCATTGTTACGTGACCTGCTCTCTGGAATAATCAGGGACTGATCCTGCCCCTCCTCTCTCTGATCACCTTTGCAAAGTGCAATCCCACTTCCCCTCTGTCTTTCCTCAAGGCTACACGTGCTCTGTCCTTTCAGTTTTTCCTCACAGAACTTGGCTTCCAGTCCCAATCCTCCTTGTTTTCCTCCTCTGAACTTGCTCGTTATCGCTCCTTGGCCTCTTAAAGCTAAGATTAAGCAGAAACATTCCAGATGATCATCCCTGACCTGGATGAGTTTTGTGCATTGGCACCTTTCAGAATATATTCTATCATGTTTATTTTATTTATTTATGTTTATATTTTCCCCCTCAACAAGTTGCCTTGACGTCACATTCTTTCTCTGCAAGGATGGGCCGTGGGGGAGAAGAGCGCATGTTCATTTCTTCTTCTTGACCACAAGCCCCATCATCCTTACCCATCCCATCCTAGAAGTATCCCATCCCTGAGAAAACATCAGATGAAGAAGGGCTGTTGTAGGTCAAGGGCAGTGACTTCAGCACACCCAGCCATCTTAGAATCATGGAGTTGGGAGAGACCTCAAGGACCATCCGGTCCAACTCCCTGCCACGAAGGAACCCCCGTGACAGCATGGATAGGAACTCATGCGTGCTACTTACAAGGTAAGGTTTCTGCACGGTTCTTTTGGATCATTATGCAGAGCTGTAGCACCAATTGGGGGGCGCTCTCGAGGAAAGTTTCCAAGAGACGCAGCATGTTGACGTCTGCATATTCGTACATCATAGCCCAGTAAAAGCGCCGCTGGTGTTCCTTTTGTCTCTGGCTTTGAATCCCCAGGTACATGGTCCGGATATACCTGGAGAGAAAGTAAGAGAGAGAATGGGCCACCCGTGAGATGATGACATGACTGGATCATCATGGGCATTCACTCCTTGATAGCGAGACATTCGCTGTTCTATAGTAGCCTCCCCCCAGTATCCACTGATTCACTTATTTACAGTCTGAAATGTTTAAAATGTTTTTTTTACCACTTCTCTTCTCTCCCCGTCCCCCGTTTTATCAATCTCCTGCCATTTTTATCTTCAGTTTAGGTTAATTTAGTTTTTTGTTGTTGATTTATGTATACTTTATTTTATTATGCACCTTGTATTTTGCTTTTTAAAATGTATTCCTTTGTTAATTGTCATGTTATCACATGTTGTAAACCGCCCAGAGTAGCCCTAGGTCTAGATGGGCAGTAGAAAAGTCAAATAAATAAATAAATAAAAGGCCCATCCTAGAAATATAAAGTATTTTCCTGTGTATAAGACTATATTTTTGTCTAAAATTGTGAAGACTAAAAATCAAGGGTTGTCTTATACACAGAAGTATAAGCTGAGGAGAGAACTGTGTGGTTGTGAAACTGTAATTTTGGGTTAGAAAACTGTGTGTGGGGGGGTCTTATACATGGGGCATCTTATAGACGGAAAAATACAGTACAGGTATATTTCTGAAGAGGAAGTTACCTGAACTGGGCACGAAATGGAACCAGAACCCATGCTAATATTTGCTAGAGAAAAATATTTATGCCATGTCATCACCGCAACTGCCGACTAGAGGGAGCCACAGACCACAATTTGTACAGTGTTTGCTATAATCTGTTTTGCAGCCTGTGCAGGAGGGGGGAGGGGTTAGGACCCATCCCCAGAGAGACAACATCTTATTGCATTTAAGAGAGAGTGAGAAGCTGCCTTTTGTGTCTTTCTACTACCTGTTCTTTTCAACCCAGATTTACATGGTTTTGGAGGGTTTTTTTTGTCACAAACTTGTATGCCTACATTCGTCAGATCGTCTTTCAAAGCCATCATGTCTACAGGGCGGTTGTTATGTCTTGTGAGTTCCACAGACTGAAGGTATGATCACATGAGGAAGCCGGTCACAATTTGGACTGCTTGTGGAGCAGTCCAGGGTGAGCTATTTCCTGGTGATCACAGGAGACCTGAGGAAAGGTGCTCCACCCTAGCAACAATCCATGCTCAGGCTGACTTTTTAAAATCCTGCTGCACGGCCGCTACCTTTTGGGGGCTGGCTTGGACTGATTCCCCAGCAGACAGGATTGTATAAAGCAGGCATGTCCAAAGTCAGGCCCAGGGGCCAAATGTGGCCCGTTTTCGAATTTCGACTGGCCCACAGCCTCTTCTCCCTGCTGGCTGGAGACGTCAGCTTGCAGTTTTATGGTTTGCCTGCCTTCCCTGCTTCCGTCTGTCCCCCCAGCTACCTGCCCTACCTACCTACCCCTGGCTCCCTTGCTGCAGCGTCCTCCCCACCTCCTTCCATATCCAAATGCAGCTGAATGGTCGGTCCCCATACATTTTCACCTCACCAAATCTGGCCCTCCTTGCAAAAAGTTTGGACACCCCTAAAGGGATACCGTTCCCTCTAAAGCATCCCTTTCCCATTGCAGCCATTTGGTCACACCCTAACCGTGCATGAATAAGTTGCTCCATTCACATTTCCTGGTACCCCTTACTATTCAACTTCAGTAGATGGTTCTACCGGACCACAGCAGAGCCTCCCCGCATGTAGGTTGGCACCGATTCTGCTCCCTAACACCTTGGGTCCAAAGCCATACTTCAGGGCAGGCCCTTAAGTTGCTCTGGTGCGTGAATTGTGCAGCAACGCCTGTCTGTCAACATGCTGGTTACATGACAGACACTGTTGTACACAGGATCCGTGGTACGTTTACAGGCTAGAAACACGAGCAACTCTAGAATATGCATGAGAGGTGGAAAGGGCAAGGGTGATCCTGAGCATGTTTAAACAGAAGGTCCTGATGCCACGAGGCTGGGCCTGAAAGGGTTCCCTTATCAGCGATATTTTGTCCTCGGAGATTTCAGATCCAAAACCCAAGAAATAGGAACGGAACCCCAACTTGTGGAGATAACCCTTGACTTTCCTACCTATGAGAATGAAATAAGTGAAGATTTAAACCCTTCCAAAAGGACACCCGTTTTTCAAGAAAAGGAGGGAAACGGTGTGTACTGCCTTGTGCTTAGTGAAGGAAAGGGGCAACGAAAACATATCTAATAATGCCTAAATGTAGCTGGCTGATTCACTGTTTCACTGTCTCAGCCTGACCTACCTCAGATTTTCCTGGTGAAGATTAAGCAGGAACAAAGAGAGGCAAGAGATCATGAATCTCATTAGGGTAAGGGCACAATACAATCACCACCACCACCACCACTAGCACCACCATTGAAACTGTACATACCTTGGCATCTGCAAGAGCTCCTTGTCAGAGAACCTCTCCCCCATGCCATCTGCTTGACCCACCAGATCCTCCCAGGCGATGCTGCTCTGGGTTGCCACTCTGAAGGAAGCCCGGAAGTCTCCTATGACGGTTCGGGCCTTCTCTGTGTTGGAATTGCCTCTGCGGAATCAGCTCCAGGTAGAGCTGTGCCTGGCTCCCTCCCCACTAACATTTATTTAGTTACAGTGGTACCTTGTATAAAGGAATTAATTCGTTCCAAATGAAATTATGTTAAGCAAATTTTCCTTTATACAAATTTCCCATAGGAATGCATTGAAAACGGAGTAATCCCATTTTTATGTTGTACAGATTCTCCCCATAGGCGATTATGTTAAGCAAATTTCCCCTATCTCCAGAATATTTTATGTTGTACAGATTTTATGTTATACAAACTGTTTGCTACACAAGGGTCCACTGTATGTATGTATGTATGTATGTATTATGTATTATGTATTATTTATTTATTTATGTATGTATTTATTTATTTATTTAAATATTTAAATATTTATATACTGCCCGTCTTCCAGAAGAACTCCGGGCGGTTTACAACAGGTAACAAGCATAAAAACTAAAAGAGAACACAACAACAACAACAACAACAACAACAACAACAACAACAACAACAACAACAACAATAATAATAATAATAATAATAATAATAATAATAATAATAATAATAATAATAATAATAATAATAATAATAATAATAAAGCTGAAGGCTGATGATGGGGTAATCGCAACTCAAAAAAGATGGTTAACTGTCGCCCAAATGCCTCAGAAAAAGCCAGGTCTTTAAGGCTTTTTGAAGGCTGGCAGGGACTGCTTTTCAAGGGCAGAAACTCACTCTGGAGATGGTTCCAGAGCACGGGGCCAGCCACAGACTGTTTTAAGGCTTTTGGTTGCATGTCATGCATGGTTCTTGTTTGTTTACTCATTGTGTTGTGGCCACCCGAACAATTAGAAGGCAGCTCAGAATGCTGCTTTTCAGGGAAGCTTTCCAGAACGACCATGCTTGATATTAAGCCCCTTTCTCTGCTCTTACAGAGAAAAATGAGATTTCGGTGTCATTGGTTTCAGGTTTTTGACTGTTTTAATTCTTTTGCTGCTTAGCTACATGCATGTTGTTATATGTTTGTTTACTGCATTGTGTTGTGAACCATCCAAGATAGGTGTGGTGGCATGTCCAGTTAATCAAGTAGATAGATAGATAGATAGATAGATAGATAGATAGACAGACAGACAGACAGACAGACTGATTGCTTGATGAGTGGGTCAGTGCCTTCAGTGCAGAAGCAAGATCTCCTTATGGTGGGCCAGAATGGAAAACCAATTGCCCGCATACTCCCCGAAAAAGAGCAGGAGGAACCTGGATCCACCACAAGGTGGTGGTCTGATCTAAGGGATGCGATGTAGCACACTACCAAACCCCATTGCTTTCCGTAGCATTTTCAGCCAGCATCAAACACTGGGCTCAATTTCCTGGAGCAAATCGTCAATGGGAAGGCAGGCAAAGAACAAACATTCACAGGTCTCCCAGGATCCCTGATTCTTTAATGCCTTTTGGGGGTGCCTCTCCATGATTGTCATGGGCGGCGTGGTTTTTTTTTTTTTAAGCAGGGAGAAGGAACCCCCAAACCTGAAGGGGATTATTCATTGCCCGGTGCCTGCCAATCAGGGATCATGCTGTGAACATGACGACATCATGGTGTCTCCTTGCAGCCAATCACAGGGACAGTATGCATCTATCGTAGCTGATTTACTAGCTACATTTACAAGGACCTTTCCTCCCAAGAAGCTTGAGGTAGCATCCTTCCACTTTACAAGGTCATCCGGTGCAATTTGTGGCTACACAGGGGCTAGAACCTTGATTATCTCAGCCTCGCTCCAAGACAACAACCCGCACATCAGATCCTATACACCATTCTTTCACACCAAGGTACTACAAAACAATGCAGATTAAAAACAGCAGTTCATGAAAATGGTGGACTCATCCCAAAGCCATTAGTACTTTGGCTATGTGACATTACCAAGAGCAAACCACATCCCCCAAAACTACAGCAGGAGGGGAGCATGGGAGCAGAGCAGCCTTGATCCAACACAGTTCTTTTTGCCATAAAACCTGTAATTCCTAACAACACAATTCAGCACAATCTGGCACCATTCCACCTGTTGCTGCTGTTATGTGCCATCAAAACGCCTCTGACTTAAGGTGACCCAATGAAGGAAAGGTCTTCTAAATGTCCTGTTCTTAACAGCTCTGCTCAGCTCTTGCAAGCTCACGCCCGTGGCTTCCTTAGGGAGCCAACCCATCTTGTATTTTGGTCTTCCTCTTTTCTTGCTGCCTCCCACGTTTCCCAAATTGATTGCCTTTCCCAGAAAGCTCTGCCTTGTGATGTGCTCAAAGTAGGATAGCCCTTTCATCAATCCCCAGACAAATCAGAAGCACTTCACACTTCCACCAGCAACAGAAGCACTTCACACTTCCACCAGCAAGGCTATAGCTAAAGACCGATACTTATTGGGCGTTGGGAAAGGTTGCACAGGTGTGACTTTCACACATCCTAGGCCATTGGTGATGAACCTTTGGCATTCCAGATGTTTTGGACCACAACTCCAAAAATCCCAAACCTGTATTGCCAATGACAAAGGACTGTGGGAGTTGTGGTCCAAAACATCTGGAGTGCCTAAGGTTCGCCACCACCGCCCTAGGCCGTTATCCACCTAACAAGCCTATCCAGATTATGGTCCACCTAATGAGCCTATTCAGGCCATTGCCCACCTAATGAGCCTCTTCAGACCAGGGTGATGTGAAATCAAGGTGAAATATAAAATGACGGACTCGCCACTAACCTTCCTCAGCCTGAAGAAGCTGCTTGAATGAGTAGTGAAACGTTTCAATTTCTGAAGAAAAGAAGTCCATTTGCCATGACTCAACTACCAGATAGGACAGCCTCAGTTCCAATATTTCTGCCTCCTGAGAAAGCTCAGGTTTGATTTCCCCTAAGACCCATTTGTCTTTCTGTCTGGCAGTCCAAGGTATCCACAAAGCTTTCTTTCAGCAACACATTTCAAACAAGCCATTACCCCCCGCTCCATCAGCTTTCTTTGATGTTCATCCTTCACACCCATATGTGGTGATCAGAAATACATGAGTATGGGATCAGTTTGGTTTTGGCCTTCACTGACACATCCTTACTCAAGTTAAAAAACCTGTCAGACATGCTTATTTTCTGGAGAAAGGGTACTTGAAGGGGTGCAATGGATGTGAAGGAGCACCATGTTTCTGAATGGTCTTTGTCCTTCCAGTTTTTTTCCACCCTGAGACATTTCTTAAGAAATTTGGGCAGCTCCCAAAGCTGGAGAGACCAAGTCAAACCAAGAAGAACTTCTGATCATCATCAGTCTCTTAGCAACTATGTTACAGCAGTTTCCCCAGGAAGCTCAAGACATTAGATTTTGGAAGATGTAATGATATAAAGCAGGTCTGCCCAACAGGTAGACCGTGGGCTACCAGTAGCCCGAGAAGCTTTCAAAAGTAGCCCGCCGGCCATCAATTTTAAAAAGTGAGGGGATACGTTCTCTGCCCTTCCCTCCCCATCCCAAGGACCACCACTGCCCCAGCAAAATTCTGGGTCTGCCAGCCCACTGTCTCAGCCGAGCGGGGCAGTTCAAGGGCCATGGTGCATTGAAATCTGTTCCCTCCAGAACAGATTAATTGGTTTCCAATGCATTCCTATAGGAAACTGCAAAGTATTTACTTATGAGCATGTGCTCGGAACGGATAAAATTTGCAAGTAGAGGTTTTAGTGTTAGTAGCCCTCAGGCACTTTGGGGTGGAAAAAGTAGACCTTGGCCTGTTCAAAGTTGAACAGCCCTGATATAAAGGTTTGTAGAAGCCGAAAGGGGAAAAGAAATGGATGTCAGAAACTGTACAAGACAGCAGCTATGAAGACAGAGTGACCTGTCTGAATAATTTTGAACACAGAAGGGAAGGAAGTGGGCCAGAACTTTCTCTGTTGATTTAAGACAATTAATTTTCTAGCTGTGTGGAATAAACAAATTCAGAAAAGCATTTTGACCCCCCCCCCCGCTTGTAATTCAAGCTAGTGCCACCTTTTCTACCACCTTCACAGGATGGTGCCACTGTCTTCAGCAGTTACTTCACATCCATTTTGTCTCTCTAAGTGTTGCACTTCGGAGTGGTACAAAAAATATTACTTAATGCCCCTGGAACTGGCGCTAAGCGAGACAAATCTGTACCTGGCACTGGGGTAGGGTATTTCCTTGTCACGGTTTTGGTTCCGAGACAAGACACCGTGAGGTAACAACTGTCACGCAACAAAACATTCTTTCCTCTCTCAGAAAACTGTGTCCCAGGTACTGGGTTGGGTGTTACGTTCAAAGTGCCCACCCGCCCCAGATGAACACCACCCCTTGCCCTCCTCTGTTAAGTACCAATAAAACAAAACAAACTTCAAAGTCAGGCAAGAGGGACACCAGACAGACAATTAATTAGCAAGCAAAAGGAATAAAGAACAAAAAAAGCCCGAAGGCTATCACCCGGAGCATTCCAATGCGACCACGTGGAGAAAGTGAGAGCTAGCCAGATGAGCTGCAGACTCCTTCCCTGCCTGCAAAGACTTTGACTTTTCAGAAGCGAAATATCAAAAAAAGAATTTTTAAGCCCCCACCCCCACCAAAAAAAAAAAAAAGGAAAAAGGAAGCTAAACAAATTCAGTGTTTGTCACGGTACAAGACCGTGAGGTAACACTTGTCATGAGACAAGTTATCATGACCATGGGAACACTGAAACAGGGACAAAACCACGTGATCATGACCAGCTCTGTCACTGTACAAAACTAGTTGTGGAACAAAGAAGGACGTGAAGTAACCGCCTTCCTGTCTTGTTGCCCAGTGGTCAAACTTTATTGCTCACTGTAGTAAATTGCCCTACAGTAAGCCCATTGAATCAATGGGGATTTAGTGAGACAACTACTCTGTACTGATTGATTGTATTGATTCAAATGAGACTACTCAAGTTGCAACTTACTGTGCAACTAGAGTAGCCCCATTTGCAGTTAAGAGTAGGCCCATTTCTATCAATGGAACTTATGGACAGGATGACTTGCTAAATTCCCATTGTTTCACTAGGTTTACTCTAGAACAATTTAGTAGGCTGAGCAACAGGATTGAGGCCACAATGTATATATAGATCCATTGTCCTGCATTTTGGGGAAGGAGATTCCCCCCCACTTCCTGCTTCCATTTGCACTTGTGTTAATTAATAGCTGATTAACTGAAGTTAGGGGAAGTGTCTCTACATGTTCGCTAACCTTGTTCCTCAGCAGTTTGCAGTAAATGGCAAATGTTTGCGGAGCGTCTAGACTCGGCTTGACAAATGGGTCCTTAAACTCCAGCGGATTGGTCGGCAATCAATGAAAGAGGAAAAACTGCAGGAATTCATGTGAAGGAATGACACCCCCCCCCGGCCCAAGATCCAGCTTCAGTTATGACACAGGGAAATCACTTGCTAACTTCTTCTTCCAGAATATGTAATAGCCAAGCAACAGGGTCTCTGAGCATGCATTAAAATTGTCACCCTCCAGAAATTCTGGCTACTACCTCCATTTGGAGAAAATTATCGTTCAGTGACGTGTAGGTGCGCATGTCCAAATTTCAAATCAAGTTTGCAAGCATGTTTGCCCGTTACATTTCTTCTCAAAAACTAAGCTTTAATGGTTGTAGCTTTCAAAGAGCTAGACGTGTTAGACTGGACAAGGTTTCCAAGCAGAACCCAAAGGAAAAATCATCATCATCATCATCATCATCATCACCAAGTCAACAAAGTCAGGATCTTCTAGGATTTCTGGATACAAACTGATAAACACCTTGAACAAAACACACTAGACATAGTAGTAATAGAACAAAGAAATGTCATTGACTTTGCAATTCCAGGGGATTGAAGCTAAAGAAGTGGGAAAACTAACAAAATATAGTACAGAAACCTGGCAATCAAAACATCTTGCTTGTGGATGAAACACACTACAGTGGCCCCATAGTCATTGGGGCTTTGGGAACAGTATCAAGAAACAGTATCACTGACCGATTAGATGTTTTGTGGCGCAGTGCTTAAACGGCTGTCCTGCAGTTAAAACTGTGCTCACGACCTGGAGTTCAGTCCCAGGTAGTTGGCTCAAGGTTCACTCGGCCTTCCATCATTCTGAGGTCAGTAAAATGAATACCCAGCTTGCATGGGAGGGAGCAATTTGTGGCCTTCATAATTAACTTGTAAACTACCCAGAACGTGCTTTAAGTGCTACAAGGTGGTATACAAGCTTAGATTTTAAAATTAGTTTTCAATTGTAAGGTAACTTACCAGTATATATTATTGTTACATGCCACAGGAAGCCTGAGTTCTGAAGAGGAGGGCTCACGTTGAAATAAAAATAAGCTGTCTTCAGTTATTTAGAAAACAAAATTAACTACATATAAGAAGTTATTTGTAACTTGCTTCTTCTAAGCTCTGAAGGGAGCACATATGTAGACTTTAGTTTACAAAAGCTTAACACCATAATTAATGTGATAGTCCTCAATGTGCCACAACCTTGTTGCTTTTGATCTACCTGCCAATAACAGGTAACCCTTGACAAAATGGCACAAGTGTACAATTTATCTTCCCTGCCAACACTCAAACCTTGGCCATTTTGGGGGAAAAAACACTGAGGAAGAGTTAGTTTAGAGAGTTCCCTTTCAACTCTCCATACGTTTGGGTAGCTACTATATATTTAGAATTTCAGGCAAAAATCAAAGAAAAACAAAACAAAACAAAACAAAAGATAATCAACATGTGACATCTTAAAGACTAATTTTCATATTTTAATGTAATGTTTTGTGGACTACACATCCGCTTCTTCAGATATATAGCAGCAGAATGAGGTGTGCAATATTAATATGGGATGGGTGATATATTTCATACCAGATATTCATTGGCTGTAGTATATAGAGTTGGGGGGTGGATAGGTGGATTAGTAGTTGCTTAGTGCCACATTTTTTGTCTTTTGTTTTGTTTGTCTTTGATTTTTGCCTGAAATTCTTGAAAATACTAACACAGCTGTTGTTCAGTCGTTCAGTTGTGTCCGACTCTTTGTGACCCCATGGACCAGAGCTCGCCAGGCCTTCCTATCTTCCGCTGCCTCCCGGAGTTTGGTCAAATCCATATTGGTTGCATCGATGACACCGTCCAACCATCTCATTCTCTGCTGTCCCCCTTTCCTTTTGCCTTCAATCTTTCCCAACATCAGGGACTTTTCCAAGGACTCCTCTCTCCTCATGAGGTGGCCAAAGGACTGGAGACTCAGCTTCAAAATCTGTCCTTCCAATGAATATTTGGGGTTGATTTCTTTCAGGATGGATAGGTTTGATCTCCTTGCAGTCCAAGGGACTCTCAAGAGTCTCCTCCAGCACCACAGCTCAAAAGCATCGATTCTGCAGCGAGCAGCCTTCTTTATAGTCCAACTCTCACTTCCATACATCACTACTGGATACATCACTACTACTACCCTCTTTGAAACTTCTATATCTTTAGAGAAGTAGAAGGAAGTGACCTCTATGAGTGGAAGATGAAGCAAGAATACCTGAGTGTAGTATTCTAAATACAGATCTAGAAAAGGGAAGGGAGGAAAAGAAACCTTCACATTTTTTATCCACCCATTTCTCCTGCTCTGGTCCGAAAGACTTGCTGTCCATGTTCACCCTTGAATCCAGGATTAAAGAGATATAGACTTGTGGCTATAAATCTTGCAAGCCTGGAATACCCTATGGAAACGAGACTGCATGAATACCTTCCAAGAGGATCTAAAACACTGGCAAGCAATCTTTTGAAATTTGAGGGCTACATTTCGACCTGGGCACAGGACAAGCTGGCACCTAAAGGGGGCAGGATTAGAAACGAGTGTAGCCTGGGAACACTTCTTTCGACACACACACACACACACACACACACACACACACACACACACACACACACACACACACACACACACACACACACACACACACACACACACACACACTCTGCCTCTCCATGCTCTTACACTAAATCATGTAGGTGGCAGTCCTGAGGCTGCCACAGGGCAGTAATAAAAATAAAGCATGGACAACTGCCTGGAGTTTATATCCCAGTTCATCCCTAAGGGCTGGAAGGACTGCCAGTAGACCTTGAATCTTTCTCATGCCACTGCTGCCGGCAATTTAAACGCTGGCCTTTAAATTAATCTTTTGTCTGAATGCCACATCATTACCTGACTGACATCACGAGGGCTTGCGCCTGGATCTCTGCTTTTGGCTCAGAAGCTGCAGGGAAGAGGGAGTCGCTCGCGTGTCGAGCATTTTCCATGGTCTGCCCATGAAAGTCCTAAACTGGCGTCCTTTCTATCTCCACCTTGATCACGAAACAACGGGAGCCCTGACTTTTATGGGAAGGATGGGAACCCAGAAGAAGCAATTGCCTAAAAGGTGCTGAGTGCTCCAACAATGGAGGCATTTAAGAGGAATTTAGAAACCCCCTGGAAGATCTCATTTGATTTGTATTCCTGCATGGAACAGGGGGTTGGACTTGATGGCCTCGCAGGACCCTTGCAACTCCAGTATTCTATGATTCTCTGAAAACTGGTAGCTGAAATCCAGGAGTAACTAGAGCCCTGATTTAGTGATTTTCTGATTCAAAGGGACTCATCTAGGGACTTATTACCGGACTCCAGCCCTGTAAGATCTTCTTATTCCAATATCAGCTGATTCACCTATCCACTCTCTGAAAATACTTAAAAATTAAAAGAATATTTCCCCTCTATTCTGCACTGCTCAGACCTCACCTGGAGTACTGCGCCCAGTTCTGGACACTGCACTTCAAGAAGGATGCTAACGGAACAAGTTCAGGATGGATTATAAGGAGCTGCAAACCAAGACCTATGATGAAGGACTGGAGGAACTGGACGTGTTTCGCCTTGGGTCAAAGAGGCTGATGGAAGATAGGATAACACTTGGCAAATACTTGAAAGGTAGTCTTACAGAGGAGGAGTACAATTAGTTCTCCTTCCTCCCCATGTGCAGGAGACGCAACAATGGGCGCAAGTTACAGGAAGCCAGATTTCGGCGGAATATCAGGAAAAACTTCCTATCTGTTAAAGCAGTTTGACAATGGAACCATCTACCTCGAGAAGTGGTGAGCGCTCCAACACTGGAGGTATTGAAAAGAAAAGTGGACAACCATCTGGCAGATATCCTTTGAGCTGTAATTCTGCCATAAGCAGGGAGTTGGACTTGATGGACACTGAGTCATTTCCAGTTTGTTTGACTTTTGCCAGCCAATGTGCCCTGGGCCATGTCATGGGCACACTGGATCCTAAGACCAAGAGGTTCCCGGAGGAGCGCAGCCACCTGTTTTGGTGGCTGGATCATCTTCAGATGGAGCCAAGGTAGCTGCTGCTATGAAGGCCTCATCTCCAGGACTCCAGGATCAGGCTGGCCCTGGGGTGTGTGTGGCAGTCTAAATCCGAGTTCAAGGAACAGGTGGGCTCATGGGATGTGATATAAAGGTTATCCGGATGGTCCCTTCCTCTGTTATGTTGAAAGCCGGCACATCAGGGAGAAGCTAGAACCTTGCTATGGTAGGGCTTGACTTTAACGTGGGAGCATAACATGGTCTCCTCGATTAGTAACACTGTTCCATTTCCTTTACTGAACCACTTTCTCTCTCTCTCTCTCTCTTTCAATACTTCCCCAGATGCCAGTCGTCACTGGGATGTTGAGAACATTAAGCTTCAGTTCCGTTTCAATACGAATTTGCCACACTTTATGAATTTCTTAACGCCAAACTCCTTCACCTTTGTTTAACTATTAAAAGGCAGGCTTTGAACCCTTTTTGGATTTGACCATGTCCTTGCTGAACGAGGGAAGCCACCTTTCTTTTTGAAAAGGCTGTTCACCTTGACACACTCCTCTCTCTGCTGGAAAAAAACCCTATGCATATTACATTTGTTTGGAGCAAATATGGGAGAATTCCACATCCCTTCATTTCCGAAGAATTTACCAAAACGTGCACGCTTCATTTTCTGCTTAGAATTTGAGGTTTACAAACATTCCAATCAGATTAGACCGATTTCCTCATCCCTAATCCCCACACACTTCAGAAGACTCAAAAGATAACCAACATGACAAAGCCTTCTTCCAAACTGAGGACTGGATCACATAATAAATTAATAAATAATAAATAATAAAGGAGCACGAGGTTATGATTGCTAATGTTTTTACCATAAATGGTGCCAGTGAGCGAGCCCCTTCCCCATAATCGAAACGAATGCTGCAATAGATACAGAAATAGCTGCCAGGCGAGTGACGACGAGAAATCCGGACAGAGCAGCCTCTGATAGCTGCTATTTTTACCTTTTCAGGAGCACTGTGTTTATTAGCAAGAGTCGGTTGCCTCTCCTGAATCCAGCGAGGGCACAGCATGCTGGCATCCCACACCAACATTTCCAGAGAGGATGTGCCCTCTCTTTTTCATACACACACAGACACACACAAATTCACACAGGTGCCTCTTTAGAAAATGGCTGCCCAAGCCAAGATGCCTGTATTCTCAAGGAAGGTCTTGATTTGAAGCCCTTCCTTGGTTTGGCCAATGCGTGGCACAAAATGTCTGCGAAGATTCTCAGTCATCCAGGTGAGTTTATCTAGAAGTTGAATCATGGCTACTGGGCTTCTTTTTTCTTGAGAGATAGAAACGTTTTGCTGTTCATCCAAACAGCTTCATCAGTCTGAATGCAGCTAGTGCGAGTCCTCCATCTTATAGTCAGCTTTGACCTTCTGTCAATGTGTCTATGCTGCAGGAGCACACTCCCCATTTGTAATGGCTTGAACCCTCTTTGACAGTCATGGCTCAATCCTATGGAACCCCGGAGAACTTCAAATCATCTATGGCAGCTCCGGGGAGTGCGTGCCAGGCCCAGAATAAATCTCTACAAAATTGTGAATCTTGGGATTCTGACCAATACAGCCATGATCGTTACAGTAGTGCCAACCTGCTATAGCTATGCCCAGAAGAATGCAATCCTTGACTCAGTGTGTTATGCAGCTGCCTAGGTCTGGGTGGGATGCCTCACCATCTGGAAACTTTAAACATATGATCTGGATTACATTTTTACACCCTAAACAGGCACCTCTCTGCCCATGCACAGAAGCAGGCTGCATTGTGCACCTGGAGTATTGTGTATAATTCTGGTCACCGCATCTCAAAAAAAGACATAGTGGAACTGGAAAAGGTGCAGAAGATAGCAACTAAAATGATTACTGGGCTGGGGGAACTTCCCTTATGAGGAAAGGCTAAAACATTTGGGGCTCTTTAGTCTGGAAAAAAGGCGCCTGAGTGGGGATATGATTGAGACATACAAAATAATGCAGGGCATGAGTAAAGTGGATAGAGGGGCGCTCTTCTCCCTCTCACAAAATACCAGAACTAGGGGACATCCACTCAAATTGAGGGCTGGGAGAGTGAGAACAGACAAGAGTAAATATTTTTTTACTCAGCGTGTTGTTAGTCTGTGGAACTCCCTGCCACAGGATGTGGTGATAGCCCCTGGCCTGGATATCTTCAAAAGGGGATTGGACAGATTCCTGGAGGAAAGGTCCATCACAGGTTACAAACCATGATGGAGATGTGTAATTTCCCAGGCTTAAAACCAGGGTACTTCAAGGGCCAGATGCAGGGGAGTGGTATCAGGAGACATATCTAGTCTCATGCACTCCCAGACACTTCTGGTGGGGCCACTGTGAGATAGAGGAAGTTGGACTAGATGGGCCTTTGGCCTGATCCAGCAGGGCTCTTCTTGTGTTCTCATGTCAAGCAATGCCTCTAAATATGTGCTGCATGCATTCACCACGCCATCTGCATAGCTGGAGTAAACCCGGATCCCAGCCTATAAAAAGTGGCTAAGGCCATGGAGCCATGGGCAGGCTTCATCTTGGAGTTGGCAATTCTCGGAGGAGTCAAACTCCGGTCCATTGGGCACCAGCGTGGGCTGAGAGGTAAGCCTCTGCCAGGCGATGGAACTGATGAGTGGAGCCTGGGAAAGCCGGTTTCGAGGACTACAGTGCCCAGAATCTTCCAGCTAGTAGCAAAGATGGGGACTCAAGTTGCAGGGCTTTCAGTTAAGTTGGACTTAAGTCACACCAGCAGCTTGGCCCAGGTTGTTGTTGTTGTTGTTTTCAGTGACTCAGACTTGACCCATGATTCGGAACCCACTACCCGTTCCTTCTTTTCCTAGTGGCGGGGCGAAGAGCTTGTTTTCAATGGGGACTCCGACTTGTGACCTGGTACCAAGACTTGGACTCCAGACTCCAACTCCAAGACATACCAGTATCCCTGGCTACTACTGTGGCTGTCTATGCATCAGCACCGGGAATAAGGCAAACCAACAGAGGCCTCCTTGCAAATTTATGACTGTTCACTTGCTGGAGAGAACAAGGAAAAACACCCATGGGTGGTAGTAGTCGCAGTAGCTGTTGTCCTCGTGGTTAGCAGCATTGTCGTCAGGATGAGCAAACTCAGCGGGTTGGTGTTGAACAGAAGCTGATGATGCTGAGCTATTAATCTTCCCCTATTACTCCTCGTTAAGGACTGCTTTCATTATTACTGGGATAACATATAGGAAATATTCCAAACTGCATACAATGCAATAATGACTGCCATGGTAAAAACAGAGGATACATTTTGCATCTCTCCTATAAATGATCTTGCAATAGGGAGGAAGTGCATATATGTGAAGTATTTTAAACACCCTACAAAAGATCTTGGAATGATGACTTGCTATCCCACGTCCCTTTAAATGCAGATTTAATTTGTAGATAAACCATGTCCAAAAATGCTGTCCCCAGGGCCACCGGGCTTTTTGAAAAGAAAAAAGAAAAGAAACCCCCCTTAAAGCGAGGTTTCTAAGACTTACCAGAGAGGTAGGGAATTTCTTGCCTTGCTTAAAAAAATCCACCTTTTAAAGAGGCAGACATCATGGGACCATGTAGATGATCTGGTTTTCTTTCTTTTCCCCCCTCATAGCGCGACCGGCTGTTCCAGGGGCTGTTCGGCACTTTTTTTTTAATTTCCCCCCACCCTCCGAGCACCAGCTGGATCTGGTGCTGTTTTTTTTAACTTCCCCAAGCTCTACCACCAGTCAGCTGATCCTTTTCTAAAATCCTAGCACTACCTGCTGGGCATGGGGCTGAACTGCACTTAAAAAAAAAACACCTTTGTACGTGGGAACTGCTGTCCCACATCTTCAGACACGTGACAGGAGGAAGAGGAAAAGCCGGACCTTCAGAAGATCAGAATCTTCCCCAGGTGAGATAGCAGCCTTGGTCATATATCCAGGAGACACTTTGGATACTTCGTAAAAGGTCACATGAGAGTGGCTGCGGAAACGTGCACAGGAAATCTCTCTGACACCATATACAGTGGTACCTTTGTATAAAGGAATTAATTTGTTCCAAATGAAATTTTGTTAAGCAAATTTCCCTTTATACAAATTTCCTATAGGAATGCATTGAAAACAGAGTAATCCCTAATCACGACCATTTTTATGTTGTATGCATTCGCCCCATAGGCGATTCTGTTAAGCAAATTTCCCCTATCTCTGGAATTTTTTATGTTGTACAGATTTGATGTTATGCAAACTGTTTGTGATATGAGGGTCCGCTGTACTGTAAATGGTTGTGCAAGAATGGCTACAATAATAGATAAAAATACAGTAGTTTGAGTGCTCTATATAGGTTTTCCTCTTCTTGTCTTCCTCAGTTTTTTAAAAAGGTGTTTTCTGCCCTCATCCCCACCTCATATGCCTGTCTTTTCAAATCCCTCTTATGTTTTCTTCTCCTTATAACCACATGTATAAGTGTTCACACACAGACACACACACACACACACAGAGAGAGAGAGAGAGAGAGAGAGAGAGAGAGAGAGAGAGCACTTGTTAGTTCCAATGTCCATACAGCTCATGCAAGTTTTACCACTCTTTAATATTTATCACTTCTCCTGCTTCATATTAGTCATTGGTTATTCCTGGCCAGGGCGGTGGGTGGTGGAGATCGTGTCGGATCTCAAACCACATGTAAACACAATTGTGCATAGACACATCTTTGAGGCTATTACAAGCATCCAAAGTATTCCTGGATTCTCCCAAGTTGGAAAAGTTTCTGGAACAGCCTGGATTTAAAGAGCCAAAGATAACAAAAGGCTTTTTTCTTTTTGTCTACTTAAGTGCTGTGACTTCCTCTGGTCTCCAAGAGTCCACTTGATTTGCCCTGATGATGGCTGCTATCCCATGGCCAGAAAATCCGGGTCAAAGTAATATGCGGATTTTATTTTATACACAGTGGTACCTCTACTTAAGAGCAATTTGACTTAAGAGCGGGAAACTGTTGGCGTTTTAACTGCCGCCTTACAAACTTTAGATGTGGTCTGCTCTAGTTACATTTTTTTTAATTTTTAATTTTTTTATTATTTCTTTTAATTTTTTAGATACGGTACCTTTACTTAAGAGTTGTTCAACTTAAGAGCATGCATTTGGAATGGATTAAATTCGTAAGTAGAGGCACCACTGCAGTTTTATAAACTACATCTTCAAGCAGTTTGAAGCAGCTTTTAGTGGTCATGGAATACCAGCCTATGCATTTTGCAGTGGTTTTATTGTACCAGAATTCACAGAAGTTCCTGTTAAGATTTGTTTTTAACTTGTTCCTCCATCAACATATGCTGGATCAGACCAGGTAGTCTGGTGAGATCCTGTTAGGCAGCAGGTAAGAACAAAATTCTGTTTGCTATCCCAACACCACAACTCCGCCCTGTATTCAATGCATCTTATAATTCCTTCCAAAGAATTCAGAATTTTGTAGTTGTATAGGAACCACAGCAAGAGCCAGAAATGCCGCATATTCCAGTTGGATTCAGAAAAAGAAGGGGCATTGGCAAAGAATTTTAGAAGAAAGTCAATATTTGCATTCAAGATAATAGCAAAGCCTTTGATTGTATCTAACATGAAGAAATGAGTTCATAAAGGAACCCCCGAGTGTCCTGTGATGCTCTGCTGTGGACAAGAGAGTATTGTTCGGATGGAATATGGAGAAACGGAATGGTTTCCCTATTGCAAATGTGTCAGTCAAAGTGTCATAAGAACATTAAGAAGAGCCATGCTGGATCAAGCAAAAGGTCCATCTAGTCCAGCTTCCTGTATCTCACAGTGGCCCCACCAGATGCCTCTGGGAGTGCACGAGTCTAGATATCTGTCTCCTGATACCACTCCCCTGCATCTGGCCCTTGAAGTACCCTGGTTTTAAGCCTGGAGATTATACATCTCCATCATGGTTTGTAACCTGTGATGGACTTTTCCTCTAGCAATCTGTCGAGTCCCCTTTTGAAGGCATCCAGGCCAGATGCCATCACCACATCTAGTTCCACAGACTAACCACACGCTGGGTAAAAAAAAAATATCTCTAGAAGAGACATTCAAGAAGAGGAGCTGATGCACAGAAACCTGTTTCAGAACATTTCAAATCACCCAGACATTCAGCCCAAGACCTGAAAGTTGCCGTTCTGGAGAAAGAAATTATAGGACAAGAATCCCGAGTCAGCTGAAATAAAACATATACGTACGTTCAAACCTATCTCAATGGATTCAATACAAGTCAGGCTCTCCCAGGTAAAATGTAAAATGTTGTGTTGTACTGTATCTGCTGCCATTCCCAGCGCTACTTCCTTACTATCTGCCAGTGCCACCTCACAAGCCCCACTGGTGATTAGAGATACTCATTACCATATTGTTCCTGCTCATTATGTATAGCCTGGGATTAATTTAGCCACCAATCCTTGTCATTGTTTACAGAACAATCCTCCCTGGGAGGGAAACCCAACAACAACAAAGGGTTTTAAAGGTCATCGCCAGGTCAACAACTTGTGCATCAATGTAGTCTCTGATTTGGGGCCGTGTCTTCTACACATATAAATATTTGCCAGGAAGGCCCACTGTTATGTCTGAGGAAGTGGGCTCATCCACGAAAGCTCACAATAAAATATATCAGTCAGTCTTCAAGGTGCCATAATGTTTTTGTCTTTTGTCTTTTTTCTTTTTCTTTTGTTTTTTAAAATCTGATACGCAACAGAAAAGACTGTTATTGTAAGGGATGGAAAGTGCAAAAAGAACTTGGAGCTGTGGTGCAGTCACATTAGGATGTGCCCTGTAAACACCATTGCTGGGGACTCAGGTTGTGGGGTTCTCTATTAGGTTTATTTATTTATTTATTTATTTATTTATTTATTTATTTATTTATTTATTTATTCATTTATTTATAGTTTTAAGTATTTTTACCCTGCCTTTCTCCTTGGAAAAGGACCCAAGGTGGCTTGCAGTAATGATGTACAATATACAGTCTAGTACAATTAAGAAAAATTCAAATTTAACAGGGAATTGAGGGGTATCTTTCAGCATTAGAAGGCAATATTAAAGCTAAAGGACAATGGGAGCAGTTAAGAAAAGAATATAAAGGCCATGTAATCATGTACGGTAGACCATCTAAACTTTATGAGGGATTGGGAACTAACAACTGATAACATAGTGTCAATGTAGTCACGTAAGGAGAAATATAAACACAAAGTTATAAGTGGTTACAGAAAAACACAAAGTCTGTGTAGCCATGTATGGTAGATTCTTATGAAAGACACATATTAGGTAGTCCATCATTCAGGGAAAGTTTGCCTGAAGAGAAAGGTCTTTGCCTGTTTCTGGAAAGACAGCAGAAATTGGGCAGTCCTGGCCTCCAGTGGGTGGGAGTTCCAGAGTCTGGGTGCAGCAGCTGAGAAGGCCCTTTCATGTGTTCCAACTTCCTACCAATGCTTGCAATATGCTTTCACATTTATCTTATTGTATTAATCCGAACGTCATTGGGATAATTCACCGCAGCCAAACCGATTTTCCAGAAAAGGCTATGGCTGGCTAATCAGGAAATCAGTACAGTAGGATACTACAATACATCTATTATCTAAGTTTAACAATGTTTCCAAGCAACACACATACATTTTCTATACTTCGAGGCAGGGATGAAGCACCTGCAGGTAGGTGTGGGACTTTCTTAGTTCTTCTACCTCAGCCTCTGGAATTCATCAGGAATTCCCCCAAACCAAAATTCTAGGGGCTCTATGCAACATATCAAAGTTCTCACATTAGTTTTCAACTCACCCACAGGTAGGGAACAAAGGTTCTGTCAGCTAATTGTTTTCCTCTTAAGAAGACAGCAAAAATGGGTGGGAGCAGCCAAACTCCACGGGAGCAACAAGGGATTAGGGGACATGTAATCTCTTTCCCATTGGGCCCTATACAGGATGCCTCTCAAAAACTACTACAATCACCCCAATCCATGGCAACTCCCCCAAACCTTTGCCACTCCCACTCAATTCCTCTGTCTTTTTCACATAAACAAAAATGTCTCCATCTCCCACCTGTGTGTAACTCAAAACTCCTAGCAGTAATTTGAATTCTTGAGTTGAACTAAAGTCTCACCAGCAACCTGACTCAAGTCTTTTAACATAAGAACATAACATAAGAAGAGCCATGATGGATCAGCCCATCTAGTCCAGCTTCCTGTATCTCACAGCGGCCCCACCAAATGTGTCGGGGAGCACACGAGATTAGATATCTGTATCCTGATACCACTCCCTGCATCTGGCCCTTGAAGTACCCTGGTTTTAAGCCTAGAGATTACACATCTCCATCATGATTTGCAACCTGTGATGGACTTTTCCTCCAGGAATCTGTCTAATCCCTTTTTGAAGGCATCCAGGCCAGATGCCATCACCACATCCCTGTGGCAGGGAGTTCCACAGACTAACAACGTGCTTACTGTTTTTCTGTGGGGGAAAAGCTATTATTTGTTTATTGATTGTTTTAAACTGTTTATTATTTTGATGGTTTTCAACACGCTATTTTCTAGAGTGAATATATTATTATTATATGCCGCCCAGAGACCATTTGGTAGTGGGGCGGCTAAAAAAATCTGCAAATAAATAAATAAATGTAAGAGAGAGCAGAGGCCACGTGTGGCACTTGTGGTGCTGCCCGATTGTTTCAAAGTGCACAAAGTGCAACAAAGCATTTTGTGCCCATCCCTACTTGTTGGTACCAAAGGCACAGACTTGGGATTCAGACACATAAGCATGCCAACATCTCTGGTAAACAGTCGCTTGAGCAGCGTTTAAGGTGCCGGCCAGGAAGAAAGCAAGCTGTTCTTTCGCTGTCCCTTTTCTAGCCTTTATAATCTCCCCTCCTCCCCCGATTTTACTCTTCACTACTAGGACTTCTTCTTCGTCTGCCTTAAGTATCAAAGGTGAACCTATTTCTCAGCCTAAGAAGAAACTATAAAAGCGTCAGGCGTCTGTACTCCGGAGCTGGGAGTCATTAGGAAGTTCCGGCTTCCACTTTTGCTTTAATGAGTGGCTTCTGGAATTTATTTTTGGCACAGGAGAGTGAGATGAAACCTTTCCATTCATGGGGGAAAAATCTCTCAATCTCTCTCTCTCTCTCTCTCTCTCTCTCTCTCTCTCTCTCTCTCTCTGTCTGTCTCTCTCCCTTTTCCAGGACTCCTGCCGCCTCGATCAAAACAAGTGGCGGTGGAACCGAGCCCAAGTAAAATAAGAAGGTGAGGCCCACCCCAGCTCGGAGGCCACCTCACGCGGTAGTGCTGGAGTGAGGCGAGTACGGAGCTTAAAAGAACAGAAGGCCCCGGCGCCTGAGCGTGGCTGCGGGCGTCAGTGTTTCATCCAACTCAACTCGCGACCGAAGGCAGAGCAAGGTTAAAAAGAGTCCGGATATCAATACAGACTGAGCTGGTCCACCTATGTGGCTGAATGAAACTTTTAGTTGTCCTCCCCAGGAGGAAGGGCACAACTTAGGGCCAGAAAGGGGCAGATGGCTTTGATTCTAGTGGAAGTAAAGGGAGTGACTTTGGTTCCATTTGGCAAAATGAGCTTAAGTTCCCACCATCACCACTCTCATTCATGGCCCAGCATCTGGAATGTTGACATGTCTTTGGATCCCAAGTCCCAAGTCTGAGTCTTTGGTTGCAAGTCCAAGTCTTTGAGACCAAGTCCCAAGTCCCAACTTTGAATCCCGATTAAAAACAAGTTTCTTCTCCAGAAAAAAAGAGGGGAGGGTTTGGTTGGTTTCTGTGCCACGAACAGAGTCTGCGTCACTGGAAATAACACAAGTTGAGTCACTAGGGATGACTTGACAGAACATCCTGTGACCTGAGTCTCCATCCCTCTTCAGCACAGACATTCTGCATTTCCACCCAAGAGCCACCAGAAGAGGAGATGATGACATACAGAACAACAGATGATGATGAAGGGATGCTGACAGTAGGAATGGTTATGTTGTGATGTGTGGTTTTGTGTGTGTGTGTGTGTGTGTGTGTGTGTGTGTGTGTGTGTGTGTGTGTGTGTGTGTGTGTGTGTGTGTGTGTGTGTGTGTGTGTGTGTGTGTGAGTGTGTTGTGTCGTTACAGTCGTGGCCGATTCTTCGTGACCCATGTCCATGGAGTTTTCTTGGCAGGAATACTGGAGTGGTTTGCCAGTACCAGCATCTGATATTCCTTGGTGGTCGCCCATCCAAGTACTAATGATAAACTGGGAGAGGGATCAGAGGGTGGTTGAATCTGGTTTAAAGTCATGCAGTAGCCACACAGCATTTGGGTCGGTGTGTGTGGACGTTTGGGAAAACTTCCAGTTTTAAACTGTGTTGTACATCAGTTGAGGGGGCTACACGGGCTTTTAGAATTGTTGCATTGTCTTGCATCCACAGTGGCTGTCTCTCACAGCCACTACCTGTTGCCACTGCAGCTGCAATGCTATTTTCAATTATGTTTATTTTTTCATTTCTTTCAATCTGTCATAGCAGTAGTACAGAATGACAGATAGAAAATAAAATAGAGGTTCTCCTGAAGCCCAATACATGCACACAGTGACAGACAGACAGCTGATGGGGAAGAAGAGGGATAAAAGGAGCTGGCTGGTTTGCTGAAATTGACCAAAGACACTGATTAGGTTTACAAAGGAGGATGGAGATGGGTTGAAACTGATCCGAGACACTGATTTCCAAGGAGGATATCAATCTCTCTCTCTCTCTCTCTCTCTCTCTCTCTCTCTCTCTCTCTCTCTCTCTCTCTCTCTCTCACTGGGGTACCAGAGTCATTTTGAAAAGGGAGACATGTATGCACAAACACACGGGGGATGGAGAACAAGAAGGAACACAGAAGATACCCATAAACACAATTACACCAACAAGGTGCATGCCTGTGCCAAAACAATTTGAAAAAAAAAAGACTGATTTCATCAGCAATTTTAAATAAAGAACCCTGTCAAGTCGGCTAAAACAGCTCGCCTTCCAACTGATGAAGACACTTTGCAGGCAACATAAAATCTGCGATTCCATGTGGCTTTTAACAAATCAATTTCAAACAGTTTAAGGGCAATTCATATCCAGTTTCTTCCCCCACATGTAACCACACTCTTGGTTGTTGTTGTTTTTAAATGAAAAGGCTGAAAACATGGTAGTTAGGATCATCTGTTTAGAAAGCAAAAAACAGTTCTGGTCACCTTGCCAAAAGGGCATCTCACTAAAACCCCAAAATAAAAACGAGCCATAGCCATCAGTGTATTCATTTCCTAAGGACAATAACTGCCCCATGGGAGCATCTCCCAACATGTTTTCTCCAACAGGGATGGAGGAGAGACACTCAGCTCCCAGCAAACATCTTGGAAGTCTGCTTTCCTGGGTCAAATGTGTTAACGACCAATCATCCGTGTCCACCCAGTACATGTTTTTGATTACTCCCCTCTGTTCACTACTAGTTAGGACTCACCTTGAGTACTGTGTCAGTTCTGGACACCACACTTCAAGAAGGATGCTGACAAACTGGAACAATTTAAGAGGAAGGCAAGAAGGATGATCAGGGAGCTGGAAACCAAGTCTTTGGAGGAAAGACTGAAAGAACTAGGCGTGTTGAGTCTTGAGTAAAGGAGACTGAGGGGAGATAGGAGAGCACCTTTTCAAATACTTGTTAGGCTGTCATGCAGAGGAGGAACAGGATCTACTCTGGATCAACCCAATGGGGTCAAGTTACAGGAAGCAAGATTTTGGTTCAATATCAGGAAGAACTTCTTAATGGTCAGAGGAGTATGACAATGGAACCAATGATTTCGAGAGGTGGTGACTGCTCCAACCCTGGATGGACTGAAGAGAAATTTGGACAACCACCTGGCAGATATCCTTTGACGTGTATTCCTGCCTTGAGCAGGTAGTTGGACTTGATGGCCTTCTAGGCTCCTTCCAACCTCATGATTCAATGTCCTTGGAGACCACCAGCCCATCACTGCCCAGTACGACTGGGGGGACCCCATCTACCTTCCAAAGCCATCTTATTTGTTTGTTTCTTACATTTACAATTTGCCTTGCCTCCAAACAGTTCACCAAAGCCTGTGTGGTTTTGCTTCCCATTTCCATCTGGCAGAGGGACCGTGACTGGTCCAAGATCATGGGATGAGCTTCACGGCTGGAGCCGGGAAATCCTTCTCTTGGACTACCTCCCCACCATCACCACCCCCAGCAAGAGCAGCCAGTGGTTATGATGGTGGGAGATTCTGGGAAATATCATCCAAGACAGGACCCCCTTTCCCCATTCTGTTCTTGGTCGAGGAAGCATTTGAACTTCCACCTCCATGGAGCTGCTGAACAGCTCAGTGATATATGGTTATATATATGGTTGCAGAGATAAGAATATACGGTTGCAGACACAAAGGTTGGGAGTTTGAATCTCTGCCAAGCTTCCTTGACACCAGCTTGACTTGATGAACCAGGGTTCCTGCATTCCTAAGATCATGACAACGGCACCCAAGATCACAGTCTTGTCTTCTAATCCCTCCATGGGGTGTGGGAGAAGGTGACTCCTATCATTCTCCCTCCATTGGCAATGGAGAGTGGGTGGGGGGAGTTGTTGCTCGTCTGAGAAGATCTGCAGCACGACACATGGCCCGGTCCTGCAGGAAATGTTGGCTTTGGCTTCCCCCACAGCAGAACGAAGCCAGGCAAATCTTAGTCGGCAGCAAGCGGTAACCCGGGCTTAACCTCCTCCCCTCTGTACTGTTCGTTTGCCTGTAGCGCTGTGATGTCAGTTGATGAATGCAGGAGAATTTGCTGTGACTCCAGGAAGAAAAGAGAGAGCAAGATGTGTGTGTGTGTGTGTGTGTGTGTGTGTGTGTGTGTGTGTGTGTGTGTGTGTGTGTGTGTGTGTGTGTGTGTGTTGCTTGTGTGTGAGAGGGGAAGCCAGAAAGGCAGGGGAAGGGTCAAAGGCAAAGGATTCAATCACTCTTAATCCAATCTGCCAGTGTTGTTTGCTCACGTGTAATGAGATCAAGGAACTAGGGGCAAGAAGGAATGGATGGGGGGGGGCAGGGAGCAAGGAGCTTGTCCGTTGCAGCAATCTGGGTCCACACTGTGGTCCACACTGCATTGCGAATCTGCATCTTCCCTTCTCTTAGGGGACCCTCTAATCCTAGGGTGAGCAAAGAGCCTCCCATGGGGACCTCTGGGAGTAGAGATGCACCTTCTAGCACTGCTAGCTACATTATTCTTTTCATGCCTTTCTTTTTCTAGTTTCCAAAGTCTCAAGTCCAAGTCTTTGGGAACTAGTCCGGAGTCCCAAGCCCAAGTCCCCATTAAAAACAAGCTCCCCCTGCCCACAGGTAACAGGGAGGGGGGCCTGGGTTCTGAGTCGAGGGTCAAGACCAAGTCATTAGCGGGGAAAACCTGAGTTGAGTCATGGGTGTAACTCAAACCTGATTTGACAGTGAGAAACCCATGAGAGTCCCTTCCTTTCAAGTTCTGGGTAGAGCTAGAGGGGCCAGGGGGTCAGAGCCTCGTGGCACAGTGGTTAAACTGCAATACTGCAATAAAAACTCTGCTCATGACTTGATTCAATCCTGACAGGCTCAGGAAACCGTTTCGAGGCTGACAGGCTTCTATCCTTCTGAGATCAGTGAAGTGAATACCCAACTTTGCTGCCTGGGGCGGTGGGGGACAACAACAGGGTGTAGTCTGCATATGCAAACCATTCAAAGAGTGCTTCAAGTGCTATGAAGTGATATATAAGCAGCACACTTTGCTTTGCTTTGCTTAACCGGAGCTCCAGGTTCTTACAAGAGGCTCCACTCGGAGCTGTGGTGGAAGCAACATTCCCCAAAACCTTGACTTTTCCTTGTGTCCATCAGTTACAGGCAAAAAAACGCCCTGGCCTTGCATGAGCAAAATACAGGGAGATGTCAGTACACAGTCAGGCATAGAAAAGAGTAACCTGGTAGCTGGATGAGTGGTATAGAAATCAATCAATCAATCAATCAGCCAAACAAACAAACAAACAAAGTTTCTTGAAAGCAGAGCTTTTGAGAACCATTGCTTTTAAAATGAGAAAGGTCCCACTTCCGAAACATTATTTCTTCAAACCAGGACTTTATTTATTATTTATTCATTTTCTTGACAATATATACAGTGCCAAAACAGAATTCCCATAAATTACAAACAAAAAAAAACCCAATAAAAGAGCTAAGCAAAGTTAAAACCTAATGGCACCTCAGTGACTGACAATGATAGATAAAATAGTTTACGATGGTGGAGAAAAAAAAAAATTCAGTTAAAGATTCAAAGGCCTCCCGGAAAAGGAGGTCTTTCGCTTCCAAGCTCTGGTCCACATGCTCCTTTTCCGTCTGCAACCTCCTGCAATACCTTCTTAAGACATAATCAGAGGCTAATGTTTTCTTAACAGGCACCCGGGTGGCAAAGAGAGAGGAGGGGCTGGAGAAGGAAGCCAATACGTGAGAGGTTGCACCCATCCTGTCGTTGGCCAACAGAAGAATGGCTGTGAACCACACTTCGCGGGAGACCTTCGAGTGTTAAATGGGTGGGGTACCGCGCGAAGAGAGACTGATGGGGAAAAGAGGGCACTTTGTTCTCACAGAAAACCAAAACAAAAGAGAATCGGTTTAGAAAAGGTTTGATGGTAGAACCAAAGCATGGAAATATTTCAAAAACAAAGCAAAACAAATATTTCCAGGGTTTAGGCAGAAAAGGTGCTTAAGGGGGAACATTTGGGCTCCCAAGTACAGCACATAAGCCCACATTCCTTATCCTATTTTAAAGGTTTAAAGAAATACAGTAGGACCACCATATCTGTGGAATTCCTCCCCAATTGATGCTGAAACACAGATTACTGTATAGTGAGGATTACAGAGATTATAGGCTCTGGCTCCCTCTCGTGGCCAGTTCTAGCAATGACACCATGGAAATGTATTTCTTTAGCAAACGCTACAGTGACACCCCCCCACCGGCCTATCATGGGGGTTAGGGACCCGACCTAACCCGCAATAATTGAAAATCTGCGATATGCGGATGCAGGTCAGGTCGGGCCTGGGGGGCCTAACTGGGGAATCTTGGATTTACCCCCAGCCTGGCGATGCCCCAAATAGGCCTGCGAGGGCCTTCCCAGGCCTTCTGGAGGCCCCTAAAGGGCCTCCCTGTGAACCAGAAATGACTTCTGGGTCGCCGAAAATCATTTCTGAGGTCTCCGACAGGCCTAGAAAGGCCCTCGGAAGCCTCAGAAATGATTTTCGGCGATCCAGAAGTGACTTCCGGTTTACCTGAAATGACTTCCGCTTTATCCGAAGTGACTTCTAGTTTGCAGGGAGGCCCTTTTGGGGCCTCCAGAAGGTCTCAAAAGGTCCTCGCAGGCCCGTTTGGGGCAGCCCCAGTCTTGGAGTAAGTACAGGAGGCCTGAAACAAGCCTTTGCCCCTTACCCCGGGGGGCATTTTTAATATACTATGGTCCCGCGGTATAGCAGGACCGCAGTATATGAACCGTGAAAGGGTGGGGGACCACTGTACAGTATATACAGCATGATCTCTGGCTCCTTCTCGTGGCCAGTTCTGACAATTTCACCTTAGAAATAAATAGATTTCTAGCACAGTACTGTATTTTTCTTTTAATATTTTCAGAAATATATATCTCTAGGGTTTTTATTTTAATATCTTTTGTCTGTGGATAAGTGAATCGGTGGATATTGATCCTGCAGATATGGGGGCTCCCCTGTACTCTCCCCACCACCCGTGTGGGCATCCTCTTGTTTAAAAAATGGCTACTGGTCTGAATCGATCTTCTTAGTCAGAAGGAAGCAGGTTAAGAGGACTTCCTGTCCCAGTTTAGCCCTGCCTTTACCAAACACTTGTTTGGGGATTCTCAACAATTAGGACCACCAGCATAGAGGCAGCAGCATATGCCTCCCATGAAAGAGGAAATGGGTTCAATTCCTGGTCGATCTAACCAGAGCAAGAGAGAATTCCCAGATAGCTTCTCCCAGACTGAGCTAATGGTATTGAGTCTAATGGACTAAAGTTTTCACGCATGCTGGAGGTAAGACATGGTGGTTGCCAGGAAGAGATTCATGGATGTTTTCCATAAAGGGACAATGAGGATATGTCAGGGAGATGTCAAGTCCCACAAGAAAGAGTTGGAAGAGCTGGGTATATTTTGCCTAGGGAGGAGATAATGATGGATCATTCAGAACTGGGTTGGCCCTTGTATTATTCTGTGTTGCTTCATAGTTAGAAAAACAAGGGAGGTGGGTCTTGGTTGAACCTGAGGAGAAATGAACTGTTTCCTTCACTGGAGGAAGTGTATACTGTAAGCAGACACTTGATAACCATGGGTTTATTGCAAGATTATGTGGCATTGCACTGGGGTTTGAGCTGGATCTGTGGTTCTTAGTCTTAGGTCCCAACCTGAGGCTGGACTTTGGTTTCCTGGCTATTGGCCACAGTAAGAGTTCCAAGCCAAAAACTGAGTTGGTGACCTGATTTCACAGTTTGACACACACTTAGAAATAGCCAAGAATCCAGTTATATATTGCACATCTTCATAGGAGGGAGTTCCTTAAGTACAGAAAGCATCTGATTGTTGATTTTTTTTTTGCCGCTCCTGGCATTTGCAAAATAATTAATTTTGGTTTGTGATTGGTCTTTAGGACATGTACACATTCTTCATTTGCACCTCTTCCCACTACACTCTAGACAGGAAGGTTTTCCAGCTTCTCGGGCACAGGTAATTTCAGATACAAGGCTGAGTCAACTATGGCTGCTTTTACACGACCCCTAAAGTCCGAGGGAAAGGGCTCCCAGACGCAGAACTTAAAATTGTTTTCCCACCAGCTGCGGACTTTTAAAAAAAAATTAAGTATGACCATGCCCACCTAAGCCCGCCCTACCGCACATTACAAGTACCTGGTCTCCAGAGGTAAAAAAAATTCCAATGCGGATTGTAAAGGTATGGATGCCGGGATCTCCTGCCTTCTGTTTGTTTTTGCTGACCCCACCACCCCTTTAACAGTCAGGAATCGCTACGGGGCTGCTCGGGAGGTGAGCCTGCATTCTTTTCTCCCTTTTTTTCTCCCTCCCCTCTCCCAGATAGGAGCAATGGAGTGTGGAGGAGTGGGGACACAGGAAGCAGAACAAACCCCCACGATCTCTGGTCCGAATTTAAGTGGCCAGCGGATTTTAGAGGTCGTGTAAAAACGCCCTGTAATTGATAATTTGGCCTCTTTCATTTGTCTACAGCTCAGTTTTCATATACAGGAAGATATGCAGGATCAGTATCCATCCACTGATTCACTTATTCACGATCTGAAAAGATTAAAAAAAACCCTGAGATGGATATTTCTAAAGATGAAGTTACCAGAACTGGGCACCAGAGGGTGCTAGAGTCCATCCTCTGGATGTTTGCCAGAGAAAGATATTTCCATTACTGTTGCTACCAGCACTGGCCACTAGAGGAAGCCAGTGACAATGCTGTGTATGTATTAGCTATTAGAATAGTGTTTGCTATAATAATCCAAGTGTTTTAGTATCCGCGGGGAGCCACTTTGGATATGGGTGTCTTCCTATAATCACTTAGATTATTAATGCTGGTTTATACTGCTGTCAGTTAGAGTGGATTGGTAGCTTTGCTTACTGAACTGTGGCATGGGGATTCCATTCTGCCCCCAAAATCAATTTACAGTATATAGAAGAGATCAAAAATGTTTTAATTAGTCAATTAATTAATTAACGGGGAGTGTTTGGAATCCCAAATTTGATAAGAACTCCCAATTCTGATGTATGAGTTTCAGTTAGATTTGTCCCAATTTGAGCCAGATTTCTTGAAATCCATCTTCTAACGTTGATCACAATGGGACATTCCACCTTCTACCTAGTGTTACTGGTAGAAGGAAAGAAGGGAGTGGAAGTAGAGACTGGGAGCTCCTTGCATTGCACCGCTAAGGAGACAGCCTTGCCAAACTTCCCAGCAAATCCCATTTTGATCAAATGAAGCCGAGCATTAAATGAGTTAATTGACTGGAAAGTGAGCCAACCACATGCTGACAAGTTACTGTCTGAGGTCCTAAGATGACAGCAAACACAACAGCCCAGCATGCTCTAGCCTTTCCAATCCAGCTTTATTTAAGTCCTGGGCTTGACTTTTGAAGAATCTCAATCTGGACCGGGCACATAGTGGATGACCAGGGATGGACCATGGATAGCCCAATGGTGGAGCAGATACCTGGCTTGCTGAAGGTCTTGATTTAAACCCTGGATAGAGGGATGGTCTTCTCACTCTCACAAAATACCTGAGAACTAGGGGACATCCACTCAACTGAGGTTTGGGAGAGTGAGAACAGACAAAAGAAAATATTGTTTTTTTACCCAGCATGTTGTTAGTCTGTGGAATTCCCTGCCACAGGGATGTGGTGATGGCATCTGTCCTGGATGCCTTCAAAAGGGGATTGGACAGATTCCTGGAGGAACGGCCCATATTTTTTTACCCATGATGGAGATGGGTCATTTCCAGGCTTAAAACCAGGATAGTTCAAGGGCCAGATGCAGGGAAGTGGTAGGAAGAGACAGAGATCTAGTATTATGTGGTCCCAGACATACTGGGGGCACTGTGAGATACAGGAAGCTGGACTAGATGGGCCTGATCCAGCATGGCTCTTGTTATGTTTTTATGTCTCTGGTGAGAAGAATCAGATAGAATCATAGAGCAATGGCATTGCAAGGGGCCTACAAGGCCATCAAATCCAACCCCCTGCTCCAAGGAGGAATACAAATCAAAAGATATCTCCCAGGTGGTTGTCCAAATTTCTCTTGAATGCCTCCAATGTTGGAGCACTCATCACCTCTTGAACTCATTGGCTCCGTTGTCGTACTGCTCTAACAGTCTGGAAGTTTTTCCTGATATTCAGCCGAAAGCTGGGTTCTCTTTACTTGAGCCCATTGTTGCATGTCCTGACAGCCTTTCAAATATCTGAAAAGAGCTACAGTATTATAATCCTCCACCCCTCCTTGTCACTTCTTTTCTTTAAACTATACATGTCCGGTGCTTTCCATCTTTCCTTCTAGGGCTTGGTTTCCACCCCCCCTGGTCATCCTTGTTGCCCTTCTCTGAACGTGCTCCGGTCTGTCAGCATCTTTCTTGAAGTGCGGTGTCCAGAACTGTACACAATTCTCAAGATGAGGCCCAACCAGTGCTGAACAGAGGGCACAGTATGACAAATCTAGGCCAAGTCAAAGAGTCAAATCCAGGCTGAAGGCAGCAGTTGTTAGATACACAAAGTTTCTTTTCTTCCATCAGAGATCTTTCGTGGGGACACGGGAGAAGACCTTCTGTTTCTGTTCTCAGACTGTGGAACTGCCTCTCACTGGAGGCCAGGCTGGTCCTATCTTTGTGGCCCTTCCGCAAGCAGGTCAAGACCTTTCTCTTCAGGCAGGAATGAGTGAGTTTATTCAATGGAAGGTTGTGCCTTAATGCTTTGAATGACTTTTGGCTTTGCTTTTGTGTGCTTTGTTTTAGTACCCCCTAATCACATCTGATCTCACCTCATTTCGAAAGCTCAGCAGAGGCGGCCCTGGTTAGAATTTGGATGGGCGACCGCCAGGTAATACCAGGTGCTGTAGGCGCCCGGAGTAGGAACTGGCAAACCACTCCAGTATTCCTGCCATGGAGTCATGAAGAGCCAGTCATGACTGTAACAACACACACACACACACACACACACACACACACACACACACACACACACACACACACACACACACACACACACACACACACACACCGCCATTTGTCTGGCCCTTTTAGAATGTGTATACTTATTGTTTACAGCTTTGAATACTGCCCATTAATCATGTACGCCACCTTGGGTCCTCGTTCAGGAGGAGAAAGGCAGTCGAAAAATATTTAAAAAAAAATAAAATATAATAGATTAAATACAACTACGTTAGTTGTCCTCTTGCGCCTCTTTCCTGCTTGTGCATATGTGTTCAAAAACATTTTGAAGTCTTAGAGCTTAGAAGGAGAATGAAGGGGGATACGATTGAGATGTACAAAATAATGCAGGGCATGAGTAAAGTGGATAGAGAGACGCTCTTCTCCTTCTCACAAAATACCAGAACTAGGGGACATCCACTCAAACTGAGGGTTGGGAGAGTGAGAACAAACAAAAGAACAATTTTGTTAACTCAGCGTGTTGTTAGTCTGAGGAACTCCCTGCCACAGGATATGGTGATGGTATCTGGCCTGGATGCCTTCAAAGGGGGATTGGAGAGATTCCTGGAGGAAAAGTCCAGCTCAGGTTACAAACCACGATGGAGATGTATGATCTCCAGGCTTAAAACCAGGGTACTTCAAGGGCCAGATGTAGGGGAGTGGTATCAGGAGACAGACATCTAGATTTGTGCGCTCCCAGACGCATCTGGTGGGGCGACTGGGAGATACAGGCAGCTGGACTAGATGGGCCTGTGGCCTGATCCAGCATGGCTCTTCTTATGTTCTTATGACCACCTAGCTGAAAGCACCTTCCTCTTCCTGGCAGCGATGCTGCAGCGGCTGATGTGGGCACTGAGGAAGCTCTGCCGTGCCTTGACTGGCGTCCTCCTTGGGTGCCCGCGCTCTCCCACGCGCACACCCCAACCGCCTGGCTCAGCCCCGAACATTTGGGAAGCGGCGGTTGCCAGGGGTGGGGTGGGGATTACCATCCTCCAGAGTATTTCCTCGGCACTCAGCCACCACCATTTGAGTCTCAGCGGCAGTTTTGCAAAGAAAAAAAGAAGAAAAAGAGGCAGATTGCCAAAGCAGCAGTTGCTGAGCACAGCAGAAACGGCACCCCGGCTAAGACTCCAGCCAGCCTTGCTTATTTAAAGGCCTCCCTTCTTTCTTCCCCTCCCTCCTCCTGAATATTTTTGGCGGTCGCAAAAATAAAGAATATGTCCTGGTTTTGGGGTCGGCGCGTGGCCACGGATTCGCCCGGGGCCAGCTGATGTCAGCACCGAAGGCTGTCTTACCCCCATCACTCTCTCTCTCACTCACTCTCCCCGCAGACGATTGGATCATCTAGCCTGGGGTGGGATCCTGTGGCCTATCTCAAAACCAATTTTCCAAGCACACATCTACACACACACACACACACACACACACACACACACACACACACACACACACACACACACACACACACACACACACGGTGCTGCAGGCTGTGTCTCCCTGCTGCTATCTCTCCCTGCTGAAAACTGGCCATGCAAGAGCCTGCATTGCTCCACATCAGCACTCCTGTCCCAATAAGACCAAAAGGCTCTGCAGAGCCCAGTTCTGATTCTGGATGGGTAGTAGTAGTAGTAGTAGTAGTTGTTGTTGTTGTTATGTGCCATCAAGTTGTCTCCACCTCATGGTGACCTGATGAATGAGCGATCTCCAAAAGGTCCTACCTTCCACTATCCTCCTCAGGTCTTTAAAACCTAAATCGTGTGGCTTCCAGACTCTGGAACTCCCTCCCACTAGAGGCCAGGATTGCCCCATCCCTGCTGTCTTTCTGGAAACAGGCAGAGACCTCTCTATTCAGGCAAGCTTTCCCTGATTGATGGACTAAAAATCAAAACTTTATCTACCAACTCATGGGCTCTGAGCTATCTGTGATGGATCAGGAAAGCGATCTTGGTGTATTGGTGGACAGCTCAATGAAGGTGTCTACACAGTGTATGACAGTGGTGAAGAAGGACAATTCCATGCTAGGGATTAGAGATGGGCACGATTTAGCGGTATTCCCGTTTCCGTTTCCGTTACTCGTTTCCGTTACTCTATGGAAACGGTAACGGGAATTACTCCGCCAGACTACGAGCTCGAACTGACGAATGAACAATTTTGGTCTGATTTGTCGGCGCGATTGCACAGAAAAAGTTTTTAAAAGTGAAAAAAAAACCCGGTTCCCGGCCGAAAAGCAGGCGGAAAAATGCCTGCCATGCCTCAGGGCACCTACCAGAGGGGTTGTTTCTGGAGGTCCCCGGCCTCCCCCCCCATCCCCCGTCCTGGGCTGCTCTGGTGGGACTCGCCGCAGGCTTGCAGGCAGCCAGAAAAAGCCCAGTCTCGCCGGCCGCCGGCCGCCGCAATTAAAGCGCAAGCAAGCGGCACGGACGGCACAGGAAATAACTTTTAAACTCTCCCCCTCCCATTCCCGGGCCAAAAAAAGCAGGCGGAAAAATGCCTGCTTGACTAAGGGCGCAGGGCACCTACCGGAGGGGTGGTTTCTGGAGGGGGTTGTCCTGGGCAGCCGGATGGTCACCATGCCATGCGGTGCGGGCGGGGATCCAAAATGGGGCGCGAACGCAAATTGTTTTTGAAATCGTGGTCCAAAAACACACAAGCACAACAGAAACATCGAAAATTTATAAACTGCCAGATTTTTCACAGTAGCAGTGGGTTTTTTCTTGCAACAAAATGTCTCTCCTCTCCTCCTCTGTCCTCCATTTATTTTATTTTATTTTATTTTATTTACACCTGCAATGATGGGCTGGCCAAGTGGCCAGCCATGTGGGAGTGGACGACCATGCAAATTTTGGAGCCATCCCACCAAACGCATGGCCACTTGGCCATGGAGACTTCTGGGATGTGCCAAAAGCCCCTAAAACCTGCCCTAGCCCCCTAACCCTAACCCTAACCCTTGACTCCGTACCCATACGTCACAGACTGTCTTCTTAGTGGGTCAGAGAGGCACCCTGAGGTGCAACCCACTAGCCCACCGTAACCTTACCCGTCACTAGCCTAACCCAGCCCTAACCCTAACCCACCTTAACCCTAAGCCAGTGGTACAATTCCCTTCTGTGTGAGACATGGTGTTGTGAGAGCCTTAGTTAGGCATCTCACCTATGGCTCTGGGTTCAGTGCCATCCACTAGTCTTCACAGTCACTGTCTGCACATTTGCACAACTGGTATGCAATACCCATATGGCTATTGCATACCATTTTGCAGCAGCAGCAGGTGAGGAGGGGAGACTCCCATGTAGAGGGGTCTCTTGGAGCCCGCTTCCCCTTCCTAGTGGGTGAGGATAGGAGGTACCCACGGGTGCCTCCAGGAGCCCACTTTCCCTTTATAGCGGGCCAGAGGAGGCACCCACCCCACAGAGGTGCCTCCAGGAGCCCGCTCCCCCCCCAAAAAAACCAGTACTAACGACAACGAAAAAACGAAAAAACGAACTGACTAATTTTTGCGAATTTTCGCGAAAACTGGAAACGACCCGAAACGGAACCGGCCCGACTAACGACAACTCGAAAAAAAAATTTTTCAAGTCGTGCCCATCTCTACTAGGGATTATCAAAAAGGGTACTACCATACATGGCTACACAGCACCCTTCTTATGGATGCACATTGACACTTTTGATTATCTACCGTACATGATTACATGGCATGAATACTCTTTCCTTAACTGCTTGTGTTCTCTTTTAGCTTCAATGTTGTCCCTCAATTCCCTGTTCTTAAACTTCAACATGTCTTAATTGTACTGGACTGTATATTGTCCCTCATTACTGTAAGCTGCCTTGGGTCCTTTTCCAAGGAGAAAGCTAGGGTAAAAATACTCTAAAACAAACAAACAAACAAACAAACAAACAAACAAACAAATCCATTTCACATTTGACAGCCCTCTTTTCCTGCTGCCTCCTATTGGTCGAGAGCCTTGCAGATACCAGGGACCACCAGAAAGATGAACCAATGGGCCTCCAAGCAAATCAAGGCCAAACTGTATCTGAAGGTAATAAGGATAAAACCGAGGTTGCCCTGCTTTGGGCACATCAAGAGAAGGCAGGATTCTGTGGAAGAGACAAGAATGCTGGGAAAGCAGGAAATGAGGAAGACATTCAGAACATAAGAAGAGCCCTGCTGGGTCAGGCCAAAGGCCCATCTAGTCCAGCTTCCTGCATCTCACAGTGGCCCCACCAGATGCCTCTGGGAGCGCACAAGCCTAGATCTCTCTCTCCTGATACCACTCCCCTGCATCTGGCCCTTGAGGGACCCTGTTTTTAAAGACAGGCTTTCAAGAGCTAAATATGGAACACACTAGGCCAGTGATGGCAAACCTTTTAGAGACCGAGTGCCCAAAATGCAATTCAAAACCCAGCAAAAACCCAGCAGTGTTTTTCAACCTTTTTTTTTTTTGCATTAGAAAATGTTAAAAAATTTAACTCTGCCAATTGACTGTATATAAAGTAATTTTTAACCTGCATATAGGTAGCAGTGGTTGAAAAACATGAAGTATATAGGTAGTGATGTTGGGTGCCAACAGAAAGGGCTCTGAGTGCCACCTTTGGCACCCGTGCCATAGGTTTGCCATCACTGCACTAGGCTAGGGGCCCTATACCACAACGGCTTAAAGGTGCTTTTAACTTCCAGAAAAGCCACCTCCAAAAAGGGCTTGGATGGTGCAGGATACCCTTAACTGCCTGCCTGCCTGTCAACCACAGCCTCCTCTTTAAGGGGTGGGGGAGGAGGCCCCAGCTGTTTTGCTCTCACCTCCTCCCCTTTCACTCCAATGACTGAAGCCTGACTGAAGCCTTTCTGGCGCTTCCTTTGCAAACACACACACACACACACACACACACACACACACACACACACACACACACACACACACACACACACACACACACACACAAAGGGGAATGGGTGGCGATTGATCCCTGGAAGACCTCCTTTTTTGTTAGACTCCCAGCTTCCGCGGAGGAGGAGGGAGGGAGGGAGGGAAATGCCGTTTTGAACCAGCTTCCAAGCTTTGATGCGATTTCAGAAAAGCGGCTCTTCGACCACGTGACCATTGGGGGATAGTCAGTGTAGCCAGTCAATATTTTGTGTGTGTGTTTTCTTTTTTAATTCATGCCCTTTCCATCCAAAACAGAAGGCAATTTGCAGATTTGGCAACACTCTTCTCAAAAGGGACGAGAAATAAAATTCTTTCCCCATGCCGATCTTTCACTGCATTGTGATCTCATTCCACCTCTGCCTTCTCCAGCTCTAGAAATGCCCTTCTGGAGTGAGGGTTGTGTCCCAGCTATTTTGAGGGCAGGGCAAAACATAAACCAAAGCCCCGAAGAGTATGTTCCAAAGGTCTACAAATGCAACTCCAGGGCCTGATCTGGTGAGGATCATATCCTTCAGGAGAGGCTTATTTCATGTAACCTGTTCCATGGCTTCCTGTCCTGTGCGCCATACGAAGGAGCTCTCCCTGCCAAAGAGGTGACATGACCCTTTCAACATGCGGTGCATCCCCCCCAAAAAAGCTGCACAGGAATGAGCTTGTTTCAGCAAAACGGGTCCTGATTGAGGCTAAACTCAGAAGAACGGAATATAAAACGGCAACACATTTAAAGTAGGTTACAGAGACCGACCTGGAAAGTTGGCTGTGTGCCATAAACATCCAAGCTACAGAAGCCACTCTCAGGGACTACAGTTTTCCACTTAAGAACATAAGAAGATAAGAAGAGCCCTGCTGGATCAGGCCAAAGGCCCATCTAGTCCAGCTTCCTGTATCTCACAGTGGCCCCACCAGATGCCTCTGGGAGCGCACGAGACTTGATATCTGTCTCCTGATACCACTCCCCTGCATCTGGCCCTTGAAGTACCCTGGTTTTAAGCCTGGACATTATACATCGCCATCATGGTTTGTAACCTGTGATGGACTTCTCCTCCGGGAATCTGTCCAATCCCCTTTGGAAGGCATCCAGGCCAGAGGCCATCACTACATCCTGTGGCAGGGAGTTCCACAGACTAACAACAAGCTGAGTAAACAAAATTGTTCTTTTATCTGTTCTCACTCTCCCAACCCTCTGTTTGAGTGGATGTCCCCTAGTTCTGGTATTTTGTGAGAGGGAGAAGAGCGTCTCTCTATCCACTTTACTCATGCCCTGAATTATTTTGTAGGTCTCAATCATATATCCCCTCAGGTGCCTTTTTCCAGACTAAAGAGCCCCAAATGTTTTAGCCTTTCCTCAAAAGGGAGGTCCCCCAACCCAGTAATCATTTCATTTGCTCACTTTTGCACCTCTTCCGGTTCTACTATGTCTCTTTTGAGATGCAGTGACCCCAGTCATAATGCTGATCTACCTTATGGGGTTGTTGCTCAATGTTCCTATGAGCCCAAGCCTACAAAGCACTGGGAACACTTGAATCAACATGACTGGGGAGGGGAAGAACTTCCATTTGGAGACTTGCACTGGATTGTAGCCATAGCACCACAGGTGCCGTATGTCCCCCCCCCGCCGCCTGGGTCCGCCACTCACCAGCCGTTGTGTGCTTCTCTCCTCTCCCTTTTGGGCTGTTTGACCAACCCCTGGCAGGAGCATGGGGTTCCCCGCCCTGCCTTGTCAGGATGATTACCCATTCAGACAAGGAGGCGGGACAGCCATGCCTGTGATCCTGCCTGGGAGTGGTCCAACATCCAAAGAGGAGGAGAAGAGCGGGCACTGACAGGTGAGTGGGTCATTGACTGGGAAGGCAGGAGTGGGGAACATGTGGGACCACAGGTGCATACGAACTAGCACAAACCTCTGAACTGAGGTTCCTGACCATCTCTAAACAAGATCATTCTTCCTGTCTATCAGTCCTGAAGTGTAGTTATAAAATCCAGTATAACAGCTTAATACCAATGCAATCACCTTGGCTCTCTTCTAGGGGATCCTGAAGTTTGTAGGGCAGTTCTCTGCTGCAGAGCTCATCTTTTGATTGGTTCACTAATTCATTGTACAGGTTGCCTTTCTCCCAGTACAGGAACTCAAGGGTGCTTATAAAGTAATGAGCAGGCAAGTCCTGGGGACAGCCTCCCCAGTCACAGGCTAAAATCCTGATCACATGCAGAAATGTATGGGTTCTTGACTTTCTGAAGTCAAGCTTTGCTCTCCATTGCTCTTGACTTTCTGAAGTCAAGCTTTGCTCTCCAATGTTTAGGCTGGATACCTGGACCTGACTGGTGTTCCATGAACACTCTTGCAGTTCACCATTCCAGATTTGCTAAATGCCTCTTTCACCAATTCATCAACCCAGATGTCGGTGACATATAATAATGATGACTGGAGATGTCAGTGAGTTAGCGAGAGGGCCGCGGAGCCAGAGGTCTTCTCCTGGGATTATAACCAGCCTGGGTGGCCTTGGGCAAGCTACACAGTCCCAGGGCACACACACAAATCGCCCCCACCAAGAAGAGATTGGTAAACCACTTCTGATTTCTCTCTACACTGAAAACCCTGAAAAGTTTGCCATTCATCAGAATTGACTTGTTGGCTCATGATGATGGTGGTGGTGATTGTAGGTGGATAATTGTGAGGACAGGAGAGGCCTTTCACTCATAAGAACATAAGAACATAAGAAGAGCCCTGCTGGATCAGGCCAAAGGCCCATCTAGTCCAGCTTCCTGTCTCTCACACTGGCCCCACCAAATGCCTCTGGGAGTGCACGAGACTGGATATCTCTCTCCTGATACTACTCCCCTGCATCTGGCCCTTGAAGTACCCTGGTTTTAAGCCTAGAGATTACACATCACCATCATGGTTTGTAACATGTGATGGACTTCTCCTCCAGAAAAAGTCCATCAGACTCCAAGCCACCACCTTCACAGGTGCATCTCAGAAGAACCCATGAAAGGTCCTTCTCTGTTGCTGCTCCCAGACTTTGGAACTCCCTCCTGCTGGAGGCCAGGACTGCCCCATCTCTGCTGTCTTTCCGGAATCAGCCAAACACCTTCCTCTTGAGGCAAGCTTTCCCTGAATGAGTGACTACCTACTATGTGATTTTTAGATGAATTACCATGCATGAACACCATTGTTTTCCATGTTAGTTTCCATCCCTCATAATGGAAATTTTCTTTTCTTTTCAAGTGCTCTTTGTAGCTTTAATGTTACCTTTGAATGTCGTAAGATGCCTCTTCTAATTCCCTGTTCCTAACTTGAATATGTCTTAAATGTTCTGGGTTGTATATTGTCCCTCATTATTGTAAGCCGCCTTGGGTCCTTTTCCAAAGAGAAAGGTGGGGTAAAAATATTCAAAATAAATAAATCAATGAATTTTGGGGCTTTGTAATGGTGAGTAGTGAACTGTGTTCTCTGCTCCCTTAGACAGGGAGGAACAGAACTTGGAAAAGTGACTTGGTAGACAGCAACTCCCAGAATCTCCATTTATTTATTTATTTAAAATATTTTTACCCTGCCTTTCTTCTTGGAAAAGGACCCAAGGCAGCTTACAGTAATGAGTAGCAAGATACAGTCCATACAATTAAGACATATTGAAGTTGGAGAACAGGGAATTGAGGGACATCTTACAGCGCTAAAAGACAACATTAAAGCTACAAGAGAACGCAAGCAGTTAAAGAGAGTAAAAATTCCATGTAAAAGTTATGAGGGATGGAAACTAACATTAAAAACATAGTGTCAGTGCAATCACACAAGGTTTTAAGTGGTTATAAACACAAAGTCTATGCCAGGGCTGTTCAACTTTGAACTGGCCAAGGTCTACTATTTCCAGCCCAAAGTGCCTGAGGGCTACTACACTAAAACCTCTAACGAATTTTATCCGTTCTGAGCACATGCTCATAAGTAAAAACTTTTGTAAGTAGAGCAGCGGTTTCCCATAGGAATGCATTGAAAACCAATTAATCTGTTCTGGAGGGAACAGATTTCAATGCACCATGGCTCTTGAACTGCCTCACTTGGCTGACACAGTGCGCTGGCAGATACAGAACTTTGTTGGGGCAATGGTGGTCCTTGGGATGGGGGAGAGAGGGGTGGAGAACTTATCCCCTCACTTTTTTATTGATGGCCGGTGGGCTATTTTTGAACTCTTCGCGAGCTACCGGTAGCCCGCGGTCTACCTGTTGGGCAGGCCTGGTCTATGCAATCATGTATGATTATGCACAATCACTGGAGAGAGATCTGGCCAAGAAGAGTACCTTGTCTTAGCTTGGGGGTATGGGGTGAGTGATGTCGTCAGCAGACACTCTGCCATTGCTTTGCTTCCTTACATCATCATTGAGAGGCGTGGTAGCTCAGTGGACTAAGGCTTCCAAAAACTGTTGGCTGCAAAGTTGACAGCTCAGCAGTTTGAATCCTGGGTGCCACGCAGCGGAGCGAGCTCCCGCTGATAACCCCAGCTCCTGCCAACCTAGCAGTGTGAAAGCATGCAAATGCAAGTAGATAAATAGGTACCACCGTAAAAAGCAGGAAGATAAAACAGGGTTTCCTTGCAGCAATGCTGGCCACGTGGCCATGGAGTTGCACAACACTGGCTCTTTGGCTTGAATACGGAGAGGAGCACTGCCCCTAGAATCGGACATGACTAGCATGCATGTGCGGAAGGAACCTTTACCTTTACCTTTACCTTTACCTTTACCTTTACCATCATCATCATCATCATCATCATCATCATCATCATCATCATCATCATCATCATCATCATCACTGAATCACAGAACTTGAAGAGACCTTACTGATTGCTGTCCAGCCCCTTGACTCCTCAGCCAGAGGCCTCAACCTCGGAGTTATCTAGCTGTCCCTGAATAAGGAAGGGGAGACTGGATTTACTGCTTCCAACCAATTCCTGCTCCCTGGACCTAAATGCGAACACCAGTATAATTTGTGGCTGTAAAATAATCAGTTTCCTAACTTGTGAAAAGACTCAGTAGCACTCGTGCTATTTGTTTCAAACCTTTCTCCCTCTCCCCCCCCTCTCTGTTGTGTTGTTACAGTCGTGACCGACTCTTCATGACTCCATGTCCATGGAGTTTTCTTGGCAGGAATACTGGAGTGGTTTGCCAGTTCCTACTCCAGATGCCTACAGCGCCCGGTCTTCCCTGGTGGTCTCCCATCCAAGTACTGGCCAGGGCTGACCCTGCTTAGCTTCCAAAATTGGAGAGATCGGATGTGCTCAGGGCATTCACTCAAACAAAGCTGGTGGGGGGGGGGAGGGAGGGAGCCGAGTTGCTTCAGCAAATGAGGGAAGTGCACATAGGCACAATATGCAATCAAAAATGTCACGATTTTGACAAAACGTGTGAGAAAATACAGACGATGTCCGCGAAAGGGTGAGGAAGGGAGGGCGGCAATGCCGAAGCTGGAACAAACGGGGCACGGGTGGAGATGAGGACGTGAACAAAATCGAGTGTGACAGATTTGCCTGTCACAAACTCTCAGCCGTTGTGGGGAAAACAACATTCATCACACACAGGGAGATAAAGGCATCCTAAGGTTCAGGGCGGATGTAAAGAAGATGTGCTAAAATATCCTTGGCTGTCACTGGCTTTGGCTGTCCGAACGAGGCACCTCAGAAAGGAATTTCAAGCTGCCACCAAGATTCCTTGACTTGAAATGAATCCATGACAAGGAGTACCATGGAGTTGTTGTGTTCCCCCATCCCCTCGTTAAAGGCTCCTTAACAGATGCAAAAAGTCTGCAAATCAAGTGCGACCCTTCCCTTGGAGGAGCAAGCACACAGAGAGTAAGCACCAGCCTGGAGCCAGGACAGATTCTCAGAAGAGAAACAAACTCATAAGAAGAGCCATGCTGGATCAGGCCAAAGGCCCATCTAGTCCAGCTTCCTCTATCTCACAGTGGCCCCACCAAATGCCTCTGGGAGCACATGAGACTAGATCTCTCTCTCCTGATACCACTCCCCTGCATCTGGCCCTTAAAGTACCCTGGTTTTTAAGCCTGGAGATGACACATCTCCATCATGGTTTGTAACCTGGGATGGACTTTTCCTCCATGGTTTCCTACTCCCCCTTTGAAGGCATCCAGGCCAGATGCCGCCACCACATCCTGTGGCAGGGAGTTCCACAGATTAACAACACACTGGAAATAACAACTCGCTCTCTTAAGCTCCTGATGTTGGCAGGCCTGTTAGATGGAGCAGGTATACCTTGCCATGTTCCACATGTTATGATACCTGCATCAATGTGTTAGTGACACTGAAGCATTATTTTGCTGTCTTTCCACAAATAATCTCCTCCTCGGGGGTTTGATCACACAGTTTGCGGTCCTGTGCAATCTGTTTGCTGTTGATCCCACAATGTATGGAGGTGGGGAGTATCCCCTCCAACCCAACACTGATCCGTGTCTAAACAAGACTTTTTCAAGGCCTAGCTAGAAAGATTCCCAGGTAGACCCAAGAGAGAGGGATTTTAAGGGAAAGCACTCCTGTAAAAGCATCTCTTTTCTGGTGCATGTATTACTGCAGTGGTGGGACTGCACGATCAATCTCCTTCCAAGTCAAGAAGGGCCGCCAAGTACCTCCTCCTTTTCTGAGGCAAGGATATTAATTGTGCAAGAATGGAACCAGTGTGGATATATATTAGTGGTTCTCAACCTGTGGGTCCCCAGATGTTGCTGGACTGCAAATCCCAGAAGCCTCCACCACTCGCTGTGCTGGAAGGGTTTTCTGGGAGTTGCAGTCCAGGAACATATGGGGACCCATAGGTTGAGAACCACTGATATACATCCTTCAGATAGGCTGATTTTAAATCCACCCACCCCGCCCTGTCCCAAGAGCTCAGAAGGGATCTGCATTTACGGCATGACAGAAAGAGACGTCAGGGCATCCTATCTAAGGAGTAGGGTGTTTTCCTGTGACCACTGCTACTGCATGTGCCAGCACCAAAGTTCTTAAAAATTCAGAAGAGCATTCCCATTGCAGAAATAGACTCTGGGCCAGAGACCAGCTCTTTGGGCTCACATCGAGACCAATTCTCTGCTCACGACAGGCATCCACATCAAAGCAGATCAGACAGATGGTTGTCCAAATTTCTCTCGAATGCCTCCAGCACTGGAAACGGAGGCCATTGGTTCCATTGTTATACTGTTCTAATCATTAAGACTCCCCCCCCCCAATATTCAACAAAAATATGGCTTCCTGTAGCTTGAGACCATTGTTACATGTCTTCTGCTCTGGGACTACCTACTATGTGAATCATAGAATCATAGAGTTGGAAGAGACCTGAAGGGCCATCCAGACCAACCCTCTGACATGCAGGAACCCCATCACAGTATTTCCAATAGATAGCCATCCAGCCTCTGCTTAAAAACCTCCAAAGAAGGAGACTCCACCATCTTCCGTGGCAGCATATTCTACTGCCAAACAGCTCTAACTGTCATGAAGTTCTTCCTAATGTTCAAATGGAATCTCTTTTCCTGTAGTGTGAAACCATTGCCCCGAGTCCTAGTCTCTGAAGCCATGGGAAACAAACCAGTTCCCTCTTCGATATGACATCCTTTCAAATATTTAAGCATAGCCATCGTATTCCCCCTCAGCCTTCTTTTTGAAAGGCTAAACATTCCCAGTTCCCTAAGCCGTTCCTTGTAAGACATTTCTTCCAGACCTTCAACCATCCTGGTCACCCAGGGTGGTTTTATATGGATTGCCATGCATGATTACGTTGACGGATTTCATAAGAACACCAGTGTTTTCCATGTTACTCTCCACCCCTCACAATGGATTTTTCTTTTCTTTTGGCATGCTCTGTGCAGCTTTAATGCTATCTTTTGATGTTCTAAGGTGCCTCTTCTAATTCCCTGTTCTTAACTTGAATATGTCTTAAATGTTCTGGGCTGTATATTACTGTAAGCCACCCTGGGTCCTTTTCCAAGGAGAAAGGTGGGTTAAAAATATTTTAAATAAATAAATAAATAAATAAATGATTGCAAGCAGATCCTCCCCCTCCTCTGCATGGCAGACTTTCAAGTATTTGAAAAGTGCTGCTATTTTATCTCCCCCCAGTCCTCTTTTCTCAAGGCTAAATAGACTCAGTTCTTTCTGTCCTTCCTCAGAGGACTTGGTTTGATCGGTCCCTTCTGCTATTAGTTGCACAAGATTTGCTTTTGAGGAAACCCACAGGGTTCAACTGGAAACCAGTGGGATATAAAGCCAGGAAAGTGATATCTTTGGCGCCCGGTTGATGGAAGACTGAGAGCGCAAGCTACCTGCTGTGACAGTCTAATGAAGCTAAGTGATAGCTTAATAAATACATAAACATTAGCCACATTTAAAGTTATGCATTAATTAATAATCTCCTTCAGAAAGCCAGGACCTGGAAGAAGATTCAAGAATGCAATGTAACAATCTCATCCCATTTTGCTGAGCCTTAACATTCCACATGGCCAGAATTACACCGTTTGAAGAAATGGAATAAAATATGCAGTGCCAAACTGGTTAGAATGGGAGAATGAAAAAGAAAGAGAGAGAGACACACACACACAGAGAGAGAGAATTTGTTAAGGTTTAATTTATTTATTTATTATTTATTTATTTATTATATTTATATCCCGCTTATCTTCAGCTCTGAACTCTAAGCGGCTTACAACAATGGGGAATTACAAAGAAAATAAATGCAATAAAAACAAATAATACAGCAATACATAACAGAAAAGCCTAGAGGCACCTCAACAGACATAAAACCTAACACACACACGGAAAGAGAAAAAATATATATTAATTTCGCCAAAGGCCTCCCGGAATAGATGAGTTTTTTTAATTTCAGAGGGGATGGAGGGTAATTTAATGGGAATTAGGTGTGTTAAATCACTTGGGTAACTCATAGCATCACATAAAGTATCCCACCTCCCCTTTTTATTCATCAGAGATACAGTAATACGTGTATTAGTAACAAATGCCCCTGATAACAAATTTTTCAGATAATGAATCGCGATTCCCAAGTATAGGGCTGCCTCAGATAACGAATTTTCCCTATGGGCTGCTTCGGATAACGAATTTTCCTGTGGGCTGCCTTGGATAACAAATTTCCAGCATGCATTGGTAAAAAAGAGTTATCCCAGGCTGCATCACATCTGTACCTTTAAAGTGCATTTTATAAAGAGTTTTGAGCAAAAAAAAAAAAACAGGTGTCTGTGTATTTTTCCTAGGCTCCAGAACTGATTAATCAGATTCCCATTCATTCCTATGGGAAACCGTGTTTCAGATAGCACATTTATTCGGATAACAAATTGCCTCAGAGAACGAATTAAATTTGTTATCTGAGGTACCACTGTACCAGTGTATTATCTCACAGGAGTGAGCATCACAAATTGGTGCCATCCTGCACGTAGACCTGGAAACCAGGTGTACAACAAAGTGAGATGTTGCGTCCCTGGTCTTCAGACCTTCACACCCATCCTGTCACAACAACAGAATGCCTGGGACGGGAATACAATTAATCACATGGCAGACCAGGGGAGGGGGTTTATAAGAGTCTACAACATTATGAAAGGTGTAGAAAAGGTGGCATTATGCACTGGCAAATTATGTCTGATTTATAGTAGCCCTAATTGGCTGTTGAAGGTATGTGAGATTTGTAAGAAGAGGTTTTATCACCCTCCAGGGAGGTTTGATGGGTGAGTGGGGATTTGAACCCAGGTCTTTTCCCCAACACACTGGCTTAGAAAGGGAGAGATTTTAGTTTCCTCAGTCCCACTCAATGCCAGAAATTAAGAAACTGTGGTTGTCTGGAACTTTGGGATAAACAATTAAGCAAAAAGCCCACCTCTGGGAAGACACCTTGGCCCTAAGATCTTACACACAGAACTTGCATCTACATTTTTACCAGGGATGTTGTCAATTCTTTGGTTCTGAGTCCCAAGTCTGACTCTTTGGTTTCAAGTCCAAGTTTTTGATACCAAGTCCTGAACCCCAAATCCTAACTCCAAGTTCCTCTTAAAAATAAGCTCCTCTTACTCTCCAGAAAAAAGGAGGTCTTGGTAGGTTCTGAGTCAAGAGTCAAAGCCTGAGTCATTGAAAATAAAAACCCAAGTCACATCTGAATTGCATCACTAGACAGCAAGACCCATGACTTGAGTCTCCATCCATGATTTTTGCAATCAGAAGAGACAATACAGAAGAGAAAGGGTGGAGTCAAGAGTCACCAAGGATGAAACAGTGTCTTTCCAAAACAGCTTTCCTGTTACACGCACCACACCATCCTAAGCGGACCTGACCCTGTCTGACCCTTGAGGTCTAGCTAGGTGAGCACCTGGTTGGGACTTAGAGCCTTGTGGAATGCTGATCTTCTCTGTCATGCAATATTCATTGCTGCACTCCTGTGCAGCAATCACGTTGAAGAACCATGAGAAGGACAGCACAAATGGTAGGTCAAACACTGGTCAAGTCACAATCTAGGGCAGTGCTCCCCAACCTTTTTATCACCGGGGCCCGGTAAATGTTTGATAATTTTTCCCTGGCCCACTTCTGGACCCACATGGCGGGCGGGCGCGATGGCGGGGGTTGCAGTGGCGGCGGCGCGCGATTGGGGGGCGCAAGCGGTGATGGCGGGGGTCGCGGCGCGGCGGCGGCGATGGCGGGGCGGGCGCGATGGCGGGGTTGCACCTGGTGGGTCGCGGCGGCGCGCGATGGCGGGCGGGGCGATGGCGGGCGCGCGCGGAATGGCGGGCGGGGCGATGGCGGGGAGTTGCAGTGGCGGCGGGCGCGATGGGGGGGTTGCAGTGGTGATGGCGGCGCGCGCGGTGGTGATGAAGCGGGGACCGCGATGGCGGTGATGGCTGGTCGCGCGGCGGCTTGGCGGGGCGCGGCGCGGTTGCAGGTGAGCGGTGATGGTGATGGCGGGGTCGCGGGAGGGTGGGGGGCGGGGAGGGGGAGGGAGGAGGGGGAGGGGGCTTGGGGTGTGTACCTTGGGGGCCACGGAGCGGCGGCGGCGGCGGCGGGAGCAGCGGCGGCGGTGGCGGCAGCAGCGCTTGCTGGCCCATGCACGGGCGGGGAAGCCCGGGGCTCCTGGGCAGGCGGGCCCCCGCCTCCTCCTCCAGTCGGCGGCCGGAGGCAAGCGGCGCCGCAGAGGTGCCCCAACCGAGGCGGGCCGCGGCGGCCGCGGCCACGGCCACGGCAGCCGCCCGGGTTCGGCTGTGGCTCCGCGGCCGGGCGGCGGGGCGCCCGCGGCCGGGCGGCGGGGCGCCCGCCTCGGTGGGGCACCTCTGCGCCGCCACTTGCCTCCGGCTGCGGCCTCGGGCGGGCGAGCGGGAGGGGGAGGGGGGAGGCCGGTGGGGGTGGCGTCTCCGGCCCGAGGGCGCCACCAGGATCGCCGAGCCGGCCGCGCGCGGCGGCGGGGTGCCCCCGCCGCCCACCGCGGAGTCGCGGCCGAACCCGGGCGGCTGCCGTGGCCGCCGCAGCCGCCGACAGGAGGAGGAGGCGGGGCCCACCCGTCCAGGAGCCCCGGGCTCCCCCCCACCCCACCCGTGCGCCGTGCCCGGCGGCGCGACTCCTAGGACAGAAGAGGAGGAACGGAGGAAAAGGGGAGGAGCCTCCCGGCCTCCCCAGGCGGCCCGGTGCCAACCGGTCCACGGACCGGCACCGGTCCGCGGCCCGGGGGTTGGGGACCACTGATCTAGGGCACTGGTGATGAACCTTCAGCATTCCAGATGTTTTGGACCACAACTCCCATAGTCCTTTGTCATTGTCAATACAGGCTTGGAATTCTGGGAATTGCCATTGGCAATACAGGCTTGGAATTCTGAAAATCTGGGGTGCCGAAAGTTCACCACCAGTGCCCTAGGAGCTCTAGACCAAAAAAGGGAAAAGAAGAAAGAATTTGTCAAAGACCTCGGGAGAATCGAATATTAAGCCTGATTGCATTGAATGGGTAGAAAGAGCTATATCAACTCCAAAAGCTGGACCAGAGTTTAGCCCTGGATAGAGATGGGCATGAACTGCTAGTTTGTGCCAGCTTGGTGGATGCCCAAGAGGTGTTTTGTGGTTCAGTGCCATGCCCCCTCAGGTGGGCACCCACTTAGAAGCAGTGGCCAGAGGAGGCAGGTGAGGGAAGCTGGGAGTGGGTATCCATGGGAGAAGGCAGGGTGCTGAACTGCAGAACACCTATTCAGCCATCTGCCAAACTGGAACAAACTGCCAACCCAGCGGTTCGTGCCCATCTCTAGACCTAGCCACTGACTTCCAAAGTCTTAAAACCACCAACTTGAAAAAACTTTGGGTGCTTTTACACGACCCCTAAGATCCACTGGCAACTTAAATTCGGACCAGAGATCTTGGGGGTTTATCGCTCTTCCTGTGTTCCCACTCCTCCGCACTCCCTTGCTCCTGTCTGCGTGAGGGGAGGGAGAAAAAAAGGGAGGAAAAAAATGCAGGCTCACCTCTGCTCTGCTAGAGCTGCCCCAGGAAGCATTCAGTCTCTTCCAGTCTCTTAAAGGGGCAGGGGCAAAAAGCAAAAAACAAACAAACACAAAGCGAGGAGAGCCCGGCACTCACTGCTTTACATCTGCATCAGAAATTTTTCACTTTCGGAGACCAGGTACTTGGAAAATGTGCTGGGAAGCGCTTAGGAGGGCGTGGTCGTACTTAATTTTTCAAAAAAATCCAGAGCTGGTGGGAAAACAATTTTAAGCTCTGGATCTGGGAGCCCTTTGCCTCAGATTTTAGGGGTCGTGTAAAAGCACCCTTGGACTCAATAAGAAGTATATACAGTGTGAAACATGGGTTGGGCTGACCTCAGGTTTGTCAGAATTGCTGTTTCTTTAAATTTTGACTGGAGTTCCTACGTGACCAAACAGAGCCAGTCAGAAAAGACACACTGTGGGAAGTGAATGAACATCTCCCTCCCCCCACCCCCAGGACATCCAGTGTCTAGAATTTTGTTCTCCGAACTGAGCTGACCGTTGACCAGCTCTGCTTTTGGTTACCCTGGCCCATCTTACTGATGCATTTTGGTGGAGTAATTCATAAGAACATAAGGACAGCCTTGCTGGAACAGACCACAGCCCATCCAGTCTAGCATTCTGTCTCACACAGCGGCTCACCATTTGCTTCAGGGGATTCCCAAGCAGATGTCTTCACCTGCTTATGATTCCCCACAAATGCCATTGAGAGACATCCTGCCTATCTCTCCAACTCAGAGGTTGTCCTTAGGCATCCATCAGGATAGCCATGGATACCCTGGTTCTCCATGAACTTGTCCCACCCTTTCTTAAAGCTGTCAAGGCTGACAGCTGGCACCACTTCTTCTGGCAGGGAGTTCCACAGACCAGTGATCCTCTGGGTGAAAAAAAGTACTTTCTCTTATTTGCTTGAGACCTAGCACCCAAATGTTTCATGAAGTGCCCCCTAGCTCTAGTGTTGTGCAAAAAGGAAAACAGCTTTTTCTTATCTACTTTGTCCATACCATGTATGATTTTATAAACTTCAATCAGGAGACCTCTTAGGTGCCATCGTTCAAGAGTGAAGAGGCCCAGCCGTTGCAGCCTCAGATGGTAAGGAATGTGTTCCAGTCCCCTAATCATTCTGGTTGTCCTCCTCTGCACTTTCCCCATTTCCATAATATCCTTCTGGAGGTCTGGTGACCAGAACTGTACACAAATGTACTCCAGATGGGGTATCACCATAGATTTATAAAGAGGCAAAATAACATTTGCTGACTTATTTTCTATACCTTTCCATAGCATTGAGTTTGGTTTTTTAAAATACTGCTGCGGCACACTGGGTTGACACCTTCATTGAGCTGTCCACCACCAGGACACCAAGTTTCTTTTCCTGAATTCCTTTTTCTCACTGCTAGCAAGAGAGGCTGAAGTATTAGAAAAAGACCCTCCCTGATCTGCAGCAAACCATCCAGAAGACCTGCCTGGATCCTAATCTAATGGGAAATGCCAATCTATTTTTTTTTCACCCACCCCAGAAGGGCAATGGAAGAGAGGCAAGTGCAGACAGCTTCCAGGAGCTTCTAATGCATATGGCGACCTTTCTATTTAATTTTTTTTCTTTTTTCTCCCACCCGTGCCGCCTTTTTCCTGGAGGGTTTTCCCCTCCTTATTTTACTAGTTCTTCTTGTGTTTTTTAAATATACCGCCCAGAGTTCCGTTCTGGAAGATGGGAGGTATAAAAATATAACAAACAAACAAACAAACAAACAAACAAACAAACAAACAGGGGGCAGTTCAATGTCCCTCAGACACTGTTAGGGGCCGGACCTTGCAGCTCCCCGGCCTGGCTCCGAGGGGGGAGAAGGAAGGCCCAACCCACTTCACCCCAGCCCCAGCCCAATGCCTGGCGGCCTGCATGACAACCCCACTTCTCCCATGGCTCCAAGGGAGTAGGGGAGGACCCATCTTGTTCACCCCCCTCCCCCAAGATGCTATGGACAACAACAGGCTTTGCCCTTCCATTGGCAGCTGAGGCAGCAGCAGCAGCTGCTGCTGCACATCGAGTTTTCAGCTCAAGTGCGGGGGTGGGGGGGGGGGGGGAGTGGGGGGGGGGCTCTGCAACAGCCAACGGGCCACATTCGGAACCTTGGTGGGCCAAATGTGGTCCACGGACCGTAGCTTGAGGACCCCTGCTTTAATGCATCAAGAAATGGAGCTTCCTTGAGAGCAGGTGGATCTCTGCAGGACATCGGTCCAACCAGGCTTTTTTGGGAAATTAAAACGATTGAACCAAGGAGGACTCAGCTCTGGACAAAACAGGGTTGGACCGGGCAGCCCATGATGGTGGGTGGGGAAGAGAAGAGGCCGGTTGCTATTTTAAGGACCAGCTCTGCTCGTATGGAAATCATCTTCCGAGCAAAGCTATTTTCTGGCTTGGTGCCCCGGAGCTACCCAGGAGCTGCCGTGTTTTCTATTCTGGTCACAGTGAATGCTTCTTACCAATCTCTCCATCTTAATCGGAGGCTACCATTTCCAAAAGCGCCCTCACAGCCTTGGGGGGAAAGGGAGAGTTATGTGGGGGAAGGTGTGTGTTAGGTGGTGGTGGTAGTGATGTTGGATGTGGTGAGGCAGAACTAGACACTGCCTTTAAGATCGGGAAGGATCAACATACACACAGGGACATACTAATGCTCCCAATTATAATGGGATGATGGAGGGGAGATTATGAAAGCACTTTTCCAAGTCTTGCAAAGGAGGCAGGCAGAGGAGGGGCAGAATTTCTTCTTGACTATCCCAAGGTGTAGAAGATGTAAGAATGGGCTCAAGCTATAGGAAGCCAGATTTAGGCTAAATATCAGGGGAGAAATGACTCAGCTGTTAGAGCAGTATGATAATGGAATCAATTATCTTGGGAAGGTGGTGAGAGCTTCAACGCTGGAGGCATTCAAGAGAATTTTGGAGAACCATTTGTCAGATCTGCTTTGATTTGGATTCCTGTACTGATGTGTTTGAGCTGTGGTGCTGGAGAAGACTCCTGAGAGTCCCCTGAACTGCAAGGAGATCAATCTAGAGATGGGCAGGAAACGAAAAATGAAACACTGTTTTGTCATTTTGTTACGTAATGAATCATTTTGTTACAAAACTAAATGGTAAGATGTGTTTCATTACGAAATGAAATGAAACACAATTTATTTCCTCTAGGAATGAAACAATTCATCTTAGAGCAGTGGTGGCAAACCTTCAGCACTCCAGATGTTTTGGACCACAACTCCCAGCATTCCAAGCCTCTATTTCCAATGACAAAGGACTGTGGGAGTTGTGGTCCAAAACATATGGAGTGCCAAAGTTCACCACCACTATCCTAGAGGAACCAAAATCACAGCGTAGCTTCTTTGGACTCTTCCCTGTAAAACCCCCAAATTTGGAGAGGTTTGGGGTAGAGGAGGCTGAGTTATTAAACCCCAAGGGGGTCCCCCTAGGACAGTGATGGCGAACCTTTTAGAGACCGAGTGCCCATCTGCAATTCAAAACCCACTAATTTTTTTGCAAAGTGCCGATACAGTAATTTAACCTGCATACAGGTGGCTATGAAGGGGTGATGTCGGGTGCCCACAGAAAGGGCTCCGAGTGCCACCTTTGGCACCCATGCCATAGGTTCGCCATCACTGCCCTAGGAGAAAATCATTTCCAATTGAGTCGGAGCTTCCTCAAGCAGTTTCCTTAATTACAAATAATTTTCTCTTGAGGGGCTCCCTTTGGAGTGTAATAACTCAGCCCCCTGAACCCCAAACCTCTCCAAATTTGGGGAGCTTACAGGGAAGAATCCAAAGAAACTCCCCTCCAGTTTTGGTACTTCTAGGACTCAGGGGAGCCATTAACAAATTGTTTCATTTTCTTTCGTTCTGAAAATTCTTTAAACATTCATTAGTAATGAAATGAAACATAACTACTAAAGAAAGACAAAGAAATGAAACACTACACTTTCATTTGTGCCTATCTCTAGATCAAACTTATATATCCTGGAAGAAATCAATCCGGGAAGCCTGCTGGAGGCTCCAGAAGTGGTTTTGGGCAATCCGGAAGTCACTTCCGGTTCGCCAGAAACCACTTATGCCCCCCCCATAGGCCCGGGAAGCCCAATGAAGGCCTGCTTGGGGCAGCACCAGGCCTGGAGTAAGTGCAGGAGGCCTCAAACAGGCTTACACAGCTTGCCCTAGGAGCCCTTGGCTTCATATACTGCGGTCCTGCGATATACTAAGACTGCAGTATATGAACTGCGAAATGGCGGGGGACGACCGTATATCAAATGCTAAACCAGTACATTGTGAGGTCTCTGGTTCCTTCTAGTGGCCAATTTCAGTATATACCCCCCCATACACATATAAATATGTCTTTCTGGTTTTTTTTTAATTTAGTGTTTTCAGGCAGCAGATAAGTGAATCAGTAGATCCTGGATAAAGGGTCCAACCATATCACTTTAGAAAGAGAAAAGGAAACCTGGAGAGGACAGGAGCTTCCATTAGGCTCCTAACATTGCCTTCATCTCTTCTGTTCTTCTGGGGAGGGGAGCCATGTGGCCACTCGATGCAAGAATAGGAGATAAAGCAATGCCTTCAAAGTAAGTGGTTTTTATCACTTCCAGTCCCCCAGTGATTTCCGTATCAATATAACCCCCCTCTCCAGAGGGAAAGGCAAATAGATCCGCACATGGAGGAATCGCAAATCCTTGTGGTGACATTGTGGGCTTCAGCCTTCTCGGCAGCAGCTTCCCTTCCTGGCACTCCCACCATTCTCTGATTGGCCACTGTCTTCTTGTTTAAACACAGACTGGACGGGACTTCACATAAGTATTTTTCTACCCCACCTGCTCCAGCAAGACCCTCACCATGTGCCTGTTCTTCCACCGGCCATTTATGAAGGTCCACAGAGATAGAAAGGTCACACACACAGCCTGTTTGGGCAGCCATCCCTGCACTGCAAGGGACAACCATTCGCATTATATTTTCACATGAAAATTTGGGTGAACATATGCAAACACAGTCGTGAGAATGTATCGCCACCATCATTGTGCACGGTCAAGTCAATTCTGACCCATGGCGACCCTTTTCAGGCTTCCAAGATAGAAAAACCCCCACAACATCCCTGCCTCTCCCTGGTGCTGGCAAATCAGATAGGGAGGCAGGATGATGCATGTCCTTGCGCAGCTCCTGATTGGCCAGCACCAGCAAGAGGGAAAGATGACGCATTGGAGGCTGCTTCCTGGTTGAAATTTCACCCAGTGTGAGGTAAAGCATGGTAAGACAGTGGTTGATTTTGTTCCGGTGGGTAGGACTGGGTTCCGAGCGCCAGCTGTGCTGGCATGTTTTGTTTTGGAACCAGTCCCCTTCCGAAACAAAACACCCATCTCTAATCTTTACTGTAATTTGATTAAATACAATACCAACCCCCCCCAAACAGTTCCATGCAACAGTTCCAAGTTCAGAAGATTTTTGATCCCCACCTGCCTACCCTACCTTTCATGATGTGAGAAAGCGTGAGTGTCATGTTCTCCTGTTTCATACTTTTAACATGTTTTTCACAGTTTTAATTGCTGGCTGCCAGGAAACCTCTTCAGGGTTGAAGGGTAGAAGACTCATTTATATAGCAAACAATATTGTTGCTCTCAAAGCGATGGCATTTTTGTTCTCCACGGTGCTCACCCGCCTACCACCACCTTTCTCTTCGACAAACATCGTGTACGGGATCACACCCTTTTAATAACACACAATTAATCAAAGATTAGGCATAATTAGTACCCTTGTGCCATTTGTATGACACCAACCCCTATAATCATTCTGCATAAACTTCAATAGGTAGAGTTGACCGATTCTGCATTCGACAATGCTAACATTTTGTAGCGGGCTGGAGTTTCGGGTTTATTCTAATCCTGCACCGGATTATTTACAAGTCAATGGCGAGGAGAAAGGGGGAGAACTACACTAATACCTTGGTTTGTGAGCATAATCTTTTCTGGAAACATGCTTGTAAACCAAAACACTCATATCAAAGCAAATTTCCCCATAATAATGGAAACTCAAATAATTTGTTCTGGGACCCCATAGACCATATATTGTAGACAAAAATGCCAAAACTCACAGAAGAAGGTGGCTAGAAGTCCACATCCACACCATGGTTTAGATATCTGGCTGCAGCATCTGCTCTGCTTGGGACTAACAACTAGAATTTCCTCTGTATTTTAATGCAACAATAATAATATACAATTTGCAGCCATATACACACTTGACTAGCTGCTCCATGTCTTGAAATGGTTTGAAAAATAATAAAGATGTTGGAAACAAATTAAATAACAATATAAATACTGTAGGAAGAAAAATAAAACCCTAACCAGCACTTGTACACACACTTCTGCTGGTGGAGAGCTCAATGAAGGTGTCTACCCAATGTGTGACAGCAGTGAAGAAGGCCAATTCCATGCTGGGGATTATCAAAAAGGGGATTGCAAATAAAACAGCCAACATTATAATGCCATTGTACAAGACGATAGTAAGGCCGCACCTGGAGTATTGTATACAATTCTGATCACTGCATCTCAAAAAAGACATAGTGGAACTGGAACAGGTGCAAAGGAGAGCAACTAAAATGATTACCGGGCTGGGGCACCTCCCTTATGAGGAAAGGCTAAAACATTTGGGGCTCTTTAATCTGGAAAAAAGGCACCTGAGGGGGATGGGATTGAAATGTACAAATTAATGCAGGGCATGGGTCAAGGGAATAAATAGAGATATGCTCTTCTCCCTCTCACAAAATACCAGAACTAGGGGACATCCCCTCAAATTGAGGGTTGGGAGAGTGAGAACAGACAAAAGAAAATATTTTTTTTACCCAGTGTGTTGTTAGCCTGTGGAACTCCCTGCCACAGAATGTGGTGATGGCCTCTGGCCTGGATGCCTTCAAAAGGGGATTGGACAGATTCCTGGAGGAAAAGTCCATCAGAGGTTACAAACCATGATGGAGATGTGTAATCTCCAGGCTTAAAACTGGGGTCCTTCAAGGGCCAGATGCAGGGGAGTGGTACCAGGAGACAGAGATCTAGTCTCGTGCGCTCTCGGACACATTTGGTGGGGCCACTGTGAGATACAGAAAGTTGGACTATATGTGCCTGTGGCCTGATCCAGCATGGCTCTTTTTATGTTCTTATGTTCTCTGTAAATAAAAAAAAAGGGGGGGGGAATCAAGAGTACTGAGGGATAAAGAAGGAGGGAACCACATACAGCCTGTTGGCCACTTGTAACTGATCACATTGAAGGGTGTAAGAAGGGTGGAAACCTCCTCAAGATTTTTTGCTTCACTGTGTGTACACTGTGGAGAGAAAAAAAAGTGCTGCCACTACAGTTAAGAACCTGGAAAGAGAACATGATTATGTTCCCACCCCCATGCACAGCCCCACACCCTTTTCCCACGGCTTGAACAGTTACCGTGGCAACTAATGCATTACGTGGGCCTGAACAATGTGAAATGTGTCCCTCAGATGCAGCCCCAAAGGATTTTGGAAGTGGAGTGGGGCGTTCGCCTCTCCCCCAGCTTTCAGTTGTGCCAAACATGGATTTGTTACACGCCGATATTCTGATAGCTGCAAAAACGGAGGGGTAGCGCTCGTAAATTAAAGCTCCACAGCTGGAAACAAACATTCGTATTTGAATGGCACTCCGTACTTACCAGAAAAAAGGGCCATTAGTTTACCAACTGGGAACGGTTATTTCAGGATGGTGCCCTCTCTAAGACAAGGAAGCACTAATCAGCTCTGAGATGCCCACAGTCACCTGAACACAAAATCCCCACCACCACCACCACCACCACCACCACAAACACCAGAAAAGGCCCAACTGATGTTCTGATCCAACGTAACAAACTACAGTCTACTAGGACTGTTCTCTTCTGGGTCCCATGCTATTTAATATCTTTATTAATGACTTGGGGGAAGGAATAGAGAGTAGGCTGATCAAATTTGCAGATGATACCAAATTGGGTGGGGTTGCTAATTCCCTAGAGCAGTGGTTCTCAACCTGTGGGTCCCCATATGTTCCTGGACTACAACTCCCAGAAATCCTGGACAGCTCAGCTAGTGATGAAGACTTCTGGGAGTTGCAGTTCAGGAACATCTGGGGACCCACAGGTTGAGAACCACTGCCCTAGGGGATAGGATGAAAATCCAAAAGAATTAGAGAGCTGGGTCAAAGCAAATGGAATGGGTTTCAAAAGAGGGAAATGAAGGGTGGTGCATCTAGGTAAAAAGAATGACTTGCACAGATATAGGATGGGAGACACCTGGCTGGAAAATAGTACCTGTGAAAGGGATCTGGGAGTCTTGGTGGACCACAAATTGAACATGAGTCAGCAGTGTGATGCAGCATCCCGGAAAGTCAATGTGATTCTTGGTTGCATCAACAGAAGCATCTTGTCTAGATCAAGGGAAGTGAGAGTACCACTCTATTCTGCTCTGGTCAAGCCCCACCTGGAGTACTGTGTCCAGTTCTGTGCGCCTCAATTTAAAAAGGATGTTGAAAATCTTGAACGGGTCCAGAGGAGGGTGACAAAGGTGATTGAGGGTCTAGAAGAAATGTCTTACAAGGAGCGGCTTAGGGAGCTGGGAATGTTTAGCCTTACATAAAGAAGACTGAGAGGAGATATGATAGCTATGTTAAATATCTGAAAGGAAGTCACATTAAAGAAGGGACTGGTTTATTTCCCATGGCTTCAGAAACTAGGACTCAGGGCAATGGTCTCAAACTTCAGGAAAAGAGATTCAATTTAAACATTAGGAAGAATTTCATGATGGTTAGAGCTGTCCGGCAATGGAATGTGCTGCCACAAAGGAGGGTGGTGGAGTGTCCTTCTTTGGAGGTTTTTAAGCAGAGGCTGGATGGCCATCTGTCGGGTGTCCTGTGATGGGGGTTCCTGCATGGCAGGGGGTTTGACTAGATGGCCCTTGAGGTCTCTTCCAACTCTGTGATTCTATGATTCTATAATTCTAGGAAGAGCTGTTTGTAAAGAAAATGTCTCCTCATTGGCGCATCAAGTCCAGGAAGCTGGCAGTATATCTTGGACTGAGCTGGCTGGATAGCTCAGTGGTTTATCTCATCATCATCATCATCATCATCATCATCATCATCATCATCATCATCATCATCATTGAACTACAGAGCTGGAGGTGACCTTATGGATACATCAAGTCCAACCCGTCAAGGAGGCACAGTGGGGAATCAAACTCCCAACTTCTTGCTCTACTGCCAAACACCTCAAACCACTGAGCTATCCAGCTGTTCTAGCAATCTGACTGCAGATCCAGAGTTTGGGATTTTAATTCTCACCATGCCACCTGGGAGCCAGCCTGTGTGGCCGTGGGTAAGTGGAACAGTCCAAGAAGTGACTGGTAAGCGTCTTCTGAGTCATCTCTACCTGGAAAACCTTGGAAAGGGTCACTTAAGTTGGAATCAACTTGGCGACACATCGTTATTACCAAGGACAATTGTTGGCAATATCTTTCTGGTTGAGAAAAGCCACCCCACACCTCCAATATTGTGACTAGTGGAGCTGAGATTGGAGCGGGTAGGGGGTACTAGGTATTTCAATCCTGGAAGTCCAAATTCCACTATGGCGGTTACTTCACGTCCTTCTTTTGTTCCGCAACTAGTTTTGTACCATGACAGCGTTGGTCGCAATCACGTGGTTTTGTCCCTGTTTCAGTGTTCCCATGGTTGTGATAACTTGTCTCGTGACAAGTGTTACCTCACGGTCTTGTACCGTAACAAACACTGAATTTGTCTAGCTTCCTTTTTTCCTTTTTTGGGGGCTTAAAATTCTTTTTGATATTTTGCTTCTGAAAAGTCAAAATCTTTGAAGGCAGGGAAGGAATCTGTGGCTGGTCTGGCTAGTTTTCACTTTCTCCACGTGGCTGCATTGAAATGCTCCAGGTGATAGCCTTCGGGCTTTCTTTGTTCTTTATTCCTTTTGCTTGCTAATTAATTGTCTGTCTGGTGTCCCTCTTGCCTGACTTTGAAGTTAGGTTTGTTTTATTGGTATTTAACGAAGGAGGGCAAGGGGTGATCATCTGGGGTGGGTGGGCACTTTGAACATAACACCCAACCCAGTACCTGGGACACAGTTTTCTGAGAGAAACAAATGTTTTGTTGCGTGACAGTTGTTACCTCACGGTGTCTTATCTCAGAACAGAAATCGGGAACAAACCGTGACAAGGAAATACCTTACCCCAGCGCTAGGTACAGATTTGTCACGCTTAGCATCTGTTCCGGGGGCATGGTCGAGACAAATTTCAGCTGTTGCGCGACAGACGTGAAGTAACGTTTTTTTTGTACCGCTCCGAAGCACAACACTTAGGGCCTTTTCACACAACCCCTAAAATCCACGGCAAATGGCTCCCAGATCTGGAGCTTAAAATTGTTTCCCCACCAGCGACCACACCCACCTAAGCGCGTCCCAGAGCACTTTTCAAGTACCTAGTCTCCGGAGCTGAAATATTTCTGATGCGGATGTAAAGTAGTGAGTGCCAGCTTCTCCTCGCCTTGTGTTTGTTTTTTTGTCCCCGCCGCCCCTTTAAGAGACAGGAATCATGACGACGATGGGGCTCGGGGTGGCTTCCACCGGCAGACGGAGGTGAGCCTGCGTTTTTTCTCCCTTTTTGTCTCCCTCCCCTCACTCAGACAGGAGCAAGGAAGTGTGGAGGGGGTGGGAACACAGGAAGAGCGACGAACCCCCAAGACCTCTGGTCCGAATTTAAGTGGCCAGCGGATCTTAGGGGTCGTGTAAAAGTGCCCTTAGAGAGACAAAATGGACGTGAAGTAACCACCTACCTCTGTCATGGCAGGATTGGCAGAATTGGCAGAGGAAATAGTTAGACCCTGGAGAGCAATGACACAGAATCAAGGGAACAGCTCCATTAACAGCTGCCATCCCACCCCCCACCCTCGTCCCATGTGGGCGCACAAGGTTTGCTTCTCAAGGGATGCTCCCTGGGAAATTACAGAGCACTGGAAGTGAAAAAAGAGCACTTTCTCTCACTCTTGCCTGGAGGTGAGGACTCGAGCAAAGCTTGAAAATTCCTTGTTCATGTGTCAAGTTAAGACTGATTATGTCAACAAGAATAAAGACTTTATAGATCACCAACGTATATGGGTGAAGTCCTGATTAGCACGGGGAAACAAACCTTGCGCCAAATCGGTTGCTCTGTGTAGTCAATTGCACTACAGCAGGCTCGCTGAGTCCATGGGGATGCATTGAGTTGACTCCTCAAAAGCACTAAATAGGTCTAGTCTAGTCATATCTTACGGTACTTGAGTATAGTAGTTTTGTGAGAGGTTGCTGTGTTAGTTCTGTACAAGAATTCCAGGGCAAAATCAAAACAAAACAAAAATAAAGACTTACTATTATATTTTAATGTAAGCTTTTGTGGACACGTCCACTTCTTCAGACCTGTAGCAGCAGAATGCTTTGTTTTGTTTTGTTTTAATTTTGGCCTGGAATTCTTGAGCATAATAGGTTGAAGTTAAAGATTTGATGGAGCTTATGGAGGAATTGACACACTACATCAATGGGCCTGCCGGAATGCTCACTACCAAGTTAAGCGAAGGGATTTTATCCATTGTTTCCAGCTGTTCCACTCAATTTGAGTGGATGTCCCCTAGTTCTGGTATTTTGGGAGAGAGAGGAGAGCGTCCCTCTATCCTCTTGACTCATGCCCTGCATTATTTCGGAATACTGTAGTGACTTTTTCAGCATTGGGACATTTAGCTACTTGTCCTGCCTTGCAGGTTTGGTGTAACAGTGCACAACCAGGACTAAGTCGGTGAAATATTCTGAGAGGCCTACAGCACCGCCACATGCACTCTGCTGAGACTTGGAAAGTTCAGGGCACAAGAGTAGTGGAATTTTAGGGTACAGCTGGCTATTCTCTGCTAGATTTCAAAAGTGGGGCAACCTACGGACCCCCCCTTTCCCGTACACCTGGCTTATGGGTTTATGTGGCCTCGTTGTTATGGAAGAGATCCTACCTTCTCCCTGACTCCTGTCTTTTCAAAGGGGGGTTTATAGCTCTCCCCGAGGGCCCAGGATCTTTGGAGATAACCCAGCTCTTCATGTCCTCTGCCCCTCCGGGTTCTGGATCCTTCTCTGGAGAGGATCCCTCCCAACAGGAGACAAGGACATGGGAAATCTGGCTTCTAGTTTCCCCCGAGCCAAAAAAACAACCCCATTGGGTGTCCTGGGAGCAGCAGTCACTTTCATTCAGTGTGACCTGCCTCACATAGTCGGTTTGAGGCTATCACAGGGGGAGGAGCCAGTGGCATTAAACTTATTGTTTAATGTGTAGCCTGCATAATTAAATTGTAAACTGCCCAGAGAGTACTGTACTTGAAGTGCTGTGGGACGGTATATAAGCAGAACACTTTGCTTTGGTTTGGTTTATTGGGGGTAGATGGGATAGAAATGAGAAAAATACATCTCTGATAGATGTGGGAAATCTGAAGGGGGTTTCTCAGCAGGCAGTGGAGTAAAGGGGATTTAGTAATGGGGTCACCTGGGGTGGGGAGTGTTTATCGAAAGCACAGCTGCCTTTTCTGACCTGCAGGTTTGGTTTGCTCTCTGTCCTGAAATCTTTTGAATTAGTGGTCTCAGCCACTTCCTTTGGCTATGGATCAGCCAGCGGCCTCACTCTTGAACAACATGGGGGGGGCATTGGAAAAGGGGTCCCCCTGTCTTCCCAGGCCCTGTTACAGACTCGTTGGTACAGAGATGCTGAACCAGCAGATATCAGAAACCACCATCTGGAGGAGGCCTTAAACACACACACACACACACACACACAAAGAGAGAGCCGACCTATGTCCTTGGCTGGAACCAAGTGTGATGAAATCGGGAAATGTCTGCATTTAATAATGCAACATATTTATAGACAGAGAGGGAGAGAGATGTAAAATGAAGACCTCCCTCCCCTTTTTTTTTTGGTCCTTATTAAAATTGCATCACGGAGACTGGCATAACAGGAATAACTGTTATCAATTATGCATCATGTATAGACACGTACTTAAGACACACAGGGTGGCTCAGGGTCTCCAATCCACCTGAAGACACTCTGGAATGACACTGGGGGACTGGGGAATATTGAGGATCACTCGGAGGGGGGGAGGTCTACCTTTGGGTATCTGCTCAGCTCCCTCACTTGCAACATTTAAAAAGCTTTTGTAATCCCACTCAACTCTATCAATGGACTCCCAATGAAACGATTAGACACCCAGGTCGCCATGCTGCCATTTTAAAGGGTGAATGTATGTACAATTTGAATTGTGACATTTTATTGTGTTTTATTGTGCTGATTTTAATGGTTTTGCTGCCTCTGTTGTTGTAAATGACCCACAGTAGCCTTTGGTTAGATGGGCACTATATCCATCCATCCATCCCAATAAATAATTAAATATAAATAAATAAATAAATAAATAAATAAATAAATAAATAAATAAATAAATAAATAACAACACCTATAAAGATAATGTTTTGTACAACTCTTGTTCATGCATACATATATAACAAGCTCTTTTAACTTCTCACATACACTACAATCCCACAGCAATCTTTGGACTCTTAAATGCTATCCAAGGAGGAATTGTTGTGCGCGAGCAAAGTTGCAAGGTGCGAAAGGTTAACCCCTCCCTACCTGAGCCCCCCTCAACATCTCCCTCATGCACAGAAATTAGTGTTAATAAAAGGTACCAGGTAGGTAGGTAAGGTAGGTAGCTACCTACCAGTAAAAATGATACTAGTAAAAGGTTTTCTTTTCCTGAAATCTCACTGCTATGTAGAAGAAGAGGGAAGGTCTCACAACACCGGGACTACCATTAATCCTTCTCTTATCACTTGGCCAGGATTTTCTGGAGCTGTCCACTCAGAAACAAAGCTGGCAAAACTCCTGGGAGCATCAAGAAAGGTCTCCAGATCTAGGACAGTAATGGCACTGCCCAATTTTTTTGTTGGCTGGTCCTCGCATGGCATATTTTATCCCATTCCTGGCGCCATGGTTTAAGAAGGCTATTGATAAAGTGGAATGGGTCCAGAATTGGGCAACCGGCAGGGCAAAGAAGCACAGCCCTGTGAAGGGCTGAAGGGATGTTTTACTGGAGAAGGCTGAGAGGTAAAAGGAAAGCAGTCTTCAAACACTGAAGGGCTGTCAAACAGCAGATAGAGCAAGCCTGCTCACTGTCCAGAATGGGTGGTAAACACACACACACACACACACACACACAGACGTTTGATCCCAGGAAGCCGGTTTGAGATTCATTCAGTTTCCCATCCTTCCGAAGTCAGTAAAATGAGTACACAGCTTGCTGTGGGCATGGGGACAATGTGTAGCCTGCATATTTAGACTGCAACCCGCCCTGAGAGTGCTTTAAGTGTTATGGGACAGTTATATGAAGCAGCACACTGTGCATCCACATTGTGAGCACAAATGAAGGGAGGCTGGCCAACCCAAGAAGCAGTCTGTGGGTTGTGTCGTGTGTGTGTTATCTTTGGGAATTGGGGGTCGGGGAGGGGAGTTTTGTTTCACGACTTTCAAAGGGAAGGGACAAAATTGCAAAAACCATTGGAATGTGAAGAAAGAACATGCCCCAAGGAAAGAGTGGTGAAAACAATGCTGAGTGGGTTTCTCCCAAGCAGAGCAGCCTGCCTTTCTTTCTTATTCTCTCTCTCTCTCTCTCTCTCTCTCTCTCTCTCTCTCTCTCTCTCTCTCTCTCTGTGTGTGTGTGTGTGTGTGTGTGTGTGTGTGTGTGTGTGTGTCTGTGTGTGTGTGTGAGAGAGAGAGAGAGAGAGAGGAGTTCTCCATTCTGGTAAGTCAGAGTCTGAGCCTTACAGGTCTGAGCCTTACAGGTCTGAGAGTGGAACAGCCTAACTTCCTGTTTGAAAAAGGAAGCTTCCAAGCAACATTTGGGGCTCTTTAGTCTGGAAAAAAGGCACCTAAGGGGGGATATGATTGAGACGTACAAAATAATACAAGGTATGAGTCAAATGGATAGAGGGACACTCTTCTCCCTCTCACAACATATCAGAACTAGGGGACATCCACTCAAACTGAGGGTTGGGAGAGTGAGAACAGACAATAAAGAAGTTTTTTTTTAACCCAGCGTGTTGTTAGTCTGTGGAACTCCCTGCCACAGGATGTAGTGACCTGGCCTGGATGCCTTCAAAAGGGGATTGGACAGATTCCTGGACGAAAAGTCCATCACAGGTTACAAACCATGATGGAGATGTGTCATCTCCAGGCTTAAAACCAGGGTACTTCAAGGGCCAGGTGCAAGGGAGTGGTATCAGGAGACAGATATCTAGACTCGTTCGCTCCCAGACACATCCGGTGGAGCCACTGTGAGATACAGGAAGCTGGACTAGATGGGCCAGAAGATCCAGAATGGCTCTTCTTATTTTCTTATGTTCTTTCTTATGTAACCATTAGGGCAGATTCTTTTTGAAACAAGAAGTTAGCCTACTAGTTGGGTCTTTGCTTCAAGTGGGTGCAATTTTGGTGTTTGTATGGGATTCCCCTGCAAATGGGATTCCCAGAAACGCAAGCTAAGGGATTTGTGTAGTCCAAAAAGTCTGAAATGCACATCTCTAGTAGTCATGACAGACATCTGTCTCCAAATATCAACTTGTTCTCCACTTCCTGCATGGCTGCCCCTGATTTAACTCTGTTCCTACTGCAACCATCTGCGCTGTGCGTATATTAACCCACAAATGCAGAGATAAATCTGTTAGTCCTAAACCTGACGAAAGACCAATGATGTAATTTTGCCTCTTTATACATCTATGGTGAGGCCTCATCTGGACTATTGTGTACAATTCTAGTCACCATACCTCCAGAAGGATATTATGGAAATGGAAAAAGTGCAGAGGAGGACAACCAGAATGATTAGGGGACTGGGACACATTCCTTATCATCTGAGGCTGCAATGGCTGGGCCTCTTCACTCTTGAACGACGGGGCCTAAGAGGTGACCTGATTGAAGTTTATAAAATCATACACGGTGTGGACAAAGGAGATAAAGAAAAAACTGTTTTCCCTATCACACAACACTAGAACTAGGGGGACACTCCATGAAACTTTTGGGTGCTAGATCACAAACAAATAAGAGAAAGTACTTTTTCACCCAGAGGATCACTGGTCTGTGGAACTCCCTGCCAGAAGAAGTAGTGACAGCTGTCAGCCTTGACAGCTTTAAGAAAGGATTGAACAAGTTCATGGAGAACAAGGGTATCCATGGCTATCATTATGGATGCCTAAGGACAACCTCTGGGTTGGAGAGAGAGGCAGGATTTCTCTAATGCCGTTTACAGGGAATCGTAAGCAGGTGAAGACATCTGCTTGGGAATACCCTGAAGCAAAGGGTGAGCCTCTGTGTGAGACAGAATGCTGGACTGGATGGGCTGTGGCCTGTTCCAGCAAGGCTGTTCTTATGTTCTTATGGAAATGTGAATCTAACTCATCCTTGTATGAGACAATAAGGATCTGCAAAATTCCTCACAGGATAGGTACCTTCCATTGCCTGAATGGAAATTTTCTGCATTTGTAAATCTGGGTTTTCAATTATGTTCAAGAATGTTTATTTTAAAACATCGCACGCATCAGTCTGTTTGACATAAAAGCCTTAGAAGAGCAACCGCCCACAATTTGACAGGTGTCCGCTCTCAGCCTGCATTTCTCCTGACCTCTATCAAAACTGGACAAAGAGATCAGCAACCTCTGAGCTGGCTGACCTCTGAAGGCATTACGGAGAAGTCACCGGACCTGGCTGTGACTCATCCCTGGTGCTGATCCGACAAACTGTTGAAGCTATTGATTTTTTAAAAAAACAAGCAGACAACAAGCAAAAAGTTTTAGGCACTCAGCCAATTCTGTTTGGCTCATTCATAGAAAGCCGGGCGCTGGGGAAGTGATGGGAGAAATCAACTGGGCAGCGGGCCAGGAAACAGAATCCATGCTGGCCTCTGGTGACCAGACAAAGCTCTCTGTTATCCAGGGAAGAAGGGTGTTTGTGTGTGTGTTGTAGTTCCAGAGCAGAACACAGGGCTTGGCGAGCAAAAGATTCCAGGTCTCATCCTTAGCCTAAAGGATTGACTGGTATGGCTCTTGGTGACTGGGAAAGAAATTTGGAAGAGTAACTTTTTCCGCTAGAAAAACCTGATATTCCTCAGCGACCAGAGCCACACTGGCCACTGGGTTCGGAGAGTAGAAGTGACGGCTCCAGCTTTCCAAAGGAAGACTGCCAATATAAGGCATCAGAAGAAGAGTGAGGCTCAGGAGGGCAGCCACAAAGGGATTAGAAAAGATCAGATGTAAGGATGTGTCTTAGCGAGGCCTGGAGAAAGATCATCCACACTGTCAAACTATAAAATGGAGGACTCACAACTAGCTTTCCTCAGACTGACAAAGCTGCTTGGATAAGCAGTGAAACGTTTCAATCTCCCAAGAAAAAGAAGTCCAGTTGCCATGACTCAACTTCCAGATAAACTCACCTGGATGACTGAGAATCTTCACAGACATCCACACTATTGTATTTCTGGTCACTGGGTTTGAAAGCTGGACAGTGAAAAAATGCTGACAGGAGGGGGATTGATTAGTTTGAATGGTGATGCCGGAGGAGAGCTTTGTGGATACCTGAGACTGCAAGAAAGACAAACATGTAGGTCCCAGATCAAAACCAGCCTATGGCGGCAAAAAGGATGAAATGGAAGCTGTCCTACTTTGAGCACATCTTCAGCATTCAAGATTCTCTGGAGAGGACAACAATTTGTTTATTTTTGAGTATTTTTACCCTGCCTTTCTCCTCAGAAAAGGACCCAAGGTGGCTTGCAGTAATGGGGGACAATATACAGTCCAGCACAATTAATGTATATTCAAGTATTGAGAACAGGTAATCGAGGGACATCTTACAGCTTTAAAATAATGCTGGGAGAAATTGGAAGCAGCAAGAAAAGAAGGAGGCCAAACACAAGATGGATTGACTTCCTAAAGGAAGCCACAGGCTTAGCGGGACTGGTGGGGAATTGAAGATTGCTAATTTACAGGGACTCCATCGGTTGCAGCTGGCTTGATGTTACACAACAACAACAAACAAGAACAACCGGCTTCAACCTATTGGATCCTGTAGCTCCGTCTGTAGCCATTTGACTAGTACTCAGTCTTCTTCTGAAAGCCGCACTTTAAGAAGGAAGACCAACAAACTAGAACAAATTCAGAGGAGGGCAATGTAGATGATCAGGGAACTGGGCACCAAGCCCTATGAGGACTGAAAGAACTGGTCATGTTTAGCCTAGAGAAAAGAAGACTGGGGGTGGGGTGGGGAGATAGGATAGCACTGTCCAAATACTTGAAGGACAGTCTTACAGAGGAGGGGAAGTATCTGTTCTCGATCATCCCAGAGTGCAGGGCACACAACAATGAACTTAAATTAAGAGAATCCAGCTTTCAGCTGAATATCAGGAAAAACTTACTAATTGTTAGAGTAGTACAGCAATAGAACCAATTACCGTATATACTTGAATATAAGCCAACCCGAATATAAGCTGAGGACGTTTTTTTACCACAAAAAACTGGTAAAACGTATTGACTTGAGTATAAGCTGAGGGCTTATATTCAAGTATATACGGTATGCGTTTCAGCTTATGGCCGAGTGCACGGGAGGCAGCGCAGCAGCAGGACTAGTCCTCTGCTGCTTTCCCCAAGCCGGCTGAGCGCTCAGGAGGCATCAGAACGAGCAGGACTAGCCCTCCACTGCCTTCATTTGAATATAAGCCGAGGGTGTTTTTTTTTTTTTCCAGGCAAAAATAAGGTGTGAAAAACTCGGCTTATATTCGAGTATATATGGTACCTCAAGAAGTGGTGAATGCTCAAACACTGGAAGCATTCAAGAGAAAAATAAGGTAACCATCTGTCAGATATACAGTGGTACCTTCTTGTATAAAGGAACTAATTCGTTCCAAATGAAATTCTGTTAAGCAAATTTTCCTTTATAGAAATTTCCCATAGGAATGCATTGAAAACGGAGTAATACCTAATGGTGACCATTTTTATGTTGTACAGATTCACCCCATAGGCGATTCTGTTAAGCAAATTTCCCCTATCTCCGGAATTTTTTATGTTGTACAGATTTTATGTTATACAAACTGTTTGTTATATGAGGGTCCACTGTACTTTGATTTTGTTTCTTGTATTGAGCAGGGAACTGGACATGATGACCTTACAGGCCTCTTCCGACTCTATGTTTCTATGATTTGTTCTGCTCCCGTTGCGACAGCAATGCGAGAATCCTTCACCACCACAATTTGGCAATGTTTATGCCCTTGGACCCATGGCCACCTTATGGTCTGAGTCCTTCAGCTGAAGGAATCCCGCTTGGTTCCCCAACACCAGTCAATGGCTGTCGCTGGCCATCATCCCACTTTAAGGCTCTCTCGATAAGATGGAAAGGGAAACCACCGAGATAAAATAATGAGGAGTTGTAATTGCGGAGGAGGTCTGCCACAGAGGGAAGCAGGGAGGGAAAGAGAGAAGAGGCAGCTGCATGAGCCATCTGCCAGGCTGCCGAGTGACACCCACTTAAGGTTCTGTTTACAAAACGGAGCGCTCGGGTGGTAGCCGAAACACAGACAGACGCTTCCGAGCCCCGGATGATGCTGAGAAGGAGTGCGACGAAGGGAGAAAGACAGCTTCGTGGAAGGGAGGATCCTTGTTCTCGTTTTCTGGACCCTCAGGATCGACTGCTTGGCTTCATTTGTCAACTAACGATCAGTTGCTATAATCCAATGGCTTGGACAGTCTGCTATCCCTCAGTGTAGCTGCCCTAGCTTGCTGCAGCTGTTTGACAACGCTTGAAATGTCCTGGGTGCTTCCTACAGACAACTCTGATGCGTAGTGGGGTCCATAGAGAACAGGTAGCTGCACGATACACGTGCAAAAGCATGTTTTGGGCAGAGGAATTCCCTTTGCAGGCTTGTTCGTAGCTAGAGATGAGTGCTTTGTATTTCATCATGCTTCGCGTGAAACACAAAGCGTGGCACCACAGGTGGTGTGGAGAGGCCCAACCTCTTCCCTCCCCAGCCTGGCTGGCCCACTCCCCAGACTCTGCGTGCTGCCAGGGTTCTTCTTCAGCCACAGTGCTCCAATCTGGGCAGGAGCCCGGCCTGCCCATTCCCACCGCCCCAGGCAGACCCCCATTCATTGGCTAGGCAGGAAGACTCCCTGTCCAGCCTCCTTGCTGGAGTGGTCAGCTGCCTGAGGAGCCGGGAAGGTCTGGCTGGGCTCTTGCCCAGATTGGAGCACTGATGCCAAAGAAGGACCCCAGCAGTGCGCAGAGCCTGGTAAGTGGCTCAGATGGCTTAGGGCGCCAGCGGAGGAAATAGGCCTCTGCACTACTTGTGTCATACACAGCATGAAGCACCCACCTCTCTTTGTAACTTGCAAAAGAGCAAGCTTTGGGGTCCTCTGGGATTCTTCATTCAGAAACGAAGGGAGAACATGCAGGGAAGGAGATAGGGGACAAACCAGACTGGCCCTCCTAAACCGAATGCCGAAGTCTCTTGTCCGTTGTCCATACAGGGAAACCATGGACAAGCCAAAGTGGATCTTGCTGTTCCGCTGTAGAGCTTAAGATCTCTCCCTGAGAGCAGCATAGAAATTGAAGGGTTTCATCAAGTTACAAATCTGAGGATTTATTCCTTTAATTAAAATCTTTCCTGCCTTTATCCCAATACCAAGGACCGAAGCTGATAGCAAGAAACGTACAGTGTCAAAACCTTAGCATTTCCTTGGTTTGGGGGTCTTTTGGGGCCTCCTTTTTCCAATCACCGATAAAGGAACAGGCCAGAAAAGTAAGGTAACGCAAACTAGGCAATCTAAAAGAAATCAATAATTTTCACGAACGTCTCTTTAAGAAACTCTATCTTATTCCAGAGTCGCACTATCCTAAAACCACAAACATTCTGCAGATATAAGGAAGTGTCCTTCCCGTGGTTCTTCTCCGTTTGGGATAACCTGGAAGTTCCATCCCTAGTGCTAAGAGCCTTTAGGGTGTAGCCATGTCACCGCTATGTAGCTGTGGACACACCACACCTAAATCTAGAAGTTGAGCGTTGGCAACTGGATTTCTTTTCTTGAGAGATCAAAACGTTTCTCTGCTCATCCAAGCAGCTTCGTCAGTCTGAGGGAAGTTAGTGGTGAGTCCTCCATTTTATAGTTCACCTTGATTTCACATCACCCTGGTCTGAATTGGCTCATAAGATGGACAATGGCCTGAAGAGATTCATTAGGTGGACAATGGCATGAATAGGTTCATAAGTAGACCATCATCTGAATAGGCTCATTAGGTGGACAAAGGCCTAGGGCAGTGTTGGCAAACCTATGGCATGGGTGCCAAAGATGGCACTCTGAGCCCTCTCTGTGGGCAACCAACATCGCCCCTTCACAGCCACCTGTATTCAGGTTAAATAGCTGTATTGGCACTTTGTGAAAAATTAATTGGGTTTTGAATCACAGTTTGGGCATTCAGTCTCTAAAAGGTTCGCCATCACTGACCTAAGGTGTATGAAAGTCACACCTATACAACCTTTCCCAACACCCATTAAGTATGGGCCATTAGCTATGGCATTGCTGGTGGAGGTGTGAAATGCTTCAGAAGAACAATGGGTCAGCCTGAGACCCAGATCTGACAGAAGAACCATGCCATTCCGTACATGGTTGGAGTGTCTCAAAAACTTAAAAGGATTTTTTGGCAAACACCACATCCCTGTTTACTTCAAACCCCACAAACACGCTAACGCAGAGACTCATCCACCCAAAGGACCCAATACCAAAACACAAGAGGGGCAATACAGTGTATGCAGTCCAATGCAGTGAGGAGTGTACAGACCAATACAATGGAGAAACAAAACAGCCATTAAAGAAGAAGATGGCCCAGCATAGAAGGGGCAAAAACTCATTCAGGACCAGAATCAGCAGTACATCCCCACTTGAAGGACAAAGGACACTCGTTCAAAGATGAAGATATACACATATTAGACAGAGAAGATAGGTTGTTTGAGAGAGGGATCAGGGAAGCCATTCGTGTGAATATTGAAAACCCCTCTCTCAACAGAGGTGGGGGGCTCAGGCACAGTCTATCTGCTACTTATCAAGTGGTACTTTCATCAATCCTCAGAAAATTCAGAAGCACTTCATACCTCCATCAGCAAGGCCACAACTAATGACCCCTTCTTAATGGGTGTTGGGAAAGGTTGCGTAGGTGGGACTTTCACGCACCCTAGGCCTTTGTCCACCTAACAAGCCTATTCAGATCATGGTCCCCCTATGTACCTATTCAGGCTATTGTCAACTAACAAGCCTATTCAGGCCTTTATCCAAATTATGAGCCTATTCAGACCAGGTTGTGTGTAAAATCCAGGTGAACTACAAAATGGAGGACTCACCATTAAACTTCCTCAGACTGACGAAGCTGCTTGGATGAGTAGTGAAACGTTTCGCTCTCTTAAGCAAAGAAGTCCAGTTGCCATGACTCAACTTCCAGATCAACTCACCTGGATGACTGAGACTCTTCACACACCACACCTACATCATTTTACACCTTGATGAATGGGGATGTACTAAACTACAGTATTTGCATACTTTCTTGCACTCTGCAAAGCAGGGTGCCTTGGCTTAAAGGGGAGCCATGTAGCCCACACAAAATGGAACACATATGCAAGAACAGACGGTGCCTTTACACATCACTAAAACACCATCCTAGTATAAGCGAGCTTCTAGGATGTCTTGATGTTCAGAAAGACTCCACAGAACAGATCGGCAACCGTTGGAAGATTCGTTTTCCTCTGCTGCCAGCGCGAGCGTGTAAAGACATTGTTCTTTGCTGCAGTTTCATCAACAACGGTGTCTCTTTTGCGAACCAAACCAAAAAGAAGGCCAACCCCTTGCATTTTGTGTATCAAATTTTGTCCTTGGTGCAAAACACAGGTTTTCTGTACAAATATGCAAGGGGTAGGTTTTATTTTATTTTATATTCCTTTGCACACAAAACCTGAGATGCCTCTTTGCCAGTTTTTCTCCCCAAACCACCAACATGGGAGAAACAAACAAAATAATTCAATAAGATAGTAATACACACAAACAGGCTTTTGTCAATGAGGGGGAAAGGGAGAATGAGAAGAAATGTGTGAATGCTTGTGAACCAGCAGGTGAGGGAATGGAAATGGAATACAGTACATGTAGGAGATGGAGATTTGGCCCCAAATAAAGACAAAGAGATTTTCATATCCCTGGTTTCTAATTCTTATCTTTTGAAGTCAATTTTTCATCTGTATCATGTTAGCCCTGACTGTTAATTGGGAGCCCTTGTTTGTGATTTTCTTTGGAGGATTTGGGACTTTTGCGTTGCAGAGTCAGTAGCAATAAACAGATCACAGAAAAACTTTTCCATTTAAGCACCTTTTGGGCAGAAGAGAAAGCATGAATAATGTTATGCTTCTTTTCGACAGGCATTTTAACTGTTTTCCAATATTAATGATTACATACCACTGGGCAACAAAACACATGGGATGGAGAATTCAGATGAGTCAAGGCAGCCACACTTAACCTTTCTGCGTTTACCAACAGAACAAAATTATCTACCATTGTTTTCAAAGCCCTACAAAGTCTAACAAGTTTTGCAGGACTGTAACCCTTCTTCAGAAGAGAAATTATGGCATTTTATGTCATCATTTCTGGTGGCTTGTTGGGAGGTTTGCTGAAAATAAACCACCTTCGGTGCTGTGCTGCTGTCTTTGTTGTCAACACAGGTAAAGATGTACAAATCTAAATATGATTTAAAAGGGAGGCTATTGACTGCTCCGTAGTAATGCAGTTCTTTCAATACTTCTCGGTTGGAGTTTTTACAACCTCGCATGCTGCCTCCACCAGGAGTGGTTGGAGGAACTACATTGGGCTGGGATGACTGTCAATCTATCCAGCACTAACCATTCATTCCTCCCCTCCTGAATTCAAAGAAAGCCCCACCTCTCTGCTGAGTATGAGAGTTCCCCCTGAGTTCCTGCACGGCAGGGGGTTGGACTGGATGGCCCTTGAGGTCTCTTCCAACTCTATGATTTTATAATTCTTTCTGTCTGCAAATACTTGGAATCTTTCAAAAAGTGAAGAGAATGGCAACATGGTCTTCTAAGGCCCTGAGTGACTTCCTTGAAAAAACACACCTGAAGACTCTCTTCAAACTTTTGTATCCCGAATAAAGAAGTGAACCTGGAGTTAGAGATTTCCATTCATTCCCTCCCCCCCCTCAAAAAAATGGAATTTGGTGCACAAAATATTCAAGACAGCCTGACGGCTGATATTTTGAGTGTGTTCCTCCACCTTGGTCAAAAGTCAGGTGGCTCAGCATAGTGTATTTCCTGAGGTTAGACTTCTATTAGAAAGGCTGCCCAAGGATATTCCTCTTATTGACGGAGCTTTCTATGGTGGTTACTTCACGTCTGTTTTGTTTCTGTAAGAGGTGCACTTCGGACTGGTACAAAAAAATCTTACTTCACGTCTGTCGCGCAACAGCTGAAATTTGTCTCGACCACATTCCCGGAGCAGGATCAGAGCGTGACAATACTTTACCTGGTGCTGGGTTGGGCTATTCTCTTGTCACGGTTTGTTCCTGGTTCCTATTCTGAGATAAGTGAGCGTGTGGTAACAACTGTCATGGGACAACCAGTGTCCACCTAGTGGTAAGCGGCTGAAGCGACATTCAACATTAGTTTCCCTATGGCAGTGATGGCGAACCTATGGCATGGGTGCCAAAAGTGGCACTCAGAGCCCTTTCTGTGGGCACTCAACATCGCCCCTTCATAGCTACCTGTATACAGGTTCAATTACTGTATTGGCACTTTGCAAAAAAATTAGTGGGTTTTGAATTGCATTTTGGGCACTCGGTCTCTAAAAGGTTCGCCATCACTGCCCTATGGGAAACACCATGCAGTGCAAATGTTTATTAAAGAAAGTACTGAAAATTCTGTAGCATTGACATGTAAATCCCGGAAAAACCAGTAAATCAAAATATTGAAAAAGTTTTATTTACAATATTTTTATAAAAAAAGGGTTAAGAAAGCAAGACAAATTCAGAATTTGTCACGGAACAAGACCGTGAAGTAACAGTTGTAACAAGAGAAGTTATCACAACCGTGAGAAAACGGAAACAGGGACTAAACAGGGACAAAACCATGTGATGGCGACCAGCGCTGTCACGGTACAAAACTAGTTGCAGAACAAGGAAGGACATGAAGTAACCGCCTATATTGGCCAACAGGCCCAAGTCTTGTTTACCGAGAAAGATGGAGGGAAATCAGGAACCTGAAGGCTCCCAGTCAGCACCTGGACAGCAGACTCAGCAGCAGTTGTATAATGAATAGTCTTTATTTTAAATTGTTCCTTCTCATCAGTTGAGGATACCTCAACTTGACAAGACACCTCAGCAAAGGGCTTTTCAGTCCCACAAGATTCCTCAGCTCCAGGCAGGAGTAACACAAGGGGTGCTATTCTGCCCCCCACCCCGGCCCCGTCATGGTCTCTGTGATTTGAGCAAACTGGCTCTGGGTAAAACTAGTTCTACATACGACCACCACCCTTCCCCCTTCAGAAGCAAAACATCTGTCCACAGCAAGCACCCAATGATTTGGTGATTATTTTCATTCCATTCCATTTCATTTACCAGATTTCTACCCTGCCCATCTGGCCGTCAGGCCACTCTGGGCAGCTTACAACGGAAAAAGATGCAAACCATCCCACTGAGCCTGCAAAACCCATAGACATCCAGGCAACAAACCCTAAACCGTTGTCATCCTGTGCAAGTTGTATCCATTGTTGGCGTCACCATGACGTGATGTACAGTCATTTCTGATTACTTGAGTTGCAACCCTTTCCCGGGTTTTCCGGGTAAAAGAATACATAGCAATGGTTCTTCCAGGGCTGCCCCGGGATTGTGCAGCTTGCCCAAGGTCAACCAGGCTGGTTGTTTTCCTGGAAACACACTTGGGAAGTGACTCCTAACCTCTGTCTCTGTAGTCAGAGACCTAAACCACAGAGCTATCCACCCCGCTGCAAGTTGTGCCCCTAGCATTCAGGCACAGTTCCTTGTGATTTTGCTTAATTTGCACAAAACGACCCTCTACTTTGGGGAAGAGTTTATCAAGATATTTACATGTTCATAGAGTGAAGACTGCTGATTCCACAGTTTTATGGTAGGAAAACACAAGCCAAGATTTGTGTCAGTGCTCAGAAGGGAAATGGGTCACTTGGCCCCAGGTGGAATGAGACAGCTGCAAAAGTCGATGGCGGAGTGGCCCCTATAGAAAGAACTGCTTTGGAGGGTATCATAGAATCATAGCGTTGGAAGAGACCTCATGGGCCATCCAGTCCAACCCCCTGCCATGCAGGAACCCCATCACAGTATCCCCGACAGATGGCCATCCAGCCTCTGCTTAAAAACCTCCAAAGAAGGAGACTCCACCACCCTCCGTGGCAGCATCTTCCACTGCCGAACAGCTCTAACCGTCATGAAGTTCTTCCTAATGTTCAAATGGAATCTCTTTAGGAACTTCCTAAAGAGTGATCACCTGCTATAGCTTCCCCCTTGTCTACCAGAGAACTGGTCCAGCTCTGTCCCCAATAACAGAAGGCCTGTAGCCAAACCAAAAAAAGTCTAGCTTCAGTATGAATCCAGTTGGACTGCAGCATACTTTGCCATTAGACATGGGCACCACCAGAAAAAATGACGTTTCGAGTTTTCGTTTGTCAGAACGGGTCCGTTTCGGGTCGTTTCCATTTGTCGCGAAATTTTTCAAAAATTTGTTGTTTCGTTTGTCGTTTTTTGTTTCCACCGCAATTTAGCGCGATTTGATTTCCCAGAGCATAGGGGCATCCCGCAATCAAGGCCAGTGCTAGGTGTTTTTTGCGCCCTAGGTGGCGGGTGGGGGGGGAGGTGCGGGCAGGTGGCGGTGGTGGGGGGCCATGGGTGGGCGGCGGCTGCGGGCAGGCAAGTGGGCGAGTGGCGGTGCGGGCCACAGGCGGGTGGCGGCATGGGCGGACAGGCGAGTGGGCAGTTAGGATATCACTTGGGATAGAGGTTCTGTTCTTGGCTTGCACCCTAAATGTGTGTGCGCGCAAGCAAATTGAAGTTGGGAAAATAGAAAATAAATGGTAGTACATAATATATTTTTAAAATAAATCCACACCTCCCACTCCCAGTCGAACCTCCCCGTTTGTCCAATATCAGAAAAAAATCCTCACAAACTGCCAGAGAAGAAATAAAGAATAAACTGCTATTCCCTTCAGCAGACAAAGCTGCAGGGAATCAAAGAAATTATTTTCTAAATTCAATTCCCTCCCTGCCTGCCTAACTTAAATCCTAAAGCCTCCAGCCTCCCTCCTCAATCTCGATTGGATCACACCAGCACCAGCAGCCAGCCCTCCTCCCTCAACCACATCCATACACCCGACTGCGATTTCTGGTAGGTGCCTCGGCTTTTTATGCCCTCTGAGACATCCAGAAGTGTCAGTCAAAAACCTGGCGATGCCATTGGTGGAATGGTTCAAAAAATTTGCATGGTCCCATCCCATGCCCAGCCCAAATGGGCAGGTCTAAAAAAATAAAAAATAAAATAAAATAAAATCAATACGATGTTTTATTGCTATAAAAAACCCAACTGCTGCTACTATTAAAATTCAGGCATTTAAAATAAATAAATTTCACATGTTTCTGTGGTGATTTGGTATGTTTTTTTACCACGATTTCAAAAGAAAAATTGCGGTCGCCATTTTGGATCCCCCCCCCACTGCATGGCATGGCGAGACGATGAGGATGACCCCCCCCAGCCTGGTGCAAGCAGCCCGGGACAGGAGAAGAGGGGGAGAAAGGCCGGGGACCCCCCAGAAACCACCCCTCTGGTAGGTGGCAAAGCCTCAGGCAGGCATATTTTCGCCTCCTTTTTTGGCTGGGAGTCGGGGTTTTTTAAAAAAACTTTTAAAAACTTTTTCTGTGCTTCGCATTGCGCGATCGCCGCGATGCCACAAACGAAAACGAAAAACCCGACCAAATTTTCTGACTTAATTATCGTTACCTTTTCCGTTACGTAATGGAAACGATAACCAAAAACGGAAACGACAATTTCGCCGAGTCGTGCCCATGTCTATTTGCCATGTATTATGTGGTTGCCAGGACAGTCCAGAAATGCCATCTATTTCCCTGTGACATCACATCCCCAAATGTGCTACATTTCCTTTTGGAATGACAGAACAAGAGGACTCCCTTTTCAGTGTCCACTGATACACTTGTCCACTGTCTGAAAAGATTACAAGTACAGTGGACCCTTGTATAACAAACGGTTTGTACAACATAAAATTTGTACAACATAAAAAATTCCGGAGATAGGGGAAATTTGCTTAACATAATCGCCTATGGGATGAATCTGTACAACATAAAAATGGGATCACTCTGTTTTCAATGCATTCCTTTGGGAAATTTGTATAAAGGAAAATTTGCTTAACATAATTTCATTTGGAATGAATTAATTCCTTTAAACAAGGTACCACTGTATTAAAACAAAAATCCCAGCAATACACATTTCTAAAGAGGAGGCTACCAGAACTGGCCCTTCGGAGGCGCCCATGGGGGCGACGGAGAGTGACGCCATCCCTCCCTACAGCCCTCCCGAGCGGCTCCGAGGCCTTTCGGAGGCGCCCGGGGGGGGATGGAGAGCGACGCGTTCGCTCCGCGCAGCCCTCCCGAGCGGCTCCGAGGCCCTTCGGAGGTGCCCGGGGGGGGCGATGGAGAGCGACGTGTTTGCTCCGCGCAGCCCTCCCGAGCGGTTCTGAGGCCCTTCGAAGGCGCCCAGGGGGGCGACGGAGAGCGACGCGTTCGCTCCGCGCAGGCCTCCCGAGCGGCTCCGAGGCCCTTCGGAGGCGCCTGGGGGGGTGACGGAGAGTGACGCGTTCGCTCCACGCAGGCCTCCCGAGCGGCTCCGAGGCCCTTCGGAAGCGCCCGGGGGGGCGACGGAGAGCGACGCGTTCGCTCCACGCAGGCCTCCGAGTGGCTCCGAGGCCCTTCGGAGGTGCCCGGGGGGGCGACCGAGAGCGACCCGATCGCCTCCCGCCGCCCTCCCACGCACACGGAGGCTTCTCGGAGGTGTGGGGGGTGGCGCGGAGCGACCCGGCTGCCCCCCCCCACGGTGCAGGTACTGCGATCCCGCGATGTAGCGGGGTCGCAATACCTGAACTGCGAAATGGAGGGGGTCATTGTATCACGGGACCGCAGTACAGTATATGAAAAAAGGCCTCCTGGGGTAAAAGGTGGGGAATGACTTCCTTATGAACTGGAAGTCACTTCTGGTTTGAAGGGAGGCCCTTTTGAGGCCTCCAGAAGGCCCGCCCAGGAAGGCTCTTGCAGGCCCGTTCGGGGCAGCGCCAGGCCCAACCCAACCTACATCCGCATTTTGCAGATTTTCAATTATCGCGGGTCAGGTTGGGACCCTAACCCCCACGATAGGCGCAGTCACTGTAATAGTGTTCCCTTTAATCCACCTTTTTCACCATCTCCTGCATATACAGAGTCCTACTGTTCCTATTTATGAGTGTGCATCTATACATGCATTTATGGGTATCTGCATTCCTTGATATCTCATTTCTTCCAACCATCTTATTGACAGCTTGCAATGAATTTTCAGAAGTATATAATGTATAAATATTATACATTATTTATTATTTATTTATACATGTATACAGTGCTACATATAACATATATAAATATTATACATTATAATATTTATATATGTTATATGTATCAATGTATAAATGTATAAATAAATAATAAATAATTAAATAAGTGGTACAAATCAAACCGAGTAGCCAGTATCTTCTAGACCAGGGGTGGCCAACTGTCGGCCCTCCAGATGTTTTGGACCACAACTCCCAGAATTCCGAGCCTAGATTGCCAGTGACAAAGGACTGTGGGAGTTGTGGTCAAAAACATCTGGAGGGCTGACAGTTGTCCACCCCTGTTCCAGATCATCATAAAACAAAAGGCCTCCAAAATCCACAACCTTCAGTTGTACACGCTGGAGATCACCCTGTTTGAAACAATGGGAATTCCCTCTTGCCACAGGGTCGAATGACATCTTCCTTTTTTAGGTTGTTAAAAAAAGGGGAGCTACAGGCAGAAGCAGACTTTGGTGAAGACCAAAACAGGATTCTGGGCAAAAAGAACCAATATTTGGAAATGTAGTTTGTATATGAGAAATAAATTAGATGCCTAATTTTAAAGAAGACAACACCTGCCCTTCACCTGCAACCAGTCAAGGATGCCAAGTCCACCTAAACAGAAAAATAATGCTCTGCAAATGTAAATTAGCATATTCAGATTTTATGCAGATCTCTGTCACCTTTTTACACTCTTTTTGGGAGGTATGTAAATAGACTGTGTATGGAAATTCTGAGGAGCTGAATTAATCTCATAATGATAATTCAAGAATGGAGCACAAGACATGCTGAACTAGGGTTTGTATTTAGGATGGTGGGGTTTTTTGGGGTGGGTGGGTGGGGTGTAACCACATGTGAAGGACAGATGTGCAAATGTTTAATAGTTCCCATATTCCCAGGCAGCACTGATGATGACTAAGCCAAAATATTTCCGGAGAAAAATATCCCGAGGAGGTCTGCTACTACCTAAAAGAAATGTTGGAACTGGGAAAGGTGCAGAAGGGAGAGACTAAAATGATTCCTGGGTTGGGACACCTCCTTTATGAGGAAAAGCTACAGGATTTGGGACTCTTTAGTCTGGAAAAAAGGCACCTGAGGGGGCATATTATTGAGACATACAAAATTATGCAGGGGATAGATCAAGTGGATAGAGGGAAGCTCTTTTCCTTCTCACACAATGCCAAAGAAAGGTGAAAGGTTGTGACAGTGGGAACAGACCAAAGAAAATACTTCTTGACCCAGCGTGTTGTTAGTCTGTGGAACTCCTTGCCACAGGATGTGGTGATGGCATCTGGCATAGAGGCCTATACAAGAGGATGGGACTGATTTCTGGAGGAAAAGCCCATCGTAGGTGACAAGCCATGACAGGGATCCGTGTTCTCTCCTGGCTTAAAAGGAGGGCACCTCAAAATGCCAGAGGCAGGGCAGTGGTGTCATGAAACAGGTGCTGTATTTTCCCATCTATAAGATGCTCCCATGTATAAGATGATCCCCATTTTTCCAACCCAAAATTAGTTTTGCAACCATGTCTGTCTCTCCTTGACTTACTTCCATGTATAAGACAACCTTCAATTTGTAGTCTAACATTGGACAAAAAATATAGTCTTATAAAGCAAAAGCAAAAGCAAAGTGTTCTGCTTATATACCGCCCCATACCACTACAAGAAAAATGCTGCACTTTTTAATTACAGTGTGCATGCTACACATTTATACACAGAAAAATGCTGCATTTTGTTGTTTCGTGAGCTCCCAGAGGTATCTTGGGGGGGGGGCACTGGGAGATCCAGGAAGCTGGATCTAGATGGGCCCTTGGCCTGACCCAAGAGGGCTCTTCTGAGGTTGTTACGTTCTTATGTACCTGTGGCTCAAATTGGGTCTGAGTTATTTTCCTGGCGATTTCAGGCCTCTGACATCCCGATTCCACAGAATGGAAAAAAATTAGCTTGCCTGTTCAAACACATCCATTTCATACAATTTTACCCTGAGGGCAAAGTCTGTTCACTTTCTTTCTGATTGCCTGGAGGCAACAGGAACACACTCCAAGCCAACCAGCTAACGGGCTCTTTACAAGCCTTCCCTGATCCCACTGAGTAAATTTCACTGTGAAATCCTCTTATCTCTCACACCCACTGTGCATACGCACCTCTGCCATTGTGGTCTTGTCTAAGCTGTCTTCTGTTCCTATGGCAAAGAGTTCCACTGGCAAATATATGATAAAACAGTACCCAATGGGGTTGTTGTTGTTGTTGTTGTTGTTGTTGTTCATTATTATTGTCATCAGATGAACACAGCTGCCAGGTGTTCATCTGGAGTTGGCCATCTCCAATGATCGAGCCCTTTCCAAGGATGACTGGAGATGATGATGATGATGATGATGATGATGATGATGATGATGATGATGATGATCATCATCATCATCATCATCATCATCATCATCATCATGAAAGGCAGTCATCCAGAGAAGGGGCAGGATCTTATCTCGATCATCCCAGCCTGCAGGACACCAAATAACAGGCTCAGGCTATAGGAAGCCAGATTTAGGATGAATAGCAGGAAAAACTTCTTAACTGTTAGAGCAGTATGTCTGCGAAGATTCCCAGTCATCCAGGTGAATTTATCTGGAAGTCAAGTCCTGGCAACTGGACTTCTTTTTGTGAGAGATCAGATCATTTCACTACTCATTCAAGCAGCTTCCTCAGAGGGACGAAGCTGCTTGGATGAGCAGCGAAACATTTCAATCTTTCAAGAAAAGAAGTCCAGTTGCCAGGACTCGACTTCCAGATGTTAGAGCAGTATGAACCAATTGGGGATTGGGGAGTGCTCCAATGCTGGAGGGATTCAAGATCCAATTGGACCACCATCTGTTTGATCTGCTTTGATTTGCATTCCTGCCTTGAGTAAGAGGTTGGACCTGGTGGCCTCCTAGGCCCCCTTCCCACTCAATTAATCTACAAGCATGATCCTGTGATTCTATGATCAAGCCCCGATATTTTCCTCCAAACTGTCACATACCCCAGAAAAGTCCCTCCCATGTATCTGGAAGTTGAGTCATGGCTACTGGGCTTCTTTTTCTTGAGAGATAGAAACGTTTCGGTGCTCATCCAAACAGCTTCGTCAGTCTGAATACAGCTAGTGCGAGTCCACCATCTTATAGTCAGCTTTGATCTCTTGTCACCCTGGTCTGAAATAGGCTCATAAGATGAATAATGGACTGAACAGGCTTGTTAGGTAGACAACAGTATCCATAGACGTAAGGAGAACAATGGCCTAAGGTGCGGAAACCTATAAAGTATGGGTCCAACATAGGTGGGGTAACAGCTCAGGACCAGAATCAGCAATGCAGCTCAACTTGAAGGACAAAGGGCACTCATTCAAAGAAGATGATGTACACATATTAGACAGAGAAGATCGATGGTTTGAGAGAAGATTCAGGAAGCCATTCATGTGAGTATTGAAACCCCCTCCCTCAACAGAGGTGGGGACCTCAGGCATAGTCTATCTGCTACCTATCAGGGTTGCTTTCAACACTACCTAGACAAATCAAAAAGCCTTCACCACCAAGGCCATAGCTAACGACCCATACTTTATAGGTTTCAGCACCTTAGGCCATTGTTCACCTGAAGGCTATGGACACTATTGTCTCCCTAACAAGCCTATTCAGGCCATTGTTCATCTTATGAACCTAATTCAGACCAGAGTAACAAGAGGTCAAAGCTGACTATAAGATGGTGGACTCGCACTAGCTGTATTCAGACTGATGAAGCTGTTTGGATCAACAGCAAAACGTTTCGATCTCTCAAGAAAAAGAAGTCCAGTAGCCATGACTCAACTTCCAGATAAACTTGCCTGGATGACTGAGAATCTTCACAGACAGACCTTCCCATGTATCTTGTGGAAGTTGCTTTTCAACAACTTGTGGAAACGCAGTCCACCTTTGCAAGCGCCCACCTTGGAGTCAGCAGCATCAGGCACGGTGTCCTGGGAGAAATGCCCATCAGAGGTCTTGGCAAACTGAGGCTGATCTTGCCCAGGGAGACGGCAGCCCTCCATGTCACTTCCAGGAACACTAACTCCGCGAAAAGTTCCTTTCCCCAATTACAGCTGCCAGAATGGCCACGATGGCTGGGGAAGGCCAAGAGTCGTCGTCCGTGGGCTTGAACCATGCCATAGGGGGACTTTTAATACAGAGAATGACCCACCGGTCCTAATGGCATTTTGGGGGGAAGGGTGGCCTTCCTTTGTGTCAGTGAAACAACCAGGAAGCGTGATCCACAGAGCAATTAAGCACCAGCTTTGTGCTGCAAAGCCGAGAGCCTCGTTGAACTCTCCCACAGCAGCCGTTCAGCCAGCCCAGTTTGAGCCCTGAAAGGAGCGTTCGGCGTTCTGCTGTGTGTGCCTGCGATGCTTTGTGAAATTAATTGAACTGGAAGTTCACTGAGAATAGTCAGTTCATCTCGAAGAATGAAAAGCTCAGGCAATTTAAAGCTGCAGGGGAGAAAGAGGAAGGGCTCTCTCTCTCTCTCTCTCTGTATGTGCGCGAGCATGCACATGTGTCGGGGGAAAGACTCTACCGAGTACATTGTCGGGAACCTGAATGTTTGGCAACCCAGAAACAGTGGAGACAGTGGATCAAAGAATCGCGGAGTTGGAAGGGACGTTTGAGGCCATCAAGTCCAACCCCCCAGCTTAGTCCAAGTCAAAGTAGATTTGATAAATGCTGGTCCAGTTTTCCTTGAATGGCCCCAGCATTGGAGTGTTCAGAAGTTTTTCCTGATATTCAGCTGACCACTGGCTTCCCTGTAGCTTGGCCCGATTATTATGAGTTCTGCAGTCTGAGATTATCGTCAATAGGTCCTGGCCCCTCCTCTGCAGGGACTGCTTTTCAAGGAATAACCAGAGGGATTCTGGGAAGCTGTAGGGCGACATCATCTACCATTGCTAGAAAAACGAACACACTCCAGAACCTCAGCTAGCTCCTTTCCCATTTCTTGAGCAGTCCAGAAATGGATGTTTGCTCTCAGAATAGCAATCTTTCCCCTACAACTCCCACCATCCCCAGTGGCCAAAGACAGTGCCCACATTTTCTTTAGTATCATCAGTTTTGGAAGAAGACTCTACCGACGTCCACTCTCCATCCACCCCTCCACCCCCAGGTGAGGAATGAGGACAGGCTCCCACCGAGCAGAATCGAGCAGTGGTCAGGACTTGCGGAGGCAAATAAATTACTGTCAATTCAGATGAGTGCTGAATGCTCTCGTACAGAGCGGAGGTGGGCAGCTCCACTGTCAGTGGCACAGTCAGTCTGCTCTGGGTTTCACTTCAAACTTGGCAGGCACTAACTTCTCACCATACAGATCCCTATCCCCACCACCACCATCACCACATGGGTTCAGCACTTTGGAGAGTTCCTTAAAAAGGCAAAGGAAAACCTGGAGCGGATTCCCCTCCCTACTGACATTGGAGTGGCTAGCCTCTACCCCCCTCCCCAGTTGGCCATGCCCTCTTTCCTGCATTCCAGATTTTTCTCTGCCCATCCTGGTGCAACTGTCCCTCAGCCTGCTGCGGGCACTAAACACGCTTACTTCGCTTTGGGCTGTTTTGAGATTCTTTCCCTAGTGTAGCCTTGCCAACTCCCCCAGGACACCTAAGGAATTCCCTGTGGGTTTTGCTGGCTCCTCCCTTCTGCCCAGGTGGATGATGTCATGTAGCGGCAGAAGCATCCATGTGTGTGCCTGGAGCTAAGAATACGAGCCTCTGGCTGGGTGCCAAAGCCTTGGCAAAAAAAAAAAAAAAAACCTAAAAAGCAGGGCGGCTGGGTTGGAGGCTGGAAGCAAGCAGCGATCGGACAGCCCCGATCTTCCTCCCAGGGTAGAGTGATGGAGAATCCGGCGGGCTCTTCTGAAATTAGAAACTTAACAATGAGCCTGTTTCATGTGCAACGTGCCCTGCTTGGTTACTATGGAGACCGCTACAAATCTGTGTCAGCTGCAATGCGCTCTCAAGTCACTACAATTAAAGAGAGAGGAGGAGGGGAAACCCTCCTTGCCCCTTTTGCCGCTCAGCTGTTTTTTTTCTTTTTCTTTTTCAGGGCACGAGGGATTTGGCGTTGCACGCGAGCAGAAAGCCGCACGCAGCCGCTCCGTGCAAGTGCCGTGTGCCGGGCGACGGTACATCACGTAGACGCAGCCACCTCGTTCTTCAGGTGGGCGCAGGCGGGCGGGCGGCTGTTTTTAATCCGTCTAGGGCAGGCTGGCACCGGTGCCTAGCCAGTGGTGGCTCCAGCAGACGCGGGTCAAGGCAATCGCAGTAGCAATAATCATCATCACTGGGCTTTTCAAAGGATGAAGTCTCTGTTTGCCTAAGGCAGTGGTTCCCAATGCCTTTAATACAGTTCCTCATGTTGTGGCGACCCCTCACCCTGCTTGGAAGAGGCCACAAGCCCCCTTTGACAGGCCACGGCCACAGATGCCATGGAGAACTTCCCTCTACAGGCACCCTCAGCCAATCACAGCCTCTGGCGCCATTGACTGACATCCCCTCCAACCTATCAAGCTGTAACTCACTCTCCCCCCTTCCTCCCCTCCCCCTCCAGATCCAATCCGTTTGTGCCTTTTTCCTCACTGGCTCATGGCGACCCCTGTGAAATGGTCGTTCGACCCCTAAAGGGGTCCAGACCCCCAGGTTGAGAACCATTGACCTAAGGCAACAGTAAGGGGGGGGGCTGAAGGATCTTCGGCTTTCAGGGAGTGGGAAAAATGGAGCATTGGAATCCAGTAGGAAGTTGCAGCAGTGATGGAGCAGTGAACAGCTCCTGTTCTCTTGGAGCTTTAATGATGTCCTTTAATGCTATAGGGTGCCCCTCAATTCCCTGTTCTCAAACTTGGATATGTCTTAACTGTACTGGACTGCATATTGTCCCTCTTTACTGTAAGCCGCCTTGGGTCCCTCTCCAAGGAGAAAGGTGGGGTAAAGAAATACTCTAAATAAATAAATAAGTAAAATCAAAGGCACTGACATCCTATCGTTCAGTCAGTGGGCCTACTTTAGTTCTGTTTTACTCCCAGATGCCAGACAATGTATCAGATACCTTGACGTGGCACCTGCACCATAGCTGGAAATGTCTGGTTTCGCGACAGTGACGCACACCTTCGTTCCATCCCGCGAGGACTACTGTGACACGCTCTGTGTGGGGCTGCCCTTGAAGAGTGTTCAGAAACTTCGGCAGACTCAAAATGATGCAGCCAGACTAACGACTGGTGCTAGTTGTGAGGAGCATAAAGGTTAAAGGTAAAGGTCCCCCCCCCCGCACATGCGTGCTAGTCATGTCCGACTCTAGGGGCGGTGCTCATCTCCGTATTCAAGCCGAAGAGCCAGTGTTGTGCAAGTCCATGGCCACGTGGCCGGCATGGCTGCAAGGAAACACTGTTTTTACCTTCCTGCTTTTTATGGCAGCACCTATTTATCAACTTGCGTTTACATGCTTTCAAACTGCTAGGTTGGCAGGAGCTGGGATTATCAGAGGGAGCTTGCTCCGCTGCATGGCACCCGAGATTCGAACTGCCAGGCTGCTGACTTTGCAGCCAACAATTTTCGGAGCCTTAGTCCGCTGAGCCACCATGCCCCACCCTCTTATTACAACAGCTTCAATGGTGGACACAGTCCATTTCTACACCCAGTTTCCTGTTATGACCTATAAAATCTACACAACTTGGATCCAGGCTGTCTCACTAGGACCATGTCTCTCCATATGAGTCCTTAAGATTATTGTGAGAAAGAAAGAAAGAAAGAAAGAAAGAAAGAAAGAAAGAAAGAAAGAAAGAAAGAAAGAAAGAAAGAAAGAAAGAAAGAAAGAAAGAAAGAGAAAGGCACCCTGGGATATGTAGTTTCTAAGGCACTGATTCAACTGCTCTTGAAGTGACGTTTCCCAAGCTCCCTTGCATTTGAAACTGCAGTGTTGTAGTGGATGAGATGCTAGCGCAGTGGTGGCAAACCTTTGGCACACCAGATATTTTGGACCACAACTCCCAGAATTCCAAGCTGAAGGTTCGCCACCACTGTGCTTGCATAAGAAAGGGACCGGAAGAGAGGTAACATGCCAATCTGTCTAGAATGCAGGTCTTGTTGTAACTGTTCACATGCTAATGCATGGATGTGGTAGGGTTGGGATGATGGGCTCATCATGAGAGCACCGCAGGGTCTAGATGACACATTGGTCTCATGGAAATGATATCCAAATAACTTTCCACTTGTATTTAACAAAACATATTGGTTTGTTGAGCCCATTTCTAGACTGGAAGACGCTTACCTAGGGCCTTTTTACACGACCCCTAAGATCCGCTGGCCACTTAAATTCGGACCAGAGATCTTAGGGGTTCCTCGCTCTTCTCCTGTCCCCACCCCCCTCCGCACTTCCTGGTTGCTGGATGCGTGAGGGAGAGAGAAAAAAGAAAGAAAAGCATGCCGGTTACCTCCGTTTTGTTCCGGGCAGCATTCAGATCTCTTAAAGGAGCGGGGCGCAAAAAAAGAACAAACAGAAGCCAGGAGAGCCCCGCACTCACTATCCTTACACCGGATCAAAAATTTGTCACATCCAAAAAGCAGGTACAAGAAAACTGCTGTTTGGTCGCGCTAAAGTGGGCGGGGTCGCACTTAATTGTCTGCAAAGTCCGGAGCTGGTGGGTAAACATTTTTAAGGTCCGGACCTTGCAGCCATTTGCAGCGGAGCTTAGGGGTCGTGTATAAACACCCCTAGATGCTCTAACCTGAATGCAGCTTCTACAGGACTCCTGATGTGTTCCCACCAACCTGCCTGGTTCTCCATGTGGACACACATTTGGTTTTCATCTACTAACATGCACAAAAGCAATGGAGTCAGGTGTTCCCAGCTGGGGTTATGCATTGGGAAGTCCAGACCAAAGCATGGCCAGGGGTGGGTGGGGGGTGGGGTCCTATCTGCCCCAAGTACCAGGCTAAATTTTGCAGGGGAAACATTTCAGAAAACGTTCTGGAGAAGCAGGACAGACCATAGAATCACAGAATTGTTGAGTTGGAAGGGGCCTCTAAGGCCCATGAGTCCAACCGCCTGCTCAGTTCAGGAATCTAAATCAAAGCCGATCTGACAGACGGTGGTCCAACATGCTTCTAGTCAAGTAAGGCTGAAGAGACTGATGCTCTGAGTTCAGTAGAAGGCAGCATGGTGTGATTTCATGATGCTCTTATTTGAGGTGGCCCATATTCTTCAGGGAGGTCACATAACTCCATCATAGATTACAGAATTCTTTGCATGCAGGAAGATTCACAGTCGACCTTTGGTATTTCATTATTATTTATTTATTTATTGGATTTTTTTATACTGCCCATCTGGACCTCCATTTCGGACACAGGTGGACCATTGATGGTCCTCCCATTGTCCTCTGACACTCACCATCATCCTCTGACATTCACTCAGCTTTAGCCCAACATCTGGAGGGTCACATAGGATCCACCCTTAAACTGGGATGACCAAGTAAAATGGCCCAGTTATAATGTAGAGGAGATGCTGGCTAAGACCCAGGGAAACCACTGTAAGAAAGATTGACATGACCGTGGTTGATCCTGGCAGCTGTAGTCCAAAAAGGCAGTGTTCCCATGCTCTGAGCAAGCCTACAGCCAAAGACATCCGCACCATGAAAGAGCGCAACTGGAGCATAACAGCCGCAACCCTTGTGATCAGCCCAACATTAAGATCTAGAAGAGACATCCACTGCAACTTTGCCGCTGTAATTAGTTTGTTCTTCGGAAGGAGCTGGGCCATAAATCATCTTTAGACACACAATGGGAGCAGAAGACAATATAAATCAAAGAGGCCACGGGGCTGCAAACTCAAGGACTTGACTGCCACCAACCGTGACTCTCCTCTTGTTCAAGGAGCTGCTCCCAAAGGAGCCTGGGTGACTCTAGAGTCACACTAACTGTGTAATGACTTGAGCTCGAAGGCCAATGTGGACCTACCAACCTAGTAGAGATGGGCACAAAGCAGCTCATCCCAGTTTGTCCCAGTTCACAAAGGTGGCGGAACAGCTACTGCTGCTCCCCTCCACCACCTTTTCTTGTTCAATGTGCCATTCACAAGGTCCAACGTATTAGCCCACACCTCTTCGAATGCTCTTCAAGTCCAGGCAACAGCTCAGGCTTCTCTCAGCCCTGCCCTCTAGGCTGATCTGCCACTCAGGCAAAAGGCTGGGGCAGAGAACTCTGAGCTCTTGCCCAAAACCAGGAGATTAGCCACAGAAGCAAACACGCTTGGCCTGGTGAGTGGCTGATTGAAGGGGTTGATTGATTGATATTTTGGCATATGAGCAGAATCTGCCTAATATTTGATGAGGCTGCTGATAATGAGGCAGAATGCCATGCCTACTGTTTGATGATCCAAAACCTTGATTCAAACCAACAACATTTTACAATGGACTACAGGCCTAGGACCCACTGTAACAGGGTCTCGGCAGTAACTAATGGGGTGTGTGAGTTTCCTTGGGCTCATGGACCCACAGTAACAGGGCCTATGTTTTTTTAACTAACTTTTTTTTGTTCTTAATAGGGGTGTTTGAGTTTCCTTAAGAGTACTGGGAAGTAGGATCCGAAAAAACGATTTGTTTTGATTCAAACCAACGATTTTTGAAAAAAATTTTACAATGGCTTAATCTTCCCCAGCCACAGTGGGGGAACCCAGCAACTTAAAGGACACCCACATGAGGAGGTAACAGGGTCTTTTGACATTCCCCCGAGTGGATGGCAGCGCCGAGCGAGCGCTGTCATCCACTGCAGGAAGATCCCTTTAAAGAGACCCTTCTTTGTTTTGTTCTTTAAAAATGGCCCAGTCGCCACCAGGGGGTCTCCCCCAGTGCCAATTGAGTTTCCTTAAGAGTACTGAAAATGGAAGCCACGTTTTTTGTTTTGTTTTTCTTTGATGGGCGTTATTCGTTTGTGTGTGTGTGTAAATGAATTGTGTGTGTGTGTGTGTGTGTGTGTGTGTGTGTGTGTGTGTGTGTGTGTGTGTGTGTGTGTGTGTGTGTGTGTGTGTGTGTGTGTGTTAGACAAGTTAGCCAAACACAAGCCAATAATGGATCTCATCCACAAGAGAAAACCAGGTCGCTACCTGATGGAGCAAACAGCACTTCTAGCAGAAGGTTTGTGATGCGACTGGGATGACCCCCGACTGAAACAGGATTAGGGTATTTTCCAAAGAAGGGACTTTCCCTTGATTATCACTCAGGATTACAATTAATTATCCTGGGTTTTTTGTATGGTTTTTTTTTGGAAGTTCAAGGCCAAAACGGCTTTGCCGACAACCAATGCACACAGTTCCCTGGGCGAAAGTATTAATATATTACTCTGCTCCTTCTTTTGTTAAATCTCACCAAGAATTAATCAAAACTCACACTCTCTGCAGCTCTTCAAAGCCTGGAGATGCTCCAAGATTTCTTCTTCAGCTATGTATCTGTCCAACTTTATATTTCTGTTGTTCTTCAGTGATTGGTTGGGGACCAATCTCCTGAACAAACCTTTATAGCAGGCATGTCCAAACTTCGGCCCTCCTGATGTTTTGGACCACAACTCCAAAAATTCTAAGCTTAGAATGCCAGTGGCAAAGGACTGTGAGAGTTGCTGTCCAAAACATCTGGAGGGCCGAAGTTTGAACATGCCTGCTTTATAGGATTCCACTGACGATATTCTATTATTATCCCTGCCAATAAAATCCCCTCCAGTATTTTTTTAAATACACCATTTATTTCCAGTCAATTTCTGCATGCATCCAATGGTCCATTGATTACTGCAACGCGCTGTACATGGAGCTGGCCCTGAAGGTGATACAAAAGCTTCTAAGAAGGCAAATATTAATCTTGGAAGTGTCATTTTTTAAGACTACAAGTCCTAGAATTCCACACCCATCACGGCCAGTACATTTGGGAGTTACTATACTTTTCTGTATATTTGATGCTATTTTTTTGTAAAATCATGGAACCAAAAAATTAAGGGGACACTGGAACAGCTGGGCCTCTTCACTCTCGAACCTTGGTGCCTAAGAGGTGACCTGATTGAAGTTTATAAAATCATACACGGTGTGGACAAAGGAGATAAGGAAAAACTCTGTTTTCTTTATTGCACAACACTAGAACTAGGGGGCACTCCATGCAACTTTTGGGTGCTAGATCTCAAACAAATAAGGGGAAGTACTTTTTCACCCAGAGGATCACTGGTCTGTGGAACTCCCTGCCAGAAGAAGTGGTGACAGCTCTCAGCCTTGGCTGCTTTAAGAAAGGATTGGGCAAGTTCATGGAGAACAAGGGTATCCATGGCTATCATGATGGATGCCTAAGGACAACCTCCAGGTTGGAGAGATAGGCAGGATCTCTCTCAATGCCATTTGCGGGGAATTGTAAGCAGGTGAAGACATCTGCTTGGGAATACCCTGGAGCAAATAGTGAGCTGCTCGGAATGCTGGACTGGATGGTCTGTGGCCTGTTCCAGCAAGGCTGTTCTTGCGTTCCCTGTTCCTCCACATCTGAAGAGATCATGGGACCTGTTCCTCAACACATCTGCAAGGTGGCATTCCTTTAGAAAACCTGATTGGTTCCTGAGCCTGAAAACGTGACTTTCTAAGAGTCTAGCCCTCTGACCATCAGGGCGAAATAATCTGGATTCTAGGAAGAATCTAGGGGGGGGGGATTTGACCCAGAGGTCCTTAGCACAGTGCATTTATTGCTTCAGAGTGCAGTAAATAGCTTTAATTGCCCACCCAGGAAGAAAGAGGAAGGCAGAGCAGTCATCCAGGACAGATTCCCAGTGGATCAGGCTTCCTATCTATATTTAGAAAAAAGGACATTAAATAATAAAAACTGGAGATGGAGTCCCTCAGCTTCTAGCCTAAATACGGCACAACCGCCAACAGGTTAAGCCTGAATCAGAGGGCGTTGAGGAATCACATCATCAGTCTCAGTTTTATTAAGTCATCATTTGTGTCTTCATTATTCATTTCCCAAGGATGGCGTGGGATGAACGAGGCACCCATCCACCTTCAGTTCAGCTGGGAGATATTACCGGAAGTTCCATCTGTTACACTTCCTGTGAGCCTCCTCTGCATGGGATGACCTCAAAAAGAAAGGAAAAATCAAGGACTCCCATTTTGCTTCTCATTTATTGTCATTATTTGTTTGTTTATTTTTATGCATGAAGCAGTGGGTTTGACTCAGTGGTCATATAAACTTCTTCCGACTCCGTTCTTTTATGATTCTATGACTTAAAATGACACATTTGCATTTCGGAAGCCAAATGGATGATAGCATGCCAGCTGACTTGCTGTGTTGTTTGTATTTTTATTATTTAACTCTGTTGTTATTGTTATATTGAGATTTTATGTTGTAAACTGCCTAGAGTGGCCTTAGGGCTAGATAAGCAGTATAAAAGTGAAACAAACAAACAAACAAACAAATAACTGTGCAAACAATATTACTTCGTATCACCTCAATCAAATAATTATCATTAGCCAGAATCCTATTGGTGTGTGTGTGTGTGTGTGTGTGTGTGTGTGTGTGTGTGTGTGTGTGTGTGTGTGTGTGTGTGTGTGTGTGTGTGTGCTTACCTGCATAAGTGTAGTGACATAGGTCATGTCACCAAATTGCTACTGATTCAACAGTCGTGACTCACATTCACAGGATGCAGAGTGGCACCATGGGACACTATATAAATTCAATTTTAATTAATTAATTAATTAATTAATTAATTATTTGGTGCCAGTATTTAAGCCATTACACTACCATAAGCATAAATCCATATCTGGATTCTGATTATTATGATTTTTTTACATGATGTTGCATTTGATGATTCCTCTTTTAAAATAACCATCATATGTGCCTTCAAAGCAATTCTGATGGAGGCCTATGTATCTGAAATGCAACCCTGAATTCCGCCAACAGGGGGCTCAGTTGAGAAACAGTATTTTTATATTTAAATTTACATATAGGAAGGAATAATCGTGGTTGGAAAGGCGGGTAATTTTTAGCTAGGAACAAAAAAGCAAGCAGCCTATAAATATAGGTTAATGCATAAGTGATTCCATTTGAAAGAGCTTTTATCCATCCAGTCGCTCTCAAGCGGATTGCAACATTTCATTATGGAAAGATTACAAAACAGGTAATACCCTACACTCAGGATCACGGCAACAATTTCATTTTACGTGCAAGTGCAAAAAAAGAAAAGGATGCACAAAAGAAGGGACAATAAATTAAATTAAAATAAAAGATCCCTCATCAACCGAGCACAGTTCAGCTGTGTTTGCGACGATTTAACTAATCTCAAGATGTCTTAATGAAACCACAATGGGCACTTTTGTGCAATAATATAGAATTTTATGGATCCACCACATCAGCCCACACCTCCATTTTAACCACAGATGAGGGAGGAAGGGAGGGAAGCCCTTTAGAGAACCTCACCCTCCCCAAGTCTAAACGGGTCTGTCAAAATCACCCCTCTTTCCCTCACACCTTCTGGGGGAAAACCTTGTTGAAACACATGCATGGTATCATGGTGTTATAAGGTACGCCTCTAAAGGGAACCTGGAAAAGTCTCCCCCACCTGGATGCCAACTGCAACACGGCCTCAAACATTGTTTTGATATTAGGAAGGGTCAGCTCTTTTAAAAATGAAATTATAAATAAACTTGGCAGGGGGTTTGTAAATTGCCGAGCTAAGAATGAAGACAAAAACGTGGTCGAGACCTTAAAATTAACTTTTCTATTTTTTTTTTTTAATGTGAGCTTTAATGGACAAATCCATAGTGTCAGAATAAGAGAAGGAGAGATATTATTCCTGTTAAAGGTCTGAAGAAGGGGCAGTGTTTCAGAAAGTTCACATTAAATATACAGACATACTTCAGTTTATGAAGTTAATGCATTCCCCGGGAGGTTCTTCTTCCAGAAAATTCGTAAACCAGAAATACATGGGGTGTGTGATGCATTTTGGGCATTTTTTCACAATGCCTTACAAAACAAATAAAAAATAAAAAATAAAAAATTGTAAATAGAGGTATTGTGGAAAAAAATTCATAAACCGAAGTATTTTTTCCAATGGAATTCCTTTCATGAACTAAAAATTACCTTAACGGAGACGTTTGTAAATCAAGGTACACCTGTATATATAAATATTACACTTAAAGGAACCTCTGTGTTCTTCTCTTTCTTCTTTTTTAAAATTTTGTTTTCATCTCTAATGCTCGCAAGACTACCATTGCTACATCTTCCACATCTCGGGGCAAAGACTCTTTCAATAGGCCGAGATGTATGTGTTTTATTGAATTCCTTTTTAAATTGCTTTACCTTCAGTTGTGTTTTTAAATGATGCAATCTGAGTCTTAAAATTGCCCGTATTGTATTTCTTTTGAACACCAGTGTATTTATTTGTTTAATACATTTGTACCCCGCCTTTCTCCCAAGGTAGTTAACATCATTACGAGGCAATATTTGAAGCTAAAACTGGAAGTATTCGAAGACTGAAAAAGGTTCAAACACATGCCACCTTAAGAAAGGTTATGCAGAAGCAACACCCAAAGACACATTTGGTGTAGAAAGGCACAAGCAACCGTTGAAGAACAACAACAACAACAACAACAACAACAACAACAACAATGGAGACCTGCATTCAAAGTGCCACTTGGCTGATTCACTGGGTGACCTTGTACCAGTTTCACTCAGTCAGTCTAATATACCCAGGGTTACTATTAGGATAAGGATAGGAAGAACTGGGTTGGAGAAAAAGCAGAATATAAATGTAAAGTGTCCCATATTCTCATTCTTCCGGGAAGCTCCTTGAGCCCCAATTTTGGGAGAGAAAGGCTCGACACAAATAAATAGGTATTTATTCTCCTGGATCCCCAGATCGACTTAGGAAATGCTTGCCTTGAGGGCCTGCCAGTGGGAGAAAAGCAGGATACACACGAGAAAGCCAAGTTCTGCTTTGAGAAAACTAGATCAATGCATTCTAAGCTTATTCCGTGCGTCTACATGTTTTGGGAAAGCGTAAATAAAGCCACAGCCATTTTTCTCAATGATTCAGCTAGGACAACACGGAAAGTTGATATTCCACTTTGATTGTTTTGAGCAACGTCCCCTTTTCCTCTCTCTAAAAAAGTGGTCAAATAAGAACCCTGAGGCCTTTCACTCCAGGAAGGAGGGCAGGGGGAAGAGAGAGAGAGAGAGAGAGAGAGAGTGATGATGTGCCACAGTTATGACAACACTGTCTGTACAAGCTGCCCATCTTGTCGCGCCTCCATCCCAGCACCTCTAAAAAGAACAGTGCTGCCAAAATAATTAATTTTGCTTGTCTCTCAGCCCGCACAACGCCTCTCCACACATCCTGGCCTTGGCTTCCGTTGCCTTCCTAGGTCACCGTCAAAGCTCTCTCGGCAACGCTGCGCTGTCATAGCTATATAGGGCAGCGTTCGCTTCCCCTTGACCCAGGTGGGCCAGTTGACAGGAAAGGCTGCATTTGGGAGGAGTACCATTCCCATCATCCACCTGCCAGGCAGGTCAGCTGGGGGATTCTGAGAGTTGTGGTCCACAAAACAAAACAAAACAAAACAAAACAAAACAAACAGCAGTGCTCTGAGGGTGCCATAGGATAGAGCTGTAGTCAGGATGCATGGGGTACCCATTTTGTTCTCGGGACCACAATTCCCAGAATCCCCCCCCCGGCAGCATGGCCACCGGCCATGTTGTCCCAGGGAATTGTGGGAGGATGTGATCCAAACCCACAGTTGCTCACAACTCTAGTCAAGAGCAAAAGGTTGCTCAGGATCAGAGGTCTAATCCAAAGAGAATCGCCAAAGAGGACACAAACCAGAGTTCTGGAAAAAACGGGCTGCTCAGCCGAGAGACGGGTGAAACAGGAAGCTGGTTCTACTCCTTCCTGCTGAGCAGGATGGGTATGGTTGGTCCAAGAGCTGGCAGTGCTTCCCTGAGAAGCCTGTAAATTGCAGATCCATACTTCACCACACAGGGCAGTCGTCCATGGGTTCAGAAGCTTGGTCGGAACACGGAAGTAGCTACTTATACAGGAAACAGACTTTTTTACCCCTCCCCCCCATAAACTTGCAACTACTTCTCACATGATTTGAAAAGTAATCAGTTACTGGCAGCACCCATTTCAGTAATGAGCTGAGTAACCAATCCTGTGACCAATCATGATCTGAATAACCAATCAAGTAGTTACAAAGTCATCTAGGCAAATATAATACAGTATATAGAAACTAAGTTGTTTAAGTGCAACAAATAATGTCTAATTACTTTCACATTTTATTTTTACAAGACATTCAAGGCAGGTTTTGGATACATTTTGGGTGAACATTTTCAGGTTTTGCAGTACTGTATTCTGTTGTCTGTTGTCAATCTTCTGTAGCAAAAAGAATACCTTCTTGGTGGCTTGCCCGTCTAGTTGGAAGAAACTACGCCAGCCCCCATCCCTAGCCGCATTCAAAGTCTGTGAAAATTTTATTATTTAGGGAGGCATTCAGAAATTGCTAATGTGTTTTGTGTTTCCCATGTTTGATGTTGTTTTGTAATTATTTGGTTTTTGTCTCATGCCAGGCTGTCTGCTTTTATTGTTTTATTGCATTTATGTTTGATTTTGATCTTTGGTTTTCACATGTTTTGTTTTATGTAAACCGCCCAGAGTTCCCTTTGGGAAACTGGTGCGGTATACAAATATAAAAATAAATAAATAAATAAATAAATAAATAAATAAATAAATAAATAAATAATATTGCTGGGTTTTCTTTTTTTAAATGTGCAGTATCAGAACTGGCCACTAGAGGGAACTGGAAAGCATTTCCTTTTATCTTTGTATCCACCAGGGATGTTGCCAAGCCTTTGGGTTTGAGCCCTAAGACCAAATCTCATGATTGATTCGGAGTCTTTGGTATCACGTCTCCAAGTCCCCAGCCCAAGTTCCTGTTAAAAGCAAGCTCCCCCCCCCGAAAAAAGGGGGTGTTTGAGTTCCAAGTCATGAGTTGAGTCCAGATCATTTGGGGTGGGGGTGGGGGAACACAACAATTTGACAGCAAGCCCGGTGACTCAAGATTCCCATCCTGTGCAATCTGTCTTGTTACACTATTGCACCCAAAGAACTATTTATTTATTTATTTATTTATTTATTTATTTATTTATTTATTTATTTATTTATTTATTGCATTTTTATACCACAGCAATTTCCCAGAAAGGACTCTGGGCAGTTTGCATAAATGCAAACAAGGAATAAGCAACAAAGCAAATTAAATAAGACAAGAATAAACAAATAAAATAAGCTATTAATGATAATGGCAACCTGGTTGCTGAGAAATCAGATTCATAAATAATGGAACAATTTCCTTTTAGAATTTCCTGACCTCTGAGTTTGATGGTTCCTTGGCTTTGCTTCTCCCATCTCTTTCCAGAACTGGGAAATCTCCCAGAATCTCCCTGCCTGTCAGCATGGCAGGGATGATACCCAGTCCCTAGCTGTGCTGCCTGAGGAATTCTGGGAAATGTAGTTCCCCAAGGGAACATGCTCAAGATCTGCACGAGCCCTGTCACAGAACCCCCTTGGGCTGGGCCCAGGACTATTTCCCCTGCACCGTTTTGGATGTTCTCATAAAGCTGAGAGGCACCAGCTACCCCAGCAAATTCCTGGGAACAGATCTGAATCTTGGTTCAAATCTTTAGTCAGCCAGGAAGTTCACTGCACGGCCTGGAGATAATTCCTACCTCTTGACCAAAGCTACCGCGCAGGGTGGTTGTGAATGGAAGGAAAGAGGAGCAGATCCACTGATGCCCTGGAGGATGAGGAGGGTAAAAACGTGGAAACGTCTGACTCCACAGTTGGGTGGAAGGTGCTGCATGGAGACAGCCAGCTACAGATTGTAAGCGACAGCAATCTGCAGAGTGTACACCCTTCCCCTTGCCATTGTCAAGCATCTTGTGTGTGCTGACAAACACTCGCGTGGAAAGTTACAGGCAGATCACTATCCTGGGTATTCATTTCCCTTTTGTCTTTTCTACATCTACAGACGGATTGGTAGTGACTGGCATCCTTCATTCCTTCTGCATCTGAGGCCTCTTCCTGTTTATCTACCTCCTCTATATTATCTAGGCAACAACTGACCTACAAGCACAGAAGCCAGCTCTGAGGGCTCTCGTAACCTAATTAAAAACCCTTTCTTCCCCCATCTTTCCTGCCTAAACGGATTTCTTAGCTAATACAGGAAATGTTCTTTGTGACTTCTTACCCATCTCCAGCCAGCACAAGGCACTTTCACACAGAGCCCAAATGAACTTCGGAACCTTTTTCCTTGGTTGGATCATGGACTACACACGCACGCACGCACGCACGCACGCACGCACCAATACCTGGAAGGCTGCACATGATCATGCTGACAGGCGGAAAGGTGGAAACCCTTCGAATCCACTCTGACACGCAGCCACGCAGGGCTTGTAAAATGAAAGCCAAGGTAAATGAACGCTCCTTTTATGAGACGTTTTATGAACTCACCGTTAGCAGCGACCCCCCCCTCCTTTTACAGTGCTCAGGTCTGTTCTGGTATCTGCAAGATGGGGTTGGCTTTGAAAGACTGTGTTTGTGAAGGAAGAGGAAAGTCATCCTCCCAGCACAGGATATTTGGGTTCAAATGCTTGTTTTTTTATACAAAAGGGTCAAGAAAATCTAAAAATGTGTTACAGGACACATAGGACTTAATTAAAGCATTCCCTGGGTGGTTAACAATTTAATTATGCAGGCTCCACGCTGTCCCCTCCAATGCAAGATGGGTACTCATTCTGCCAACCACCAAAGGCTGGAAGGCTGAGAGAGCCTTAAACCTGCTACCTGGAATTGAATCCCAGGTCATAAGAACATAACATAAGAACATAAGAAGAGCCATGCTGGATCAGGCCAAAGGCCCATCTAGTCCACCTTCCTGTATCTCACAGCGGCCCCACCAGATGCGTTTGGGAGCGCATGAGACTAGATATCTGTCTCCTGATACCACTCCCCTGCATCTGGCCCTTGAAGTACCCTGCTTTTAAGCCTCGAGATGACACATCTCCATCATGGTTTGTAACCTGTGATGGACTTTTCCACCAGGAATCTGTCCAATCCCCTCTTGAAGGCATCCGGGCCAGATGCCATCACCACCTCCTGTGGCAGGGAGTTCCACAGACTAACAACGCGCTAGGTGAAAAAATATTTTCTTTTGTCTGTTCTTACTCTCCCAGCCCTCAATTTGAGTGGATGTCCCCTAGTTCTGGTATTTTCTGAGAGGGAGAAGAGCATCCCTCTCTCCGCTTGACTCATGCCCTTCATTATTTTGTATGTCTCAATCATATCCCCACTCAGGTGCCTTTTTTCCAGACTAAAGAGCCCCAAATGTTTGAGCCTTTCCTCATAAGGGAGGCCCCCCAGCCCAGTAATCATTTTCGTCACTCTCTTCTGCACCTTTTCCAGTTCCACTATGTCTTTTTCGAGATGCGGTGACCAGAATTGTATACAATACTCCAGGTGTGGCCTTACTATCATTTTGTACAATGGCATTATAATTTTGGCTGTTTTATTTTCAATCCCCTTTTTGATAATCCCTAGCATGGAATTGGCCTTCTTCACTGCTGCCACACATTGCTAGAGGCATTCAAGAAAAAGCTGGTGGTCAACCAATGGACAGGTATGGTTTCATTTTGATTCCTGCCTTGAGCAGTGGTTTGAACTCAATGTCCAGAGAAGACCCTTCCAACTTCTTTATTCTAGGATTTTATAAACTTCTGGATGTCATATGGTTGTCACAAACTGGAAACCAAGACTATAGTAAAACCAAAAGCAGAAGGTGCAGCCACAAACACAGGTCAAAAGATGAGATTAGACCCCTCACTTATTTTTCAACCTTTGTTTAGGACAAAAAGGCATTGCCCAGAACCTGTCATGTAAAGAGTGGTGTCACAGCACAACAGCACTGTTGTGGTAGAACCAGAAGCACAGACATTTTACTAGTTCTCAATACTTGAACATGTCTTAATTGCACTGAACTGTACATTATCCCTCATTACTGCAAGCCGCTTTGAGTCCTTTTCCAAGGAGAAAGGCGGGGTAAAAATATTCTAAAATAAAATAAAATAAACTGCAAAGCTAGAGCAGGGCATAGGGTCATTGAAGCCAATCCATGTATTGCCAACCTGAGTGTGAACCAGTGGCAAATACTTTGTTGTAAGTGGGAAATGGCCTGAGATGAGAGAATCCTTGTTTCGCTGGATTCTGAGACACGTAATCCAAAACTGCAAATGTTTCCTACATATGGTAAATCAGGGGTGTCCACACTTTTTGCAAGAAGGGCCAGATTTAGTGAGGTGAAAATGTGCAGGGGACAACCATTTAGCCTCATTTGGCCCCCGGGCTGGACTTTGGACTAGCCTCTAGGACAATGTTGGTGAACCTATGGCACAGGTGCCAAAGGGGGCACTCGGAGCCCTTTCTGTGGGCACCCGGCATTGCCCCTTCACAGCCATCCGTATTCAGGTTAAATTTGCTGTATTGGCACTTTGCAAAACATTAGTGGGTCCTGAATCGCAGTTTGGGCACTCGGTCTCTAAAAGGTTCGCCATCACTGCTCTAGGACATGCAAGGAGTCAGGGGGAACGCTACAGCAACGGGGCCAGGGGTGGGTAGGCTTTGCAGGTGGCTGGGGAAATGGGTGGAGTCAGGGAGGGCAGGCAAGCCATAAAACTGCAAGCTGACGTCTCCACCCAGTATGAGGAGGGGCCAGCTGGCAGGGATGCATGACAGGCTGAGCCGGTGGGGAGAAGAAGCCGCGGGCCACTCAGATTTTGAAAACGGGCCACATTTGGCCCCAGGCCTGACTTTGGACATGCCTGTAGTAAATGTTCCCCCTCTGGTAATTTCCTAACTGTCCCATCAAGTGAGGTTCAAAAGCCACACCGGTTTCATAAAACCAACAGCCGAAGTGGCACAAATTCACCGCATGCAACTGGACTACGGTCTACTGAAATTGGCTTTTTTTTTTAGTTTTTTTAATTGCACAGTTCCCCAGTTTATTTCTCCACTCAGAGAGATCGCATCTTGGCCAGCGGCAGCCAAAGCAACAATCAAACAGGCATTCATCCTATTATTTCCTTTTCCTGGGACCGAAGCAGCCTCCTTCGTAGGATACCCCTTCAGCTAAAATATTTACTGACCCTTAATTTGCGTTGGAAGGACTCAGTAGATATGGAGCCCAGAAAACTGAATGAGACTCTAGATCTGGACACGGAATAATTAGAACTCAGACGTCCGCGGCAACTCATGACCAGACACCCCATATAGATTCACCCTTTCTATTCTCGTGTTTGGCGTGAGGTCTGCATGGGAAGCCACCACCCGAAGGCGCAGCGTACACCTGAGTTTCAACATGAAGGTATCAGGTTGCCCAATTGTTTAAAACAACAACAACAACAACAACAACCCAGTGGCGATGGAGGGGCAAGGGTGGGACATCTGTCCCCGAACGCAGCATCTGAGTGCACCAAATTGGGTGCCAAACAGCTCCCCGCCCATGAACCATGGGAAGGTGTGCTGCAGGTGACCTGCCAGGGCCGGAGTGGAAGACTCCCCCCCGGCCACCACTGCTGCATTCTTTTGTGGCACCTTAGCCTCTCCCTGTCCCTTGGGGTCACAAAAACTGACTTTGTTAACCCCTTTTCTGCAGCAAAAGAAAAGATTGCATGTGCATATAGGGTGGGTTGTTGCAGAGGCGTAGCTAGGGTTTTCAGCGCCTGGGGACCAAGTCAGTTTCTGTGCCCCCAAGGGATGGGGAGGGGCTAAGGTGCCACATAGAACACAGCAGTGGTAGCCAGGGAGACCTCCACTCTGGCCCTGGCAGGTCACCCCCAGCACACCTTCCCATGGCTAATTTGGTGCCCCGAGATGCTGCACCCGGAGACAGATATCCCCCCTTGCCCCTCCATAGCTATGCCACTGTTTTGCTGTTCATTTTATTAGCAGAGGTGATGGCAAGACCTTGGACTTGAGACCCAAGTCCGAGTCTTTGGCACCAAGTCTTGCCTCCCAAGCCTTGAGTACACAGACTAAAAACAGCCCAGAAAACAGCCACCACGTCAGCACAAAACAACTGAAAAGAACAGAATGGAATTTAACAGGGATAAATGCAAAATCTATGTTGGTGTGTGTGTGTGGACTTAATGGCCTTAAAAGCCCCTTCCAAATTCACTATTCTATGATTCTATGAAATACAGATCTACAAGATGGGAGATATTTGGCTCAGTAATACGATGAGTGAGAAGGATCTTGTTGTAGATCAAAAGCTGAATATGAGCCAACAGGGCGATACAGCTGCAAAAAAGTGAACGTAATTTTAGAATGCATCAACAGAAGTATAGTGTCCAAATCCTATGAGGTACTAGTTCCTCTTTATTTTGCACTGGCATGGTGGCTCAGTGGACTAGAGCACTGAAAACTGTTGGCTGCAAAGTCCACAGCTTGGTGTTTCGAATCCCAGGTGCCATGCAGCGGAGTGAGCGCCTGCTGTTAACTCCAGCTCCTGCCAACCTATCAGTTCGAAAGTGTGTAAATGCAAGTAGAAAAATAGGTACCACCATAAAAAGCAAGAAGGTTAACAATGCTCCATGCACAGAAATGTGTTTAGCCATGCTGGCCACATGGCCATGGACTTGCAGAACACTGATTCAATGGCTTGAAAATGGAGATGAGCACCACCTTTAAAGTCGGACACGACTACACACAGGTACAGGGAGAACCTTTACCTTTTCACCTTTTTAGGCCTCATCTAGAGGACTAGGTCCAATTGTGGAGGTGGCACTTTAAGAAGAATGTCAACAAACTGGAGCAAGTTGAGATGAAGGCAACAAGGAGGATCAGGGGCCTGTAAATCAAGTCCTATGTGGAAAGACTGAATGAACTGGACATAGTTAGGCCCGAGAAAAGAAGGTTGAGAGGAAAACATTTTCAGATACAGAGGAGGGGCAGGATCTGTTCTTGGCCATCAGAGAGTGCAGGGCATATAATAATGGGCTCAAGCTATTAGAAAACAGATTTTGTTTGAACATCAGGAAAAAACTTCCTAACTGTTAGAGCAACACGACAATGGAACCAGTGACCTCAGGAGGTGCTGAGCACAACAGTGCTGGAGGCCAGTTAAGAGACAATTGGACAACCATCCATCAGATCTGCTTTGATGGGGATTCCTGCCTTGACGATGGCCTTATAGTGAGAGTAAGTCTAAGTTATTTCCCAAATGTATAGGCTGAGAGAAGGTCAGATTCAGGACAGCTTTGGCATCGTGTCAGGTCAATGGGCCCTCTGCCCTTTGGGGCTCAATAGGAATGCGCTCCAGCATCTAACCATGACACTATCAAGTCTGTAACGTTCAAGGCAGATATCGAAATATTAATGGGGAAGTGGGTTCACGTGGTATGTTAATTGTTCAAAAGCTAAGCATCTGATCATTGAAAGGTGACGCCTTTTGATCCTGTGCCCTGATCAGTGACAAATTGCTAGATATAGAAAGCTCACACTGAACTTTCTCACAGTGCCTGCAGTCTAGTGTTTCTTAAGAGAATTTTCGGAAATTAGAAGGGCAGCTGTCAGGCTACCATTGGGAAAAGCACCATTTTTATTTCCCACAATGCTTTGAAAGTATAGTGTAGGGAATTGTGGGCAATTTAAGGACAGGGGAAGGAACCGTTAGAAAGAATCTGTGGTCTTGGTAGCTGACTCAGAACATTCCGTGCCGGGACTGAGCCTGTTCCTACAGTTTTATGCTGAGCTTAGCTACAAAGCTAGTCATGACAGCTATATCATAACTAACCACGGATTTTGCTACTGGAAGATGCTCTGAGAGCTATCAACTTGGGTTGGCTTTAAAGGGGAACTGGACAAGGTCTACCAATGGCTGGTACTCAGGATGATACCAATCCCTGGGTCTCATGTGAGTTGGAGTCAGTGGTGTCCTCACGTCCCACTTATAGGCTTCCACAGGCAACTGGTTGGCAACTAATTGGCCTCCGGTCATAGAATGATAGAACCTGATGTGATTTCCAAGGCTTCTTCAACCCAGCCCCCTGCAGAAAATACACAGCCAATCCACCCCTGACAGGCATCCATGTAAGCTCTGTTGAGACACTTCCAATGTAGGAAAGCCCTCCACCTCCTCAGGTAACTAGTTCCACAATTTCCCGCATGGATAGCTGGACGAGCAGAAGACAAGCATCCTCCCATTGTTCTCCAAGTAAACTGAGCTGGAATATGCCAAGTGACTTTGGAAGGCAGGCCTTTGGTATGATCCAATGTCTTCTTCTCCAGAGGTCAAGTCATAGCAACTGAACTTCGGTTATTGTGGGGTCGAAACGTTTCGCTACTCATCCAAGTAGCTCTGTCAGGAAAGTTAGCGTGAGGCTGACTTCCCTCACACTGACAAAGTTACTGGAATGAGTAGCAAAAATGTTTCACTCTCACAAGAAAAGAAGTCCAGTTGCCATGACTCAACTTCCAGATAACCTCACCTGGGTGACTGGGAATCTTCACAGATATATGACATCTTCTTATGTCCATAAGAATAAAGAAGCCACAGACAGCCCATGGCTCAAGCACGGGAGTGTCTGGGGTTGATGCATTCCGTGCTCGGACCATAAGCTGCTTCTTGGATGGATCTTCTTGACAATGGCCTTCCATATGTCTGCTTTCATCTTGCCAGTGTTCTAGCTCCTTCTGGACAGAGCACTGCCGAGTTTTTCCATAAACCATCCAATCTCCTTTTGATGCCCCCTGGGCCCTGGCACCCTTGTATTTTCCCTCTTGTATGCAGCTAGACTGCTCCGTTTGCTTTTCTCTTGTGAGAAGCAGAAGGGGGCTTAGGGCAGAACAAGGGTCTTGAGACAGAGGCACAGCATCATGGCTCTTTCTGAAATAAATATATCACTCTGGACCCCAGCAAGGGAATGAGCTTTTGATGGCACACATGGTGCAATCAAGTCTGGTAAGAGAATTATTGTAATGCAGAGAAGTATGCTGTTGGTGTCATATATCTATCTATCTATCCAAAAGACAGCACAGCTGCCACAGGTGTGACCTTACAAAGCCAAATGGGTCCAGTTTCTCAGCAGCTGCTTCTATGTCACGAAAACCCCAGCTGGAGACACGGAGGTGGATTCCTCTGCCTGTTGTACTGGAAGCAGGCAAACACCTATTTACTGTATTCACCTGTGGCCGAGGCAGAGCTTTTGAACACGTTTTTGTCAGTTTTACTTTTTGAAACTGAGAACCAAAACATTCATTCAGTTTTGGGCTTCGATATTATAATTTGTTTAAGTGTGTTTTAATAGAGCAACTTGGCCTTCTTTATCTGTATCGGTGTTTAGTGCTGTTGAAATTGGCCTCGAGTCCCAGATTTTGGAGGAAAAAATGACAAGATATAAATTTAACAGTTGAAGATGATTTGAATGAATTCATGTATATATAAGTCTGCAAGAAATCTTCAGCGTGATACTCCACAGAAACATAGAGACTTCCCTTTTTGGATTACAGCACCCAGAATCACCTAGTGAGAATAACTATTCTCCTTGACAAGTGGCCAGTTAGCCTCTAATTAGAAACTGCGAGTGAAGGATGGTCTACCCCCAAGGCAGCCTGTCTCATTGTCCCACAGTTCTTATAATCAGGAATTTCTTCCTAATATTTAGTCTAAAGCTATCTTAAGGACCACATCTTACTTTCTGAGCCTTCCAAGGTGTTAAGATCCTCGGGAGAGGCCTTTCTCTCAATCTCACCACCTTCACAGGTGCTCTTGGTGAGGACACGGGAGAGGGCCTTCTCTGTTGCTGCTCCCAGACTCTGGAACTCCCTCCCACCGGAGGCCAGAGCTGGCCTCATCTTTGCTGTCCTGCAATCAGGCAAAGATCTTTCTCTTTGGCTGCATGGGTGGAGATTTTAATGGATTGCCATTCCTTTATTGCTGTGTTTTTGGTGTTGCTTTTCTTTACTGCTTTTTAGTGTGGTATTCACTTGATCCTTTTTAATACTTGCACTCATACTGCTTACAGCATTAAATATTGCCCTTCAATGATGTGAACCACCTTGTGTTCTTCTTAAGAAAAAAGATGGGATGAAAATAGATAGATAGATAGATAGATAGATAGATAGATAGATATAGATAGATAGATGATAGATAGATAGATAGATAGATAGATAGATAGATAGATAGATAGATAGATAGATAGATAGATAGATAGATAGATAGATCTTCTTTCTCATAACTGGAATTGATCACTTGGAGTCTTGCCCTCTGAAGCTACAGGATGTAAGCTCGATCTCATCTTTCATGTGACGGTCCTTCACTTGTCTAAAAACATCTGTCTAACCAGCCTCCTGGGCAAGATCCTCTAAACCAGTGGTGGTGAATCTTCAGCCCTCCAGAGGTCTTGGACCACAACCCCCAGAATCCCAAGCCCGTATTGCCCATGGCAAAGGGCTGTGGGAGTTGTGGTCCAAAACATCTGGCGTGCCAGAGGTTCACCAGCACTGCCCTAGACCCATGCATGATTGTCCATAACTATAATAAAATGCTCTCTTGTTCTGGCAAGTGGTCTTGAGAGACAGTGGTTTTTACATTACTGGAAGTAAGATACAGCCAGGGTCATCTCAAGGATAAAACAGTGCCCTGGGCAGCAACAGCCCTTGGCACTCTGTCTTTTGTGAGTCCTTCCAGTGTCAACACCAGCATCTCGTCACCTCAAAGGGAAGCCATGTTCCACTGATTTTCTTACTCACAGAGAATGACATCAAAAGTGGGAATTGAAAACGAAGTTAATTAAACCGCTGGATTTCATCCTTCCTTGAAACTGGTTCCCCCAGAAACTAGTGTTTGCATTTGGACAACAAGGCCCTACAAATGGGGGTCAAGCAAGCAGCAGGCTGGCTCAAAAAGGAGTTTAAGGCTATCAAATTCCTCTAGGAAAATCTGCTGCCAGACTATGGCCGTAAGGGCTAAACCAGACATGTCCAAACTTCGGCCCTCCTGATGTTTTGGGCCACAACTCCCAGAATTCCAAGCCTTTATTTCCAATGGCAAAGGACTGTGGAAGCTGTGGTCCAAAACATCTGGAGGGCCGAAGTTTGGACATGCCTGGTCTAAACCTTCATCCCAGCCACCCCAATCAATCTCTCTCTTCAATCTCATTTTTATATACAACTTGAATGACCTTGCTGGTTTGGGATCATTAGCAATCGCCACCCTCAAAAAGGAATTTTCCTGAACTTTCTTCCAAATAACACTTTCATTTGGAGGTGAGGACATTTCAGGCCGGCAAAAATGTAACTGGAGGTTCTTGGTGCCAATGGGTTGCTTCTGACATGCAAGAAGATATCACTCTGCCCATTCTGGGTTTCAGTCCAAAACTTTGCAGAGCCTGCACATTAAAATGTGTTTTGATTTTGATCTTATGTGCCATTTTGCTAGAGTATTTGTTGAATTCCTTTTTAATATGTCTATACTTGCTGGTGGTTGGGTTTTTTGTTTTGTTTTTTTGCTTTTTGCTTTTAAATGCTGCTTTTTAATGATGTAAGCCACCTTGGGTCCTTTTGAGGAGAAAGACGGGATAAAAATATTTCAAATAAACAAATAATAAATATTAAAGGGCTGGAACGCCCTGCAATAGAATCAGGACCCTGGACAGCTCCATCCATCTTTGGACATTCAAAATGCTGCAAATACAGGTCTAAACCAGTGTTGATGAATCTATGGCACGGGTGCCAAATTTGGCACTCGGAGCCCTTTCTGTGGGCACCTGATATCACCCCTTCACAGCCACCCGTATTCAGGTTAAATTGCTGTACTGGCGCTTTGCAAAAAATTAGTGTGTTTTGAATCGCAGTTTGAGCACTCAGTCTCTAAAAGGTTCGCCATCACTGATCTATACTTTTTAAAAAATCCAAATAAACAGTAGCAGGAGGCATTTTTAATTTTCTTAGAAATTAACCCACCTGAGTGTCCATGAAACAAAAGCACGTCTGTTCCTTATCCAGTTGAGGTTGGGCTGTTGGTGTTTTTTCCCCATCTGGATTTGTTTTGGCAACATGGGCCTGTTTCCCCTCCTCGTTTAACGAAGGGATTCCAAGATTTCCAATGGAAGAAATGCAGGGTGTTCTTAACGAACTGCGAACAACATCTTCCGATTCTCCAGGGACCAACTCAATATCAATATCACATCTCTCTCTCTCTCTCTCTCTCTCTCTCTCTCTCTCTCTCTCGGGTGATGAAAGTGCATTACAGGCTGATAAAAGGTAATCGCTGTTCATTTTTAACCAGCCTCTGCAGATGAGCGATTTATGAGGTGCCTTAGATAACTGGAGAGTTGGTTGGTTGCAGGGGGGCCGCCGGCGGAGGGAACGGGCAGCTGCGCTGGAGCCGTGGCAGATCCACCTTCTGTTCCGCCAATTACCGGGGTTTGTCCTCCACAGTCATTCTCCACTAATTGGCCTTCCTTTCCCTTTTGCATGAATAAAACTGAGATGCTAGGTGGAGAAACGGATGGCAGTTCAGTTACTGCAGAAGTGCGGGAGGGTATGGGAGGGTGAGGAGCATTATGCCCCCATCCCAAGAACAGACATGTTGTCTAATGTTTATTTCATAGAATCATAGAGTTGGAAGAGACCTCAAGGGCCATCTAGTCCAACCCCCTGCAATGTAGGAACCCCCATCACAGGACTCCCGTCAGATGGCCATCCAGCCTCTGCTTAAAAACCTCCAAAGAAGGAGACTCCACTCTAACTGTCATGAAATTCTTCCTAATGTTTAAATTGAATCTCTTTTCCTGTAGTTTGAGACCATTGCCCTGCGTCCTAGTCTCTGAAGCCATGGAAAATAAACCAGTCCCTTCTTCAATGTGACATCCCTTCAAATATTTAAACATAGCTATCTTATCCCCCTCTCAGCCTTCTTTTTGTAATGCTAAACATTCTGAGCTCCCTAAGCTGCTCCTCGTAAGACATTTCTTCCAGACCCTCAATCGTCTTAGTCGCCCTCCTCTGGACCCGTTCAAGATTGTCAACATCCCTTTTAAACTGAGGTGCACAGAACTGGACACAGGACTCCAGATGGGTTCTTGCCAGAGCAGAATAGAGTGGTACTATCACTTCCCTTGATCTAGACAAGATGCTTCTGTTGATGCAACCAAGAATCGTGTTGGCTTTCTTGGCCACCGCATCACATTCCTGACTCATGTTCAATTTGTGGTCCACTAAGACTCCCAGATCCCAGGTACTTTTTTTACTCTGCCTTTCTCCTGAAAGGGTCCCCAGGTGAACAGACAGTGTTTAAAACTTTTTTTTTTTTTTAGAAAGAGAGAGAGTACACAAATATTAATCAAGTACTAAATTATATTTACAATGTCAATATAAAAAAACACATTAAGAAAAAAAAAACAGGGAACAACAATCTCTTCAAAAACAACACCCAGCCCCTCACGAGCCCGTCATTAATTTAATTTGATCACAATTTATTTATGGCCAAAAGACTGGCAAGCCACTACAGTATTCCTGCCAAGAAAATGACATGGACATGGAGACATGAAGAGTTGGTCATGACTGTAATGACGCAACACACACACACATACCAGAAAGGAGCCAGTCATTAAGGGAAAGCTTGGCTGAAGAGAAAGGTCTTGGCCTGCTTGTGGAAGGACAGCAAAGATGGGGCCAGCCTGGTCTCCAGTGGGAGGGAGTTCCAGAGTCTGGGAGCCACCACAGTGAAAGCCCTCCTCTCCTGTATCCCCATCAAACACACCTGAGCCTGCCTGGGCATTAAGATCATCAGGAGAGGCCTTTCTCTTGGCCGTCCTGCCACCTTCACAGGTGGATCTAATGAAGTCTGACCTGGCTTGAGAGGGCATCTTAAGCGACTGCTCTCCCAAGCCAGGAAGGACCTTATCCCAATCTCACCTCTATCACTGGTTCAACAGGAACAGCTCCCCCCACAACTTATGATGATCATAATGTTCACACACTACCTTTAGAAAAAGATTACATACAGATGATGCACGTAGAGACCACTTGGAGTAGAATTCTCATGACAAGGTTGGATAAGGATGTGGAAAATATATTGCATACAGGCCCCGTCAATTTTTGTTCGGTTCCAATCTCAGACCAGCATTCAAGGCCGTCTCTTCCTCTTCCTGAAGTATATGTCTGTTTTTGTCATGCCTTTTCCTAAGACATTAAATTTGCCACCCATTCCCCCTGATCTGTACATTTTTAACCCCAACCCGCAACACTTAACATGTTCATACTCAGGTTTGACCTACATGTCTTTTTTTTTTCCAAACAAAAAGATTGTTACAAACATGTGCTTGGTTTCATGCACATTCTCTCTTTGTCATAAATAAATACATAAATGCAATAAATAAGTTGCAAATGTTAGAAAGATCGTCATTTCTTAAGCGGGGACTCTTTGGTCTGCTGCCAAGCTCGGGTGGATTTATTTATTTATTTATTTATTTATTTATTTATTTATTTATTTATTTATTTAACTTATAATATTTTTTTAAATTTCTTTTTTCCCCCCACCATCCACATTTTATTCTTCAGGCATTCGCCTTGCCCTTAGCTGGTGATGCTGGGACGCTAGATTATTTTAAATTGTGTAACTGTTTTAATTGTTTGTTCCTGTTTATTTCTGTACTGTTGGATTGTTGTATTTTGCCGCGCTTAGTCGCCTCTCTGTAAGCCGCCCAGAGTTCCTACGGGAAGATGGGCGGGGTACAAATGTATTAATAAATAAAATAAATAAATACACCATCCCAGTAGTGCATTAATCTGGGAGGGGTTACAACCACCATAAAAATGCTATTAAACTGCAAATGAACAACTAGAAGTTTATAACAAACAAACAAACAAACAAACAAAAAACAAATAGCAGATAAAATACGTGGTACCACTGGCAGATTCCCAATAAATCAGCAGGGCAGCAAGACTGGAGGTGTAGTGTTTTAAAAGTTGCCCTTTAAAAGTTAACAGGGAGGAGACCAGGTATAGTTATACTGGTAGATCTGGTTCTACCACAAGGTGATGTCTCGACCAAGAAGGCCCAACCTGTTGTATGTTACTTAAGGGCCTCCCCCAGTGGAGCAACCCACAGGAGTGTGACCTGGGAAGATCTGATGGGTTGAGCAGATGACATTGCAGAGAGGGGCTCCAACTGATAACATGGTCTCAAACCATGAAGGGCTTTATATGTGAACATCAAAACCTTGAGCCTGATCGAGGATACCGTGAGTGGCCAGAGGAGTCCAGCCAGATCTGATGTGATCAAACGCGTTCACACCAACCACCAGTCTGGCTGCTGCATTCAGGAGAGATGACCAAGGCCTGAAACAATGCCCTGAGGGGCAGAGTTGGGTGATCAGCCTTAGATGGTTGAAAGCAGATCTAGCCAATGCTGCAAACTGGGAAACCCAGGACAGGATAGCAGTCTAACAGTACAGGAATTGGAAAACAAATATTTATTTTCCACAGTTCCAACAAGGAATCCCTCATTTTCTCTCCCTCCCCCCTTATAATTTGGCCAATGATGGCCCAAATTCTACTTACAGGGCAAATTCTGGCTAATCAGTGAGGTACCAGGCATGTGCCTGGTCACACACGTGGTTGTGCAGCTGAGAGGGATCTTGCCATTTCATCAGTTCGTGTCAGGAAGTTACTCAGATCTTAGGAAAATGCCAACAGAGTTTCAGATGTTGTTATTTTTTGCTCTGAACTGAGTCTTGGTGATCTTTATCATTTATATCAGTGGTTCTCAACCTGAGGCACCCCAGATGTTCCTGGACTGCAACTCCTAGAAATCCTGGCCAGCTCAGCTAGTGATGAAGACTTCTGGGAGTTGCAGTCCAGGAACATCTGGGGACCCACAGGTTGAGAACCACTCATTTATACCATCATGATGATGATGAAACTAGTATGGGAAAAAAGAGTAAAGAATGAAGGTAGCTCCTCTAACTCCAACCCCCTAAGCTCCAGAATTCCCACTATCTCCAGGTGCCAATGCTGGCATACTGGGGATGATGGATTTTTCGTATGTATTATCAGGTCTCATGGAAAGATGAAACCCAAAAGCCAAGGGGAAGCCAAGATGTCCTGAGGTCTAGAAAGAGAAAATGACATCCCATCTCTTCTTTCTACTGTCCTGGGACCCAATCCACCAAAGGATTCTTCTGCCAACCAGCCAGAGCTTACATGGAAGGTCCACCTGTCCAGAACCTGCTTGGGTCTGATGACCTGAATAGCTATTCTCAGCAAATCCAGGGAGGGAAGCCGCAAACATCTCAAAATAATGCGTTCAGCTGCCTGGGAGAGACGCTTATCCCTGATTTCAATGCTGTGTAAATTACATTTGCTTCAGCAATCAAATCTCCTTTTCATTACCTCCGTACTGCCAGACTTCTGATATAATTGATGCAATCACTTGGTAATGCTAGCTGAGTCTGATTTTTAAAAATAGCCTTACACACCCTTCTCCTGGGGGCTTGTTGTTCACGATCATGTTGTCATTCCTTCCATTTATGATGTAATCCCAAATCCCGGCTACCTAAAAATACAATTACTTTTTAAAAAATTACCGGTACTCCCCAACAATACAATTTTAATCCCAGTCTCCAGGGTCATTGGTTCTTTACGTTTGTGCTTGGGCTTCTCCAGCAGGGCGAGCCCAGAGAAAGCACTAGATCTACATAAGAACATAAGAAGAGCCAATGCTGGATCAGGCCAAAGGCCTATCTAGTCCAGCTTCCTGCATCTCAGAATGGCCCCACCAGATGCGTCTGGGAGCGCACGAGACTAGATATCTGTCTCCTGCCACCACTCCCTGGCATCTGGCCCTTGAAGTATCCCAGTTTTAAGTCTGGAGATGACATCTCCATCATGGTTTGTAACCTGTGATGGACTTTTCCTCCAGGAATCTGTCCAGCCTCCTTTTGAAGGCATCCAGGCCAGATGCCATCACCACATCCTGTGGCAGGGTGTTCCACAAACTAACAACATGCTGGGTGAAAAAATATTTTCTTTTGTCTGTTCTCACTCCCCCAGCCCTCAATTTGAGTGTATGTCCCCTAGTTCTGGTATTTTGTGAGAGGGAGAAGAGCATCTCTCTATCCACTTTACACCACAGTGGGCTAGCCCTCCTGACGAACCAGCTCCATTGTGCCTCTCCCTCAGAGGCCTCACATAAAGCATAATGAGATTTTTTTCTCCAAGGTCTGATCAGGGCTCCTTGTCATGGAGGCCGTGAGGGAGGGAGGAGGCTGAATCAGAACAACAGAGGTTCTCCATCCGGCTGATCCAGTCTCCCTGTGGACCCTTGTCAGCAAAACCCCACACTCGTTAGTTAGGAGGGAAATGCCTCCTACAATCTCTGGTGGCAGCCTCTGGGAAAGAGAAGGCAAACTCCCTCTATAACCTCTGCCCTGTACCCTGAAACGTGGTTCTCCACAGGCTAAGATAACTGCATCTTCATTTTGTGAAGATTTTTTTAAACAACTAGAGCATTTTTACCTCATACTGTCACTGAAAACTAACAGGCAAGGCCACAAATGTCCACTTCTTCTTCTTCTTTAAGCGCCATGTCCTCATATAACATCAGCAATCAGTAGCATAAACTGTTTTTTCACCTAAAGCTATTCTAAATAGAGAAGCTGTGCTCACTGTAAACCATTGGCTTACATTCTTAAGCCAGAATGTGCTTCTATGCTCCAGGCCATGCTTCTCATCTATTTTTTTTTCCTTGAAGGATAACCTACAGCAGATGGTATTTGTTATTGCACATTATGTCACTGAAATATTGTAATTTTTTTGACCACCGCTGAATACAATTTAAGATAGCTATTAAAATGATCACCCCAATCAATAATTAGGGAGCTGGGAATGTTTAGCCTTACAAAAAGAAGGCTGAGAGGGGATATGATAGCTATGTTTAAATATTTGAAAGGATGTCACATTGAAGAATGGACTGGTTTGTTTTCCATGGCTTCAGAGACTAGCACATGGGGCAATGGTCTCAAACTACAGGCAAAGAGATTCCATTTTAACATTAGGAAGAGCCTAATGACAGTTAGAGCTGTTCGGCAGTGGAATATGCTGCCCCAAAGGAGGGTGGTGGAGTCTCCTTCTTTGGAGGTTTTTAAGCAGAGGCTGGATGGCCATCTGTCGGGCATCCTGTGGTGGGGGTTCCTGCCATGGCAGGGGGTTGGACTGGATAGCCCTGGAGGTCTATTCCAACTCTATGATTCTGTGATTCTATTATTCTAGTTATTATCTAATTATTAATAATTAACTGACTTAAACAAATCAACTAGAAGATCCTCCTTGTATTCTAGTTCAAGGGCTCACTAACCTTGGGTTCTCAGTCATTCCTGGACTGCAACTCCCAGGAATCCTGGCCAGCAGAGCTGGTGGTGAAGGCTTCTGGCTGGGAGTTCCGGTCCAAGAACATCTGGTGACCCAAGGCTGGGAACCACTGTTCTAGATGTCAGTGAGATTGTTGTGTGTGTTGTGTTGTGTCGTTACAGTCGTGACCGACCCTTCATGACTCCACGTCCATGGAGTCTTCTTGGCAGGAATACTGGAGTGGCTTCCTACCCCAGGTGCTGGTGCTCCCTGGTGGTCTTCCATCCAAGTACTAACCAGGGCCGACCCCACTTAGCTTCCGAAATCAGGCAAGATCAGGTGCGCTCAGGGCATGACACACCAATGGCAGAAACCGATCTTACTTAGAACAGGGCACATTTCAAGTACAGTGGACTCTCGTATAACAAATGGTTTGTATAACATAAAATCTGTACAACGTAAAAAATTCCAGAGATAGGGGAAATTTGCTTAACAGAATCATCTATGGGGTAAATCCATACAACATAAAAATGGTCACGATTAGGGATTACTCTGTTTTCAATGCTTTCCTATGGGAAATTGGTATAAAGGAAAATTTGCTTAACATAATTTCATTTGGAATGAATGAATTCCTTTATACAAGGTACCACTGTAAATACCTATGAATATATTCGGTCCTTACATAGGACAGAATATGCAGGGAACTATATCTAGGAAAAAGTGTTGGGCTGTGTATAATGGCAGCAAGGAGGGGGAGGAGGAGGAGGAGGAGGAGGAGGAGGAGAAGGAGAAGTAGCGACACATTTGAATCAATGGGTGTCATTTTTACATAAATATGAAGAGACTTAATCCCCATACAATATATTTTATTGGTTGTTAAAAGAGAAACTGGCGATATGGAAGCTGCTTTGAGTACTTGGGCAACACGTGGGCTATAAATGCAATTTCTCCTTTTCAAGTGAAGGCTTTCTGGCAAAACCACATGGCATTTGTGAGGTTCAGAGGACTGCCAAGGCCACACACCGTTCTCGGGAAGCCCTTCACCAAGGCATCCAGCCAAGGCTGGTCCTCTCTGCCAACCTCACGCATGTCAGAACGTAGCCAGCCAGCTGGATTTCCTGGGGTTTCTCCATCTTTGAGGGCTTCCCTCTTTCCTCATGTGCCTGTGAAGTGCAACCACTTATAGATCAAGTTGTGAAGGCTAGCCTGCGGAAGGAAGATCGGAAGTTTTATTTATTTATTTACTTATTTATTTGACTTTTTACTGCCCATCTGGCCCTAGGGCTACTCTGGGCGGTTTACAACATGGAATCACATAACAAGCTAACAAAGGAATACATTAAAACAAAAACAAATTACAAAGAGCATGATAAAACAAAATATACATAAATCAATAACAATAAACTAAAATGAAGCTAAAATGAAGATTAAAAATAGCAGGAGATTGGGGGGGAGATAAGTGGTAAAATGAATGGTGTCTTATTGGATGTTTAAGAAATCAGGAAATGTCATTGCATACAACCAGGTCTTTGGTTTTTAAAAAATCTAAAGTGAGGGTGCCAGCGGAATTTCAGAGGGTAGATGGTTCCATAACTGGGGAGCAGTCACCAAGAAGGCCCTATTCCTTTTTATAGATTTCTGGGCCTCCCTCAGGGTTGGTAATCCCAGGTGACCTACCTGGCTGGCATGGGTGATCCCGGCAGTTCTTCTTGGGACAAATCCACACCTGCCTTAAATGGGTACGTCTTCCACCAATGGTTCTCTGATGGAATCTGTCTTGTGTCTCTCCCCCAAACAAGGGAGATTCATCAGCCAGCACTTGTTCTTGGCTTAGGACTCAGGCTTGTCTGGTGGAAGAGACAGGCTTGACTTCTTGTCACCATTTGGAAAAACAATGTCCACGAAGAGACATTTCGTAGACAAATAAGAGAAAGTAATTTTTCACCCAGAGGACCACTGGTCTGTGGAACTCCCTGCCATAAGAAAGTGGTGACAGCTGTCAGCCTTGACAGCTTTAAGAGAGGACTGGACAAGTTCATGGGGAACAAGGGTATCAATCGCTATCATTATGGATGCCTAAGGACAACCTCTGGGTTGGAGAGATAGGCAGGATATCTCTCAATGCCATTTGCAGGGAATCGTAAGCAGGTGAAGACATCTGCTTGGGAATATCCTGAAGCAAATGGTGAGCCACTGTGTGAGACAGAATGCTGGACTTGATGGGCTGTGGCCTGTTCCAGCAAGACTGTTCTTATGTTCATATGTATATGTTCTTATACCTCGATAGCACAGTTAGTTAGGTCTCTGGCTGTGGGGCCAATGGTTGGGAGTTGGATTCCCCATTGTGTCTCCCAGGGGAAGAACCAGCCTGGGTAGCCTTGGGCAAGCTGCACAGTCCCAGGGCAGGGCCCCCCAGAAGAAAGGAATGTGAAATCATTTCTGAGTTCTCACTGCCTGGAAAACCTTGAAAAGATCTCCATACATCAGAACTGACTGGATGGCACGTGGTGATTGATGACGTGGAAGGACAACCCAGAAATCATATCATAATTTTAAATAACATCATTTTGGAGAGAGACAAGTCAAAGTTCTTGGCACAATTACTGTATTTAAAAGATACAAAGTCCAGGAAGTAGATAAGTAAGTAATAATAATTTTAAAAATACCAAGATGAAGGATTTGTGCATAGATGTATGTAGATGTTTGAATAATGGAATCACAAAATAATTGAGGTGGAAGGCAGAGTGAACCTCTTACAAGGCCTCAGAGTCCAACCCTCTGCTTGAGGACGGAATCCAAATCAAAGCAGATCTTATATATGGTCGACCAATTTTTTCTTGAATGCCTCCAACATTCACCACTTCCCCCTGAGGTAACTGGTTCCATTGTCATACTGCTCTAACAGTTGAGATGTATTTCTTGATATTCAACCCAAACCCTCTAGCTTGAGCCCAATGTTATACTGTATGTCCTGCTTTCTGGGATGATCGAGAACAGACCTTGCCCCTCCTCTGTATGAGTTCCTTCCAAGTGTTTGAAAGGCATCAGCATACTGTCCCTCAGTCTTGTTTTCTCAACTTTAAATATGTCCAGTTCTGTCTTTCCTCATAGGGCTTGATTTCCACACCCTTGATCACTGTTACTGCCCTCTTCTGAAATTGTTCCAGTTTGTTGGCATCTTTCTTAAAGAACTGGATGCAGTACTTGAGAGGAGGCCTAACCAGTGCTAAATAGAGGGTAACAAGGGGGATCTGGAGACTATACAGTGGTACCTTGCAAGACCAATGCCCCATAAGACGAACTCTTCATAAGACGAATGAAAGTTCCGGGAATAGGCATTTTTCGCAAGGCATTTTGCCAGGTGCTTTGCAAAAACAAAACAAAAAAAACCAAAAACCATCTTACAGGGCAGGCTTTTGAATTTCACAGGCCCATAATCCAAGGAGGTTATGGGCACATGAAATTCAAAAGCCTGGTCTTCCATCCCGGGTTTCCAGATTGTGTAGTCTATAGTTTCTGACCAGAGCGTCGCTCTCCTTTTTGCTCTGTGTGGCCACTCCGAGGGAGGCTTGCAGGGTTTCTACCCAGAGCCGGGCCTTCTCAGTGGCTGCCCCGGCACTTTGGAACAGACTGCCGCCGGAGCTCAGGCTGGCCGAGTCGCTGCCAGCCTTTGGGAGAGCTTTGAAAACCTAGCTCTTTAGGGAATACTTTAGTGATCACTGAGTCTACGATGGTATGTTTGTTTGTTAGTTGGCTCGCTTCTTTTTATCCTCTTGCCGGATTCCTTGTCATGTTGGTTGTTGCTGTTGTGTTTACCTAGTTCCCCCCTTTAATTTTCATATTATTTGATCTATTGTGGGCTTTTGATAATTTGGGGAAATTGTTTATTTGGATAATTTGTTGTACACCGCCCAGAGTTCCCAAGGAAACTTCGGGTGGTTGACAAATACAAATAGTACCTGATCCGTAGGTACTACATGGTTGGGAAAGCCAAGATTGAAGCTGCCACACCTCCCCTTCACCTGGATCTCTGCGCTGAGTCATTTCAGTGCAGAGACAATGGGTGAAGGGTGGTGGTGGCGGCTTGTGCGCTGTTTGGTAGCCCCCAGCCACGCAACTGTGGGCGTCCCAAAAGTGGCATGGCCGGAGAGTAAATTGGGGCTACAAACGAGCCCACAAGCCGCTGCCTCCCCTTTGCCCAGCTCAAAATTAGCTGTCTGTCGGCTGCGGGGAACAGCCCTTGGCTGCTGGTTGATCAAGGGGGCTTGGGACAGCCTTCCCATAGGAATGCATTGAAAACCAATGTAATCCTTTCCTTTGGAATGGATTAATTGGTTTTCAATGCATTCCTATGGGAAACCGTGCCTGTTAAGAGAAATTTTTCATACAACAAATTGACTCATGGAACGAATTACATTTTTCTTAGGGGGCACCACTGTACTTCTGTTAACGCAACCTAAAACAGCATTGGCTTTCTTTGTGGCCACATCACACACTACTGACTCATAAGCAGGTTGTGATCTACACTAATTTCAAAATCCTTCTTACTCATAGTATTTCTGTGCCTACTATCTCCCATCTTGCAAATACAGGCATGCATTTGGCAAACTGAATGAAGAAATAAATGTATGCTGTGCCTTTTCCCTAGTGAGCTGGAAGAGGTGTAGATGGCACTCTTCCATCTCCTGCCCATTTCATCCTCACAACATCCCCATGAATTACATGAGGAACTCTTGGAGTTCCAAAAGCAACAATCTGAAAAGCTCTACAAGAGAGCCATCAACTATACACATGCCTCATTAATCCTGGTACATTTTGGCTATCTGAGGAAACTGGTAGATCTAGTACTGGTAGTAAATCTACTTCTAGTGTTGATCCAAACTCTACAGGAGCTATCCAATATTCTAAACCTGCTAAGAGGGTAGATTTCAGCACCTTGGATAGCTCCACTAAAGTTTAACTAAAACCTGGAGTGGATTTGCTCTCCTACTGACATGGGAGCCACCAGTTTTCATATTGGACTCCTACTGACATCAGCTCCAGCCAAAATAGTGGACAATCAAGAATGCTAGGAATCATAGTCTTAAAACATCTAGAGATGCCCCATACTGGGCAAGACTCCTCTACCTCTCAGCCAGCCTTGCTCTCACTTGGGCAGCTTCCCTGCCCGTTGATACCACCCAGAACCCACCTTTCACCCCAGGGCCGACCCAGATCTGACCGTCAGACCCAAAACAAGGCCTTTTCCTCTCTATAACACTAGTGGGAAAGTACTATTGCATGCTATAGCCCAGCAATGGCAAACCTTTGGCACTCCAGATGATTTGGACCACAACTAGCAGAATTCCAATCTTGTATGGCCAATGGCAAAAGGACCATGGGAGTTGTGGTGCTATAGAATGTTCTATAGCATCACCACTGCTATAGACCATTCTATGTGCTTCTTAGTGCTGGACGGTGCATGACTATAGTCATGGAGCAGCCAGACCTTTGGTCTCCTCCAGCAGGACATAGGTCGGTTTCTTATCAATATCAATGGCAGTGCATGAGTTAAGAACTTGAGCACGTTCTCCGCGTGAGGGTCCAAAGCCCCCTCCTCCCAAACGGAGCTAAGATGCTTAAACAGTCTTTGTTCCATCTGTTCTCAGCACTGCTTCGTCTCCTAATGTATCCAGGGCCTCCTTCCAAGGGCGGCTCAACATTTTAATCACAGTGATTAAAAACACCGAACAAGAACAAAAACAAGCATCCATGTGCGTGTGCGTATATATTTAATCAGAGAGTATTAGTAACATCGGGAAGTGTCTCGTCACCATCTCCTTATGCAGGGAAGACGGGCAACAATGACTTTCCTCGCAATTCATACCCAAGCTGGGATTCCCCGGCTTCTTGTGCCAGCTCTGCTGGTTGTTGTTGGCAAACACAATGCTCTCTATGCACACTCAGCAGCTGGAGGTCGGGAGGCTCCCCCTTGAACACAACGTAACACAATTCAGCACACACAGAGCGGCACTGCAACACCAAAGGCAGTCAAGCGCAGGGGAAACCCAACTGTGAAACATTTGGAAGTGGAGTTGGATGGAAGACCTATCCAGAAGAGGGCAACGTTGTTGTTTTGGATTACAGTTCCCAGAATCCCCCAGCCAGATGTAGCCACATGTAGCATCTTGAACCATCTACAAGGCTGGTTGGAGCTAGACAGACTCATGGCGCAGAGGTTAAACTGCTGTACTGCTGCTATAACCGTGCCTATCTATAAAACCCATAATGATAGATTTTACGTCTTGGATTTTTCTACTGGTGTGTGTGAATGAGATGACTGGATCTCGTTGTACAATCTTGTTGCATTTTATGTAATGACAAGAAAATCTGTTCTATTCTATTCTCATGACCTGGGGTTTAATTGCAGGTAGCCGGCTCAAGGTTCATGCAGCCTTCCATCCTGCCGAGCTTGGGAAAAGAAGCCCCCAGTGTTTTGCTTTTACAGAGAGCTAAAGCTCCCATGTCCCATGGGGCGGTGAATCCACTTTTAGTATTAGAACTATCTACATTAAAGGGGGTGGAAATCAAAGAGAATTAAGCAAGTGGCACTTTGAAGCTTAACAGATTTGTTTCCTTGTGAGCCAAAAATCTCAGGCAGAGACTTACTCAGATTTTTATCTCCAAAAGATCACAACAAAACAAGTTATTCCCAACTTTGTGCAACCCAGATGTCCCTGGACTCAAGTTCCCAGAAGGTTTCACTGCCAGCTGTAATGGCCGGGATTTTTGGGAGTTGCAGTCCAAGAACACCTGGGTTACCCAAGACTGGGGTCAGCTGTGCTAGGCCTTATGGTAACACTGGTTTTTTTTGGGGGAGGGGGTTCTTTCCCCATCACTTAAATTTGCTCAATATGCAGAAAGACACCAACAGGGACACTTCTTAGGAAAGGACCACAAACTGAACATGAGTCAGGTGTGACACGGCAGCCAAGAAAGCCAATGCAGTGCATACTGTCCAGAATAAAGGGAAGTGATAGTACCACTCTATTCGGCTCTGGTCAGATCTCACCTGGAGTACTGTGTCCAGTTCTGCACACCTCGATTTTAAAAAGGATGTTGACAACCTCGAGCAGGTACAGAGGAGAGCGACCAGGATGGTTGAAGTTCTGGAAGAAATGTCTTACAAGGAGCAGCTTAGGGAGCCCGGAATGTTTAGCCTTACAGAAAGAAGGCTGAGAGGGGATATTTGAAAGGATGTCATACTGAGGAGAGGACTGGTTTGTTTCCCATGGCTTCAGAGACTAAGACTCTGGGCAATGGTTTCAAACTGCAGGAAAAGAGATTCAATTTAAACTTTAAAAAGAACTTCAGGACAGTTAGAGCTGTTCGGCAGTGGAATATCCTGACCCAAAGGAGGGTGGTGGACTCTTCTTCTTTGGAGGTTTTTAAGCAGAGGCTGGATGGCCATCTGTTGGAAATAATGTGATGGGGGTTCCTGCATGGCACGGGGTTGGACTGGATGGCCCTGAAGGTCTCTTCCAACTCTAGGATTCTATGAACCATCCAAGGTACTGAAATTGTCTCCTCAGCAAAACAAGTTTAGCACCTTCACCGTCTGGACTGCAAACAAGGACACAATTTTCACCTCAGGGAAACTGGAGCCTCCAGCCTCCCCAAACACCTCAGTGGAGAAGACTAAAGGAAGTAAAGCAAGCACTGGGTGGACTGCTGCTTTTTTGGCTGACGCATTGTTACACCCTACTGTTTTGACTGTGTTTTCGGTACTGCTTTGTGTTTCCCATTTCTCAGAGTGATGTTTATTTGTTTGTTTAATCCTTCTATTTGTAGTGTCTTTAGCTTTAAATGTTGCCTTTAGTTATGCACACCACTTTGATCAACTCTTTTTTTGTTATTGTTCTTATATTTTGTATTTCATTGATGTAAGTTGTCTTGGGCCCTTTTCTAAGGATAAAGGTGGGGGATTAAAAAACCCCAACTCTACAAGTGTTAAGTGCGGCTGACTTCAGGTAAGCCTTCAGAGGATGCAATCCTACCACTCGGCTACACAAAGGATGAATGGGTGAATGTTTATTTACGGTTGTTAACCAAATCACACATAATACAAAATTGTAATACAATAAACATATAATACGATAAAACAGTATAAAATATATTACTGGAAAATACAAAGTTTGTAAAATAGGAACCATTTATGGGTAAAACACTACAGTAATCTCCTGTCATTTCACAGTTCATGTACTGCGGTCCCGCTATATCGTGGGACCGCAGTACCTGCCCGGGCTCCAGCTGATTAGCGCTGGGGTGGGGAAGAAAAACCTTTATTTCCCCACCCCAGTGCCAATGAGCTGGAGCCTGGGGTGTGGGGAAGGGGGAAAAAAGTTCCCCCAACACCACTCGCCCGCCGCTCACCCACACTGCTCCGAGAAGTCTCGGGGCAGCACAGGCGAGCGTCGGCGGGGGTCAGATCCCCCAACGCTGCTCGCTTGGGCTGCTCCAAGATGTCTCGGAGCAGCCCAAGCATGTAGCGGTGGGGGATCTGATCACCCCCTGCTCCCCAGACCCCACCCGACTTGCATCCACATGTCACAGATTTTCAGTCCTCGTGGGTCAGGTGGGTCCCTAACCCCCGTGATAGGCGGTGTGTGTGTATGTTACTGTATATATAATTAGGAGAACATAAGAACACAAGAAGAGCCATGTTGGATCAGGCCAAAGGCCCATCTAATCCAGCTTCCTGTCTCTCACAATGGCCCCACCAAATGCCTCTGGGAGCACACAAGACTAGATAGCTGTCTCCTGATACCACTCCCCTGCATCTGGCCCTTGAAGTACCTTGGTTTTAAGCCTGGAGATGACACAGCTCCATCCTGGTTTGTAACCTGTGATCTTTTCCTCCAGGAATCTGTCCAACCCCCCCCCCTTTGAAGGCATCCAGGCCAGATGCCATTGCCACATCCTGTGGCAGGGAGTTCCACAGACTAACAACACACTGGGTAAAAAAAAATTCTTTTGTCTGTTCTCACTCGCCCTGCCCTCAATTTGAGTGGATGTCCCCTAGTTCCGGTATTTTGTGAAAACAGAAGAGCATCCCTCTGTCTACTACTCATGCCCTTGAAACTTGGCAAAGGTCAAATGATAACTGATAATGTATCAGTTATACGTTAGCGTTTGAGCATAGCAGTGTAGCAAAACCTGGCAACACAATTTGTGATCTGAGTTTGGAAGGGAGCACATTCAGTCTGGCTAGGGAAAAGGCCCGGATTATTTTTATAGACATTGAGCTAGAGAGGTATGTTACGATGCTATTGGTGCCCATTTAGCTCATGCATTCCCGGAAATCTGTATCCTAGATCTTACATTTCACAGTCACTTTGGCATTGATGTAGCCCATCGCTATAAGGATGTTAATAGAGAGACCTATCCGTTGCATATCCACAAATGATGTAACTTTTGGAAGTGAACTGGTGCAACTTAAGACATTTCCACAGATCTTATCTGTTGCATCCTGAGTCATGTGACTCGGTGTGCAACATATAATACCTAAGGAGATGTCTTAACCTATGGCAACTCACTTCTAAAATTTGCACAGCATAACCAGGCAACAGGACTTCTGCCACAGTGTCTTTCCTTTCCTGTATGCCTCCCTTGAGGAAGGGGTTGAACTCACTGAATCTGACTACTGAAACTGCCTTCCATTAACCGGAAACTGACATCTCCTAGTAGGGATGGGAAAGAATTGGGCTTGAAACCCTGGAAATACAGGAGCGGATACTGTGGACAAGTTTTTAAGAATCCTATATCATATTATTTAAACTTTCAGCACATACATGGCCTAGAGATGAATCAGTTCACATCATGGGCAAAGACTGAGATGTGATAGAAGAGCCTCAGACATATGCTGTTCAGCACTGGTTAAGCTTTGAACTATGCTCTAGATGCAGGGTAAACATCTATTAGTCCAAGCATGTCCAAATTTCAGCCCTCCAGATGTTTTGGACCACAACTCCCACAGTCCTTTGCTACTGGAAATACAGGCTTGGAATTCTGGAATTTGTGGTCCAAAACATCAGGAGTGCCGAAATTTGGACATGCCTTTATTATTCAATCTGGAAGTTGAGTCGTGGCAACTGGACATCTTTTCTTGAGAGACTGAAATGTTTCGCTGCTCATCCAAGCAGCTTGGTCAGTCTGAGGAAAGTTGGTGGCGAGTCCCCCATTACAGTTCACCTTGATTTCACACACACACTTGTCTGAATAGGCTAATAAGTTGGACAATAGGATGTTAGGTCGACAATAGGTTCATAGGTGGACAGTGGCATGAATAGGCTTGTTAGATGTACAATATTTATTTATTTATTTTGGAGGATTTTTACCCTGCCTTTCTTCCTGGAAAAGGACCCAATGGGCCAGGGTAAGTGAAAGTACCAACTCTGCAACCTTTCCCAACACCCAGTAGTATGAATCGCTAGCTATGGCATTGCTGGTGGAGGTGTGAAGTGCTTCTGATTTGTTTGAAAATTGATGAAAGTACTACTTGGTAAGTAGCAGATAGATTGTATCTGAGTCCCCCAGCTCTGTTGAGAGAGGGGTTTTCAATACACACATGAATGGCTTCTCTGACCCCTCTCTCAAACCAGCTCTCTTCTCTGTCTATTATATGTACATCCTCATCTTGGAAAACGTTTCAGTCTCTCAAGAAAAGAAGTCCAGTTGCCATGACTCAACTTCCAGATAAACTCACCTGGATGACTGAGAAATTTTACAGATCTATTAGTCAACAAGCAAAGCAATAATTTCATCGTTGCAGTATGTAGACACAGAGCCTCCAATTTAGCTTTGAATGTATCATCTCTGGAAACTAATACTGGTTTATTTAAGAAGGGATGACAGCCTGGATCCCTCCAGCTGTCAAACTCCATATTCTATCACCCATGGCTTACACAGTTAATGGACAGAGATGACGCAAGATGGAGTCCAACACCATGTAGATCACACACCTCTGATCTAATGCCTTTCATCTCAGCCTGGGCAAAATGCATCGTGAAATGCAAAGACATTCTAATAATAATAATTGAATTTGCCACTCAACCTTTCCCTGTCTGTTCAAAATAGTTCAAGAAGTGTTTGGAAGAAAAGCTGCTTTCTCTGAGAGCGACAAGCCGCTTAAACATCTAATCATAAAATTCACACATTTGCCAAAGAGTGAAAAAATGCTCCTTTAAATGTGTAGCTCCATTCCTGCGGACTAACAGATGTTTTCACAAAGGATTTAGGACAGAAATAATATAAATGCAATGATAATGGCTGCCTAATGAAATTTAGTCTGCAATTAATTCACACATCCAATTAATACCATCCTCCAAGGAGAGTTGATTACCAAGACAGGGAACCTTTTGTTGATCGCAAGGACCACGATCAGGCAGAAAGATCCATTGAACAGAACAAAATGCAATAAGAATCAGACGTGGTTCTTTTAATTCTTTGGGTTGCAATAAACATTTCCTGTGGAGAATCAATAAGGATTCCACCAGAAGCCATAACCAGAAGCTGTTTGTGTTCCATGCCAAGTTATACCTCCAAAAGCAGCAATTTTGTAGACACATCTTTGAGGGCATTTGTTTGATCTGCACCAATATTTACAATCAACTTCGCAAAGGCATGTTTCACTTCTCTGCGTGCTTTTAAAATGTGCAGACAATGCACCTGCATGCAGAGAAAGGCACACATACAAAACTCAGATTGCCTTAAGTCACAACAAGCAGTTTGGCATTCTCCTCTGGTTTATCCCCTCCCATTAGCGGGATGCTGCCCACGTCCTCTTGTCACCAGTGACTCCTCGGGGCGCAAACACATCGTCTTGACCAAAGGCTCATGAGTGATGAGACTGGAATACCAAATGTGAGCAACGAAGCCATCCAGGAACCTATGGAAACAGCCTTCCTGGGTTAGACAGAGGCCTCCCTCAAAATTTAATAAAATAAAATGAAATAAAAAAGAAGAGTCACCAACCAATCTGGTAGGAGAAGGAAGGGACATTCCCTAGCTTTGGATGGATCCACTGCAGGAAGTGTGAAGGGTCACTGAACCACTCAGAGATGTGAAGGCCTGGGGGGGGGGGGGCTGGAAAAATTCAGAAAAAATGTTTTTTTTTCTGTTGGGTTTTTTTTTTGCCTTTTTGTCGTCCCCCCCCAAAAAAAAATGGATAAAAAGAAAAAAGAAAAATTATTAGGGAATATTTATAACATATTTTAAGGCAGGATGTTCTAATATTTTCCAAATCATTTCTAAAAATATGCAAATGATCAGATTATTCTGATTTCTGTGCACTGAGGACAAGCAAGTCCTAGATTACAAACTGAACCTGAACTCTCCAAGATGCATTTATTCCTTTAGGACAGGGATGGCGAACCTTTTAGAGACCGACTGCCCAAACTGCGATTCAAAACCCACTAATTTTTCACAAAGTGCTAATAGAGATGGGCACGACTCAAAAAAATGGTGTTTCGTTTGTCGTTTGGTCGTTTAGGGGTCTGTTTCGGTTCGTTTTCGTTTTCGTGATGTTTTTTGCAAAAAAATTCATTTTCGTTTTGTTAGGTAACGAAACGAAAAAACAAAAACGAAAAATTGCTGTTTCGTTAGCATTCTTTTTAGTTCAATGCATCTGCTGCAATGAAAATGAAAAACACGGCAAATTGGGTTGTTTCGTTTTCGTTTTTTTTTTAAAAATTTCATTTCATTTTTGTTGCGTAACAAAACGAAAAAATGAAAACGAAAATGAAAAATCGCTCATTTCGTGCCCATCTCTAAGTGCTAATATAGCCATTTAACCTGAATACGGGTGGCTGTGAAGGGGCGATGTCAGGTGCCCACAGAAAGGGCTCTGAGTGTCACCTTTGGCACCTGTGTCATAGGTTCGCCAACACTGCTTTAGGAGGTGCTGCCATTGTCACAAGGAAAAAAAGGTTTCACTTTTGCTTTTGCATGTGGGTGGGTATGTTTGGTTCTGTTCTGTCCTCTTCACTAGGGCTCAAAGCACTGGAAGAAAATACAGAGCAACGAAAATTATTCTGTTTAATTTCATGCCCATTCATTGAAACTTTTGTCCCATTTCCTTCTATACATTTCCTCCCTCTTCAATTCTTTTTACGTGAATGAGGTTTTTATTTTATTTTTATTTAATACTGTACAGAGGAATTATGAATGGTTAATTCTGGATGTTTAAACATTGTTTTATAGAGGGGTTTTTTTGTTCCACGTTAACTAGTAAACAGTTCAGGACATTGTTACTCCATTTGTTACTTACAGTTACAAATAAATATTATGTAAAAAGTAAATTCTGTTTGTAATAATTGTTTGGATACACTATATTTTAATATGCTAGCTGTGATAATTTTATGCCAAGTCAAATTGTCTGTAGTCATATTTTATGTTTCTAAAGTAAAGGAATGACTTTCAAGCTGTAAAAGGGTGTGGGGATTATTAGCGTAGCATCCCTCCCCCATTTTTCTGAAAATTTCCACACACACCCCGGAAAAAAAACAGGTTTTTCTTCCGAGCTTCAAAATTTCCAGAGGTTTTACATCTCTACTACTCCTACCACCACCGAACCAGGCGCTCTTCCACAATGAGCGCAACGGTTCAACTGGCAGAAAGAACTGTACCCTTGTCAAACACACACAGAAAGCTTCTGGAACTTTCTGTAGCCCCCTTGGTTGCAGTCATCTTGCTGTCCTAGCAGATGTGCAATAACATGACAGGAATGGGTCACATAGAGTTCCCTAAATGATGTTGGATTGTAACTCAAGCCTAGATAACAGCCAACGGTGGTGGATGATGGCAATCCAGTAACCTCTGACGGGCATCACGTGCCGCTGCTGCGCTTCATTACATTTATACATCATCCCCCATCAACATTGCTAAAGATGGCTCTCCTTTCTCCTACCTGGCAAGTACGCCACACGGACAGTCCTGACTGGGGCATCTGGCAGATAAGTCAAATTGCATAACTTCATGTAAACATAATGCTTACTAGCTTTTAATTATTCAATTGTATTTTAATCAGCAGATAGCTTAATTGCTTTTTAATGTTTGGCTTATTGTGTTTTTAATTCCATCCCTTTTTATATCGGTGAGCCACCTTGGGTCCCCTTTTCAGGAGAAAGGTGGCCAGTAGGGATGGGCATTTCGTTTCGTAACCAGTAGGTTCCGAAACGAACCACATGAGCCCAGGTGGACGTCGGACCCGACTGATACATGCAGATCGAATTGCTTTACTTTTCTCTGTCTTGCTCAGGGTTAAAATCCAACAAGGAAGCATACTGTGATGTCATCTGTGCTAGAATCTGTGATTCTAGCCAATCAGGAAGTGTGCAGGGAGAGGCCTCATCCTGCCTCCCTCTCTGATTGGCCAGCAGCACAAAGCAGGAAAGATGATGTCACAGTGTGCTTCCTCGTTGATTTCGAGCTGGTTCCAAGGACCACCTGGGCTAGCATGGTTCATTTTGTAACCTACTTGTTCCGAAACGAAATGCCCATCCCTACGCCTAACCTCTAGCTCCACAATCAGAGATCTAAAACATCGAGCTCTCCAGAGGTTCAAACCAACCAACCAACCACTTTCCCAAGCTCTGAGTCTAACATTCTGTGGCTGTTCAGATGCTTTGCCTTAGGTAACCAGATTCCAGTGAATGTTCACTAGAAGCATGCTCAAAATTGCCCTCTTTTTTTTTTAACGTATTGGACCAGTATGAAATTTTAAACTCCACTGTGTCAAAACCAGAGTGCCTTTCCAAAAGGTATCACCGAAACAACTCCAAAAGAGTTTGAGCTATCACACCCGAGTTTGGCCTCCAGTAATACAAAGCACATCTCCTAAAGCCCTGAGCCATAAAAACGGGCCGTGGGAATTCAGCCATTCTTCATCTCACAGAATCACTGAAGGCTTGAGGCCCTGCTCAGCGCAGGAATCCAAATCAAAGTAGATCTGCCCGGTGGCTGTCTAAATATCCTTTGAATTTCTCCAACCCTGGAGCGCTCAACCCCCAAAAAAGTCAATTGTTCCCATGTCATACTGCTCTAACAGTTAGTAAGTTTTTCCTGTCATTTAGCCAAAACCTGAGCCCATTATTACACGTCCTTCACTCTGGGATGATTGAGAAGAGATCCTGCCTCCTCCTTGGGAGGGCTACCCTTCAAGCACAGTGGTACCCCCGACTTAAGAGCAGCTGGACTAAGAGAATTCAATTTAAGAGCAGAAAACTGCCACCTTACAAATTTTAGATATGGTCTGCTCAACTTACAAATATTTTTTCATTGTTTTGATTTTTTTTAACTTATTTTTTAAATATTTTAGATAGGTACTCTGACTTAAGAGTAGTTCGACTTAAGAGCATGCATTCGGAACTGATTAAATTCGTACGTTGAGGTACCACGGTATTTGAAAAGTGCTATCCAATCTCCCCTCAGTCTCTTCTTTTCTCAAGGCTAAACAGGTCCAGTTCTTTTCATCTTTCTTCCTAACGATTGGTTTCCAGGCCCCCGACGCTCCTTGTTGGCATCCTTCTTCCTTCTCATGTTACATGTATTTTGTGTGTTTGTGTGTCAGCCTGCGCACTTTTAACCGCAAATGCCTAGGCCTTCCCCAAAGCACAAACTGGCTGGGAGTGAAGGACTCCATCGACCGACCATCAGGGAAACTTCTAGAATGGTTGTGATTGTCACAAGCCATCTCCGTGCAGGCGACAAATTAATTAAACAGGGACCTGGCAAAAGTCACGTCCAGCTCACATACAGGGGCCAAACGTGCTTAATTGAGAGTGTGGGCCGGCCCTCCTTCTCTACGCCAGATGGCTGCCTGATCTTGAACAAGGTGAGAAACAGGCGTTAGACCCCCCCTCTCTCTCGTCTCATTCACCCCAACAAGGAGTCCTGTTTCACAGCCAAAATGATCAAATACAGATAAAACCAGCCACGTGCTTCTTGCCAACTGACCCCAACTGACCCGGGACCGTATCAAACGGTTTTATGCTCTGTCAGAACAAGGGTCCATCCCACCCAGCCTCACATTTTCTGACAGGAGAGGTGGCATCTCAGTTGGGGTGGGGGGAAGGCAACCACCACGTTGGACTGGGGATGATGGACGTTGTAGTGTAGATCTCTTAACGGTTATATGCAACTTGTCTCTTAAAATGGGCACAGTGCCGGAGGACTGGAGGATAGCAGATGTCACACCAATTTTTAAAAAAGGAAGGAGGGGGGACCCAGGAAACTACAGGCCGGTTAGCCTTACATCTGTCCCAGGGAAGATGGTGGAAGGCCTCATCCAAGAGAAAATCTTAAAACACATAAAAGAACAAACCTTGCTGAGAGAAAATCAGCATGGCTTCTGTAAGGGTAAATCTTGTCTGACAAACCTTTTAGAATTTTTTGAAAAGGTCAACAGGCACGTGGATTTGGGTGAACCGGTGGATATAGTCTATCTGGATTTTCAAAAGGCTTTTGACACAGTCCCTCACCAAAGGCTGCTGAGAAAATTGCATAGTCAGGGGATAAGAGGGCAGGTCCTCTTATGGATTGAGAACTGGTTGAGATCCCGGAAACAAAGAGTAGGTGTCAATGGGAAATTTTCACAATGGAGAGAAGTGAAAAGCGGTGTGCCCCAGGGCTCGGTCCTGGGACCGGTGCTTTTCAATCTGTTCATAAATGACCTGGAGACAGGGATAAACAGTGAGGTGGCCAAGTTTGCAGATAACACAAAACTTTTCCGTGTGGTAAAAACCAGAGAAGATTGTGAAGAGCTCCAGAAGGATCTCTCCAAACTGGGGGAGTGGGCTGAGAAATGGCAAATGCGTTTTAATGTAACCAAATGTAAAGTAATGCATATTGGGGCAAAAAATCCAAACTTCATCTATCAACTCATGGGCTCTGAGTTATCCGTGACGGATCAGGAAAGAGATCTTGGTGTGTTGGTGGACAGCTCCATGAAGGTGTCTCCCCAATGTGTGGCAGCAGTGAAGAAGGCCAATTCTATGCTAGGGATTATAAAAAAGGGGATTGAAAATAAAACAGCCAACGTTATAATGCCGTTATACAAAACAATAGTAAGGCCCCACCTGGAGTATTGTGTACAATTCTGGTCACCGCATCTCAAGAAAGACATAGTGGAACTGGAAAAGGTGCAGAAGAGAGCGACTAAAATGATTACTGGGCTGGGGCACCTCCCTTATGAAGAAAGGCTAAAACAATTGGGCCTCTTTAGTCTGGAAAAAAGGCGCTTGAGGGGGCATATGATTGAGACATACAAAATAATGCAGGGTATGAGTAAAGTGGATAGAGGGAAGCTCTTCTCCCTCTCTCAAAATACCAGAACTAGGGGACATACACTCAAATTGAGTGCTGGGAGAGTAAGAACTGACAAAAGAAAATATTTTTTCACTCAGCGCGTTATAAGTCTATGGAACTCCCTGCCACAGGATGTGGTGATGGCATCTGGCCTGGATGCCTTCAAAAGGGGATTGGACAGATTACTAGAGGAAAAGTCCATCACAGGTTACAAACCATGATGGAGATGTGTAATCTCTAGGCTTTAAACCAGGGTACTTCAAGGGCCAGATGCAGGGGAGTGGTATCAGGAGACAGATATCTAGTCTCATGCACTCCCAAACGCATCTGGTGGGGCCGCTGTGAGATACAGGAAGCTGGACTAGATGGGCCTTTGGCCTGATCCAGCATGGCTCTTCTTATGTTCTTATGTTCTTATGTTCTTAGTTCAGCGCATGCTCTGAGTGCTGGATTGGTAAAGGACGGGTCAGGCAACGATGACAGGGGTGGCAGTGGGTGGGGAGCTGCAGGCCCCAGGGTGTTTCCTGAACTCTAAAGCCTATCAGTCCTAGCCAAGCATGTCCAGGGGCAATGGGAAGTGTAGTCTCACCAACATATAACAGCCTGCCCTAAAATGAGGGACATATTGCATAGTCATGTGGAGCTGCCCATCATGTCTGGGAGATCTGACGTAAGCTGTCTCTTCTGAGACATCATAACACACTGTTCCACACAGGGAGGGGGAGAAAGTCATGTTTTATATCAAAGCCAGCAGTACCTGTGGCCAAAACGGCACCACAAAGATCCATGAGTTTTGATGGATGAGGTCAAACTTTGGCCATCCAGATGTTTTAGACTACAACTCCCACAGTCCTTTGTCATTGGCAATACGGGCTTGGAATTCTGGGAGTTGTGATCTAAAACATCTGGAGGGCCAAAGTTTGGCCACCACTGCATTAAGCTGTTGTAAGTCTGAGCGGTCACTAAACAGGTCAGTTGTTATTTATTTATTCTTATATTTATTTATTCTTATATTTCTATACCGCCCGTCTTCCAATGGAACTCTGGGCAGTTCACAATGATATAATGCTACAATAGCGTCAAGTCAGAGTAAAAACATTAAAAAAACAACAACAGCAAAGATGGTGGCAAGTATTTATCAAGGGAAAAGGCTGTATTACCAGACAGAACAAGACACTCAAATGAGCCTCACCAAACTGAGCCTTCTAGAACTGAGTATCTCAGCCTTTTTAAGCCCACCCCCTCCTGATAAACATTAAAACTCCACACTTTTCTTCCCACTGGTCTCCTGCAATATATTCATTTCAAATATGAAATATGACAACTAAAATTCAACTAAAGCATTTGTTAAGTTCAGAAGAAAGCATTTGTTCCACTCTTTTAGTTATTATACACTAATTGCAACAATACAAAAAAACCACTTTCCACTTTAGTGTAATGTGGCAGTAAAAATAAAACATAGATAATGGGCTCATATTAAGCTTCATTGTTGGAGCAGAATAGATATAATGGCTTTTCCCCATTTTTTAAAAAATCATCTCGGCCACAATCCTTTTATTGTTTTAACAGCAGAATATGTGAAATCACACAAGTGGCAGGGGCAAATAACTGCTAATTAACAAAGTTTTGGATGCACAACTGATCATGTGCCCCCCAGATGTGGGATCAATAAAGATTTATCTTATCTTATCTTATCTTATCTTATCTGTTATTGTTAATTAGCTGCAATTTCCCAGGCAGAATTCTGGGAGTTTACACTGCAGCCTTTACCTACTGACCTTTCACTCACCTGGATCAGGGCCTAGTCCTCTAAGGTTATATTGGGTTCTAAATCTCATTTCCTGCTGCATTGTTTCCTGGGCACGGTAATCTGACTGCTATTTCAGATGTATAGAAGATACTCCCAAAGGACTACCACATCCACAACACATTGGAGCAGCTTCCTCCCAGGAAGCATTGTAGCAGGACATGATGTCTTCCAAAGGGAACTGGACAGATCCCTGGAGGAAAAGTCCATCACAGGTTGCAAACCATGATGGAGATGTGTAATCTCCAGGTTTAAAAACCAGGGGACTTCAAGGGCCAGATGCAAGGGAGTGGTATCAGGAGACAGATATCTAGTCTCGTGCATTCCCAGACGCATCTGGTGGGGCCACTGTGAGAGACAGGAAGCTGGACTAGATGGGCCTTTGTCCTGATCCAGCATTACTCTTCTTATGTTCTTATGGAAGACAATCTCGTAAGACTAAGCCCTGGTCCAGGTGAGTAAAATATAAGTACTGTATCTAAACATGTGCCTTTTGGGGCTGGAACTCGCAGACGTTTTGGAGAATTCCAAGACCTGCAATTCCTTATCCTCCCAAAAATCACTCTTAGAAGGTCAAGTATTGTCCTAAGATTTTCTTAGATGAGAAAAAAGACATTTTGTAGGGAGGTGAGCAGCGGGAAAGTGCTGCTCCCTATGTCCTTTAACTTGAGTCTGAAAACCTCTAAAAAGTTGGGGTGGTCGTGGTTGTTCCACTGAATCTCTCAAAAGAAAGTCATTGACAGTATTTGAAGACAGGGGTCAGCCTGGAGACCAAATTCACTTTCAGAGAAGTCTTCAGGGTTCATGTTCTGGGATGGGCATGATGGGAAAGCGAAAAGGTTGGGAACAGGAGTGCTTTAATGGGCGTAAAGGCATAAAGGTCTCACTGAGATGTTGTAGGTTCCAGATTCCGTCTCCTGCTTTTTCACCAGGCAGGGAACGTTTGGGTTTCCAAACTGCAGCTCCCAATATTCCCCAGCCAGCACAAGAATTCTGGGAGTTGTTGTCCAAAAACCAAGTGGCCCTCCTCTCTGAACTTTACTCAAAAGAGATGGAGCATGTGGCATTTCAGTCAGATTTATCGGCTTTGATGGCTCTCTCTCTCTCTCTCTCTCTCTCTCTCTCTCTCTCTCTCTCTCTGGAAGTTACTTTACAGTGCTATTTTTTTAAAAAATTAAAAATTAAAAAAAAATCCTGGAATGGTTCCCCTCGCTCTGCTTGTGTCAGACTGTGTGTACGTTTTGTCAAACGCCTTCTGTTTATAAACAGTCTGTTGAGTGTTTCCTTGACTTAGACAGAGCTGGGATTGTGTCCAATTCCGTCCGTAGCTCGGTGCGGCCGTCGGCTGCTTGTGTTTCCGGCTGCCAGCTCGTTTGACGGGAGCGCAGAAGAGGGCAACTCCAACCGCTTTCTATTCTCAGCTGTCATGGGTGCCAGATGTACCAAGAGAACATCCAGAATGGAATTAGCTAGCTCTCTGTCTCTCCTAGGCTTTTGACAGTCAAGATAATCTTTGCTACCCCAAACCCTGAACTTAACCTGGAGCCACCCGAGGCTGGAGAGGTTGCTGTTAGGAACTACAATGCCCAGAATCCCCAGGCGGTGGAGCTTTATGCCTCAAGGCACTCAGAAGCTTTCACTTCCTGTTGCTACTGTACAAAAACGGAAGCTGCCGCAATGCCTCTCTCTCTCTCTCTCTCACACACACACACACACACACACACACACACACACACACACACACACACACACACACACACACACACACACACACACACACACACACACACACACACACACACACACACACACAGAGAGAGAGAGAGAGAGAGAGAGAGAGAGAGAGAGAGAGAGAGAGAACATAAAGGAAGACCTGTAGTCCAAAAAACTAACTTTCCATACCTCTGGGATGCAAAATCCTTTCCTAAACCAAAGGAAGGAAGGAAGGAAGGAAGGAAGGAAGGAAGGAAGGAAGGAAGGAAGGAAGGAAGGAAGGAAGGAAGACTTTTAGCTCACAGTATGGAAATATTTGGGGCCACAAATATTAGAACTTCCTATTGATGCTGGCCAAGAACTCTGGCAACTACGGTATCTTCCCATCTTTAAGACACTGCTGTATATTATATGCCCCCCAACACTTTTAAGATCCACAAATTAAGAAAATTAATAAATCCTCTTTGAGCCCTTCCCCGTCCTGCCCTGCCCCACCCCATGGTGTTTCTTTTACTTTCTGTGTTCTGCAGACTCCTCTCTTTGTTTTTCCAAGGAAAGGAGCCTTCATTTTTGCAGGGAAATGCTTGGGGATGAAGCAAAACACATTAAAAAGTTCATTTTCAGGTGAAAAAGAAGGGTACAATACTACAAGAACAAACTAGAGAGGAGGGCAATCAAGCACTCCTGGAAAGAAAAGAAAACAAAACAGCAGGGGGTAGGGTGGAGGAGAAATGAAACAGGAGAATCCAAACCGACCTGGCTGTTTCATTTCCCTTCCACCCCACCCCCTGCTGTTTCCCACCCCAAGCTGTTTCCTTTCCTTTCCTTTCCTTTCCTTTCCAGGAGTGCCTGGTTGCCCTCCTCTTTAGTTTATTCTTGTAGGATTGTACCCTTCTTTTTCACCTGAAAATGAACTTCTCAGTGCATCCATCTCCAAAGTCTGGCCTGCGAATAGGATCTGGCTCCTCAGGCCATTTTGACTGGCCCAGGGCTTGCTGGCCCACCCCTCCCTCCTTTCCAATGCTCGCTTTACTGAACCCACTTAGCATTCACGCGCCAAAAGCAAGGCAAGGTGCTCCCTATCGGTGCCTTTTTTCCCTTCCAGATTCTCTCCCCCTCCTCCTTCTTCCCCTCCTCCTCCTCCTCCTCCTCCTCCTCCTCCTCAGCTGTGACTGCTTCTTCCTGCCCCACTCCCGCCACCTTCACCGGGGAACCCCTGCTCATCCTCTCCATGCTCATCCTGCCATCAAGCAAGGGAGGCTTGTCACTGGCCACGGGCAGGAGGAGATCCGAGGGATCAGCGGAAGGCTACGGGCTTGGCAGGGACATCCTGGCCCTTTTCCTGATGGTGCTGCCTGCCCGTCACCCAGCGCTGGTGCTGCCTGCCATCCTCCTTTCTGGCCCTTCACCGCGCTCCCTTTCTGCCCACCCAAAAGGAGGTACTGCAGCCGCTGCATGCCCCCAACTCCTGCTGTGTCTGCCTGCCTTCCTCCGGCAATTACCTCAAACAACCCCCCACCCACCGCGGGTCAAACCCGTGCCTCTGTGTCTGCAGTCTGCCTGGAAATTACACGCTCTTCCCACTCACCCACCCCCACAGATCCTGAGCCCGGCCTACCACTCGCCGGTCCAGAGAGGGTGACCGACGCCCCCAACTCTCCTTGTCCCCTTCCCTTCTCTGTCCTCTCCTCCTCCGGAACCTTCCCTCAACTCCACCACTGAGCAATGGGAGGAGATGCAAGCCCAGGCAGGCGCTTCCACCAGGCGGCCTCTACCCACCCACCCCGCTGCCCCACTTTTCTCCAGACTCCCCTCCTGCCCACTTCAGAAAGGGCGGCAAGGAGCTCACCCAGAAGTAAGAAAGGAGTCGAGACATGGTGGTCACCTCAGCGCCACCCATGCTCCTTCTATTCCTACCAGCTGGCAAGGGAGGAAGCCCAGACAGAGACCTGTCAGGGAGCAGCGGTGGAGGTGGTGGTGCCTCTTGCCCCTCTCCGTCCATGACTCAGGTGGATTTTTTTGCTTCCCTTCTCCACGCCCCCCCGATAGCCCAGGGCTTCAGAAAGAGAAGGGGTCAGTGGGTGGGGCTTGCAAGGGGGCAGGGGGGCAGCCGCCACCCCCCCCGCACACACACATTCTCAGCCATGAAATCTGGCTCTCCTTACAAAAAGTTTTCACACCCTGTCTTAATGGGTTGCTCCACCCCACAAGCATTTCCCTGCAAAATGAAAGTTCCAGTCCTTGTAAAAACAAAGCAGATAGGAGTCTTCAGAACAGGGAAAGGAAGCAGCAAGGTCAGTTTGGCTTCTCCCCTACCCCACCCACAACCCTGGAAAGGCTTACTTCCATGTATACGGCACCCCTTAATTTTTTTTGTGCCATGACTTTAGAAAAATATAGTATCATATACATGGAAAAATACAGTATTCTCCAAAAAAGGAATCTGTGCAACACCTGGTTTGGAGTCCACAAAATGTACTCTCCCACCTTAGTGTTCTTTTGATTTGTTGGCGTAGATCCCCAACCAACATGGTGAAGGCTTATTCAGCAGAAGCTGCACTCCTGATATACAGGTTTGTATGTTTATGGATTGGAAATTTGCTCAACACTCAGAAGGAAGCCACCAAGCTCTGGAAGAGAGAGGATTTACACCAGGCATGTCCAAACTTCGGCCCTCCTGATGTTTTGGACCACAACTCCCAGAATTCCAAGGCTGTATTTCCAATGGCAAAGGACTATGGAAGTTGTGTTCTAAAACATCTGAAGGGCTGAAGTTTGGACATGCCTGATTTACACCATATAGCATAACATATTATTTATTTCATTTATTTACTTAAAATATTTTCCCCACCGTTCTCCTTAAAAAGGACCCAAGATGTCTTACATCATAAAAAACAATATTTGAAAGCTAAAAACAATAAGTATACAAAGTTCAAAGTATATAAAAAAGTTCAAAAAATGCACACACACATCCAAACATTAAAAGACGTTAACAAAAAAACAAAACACAAAAAACACATTCAAAGCAGTAAGGCCCTATAGTCCATTTACTCTACTCAGTCAGTCAGTCAGTCAGTCAGTCAGTCAGTCAGTCAGTCAGGAAAAGCCTGCCTGAAGAGAAAAGTCTTGATCTGCTTGTGGAAGGGCAGCAGAGATGGTGCTAACCTAGTCTCTTGTGGGAGGGAGTTCCAGAGTCTGGGAGCAGCCACAGAGGCGGCCTTCTCCTGTGTCCCCACCAGACACATCAATGAAGGTGGAAGGACCAAGAAAAGGCCACTAATCTGATTATTTTAATCCCTAGGCAGTCTTTGAGATACCTTGGACCCAGGCTGTTTAGGACTTTATAGGTTAGAAATGAACCCTTTGAATTGTGCCCAGAAACAGATTAGCATCTAGTGCAGTGGTTCTCAACCTGTGGGTCCCCAGATGTTCCTGGACTGCAACTCCCAGAAGTCTTTATCACGAGCTAAGCTGGCCAGGATTTCTGGGAGTTGCAGTCCAGGTACATCTGGGGACCCACAGGTTGAGAACCACTGATCTAGTATTTTCAGTTTCCTGCCCCCTTGACAAAGTGTGTGCGATTCCCTACTTTTACATGACAGACCCAGGAAAAAGAATGTTTTATACACAGAAACACTCAAGTTTCTTGAAGCTCAAAACTGTACATCTGGAAGGCATCTTAAAAATCATGTAGTCCAACCTCCAAATCCATAGCTTAAAGCACCACAGACAGATTTCTTTTAAAAAACTTCCACTGAGGTTTTCTCACTATCTTCCAAAATGGTCCATTCGAACCATTCTTACCATCCACATGCAGATTCTTCCTAATTCTTAGTCCCAATCTCCTTTGTTGTCATATGAATCCTCCTCCTGCTGAGGAGTTAGAATGGAGTGCAAGGAAATTAGGAATGATGGGATATAGAGTGATTTCTTAAACTGTAACGTTAACAGCACAGTTGATATGGGATATTAATATTGACTGCACAGAATGATGGGATATAGAGTGCTTTCTTAAGCTTTCGTATTCTGCACAGTTAATACCGCATGCTAAATACTGCATAGGCTAAATAGACCTAATACTAACTAGCTAAGTCAGGCATCATCTTAAAGCAGTGCCAAGCAAAGATATTAATGGCTTCTCTTCTCTCTTCTCCTTGTTCCCAGAAGCTTCCAAATGGCATGTAAAGTGAACTGTCCAATGGTAGCTGTACCTTGTCTTTGCTGAAAGGATTGTTATAGCTAACTTCTTACATTCCATAAATAAAGAATTCTAATGCAGGACGAACTGTGCAGTTAATATTACAGCTTAAGAAATCACTCCATATCCCATCATTCCTAATTTCCTTGTACTGTATGGAGGAAATTTTCAGAAAGCACAAGGAGCCATCTTAATTCAACACGAATACCCTTGTATGGTCAGGGATATACAGCCAGACTTTTAGAAATGAAGCACTGCATAGCTAAATGCTTTGCATGGATACATCTGTCAGTTATGGTTTTTCCCACTTAAAAAAGAAAAGAAAAAGGAAACACAATCCCAATGGTAGGGTGTGTGATTTGTCCTTCCTAAAGTTGACAAAAATATTTGAATCGCAGTACAGTAAATTTGCATCACATACTAACTGGAACAAAAATCTTACCAGTCCCTGAATTGCACCCAAACCCATCCAAATTACAAGTGGACCGTTGTATAACAAACGGTTTGTATCACATAAAATCTGTACAACATAAAAAATTCTGGAGATAGGGGAAATTTGCTTAACAGAATTGTCTGTGGGGCAAATCTGTACAATATAAAAATGGTCGCAATTAGGGATTACTGTACTCTGTTTTCAATGCATTCCTATGGGAACTATGTATAAAGGAAACTTTGCTTAACATAATTTCATTTGGAACGAATTAATTCCTTTATACAAGGTACCACTGTAGTTAGGAAGGTGATCCTCAACCTGTTGGTTGGACTCTTCCTGGTACATGTGAGAATTTCATGTGTGGTTTGGGAGAAGGGGAAATGAACTCAGGGCGTTTATACACGACCCCTAAACTCCGGGGCAAATGGCTCCCAGCTCCGGAGCTTAAAAATGTTTCCCCACCAGCTCCAGAGTTTACAGGAAATTAGGTGCGACCATGCTCACTTTAGCGTGTCCCAGCGCACCTTTCAAGTACCTGCTCTTTGGAGGTGAAAATTCCTTGATGCGGTGTAATGATAGTGATTGTGGGACTCTCCTCACTTCTGTTTGTTGTTTTTTGGCTCCCGCCCCTTTAAGAGCTACTTTACAGAGACTGGAATGTTGCCGGCAAGAGCGAGAGGCAGAACGGAGGTGAGCGGCATGCTTTTCTTTCTCTTTTTCTCCCTCCCCTCACGCAGCCAGCAGCCAGGAAGTGCGGAGGGGTGGGGACACAGGAAGAGCGACAAACCCCTAAGATCTCTGGTCTGAATTTAAGTGGCCAGCAGATCTTAGGGGTCGTGTGAAAAGGCCCTCAGTAGTTTTATTTGGAAAACAGGAAAACCAATGATTTTTCTGTGTGTTGTGTCATTACAGTCATGACCAATTCTTCATGACCCCATGTCCATGGAGTTTTCTTGGCAGGAATACTGGAGTGGTTTGCCAGTTCCTACTCCAGGCGCCTACAGCACCTGATATTCCCTGGTGGTCTCCCATGCAAGTACTAACCAGGGCCGACCCTGCTTAGCTTCCGAAATCAGGCGAGATCGGATGTGCTTAAGGCATCTAGACAGAATGATTTCTACTGTTACATATACTCATGCTCATGGTGAAACATTAGGTTTCTGCAGCCATGTCCCCAAGTCATTTATAGGCTGCAAAGGAATGAACTGGACATCAGCATGTCAACAGCAAGAGAGCTTTCCTGTTATGGAACTGGTTTGTGTATTTCCCCTTGTGGAAAGAACTGGCACATCCATGTGAATATTGAAAAACCCTTCACAACAGAGATAGGCTCGGGCACAGTCTATCTGTTACTTATCAGGCAGTGATTTCAACAATCCCCGGACAAATCAAAAATACTTCACACCTCCACCACCAAGGCCATAGCTAAGGACCCATAATTAATGGGTGTTGGGAAGGTTAAAGGTGGGACTTTCACACACCTTAGGCCATTGTCCATCTAATGAGCCTATTGTCCACCTAACGAGCCTATTTCAGACCAGGGTGATGAGGTCAAAGTGAACTATATAATGGAGGACTCGCAACTAGCTTTCCTCAGATTGATGAAGCTCTTTGGATGAGCAGCGAGATGTTACAATCTCTCAAGAAAAGAAGTCCAGTGGCCATGACTCAACTTCCAGATCCATAGAGACAGCCGCTCTCTCTGAAGATGGTGGTAGCAGCAGCCCTGTAAGGAGGAGTCAGGGCCAAGTAAGGCAAGGGGCATCCATTTTGCCAAAGCAAAATGAATCACTTGGTGTGACAAACCCGGCAGACAGGAGTGATGAATATACAAATCATCAGCCAATCCCAGCAGGAGGGCGGGGAATGGTATGATATAAAAAGGGTGGAGCCTAGGCAGTTGGGGCAGTTCAGTGAGTTAAGTTAAGTTGAGAGTGAGTGCTGGAGAGAGCACTGTTCTCTGAGAGTTCTGTCAGGCAGTGAGGGCTATACTGTTTACTAGCTATTTAAGACAGGGAGGCTTGTGGAGCTTATTAAATCTGTTACAGTATATGTTAAAGGCAACGCATACCATCCTCAGATATTGTTATAGTTATTATCTTCTCAATAAACTTCGTCATTATTTTTATATTATATATCTCTGAGTCAGTCCCAATTCATGAGGCGACGAGTGTAAAAGGTGGCAGCATTCTCAAGTGAATAAAAGGTGGCAGCGGTACCATTTCCATCACAGAATTCAGTGTGTAAAAGGGAGGTGTCGTCACAATTTAGTGGCACAGCAGTGGGATGTCGAAATAAACCCGGTTGTGCCTCTGAAAACCACAGTCTGGGAAAGGGGAATGTCACACTTGGGGGGGGGAGAGTTTGGCGCTTCATTTTGTTTTGGGGGAACCGTTTGCATGAGCTGAACCACGAACCAGCCCGGCATTTGACTGGTGACTCCTAACAGAACACAGTTAAAGAATAAAGCAGAGACACGACTTGGGAAGCTTCATAAAGAGCTCAGAGAGGACCTAAGAACCAAAAGAGGACACACATCAGAAGTGGAAAGAAGGCCGACAAGACCCAAAAGGAGAGTACAGACAGGGATGGAGACTAAGCTGAGCTTAGCTAGAGATGCTAAAAGCAACAACAAAAAGGTATTTTCCATCTATGTGCACAGCAAGAGAAAAAGGAACCAAGCAGCAGCTCAGCTACTCAGCGGAGACGAAAAAATGATAACAGAGGACAAAGAACAGGCAAATGTGCTCAGTTCCTATTCTAGCTCAGTCTTTTTCCCAAAGGAGAGTTTGCGACCCTCCAGACAAATGTGAAGTGCAGGTGGAGGAGGCAAGATTGAAGGTGGTGATTGATAGAAGTCATGGAATAACTTATCACCTTGAACGAGTTCAAATCCCTGGGGTTGGATGAACTGCATCCAAGAGTACTGAAGGAACTTGCTGAATAGAGATGGGCACGAATCAAAAAAATGGCATTTCGTTTGTTGTTTGTCGTTTGGAGGGTCCGTTTTGGTTCGTTTCTGTTTTTCGCGATTTTTTTGCAAAAAATTCATTTTCGTTTTCATTCGTTTCGTTACCATTTTGTTACCATTTATTTCAATTTTTTGTGATTTTTTTTTTTAGGATTTTAAGCAATTCACTCATATTGCAGGAACGGAAACGAAACGCATGACAAAATTTCCGGTGTTTCTGTTCGTTTTGTTTCATTTTAAAGACAAAATTCGTTTGTCGTTTCGTTATGTAACGAAACAAAAAACGAAAATGGAAACGAAAAATTGTTCGTTTCGTGCCCATCTCTATTGCTGAAGATTTTAAGGGAAATTTAGACAACCACCCGGCAGATATCCTTTGATCTGCAGGGAGCGGGGTGGTGGTGGTGGAATTTATTTATTTATTTGTTTATTTATTTATTTATTTATTTGACTTATATACAGCACAATCAAGCAACAAGGCCACTCTAGGCGGTGTACAGATAATCCAGCAAATGAAACAAGAACAATGTATAATATATAAATACAGCGAAGAAATATTTTTATTTATTTATTTTATTTTAGAGTATTTTTTTACCCCGCCTTTCTCCTTGGAAAAGGACCCAAGGTGGCTTACAGTAATGAGGGACAATATATAGTCCAGTACAATTAAGACATGTTCAAGTATTTGAGAACAAGTAGAATGAACATAACTAGATCAACAATAAAGCCATAAAATCACTCATAAATGGAGGAATAACTAAACATAAAAAGGGCAGATTAGAGATCAGTGAATCAAGAAAAAATGATTAATAGCCAGGGAAAGCCCTTCTATATAACCAAGTCTTCAGATGTCTTTTGATTATTGACTTTGATGGCCTTATAGGCTCCTTTCAACTTCACGAGTCTGTTTTTTCCAGTTCATTGTTCGGTTTGTGCTGTTTTACCTGTGGTCACTGGGAAATGAATTGTGCTCCACAAGTGGTCCAAAATGCAATATATTTCCTTGAGTGAACACACCCTTAGAGACTTCCCATTTGCAAGTGTTCAAAGCTGGGGAAACTCCAAAGGTGCTCATCTCATTCTGGGTGCCCAGAAACCTGTGGTGGAGTGATATAGCTCTGAAAGAAAAATCACCCCTGGAATATTCAGAACTATCTGTATGAGTGGAGGTTGGTGAATCAGATTTTGCACACACGTGTGTGCGCGCACAAATCAACTTTGGGTGTGAAGACTGACTGCACAGGAGTTGTGCAAGATGTTGGATAGCTCCTATAGCAGAAGAAAGAAAGGACCTCGAAACAGCATGGTTTGCAACTTGTCTGAAATGTCTTCTGCACAGTTTGACTGCCCATCTGACAGATCCTCACAGACTTTATGCCTGCGAATATTAACACCGCAAGAGGACTGGAAACCATCAAGGAGAATCTGGGCATTCTTAGTTGTGTTCTTTCCTCACCTCTGACATTACCCAACTCCCTTTTCCTGTTGTCTTGTTTACTTCCATTGCCTTAGATGTTGATTGCTTCTTCCTCTGACCTCTGAACAATTAACAAGTGTGGGCGGCTCTTCTATGTGGTGGAGACTCCATTTCTCCCTTTTTTATTCTACTACTGACTGTAACTTATTCTACTGACGGTAACATTAAGTAAGTATACCTTTAACTACTTTAAATGATTCTACAGGACGTTAGAAAAAGTGCTAGTTTGTGTGGGAAAACCAAGAGAGGGCAATGAGACTGGGCTGATCTCTCCATGTTTCAGTCTGTGTCATCATTTTTCTACATCCTATTCTGATAACTAAATGGTATAACTATAACTAAAAATCCTCCAATATTTTCAACTTAAAAAGTAATTCCCACTGGCACAATTCAACCATCTGAATTCCACAGTCATGGTGCTATAGCAAAATAATGATGATGATGATGCCTCTATAACATGCTCCCATTAATAGTGGTCAGTGGTGTCATGATAAATTTGAAAGTGTCCATCATGGGAGCTCCTACAGCTTTTCACACAATACGAGTTCAAAAAATCAATGCAGCTGGTTCAGGGCATACCAAGTGAGCAGGTCTTTTGTAAAGTTAATGATTCTTCATTGCTTGTTCAATCCCACCGTCAAATGCTTTGCACCATAAAAAAGCAAAGCTTGAACAGTTCTTCCTGGGACAATTTACACAATTTCCTTGACAGATGCTGTAAGGATTGCAGCTTAGCTCAGGTGAAACAGGGTAGGCCGGAGGCAAGAAGTGGAGGGTTTATTTATTTATTTGTTTATTTATTTATTTATTTATTTATTTACCGCCCATCTTCTGAAGGAACTCTGTGCTGCTCCAGAATGTAAATCTTGGATCTTTGCCTTTACAAGGTTTGGCTACACAAACACACAACTGATGGTGAGTCATAAGGAGATCCTACAACAGATCTTAATAACTGGGTCAATATATATGGGGGGTGGCAGAAAGTGAGGAGGAATTTAAAAACCTTTTAATGAGAGTGAAAAGGAGAGCGCAAAAAATGGGTTGAAGCTCAACATAAAAAACCCCTAAGATCATGGCTACTGGTCCCATCACCTCCTGGCAATTAGAAGGAGAAGAAATGGTGGCAGTGAAAGAGTGTACTTTCTTGGGCTTGATGATCACTACAGATGGTGAGTGCAACAACGAAATCAAAAAATGCTGGCTTCTTGGGAGGAAAGTGATGACAAACTTAAACAGCATCTTAAAAAGCAGAGATGTTGCCTTGCTGACAAAAGTTTGAATAGTCAAAGCTATGGTTTTTCCAGTAGTGATGTATGGAAGTGAGAGCTGGAATATGAAGAAGGCTGATCACCGCAGAATCGTTGCTTTTGAGCTGTGGTGCTAGTGAAGAGTCTTGAGAGTCCCCTGAACTACAAGGAGATCAAACCTATCCATCCTGAAAGAAATCAACCCTGGATGTTCACTGGAAGGGCAGATTTTGAAGCAGAAGCTCCAATACTCATGAGGAGAGAAGACTCCTTGGAAAAGTCCCTGATGGCGGGAAAGATTGAAGACAAAAGGAAAAGGGGACGGCAGAGAGTGAGATGGTTGGACAGTGTCATCAGTGCAACCAACATGGACTTGACCAATCTCCGGGAGGCAGTGGAAGACAGGAAGGCCTGGCGTGATCTGGTCCATGGGGGTTATGAAAAGTTGGACACAACTTAACGACCGAACAACAACAAATATGGGTGGAAAGTACTCCTTCAAAAGTCCAGTACATTAGATGTCCCATCATCTCCTGTGTAATGGTATGGAAAATAAGATGGCTTCCCCTTTTGTATCTATGGAAGCAGCTATCTTTTTGTGTATACAAGTTTTCTGGAATCCGTGACATGTTGGGAGTTGCTAAGTCTTCAAGGAACCTTTTTTTTTTTAAAGGGCATATTTAAGATGTTCTACATTCTACCACATTTCAAATTGGGGGGGGGGGACAGGGACAGTAGAAACAGTAGTAATTTAAGGGCAGCCTTTAGACCACCTCACACAACATTGTCAAACCCAATCCTCTATGGGCGATTCCACATCACTCTCTCTTCCCTTCCAAGTGCAGGTCAGGACACGTGACTCTCTCAAGCCTGCTCTAAAACACAGAAGGAAATTCCCATATTCCATGCTGTGATCATGCATCCAGGTGGGGCAAGCAACAACCAGCTTAGGACGCAATCGTTCATCGGACTCTTGGCCAAGAAACCATGATATGGACTAACTTGGATTAAGCCTCCATTCATCCACATATTTGCGTATTCTGCGCTGCCAAGTCAGAACAGCTTTATAGCGACCCTACCTTTCAAGGTAAGTGAAATGTTAGATGAATGGTTTTAGAAGTTTCACTCCCCCAGTGAGCTTTCATGGCTGAGTGAGGATGTGAACTCTCATCTACCAAGTCCTAGACTGTCATTCTATCCAATACGCCACACTGTGAAACTTATTCAGCAATAACTTGGCTTAAAAGCATAATCCGTTGTGGAAACATTCTTGTAAACCAAAGCACTTGTATATCAAAGCAGATTTTCCCATAAGAAATATTGGAAACTCAGATGATGCATTCTGGAGCCCCATAGACCACATATTGTACACACAAAATGCCCAAACTCATCAAATAAATTGGCTAGAAGTCCACGTCCACACCATGGTTTAGGTACCTGGCTGCGGAATCTGCTCTGCTTGGGACTAAAAACTGGATTTGACTCTGTGTTTTTAATGTGACAATAATAAAATGCAATTTGTAGCCATATACACACTTGACTAGTTGCCCCCATGACTAGAAATGGTATGAAAAATAAGAGAGGATGTTGAAAAGAAAATAAAGAAATATATAAAGAAAAATAAAACTAACCCTTAGCCTGCACTCCTCCTTCTGCTTTTGAGGCTTGCCTCAGATGGAACATTCTAGGCAATCACCCACAATCCATTGAGAGGAGAGTAAGAGAGACACAATTGGTTCACTTGCAATCATGTGACCTGTTCCAGTGCTTATATTGCAAGATAGTGCTTGTTGATCAAGGCAACATTGAGAATAAATGTTTGCTTGTAAGAACATAAGAACATAAGAAGATCCAGGCTGGATTAAGCCACAGGCCCATCTAGTCCAGCCTCCTGTGTCTCACAGTGGCCCCACCAGATACGCTTGGGAACGCACGAGACTAGATCTCTGTCTCCTGATATCACTCCCCTGCATCTGGCCCTTGAAGTACCCCGGTTTTAAGACTGGAGATTGCACATCTCCACCGTGGTTTGTAACCTCTGATGGACGTTCCTTCCAGGAATCTGTCCAATCCCCTTTTGAAGGCATCCAGGCCGGATGCCATCACCACATCCTGTGGCAGGGAGTTCTGCAGACAAACAACACACTTGTCTTACAAAACACTTTTCAACCAAGGTACTTGTAAACCAAGGCATTACCATAATAATCATGTGCCATCAAATCCATTCTGACATGATGATCCTTTTGAGAGTTTTCCAGGCCAAGATTACCCAGACATAGTTGGCCTTTCCCTTCTTCCAGGGGAGCCCTGGGAGTGTGCAGCTTGTCCAAGGCCACATAGGCTGACTCCACTCACAGTAGCCCCTGTGGGGAATTGAACTCTCAACCTCTGGCTCCGCAGCCAAGTTTGTAAACCACTGAACTATTCAGCCAGTTTACTGAGCTGAATATCAATCAGTTAAAACACACTGAGCCTTTCATTTCCATGACTATTTCCAGGGATACAGTCGGAAAACAACTCCATTGTTATATATGTTATATACCATTGGTCAGATGGTGCGGTATAAAAATCAATCAATCAATCAATCAAACAAACAGTATGTTGCTAAAAAAGAAACATTGTTGGTTTTGGTGGCAAATTGCCACTCGTTATCTAGGTGCCAGTTTTATTCCTGCACATGCACCTGACAAGGAAGACCGCCAGCACCTCATCAACGAGGAGCAATTGGCTGGCAGGTCTTCCCAATTTCCTACTCAATATTAAAATAGGAATACGATTCTGGCCAGCGATTCTCCATCATTCATCTTCCAGATGTTTTGAACACCAGTTGCAGAATCCCTAACCATCAGCCATGATGTAGCTGGTGTCCCAAACATAGGGTCGTTATTGTCCTGAACATCTGGAGGGCAAAATGCTGAGATCCATTGGCCTATTCCAGCTTGTTTGAAAACCCTAACCTTCCTTCCCCTGGATGGGAAGTCTAAATCCCCAGACTCAAGTTTTTCTGGAGAGTTCACAGGTTCTACAAAGCAGGCCTCCTACTTCATTGTCTCCAGAAGAGTTGTAAAAGATATCTCTGAGTCGTAGGGCATGCAAGTGTTGTTGCGTGTTGTGTCGTTACAGTTGTGACCGACTCTTCGCGACTCCATGTCCATGGAGTTTTCTTGGCAAGAATACTGGAGTGGTTTTCCAGTAGAACCACACGACTAGTTGGAACAAAACTGTCCAGACAGTTTGATCGCTTTTTTGGGTTTCCTTCTTCTTTTCCTGTCTAGTCAGTGTAACTGATTTGCAAACGAAGTGCTGGTGGCATTCCTGCCTGGGGCCCTGATTGCGCAATCTGTCCCGCCTCCTCAGCCAGGAACACAACCTGTGACTAGTTCATGAGTTGCTGCGAAGTGCCAACTTCTCCCGCAGAAAGATAAAATAGCAATAGGATCCTGGTCCTGCCTCAGAAAGCCAGCTGTTTCTCACCCACACTGGTAATGTTGACACAACAGAACTCAACTGAACTGAACATCCCAAGATTCAGGCAAGATTTGGATCTGTTTGTCTTTTTTGTTTGTTTGTTTGTTTACATCTTCCCGCTAGCCAATGAAAAGTGATCAAGCGAAAACCCAGGCTGGTAGCAACCGCTCCATCCATCCATTAACAACTAGCAGTCAGATGCTCCGAGTCTCTCGACATGAAGGCTGTGTGTTGGTCCTCATGGCTACTAGCCATCAATACATTAACTAGCTGGCCAAGAAATCTAATTTATTTTCCAAAACAATCCACGCTCCTGGCAGCTCTGCCATTTAATGATGTGTCTTTCTAGTTCTGTTGGAACCCTACGAGAGAGTTCATTGGGGCTAAATATTGTACAGGATGTTTTTTTACCTCTCTGTCCAGGAACTTTTTCATCTAACCTCTGGTTTGAGTTATGAAAAAATTGATAATTATTTTTGTTAAATGAAGCATTCCATTAAGATCTCTTCCTTTTGTTTTTTGTTTTTTGTTTTTTTGCTTTCTTATCCCTCTGCATTTTAGCGATTAAGTGTGTAGCTCCATTTTGAGACTGGAAAACCCCTCAACACACACACACACACAGTTTTGTGATCTTCTTTGAAAACTTAATCTTTTCCATTGTGAGTTTTTTGGGCTGTTTGGCCATGTTCGATCAGATTCCGGTCGTGAAAGTCTTCAAGAATGCATTAATCTCCCCCCCCCGCTCCAGGGTTTGTTTTTGTTCGCCAGAGTTGCTGTTAGACTACAACTCCCATCATCTGCCACCATCAGTTACACTGACTAGAATTAATGAGAGTTGTAGGCCAACTCTATCTGGATCGCAAGTTACTTATATTGTTTTAAAATTATTTTTATAAATAATTTAAATATTTTATTAGACTTGCAAATAAGTCTTAGCACCGTTTCACATTAACATTACTTTTTAAACTAAAAAAAAATCCCACAATAATTTCCCCACATCACAAATATTGAGCTAGGAAGTCTACTCTAGCAGTGGCCTGTGAAAATTTTGCCCAGGATTTTTTTTTTTTTGGGGGGTTCCGTCACTTTAGAGACTACCTGTGTTCCATTATTGTAAGAAAAGAGCGATATAAATAAAGCATTGTTTCCAAATCCTGCAAAGAACTAGTTCCCCTCTGTTTGGTTAGGCCTCATTTGAGTACTATTTCCAGTTCTGTACACCACACTTCAAGATGGATGCTAACAAAATGGAGCAAGTTCAGAGGAAAGCAACAAGGGTGATCAGGGGGATGGAAACCAAGCCCTAGGAGCAAAGAGGGAAAGAACTGGTCATGTTTAGCCTTGAGGGAAAAAAAGATTGAGGGGAGAGGGCATAGCACTTTTCAAATTCTTAAAAGGCTGTCATACATAGTAGGGGAAGGATCTCTTCTCAATCATCCCATAGTGCAGGACACACAAGCTACGGGATCATAGAATCATAGAGTAGTGGAGTTGGAAGGAACCTACAAGGCCATCAAGTCCAATGCCCTGCTCCAGGCAGGAAGGTTACAAACCATGATGGAGATGTGTCATCTCCAGGCTTAAAACCAGGGTATTTCAAGGGCCAGATGCAGGGGAGTGGTATCAGGAGACAGAGATCTAGTCTCGTGCACTCCCAGAGGCATCTGGAGGGGGCCACTGTGAGATACAGGAAGCTGGACTAGAGAGGGCTTTGGCCTGATCCAGCATGGCTATTGTCTTATGTTCTTGTGAAGACAAATCCAAGAATACCTGTCAGGTGGTTGTCCAAATTTCTTTTGTATGCCTCCAGTCTTGGAACACTCACCATTCTTGAGACAACTGGTTCCATGGCTGTAAGATACCAGATTTTTCAGTTGAGAATTGGGAAAAACTTCCTAACTTTTAGAGCAGTGCAACAATGGAACCAACGACCTTGAGGAGTGGTGAGTGTTCCAATGCTGGAGGCATGCAAAAGAAATTTGGACAACCACCTGGCAGTTATCCTATGATTTGGGTTGCAGCTTTGAACAGGAGGGTTGGACTCAATGGCTTGGTAGGCCCCTTCCAACTTCACGATTCTATGATACTATGAAATACATAAATCCACAGAACCCCCAGCCAGCATTTTGGGAACTGTAGTCCAAAATGAGGGAACTGTCTTGCAAGCGCTGGGAATGATTCAGTCTTGCATCAAGATACTGTAACAGCTTATGGAATAAGGTTGGGGCGATTCAGGAGAGCAGACCCCCGATTTCCGTCTGTAGCCATAATGGAGGGGATTTTTTAAAAAACACCCCTGCGTAAACCGGGACCACACACAAACACACACAAAAATGCCGTCCTTCTCCAGAACGGACAGCTGGGACGCCATGCAGCAGCACCTCATTGGCAGCGTCACAATCCGCCCCGACCGAAGAGGGATTAAATGATATGACCTCAGTTGCCGGCTAAACTTCTTAGATTTCGCAGGCCACCACAAATTATGACCCACTAACCTACTTTTAAACAAAGAGGCAGAGCCCACAGAGACATAAGGGAAAATGTCTGGGCCCCTTTCAGTATGGTGCCTTTGGCCTGCCAATAGGAAGCACTAGAGATGGACACGAAACGCCAAAATGGTGTTTCATTTTGTTTTGTTTTTTTAATTTGTTTTGATTGATTGAGACAAAATGATTTTTTTAAAAAAATTGTTTCATTCTTTGTTTTGTTTTGATTTTTTATTATTTTTAAAACCCTAATAATAAACAAAAATGAAACGGAGCGGAATGAAAATTTCCATTTCGTTTTGTTTCATTTTTTTAAAAGGGCACTTTATTTTTTGTTTCATTAGTCAGACTGATGAAGCTGTTTGGCTGAGCAGCAAAACGTTTCTGTCTCTCAAGAAAAAGAAGTCCAGTAGCCATGACTCAACTTCCAGATAAACTCACCTGGATGACTGAGAATCTTCACAGACATAGTCCTTCTCTAAACTCCTCCTGCTCTGCTCCCTTCCAGTTGGTTCTTAGCGTTCTTTCTTGGTTGGGGGAAACCTCAGTCACTGTCGTTCAAAAATGTACCACTTGGAAACTTACCCCCTGAACCACTGGTCAAGCTCGGCCAAGTGGACCACTCGTAGCCTACAAATTCTTTTAGCCAAGCAAAGCTGGCCTTCTTTCAAGAAGAAGGAGGCCATCACTTCAAGCAGCAGACGCAGAGGGGGTGGCATGACTGTCGGAGCTCAATGCTTCCTAAGTCTTGCACGGCAGATCAAATGAGTTGTTACCTTCCCCTGCAGTGGTCACCTGTGGTCACTGCTGACACACAATTCAACCCCCATTTCCCAGTAAGTTTAATCTTAGAACTGCAGAGTTGGAAGGGGCCCTATCGATCATCCAGTCCAAACCCTGTCAAGGAGGCCCATTGAGGGAATTGAACTCCCAATGTCTGGCTCCAGAGCCAGAGACCTAAGGCACCATGCTATCCAGCCAGTCCAATCATAATACTCTTGCTACTGTGGAACTGGAAGGGATCCTATAGATCATCAAGTCCAGCCCCTGTCAAGGAGAAACAGTGAGGAGGAATCAAACTCTCTACCTTGGCTCCACAACCAGATCCCTAAACCACTGAGCTATCCAGCATTTTCAGTACATGGAACTGGGATCGAGGGAGGGGAGAGACTAGTGACCCACCCCATCTTTCATCTCAGGCTTGAATATGTCTTTGGCGCTGGTGCTGATGCCCCCACACTCCACAAGACATTGGGTAGAGGGCCTGGACAAGGCATCTTTGGAGATTCTAGGTGGTGCTACAGCCCCGAAAGCAAGTTCTTCCATGAAAACTCAAGACTGTTTTCTTAGGGTGTGACAGGAATGCAGTTGACCTCTCTTCCGCCATAAGAAAATAAGAAGAGCCATGCTGGATCAGGCCAAAGGCCCATCTAGTCCAGCTTCCTATATCTCACAGTGGTCCCACCAGAGGCTTCTGGGAGCACACAAGACTAGGTATCTGTCTCCTTATACCACCTCCTTGCATCTGGCCCTTGAAGTACCCTGCTTTTAAGCCTCGATATGACACATCTCCATCATGGTTTGTAACCTGTGGTGGACTTTTCCTCCAGGAATCTGTCCAATCCCCTTTTGAAGGCATCCAGGCCAGATGCCATCACCACCTCCTGTGACAGAGACTTCCACAGACTAACAACACACTGGGTCAAGAAATATTTTCTTTTGTCTGTTCCCACTCTCCCAGGCCTCACTCTGAGTGGATGTCCCCTAGTTCTGGTATTTTGTGAGAGGGAGGAGAGCGTCCCTCTATCCACTTTACCCATGCCCTGATGGCCGTGCAATTTGAAGAGATTCCAAACAATTGGAAATGACCATCAGAAGGTAGAATGTGAGGTTTTTCCTACACAGTACTTCCCTAACAATGTGGTCTGGCCCCTTGGCTAAGGCTCCTCACTTGGGGACCTGAGGAGTCAATGCTCCCTCTCTTCCCATAAGGAGCCCCTTGGTGCAGCAGACACCACCAAAACCAGATCCATAATCATCTCACTGTGGCGGAAGGGCAATGCCCTCTTCCAGAACTGCAAACATTTTGAAAATGCTTCCTTTTTCATACACTTCATCACTACAAGCCCCTCCAGGAACATGGACAATAAGATGTTGGCCAAGCCCTGCAGCCGACGCTCTGAAGCCGACACTTCATCCATTCCATGTTGGAAAAGTACAACTCTTCCTTCTGAACCTGAGCTGATGACATTTCCAATCCAGTTGGGACTGTTTCTATAATTTCTCCCCAGGACCTACTGTGCCACATTCTCTGTGGATAATCCTCGAAATCTATCATGCATTGCATGCTTTTGGCTCTTTCTTCAAAAGAATCCTCACCACAACATGAAAAGAAGAAGTTTTGCTATTGCTCAGTGAGTTCATTTCTTGAACATTAACCCAAACTATTTGTACCACGCAGTTTGGTTCATGGTTCTATCAGCGTAGTAACATCTCTTTGGAGGAACTTGTTGTTTTTTTATCATTTCTTCTGATTGTCACTACACCCAAGTTCCTGAACTTGCCAGTATGTTAACAACCACCATCAGGAAGATGGTTTGATGTCAGTTGAGCTTTTTTTTTTTTTTTAACGAGAAGCCAGTCCCTAGTTCTTGTCTAATATATCCTTTCAACACAAACATTTCGGCTGTCCCCCACACCATTGTGTAGTTGCAAGAAAAGGGCAGTTTAGAATGTAGTCTTTGTGGATCAACCCTGCCACAGCAATCAGGGTGACTTCTACAGACATTCCCATAATCAGCAAAAACTCGCATATGGAATTCAGCGTCCACCAAATGGTTGACACGGGTGACCTCTCACTCCCCATTCAACAGACATTACAGCCTCAGGTGTTCAAGTTCACAAACCGATGGGTAAGGCCTTGCTCCATTACGAAACAACATCCCCTTGAAACCCATGTCTCTCACTCCAGATCATAAGAGTTTGGCGAACATCTTTTTTTGGGGGAAGGCCCCACTGGGCTACAGTGCACCCCCAGAGCTCCTGAAACCATCAACAATTAGTTTCGAGACCAAAGCAGTCTTCTTACAAGCTGCAGGTCCACTTGCAGAACTCAGCTGTGGGGCATTTCCCAACCCTTGGGTTAGACCTCCCCAGTGCCACAGCGCACGCTCCTTCCTGCCACAGCCACGGATTGCCGTAGCGGCCAAAGGAGACCGTATACCAGTGATGGCGAACCTTTCAGAGACCGAGTGCCCAAACTGCAATTCCAAACCCACTAATTTTTCGCTAAGTTCCAATATAGCAATTTAACCTGAATACAGGTGGCTGTGAAGGGGCGATGTCGGGTGCCCACAGAAAGGGCTCCGAGGGCCACCTTTGGCACCCGTGCCATAGGTTCGCCAACACTGCCCTATACATTACTAGACGTGTGCGTTTTATTCCAAGCACTGCCTTGGCTTCTGTGGTGGGTACGTGAGGGCACTGGAGGAGGGAAATGAAAGGGTCTGGACAAAGCTCCATCTTTGACATGGTACGCAAATCTCCCTCTCCCTCACTCCCCCCCTCGTAAAAACCCTTGCTTGCAATGCACACATCCGATTCCATTTTAAAAGGAACAAAGTGGGTCCAGGTTGCATAAAAGAGGTGCAAACGGCATTTGGGCAAAGGCAGGTGATGCCGTTGCAGCGCTTGGTTTCCCCACCGTTCTTTCCCTCGTTGCAATTTCATCCGAGCTGCACACAAAACACACACACACACTCAAGCAGGTGCCTCACTCCTTCCCCAGCCTCCTCCTCCCCAAGCCCACAGATCTTTGCCCTGCCGTCTCCATCTTTCCGGGCTTGTTTGCCTTCCCTCCCTCCGCATCAGCAGCAGCACCACCAACACCACCAAATGGGCTCCTTCTCTCCCTCTGCAAGAGGTGGCCTCCATTTTAAATCAGTTCCAAGGAAACCCAGAGAATTCTCCACCAGCTGTCTTCAGCTTTCTTGTCCAATCTCTCCATCCTTTTCCCGGTCTCCTTCCCCTCCTCTCAAGAGCATCCGACTGCCTCTGATCCATCTGAAATGGAGACCCCTTTTTTCTTTCCCTCTACTCCTCATGACACATATTTTTGAACATCAGTCATGAAATAAATCTGCATGCTTGCAGGAGTTTCTCCCTTCCTTTTTCTTGATTATTTTTCTTGTTTCCTTTCCTCTGTTTTTTTTTAAAGAGACTTCTCCAATTTCCATCTTTTCCAGCCTCTGGGCAACACCTTTTGCATTCCCCCCTTAACCCTCTCCCCAGAACAATTATTTCAATAAAACAGTGCAAATCTGTCCCCATTCCTAATTTCACACACACATCTGCACGGTCTCTTTTCCCTTCTCTCTTGCAAGCTTCCTCCTCCCTTCCATAAGTCCGGCTGCCCCTCCAACCCCGATCTCTCTCTGCCCCCCTCCATCCTGAGCTTTGTGAGCCTGGCTCACTCTCCAAAACAACTTGCGGAGAAGCTGGTTCCCTCTGCCAGCTCCTGGGAGCCTTTCTTGCAATACTCCCCCTCCCCTGTGTCTCAGGGCCCGCGGTTGTGCACAGTTGCGTGATTCTAGCAAAGGAAAGGCCCTGAGCAGGCCTGGCCTGCCTTCAAAGTCTCCTCCATCTTCTCCCTGGAAAATAAAAAGGGTTCCCCCTCCCCCCCCCTGCAAAGGTCTCTCCAGGACATCTCCTGCATCTTTTCCCACAGTTCCTCTTTCAAAAAAGAAAAAAAAATAATGAAGGCAGATCGGCTAGAGAGCTCCCTCTCTGGCTGGAAGGAGCATCGCATGACCCTTTCCTTTTACTCTACCCTTCACGTCGCTCAACCATGTGGGTGGACGCGGAGGGAGGGCGGGTGGGCAGGAGGGAGGGGGAGCCTGCTCCACATTCACAAATTATCCAGCCGATCCACACGTGAGAGTCTCGGGCTGGGGGGCGAGGGGTGGAGAGACACGTGTCCGCCATCCCAGGCACGTGTCGTGGATAGGATGGCTTGATTTTTTGCCACGGTGTTGCCCAAAGCTGGTGGGTGACCCTAAAGGACCCCCTCATTGCTCTGTGTGGAGCCAAAGGATCCCTTTGGGATCCAGATGGGGGCTGTTTTATTAGAAAGCAAGTTCTCCAGCAGGTTCTTAGAATACAAACCTTCTCTTCTCAGGGAAGCTCCTCTGGTTTCCCACTGCTATTACCCTACTTTAGCCACATGCTTGTGTGTGCAAATTTAAAGCACCTAAAGCTAAGCTGGTCATCTTACAATGTTTCTCTTTTTCCTTTGGGGAAACACGTTTAAATGCCTGTGTTTGCTTTCTTCTCATCTCTGGGTGAAAGGTTGGGAACCACCCCCTACCCCAAAACCAGTGGTTCTCAACCTGTGGGTCCCCAGATGTTCCAGGACTGCAACTCCCAGAAGCCTCCACCACTTGCTGTGCTGGAAGGGATTTCTGGGAGTTGCAGTCCAGGAACATCTGGGGACCCACAGGTTGAGAACCACTGCCCTAAACCCTGAAAAAAAAAGGCACCAAACATTTCCTGTAGCACAGACTAACAAACACGCAATTGCTGTGTTCCTTCATCAACCACACAACCCGGCTGTGTCCAGTAGGGCTTCAGTGGGAGACTTGGGGATGGGAAGTAGCCCACCTCTTACTGGTCTTCAACAGATGGGCCTGAACCCAGCCAGAACCTGTTTCCGCTATGGGTGCTGCAGCCTGGTCTCAGGTCAGTTGCAATTCATGAGTGAGTCTCAATGTCAATACTGAGGTTCAAGGAGGACTTTCATGTTGGGCCACTGCAGGGGTTCTGATGTTGTCAGGTTCCAACTCCCATCCAGCCCAGCCAGCATGGCCAATGGTGAGGAACGCTGAGAGTTGCAACCTTGGAGTTTCTGGAGGGCCACATTTTGTCCTAGGTGGGATCTAATGCACAAGCTGACTGTCCAGGCTACAGCCTGCACTGGTCTACCTCATTGCCTCTAGTGATTGCAGACTAAACTGAAAAATTGGAAGACCATGCTTGCCTCACCTCTCATGGTCTACAAGTCGCTGCCAACTCCTTCTGTACAGAGATTGTAAGGCAGGCTCTTCTAAAGGATTTCATTCCAATGCACCATCTCATTTCCTCTGAACATCTAGACACATTAGTGGGGTGATCCCCCTAACTTCCTACACAACATAACTTCTCTTCATTCTAGAGTAGTGGTTCTTCACCTCATTCACCCAGATGTTGGCAGATGTCAACTTCCAAAAGTCCCAGCGGAGCCAACAGTGACAGTTTCTGGGACCTGTAGTCCAACAATTCTTGGAGACGCACAGTTTGGCAACCCCGTTGCAAAGGACATCCAGACACCTCATCCTGGAGAAAAGAGGGGTCCGATGGTCTTGTCAACGTGATGTCCTTGCTAGGTTTGGGAGAAGATGCCCTCTTGAACACCAGAGTTTTCCCCAGCATGGTGCCTCTTGCCTCACAACTGTGCTTCAAGGGCCACTTGGCAACATGGTGCTTTTTATGGTCTGACTCCAGGAATCACAACTGGGGAAGAAATTCCCCCTCACCTTCCGATACCTAGAACCTAGAAGCAGGCCAGCATCATCCTCCTTTCCAAAACATCTCAGTTGAACTGACACGTTCTCGGAACCCAGCCTTGCTTTCTTCAGGTGTTGTTGGGGACAGGGGCATGGGATAAGGCAAGAGTAACACTTTTCTCTACCAAAGCATCCTTTAAAAGCAGTCTCTTTCAAATTTATACAGGGGGGAGGAGGCAGGGGCTCCTGTGCTGAAATAGGGGTTGCCCAAATGCATCAACGGAGGAGACTTGAATCTGGTCAGCTTTCCCAAAGACACCCTGTTTCCCCCCACCCCACCCCTAAATAAGTGCACAGGAGTGGTGTGTGTTTGTGTGTGTGTAAGCCCCTGTGCCTTATTACTGTAGTGTCTTTAAAGGTAAGTTAAGCTTTGCTTGCCTGGAACCCAAATCCCAAGCTTCTCCGGATCCTCCTAAGCACACCCAGACTCCCCTTTCTCTGCACCTGTTTTTGGGGGAAGCTGGGATGTCTCCCTGTTCCTGTCTGTCTTCACTGTTAAATCACTGTGGCCATTAACTCTTTCCAGCTAAGGGGTTTTTTTTTTTTTTGGGGGAGAAGAACCTGCTTTTAAACCTATTCCCCACTCTCCTCTTTTTAAAAAGCAATCGATCCATCCTCTCTGTGGCTGGCAGCTTAGCTCCCCCAAGCCTTTCTTCATCCTCAGGCACCCCAAACCCTTGGGCAAAATCTTCTGAGGAGTCCTGTGAAGGGGGTGGTGGTTTCCCTACCTCTGGTGCAGTAGGGGGTCTTCCCTGGTAGACCCCCTTGCCCTCAACACCGACTGGGTTTCGACTGCCCTTCTAAGGAAAGTCGGAAGGGGGGTACCCTTCCATTGGGGTTTGGAGGAAAGATGTGTGGGGGGAGAGTAAGTCGTGGTCCTCCAAATCAAGCCCCCCTCCCTCTCTCCTTAGGCTCGGCCTTCCCGTACACCAGCGCCAGCACCACCCCCAGCTTTGGAGGTCATCCTAGCGTTACCTTGCGTTACCTGAGATGTGCGTTTTCGCCTTCGGCTTCCCCGCGCCCCCTTCCGCTCCCCACCCGTGTGGAGGGGGTCCGGCTCACCCCTTTTCTCTCTCTCTCCCCTCCCTCCCCCCCCTCCCTCGGGCCCCGTCTTACCTCCAGACCTGTCCCATCTGCAGGAGGTGGATGACCGCCTGCCAGATCCAGACGGAGAGCCTGCAGAGGCGCTGGGCTCCCGGGGCGGCGGGCCCTCCGGCGGCGGCGGCGGCGCGGCGTCCGACGGAGCCCATCATGGGTGGCCCGCGGCTGGTGAGGCCTTGCACGGCCCCCAGGCCTCCTCCGGTGTAATCTTGGACGAACCATCGGAAGCTGAGGATCTGCACCAGGACGGAAGGCAGGAGGACGAAGGCCAGCGTCAGGCCGCACCACAGATAGTCCCGACGGCCGTAGTGGTCGAGGGCCAGCCAGAGGTCGGTGCCCACGTCGCCCAGCAGCACCAGGAGGGCCAGCACGATCCACAGGCAGTCCAGCCAGGGGCGCTCCACCACCGCCGAAGGCGACGCCGGCTGCCCGTCCTCCTCGCCGCCTCCGCCGCCACCCTCGGGGGCCAAGGGGTCCGTGGCGCCGGCCGCCCCGCCGGGACCCCCCGCGGCCCGGCCCAGCAGGTTCCTCAGGCAGGCGCTCCGGCAGCCCCAGTAGCACGATGACGTGTTGCAACAATGGCAGATGTGCATGGAGCTGCTGCCCCCAGGCTCGTCCTCCGAGCAGGGGCCGCCGCCGCCGCCGCCGCCACCTCGGCAACCGCCCGGCCCAGAGGCGGCGGCGGCGGCGGCGGCGGCGTGATGATGGTGGTGGTGGTGGTGGTAGAGGCGATCGTCCAGGTTGTGCAATTGGGAGAAGCCACTGCCGTCCGACTTGGCCGCCATCGCCGCCTGCCGCCGCCGCCGCCTCTTCCTCCTCCTCCTCCTCCTCCTCCTCCTCCTCCTCCTCCGCCGCCGCCGCCACCACCACCACCGCTGCCGCCTCCGCCACCACCAGCCTCCCCCCCTGCTGCTGCTGCCCGGGTCGGCAGCAGCCCGGATCTCCCCCCCGCCGCCGCCGCCGCCGCCGCCTGCCTTCCCTCCTCTGGCCCGTCCTTCCTTCCTTCTCTCCTCCTGCGTGCCTTCTCCCCTCCCTCCTTCCCTCCCTTCGCCCGAGCCCCCTCCGGCCGCAGGGCTCGGGACGCCCGCCGCCGCCGCCGCCGCCTCCCCCGCCGCCACCCCCACCCACGGCCACGGCCGCCGCCGACGCCGCCTCCTCCGTGCCCACTCCGCTTCCGGAGCGGCGGCGGCGGCGGCGGCAGGGGGCGGCGGCGGCGATGAGAGAGGAGGAGGAGGAGGAGGAGGAGGAGGAGGAGGAGGAGGAGGAAGGAGGCGCTAAGAACCGGCCGCCCCCTCCCCTCCCTCCCTCCCTTCTCCCCCCTCCCCTCCCTCCCTCCTCCCCCCCTTCCTCTTCGCAGATCTGCCAAGAAGACGGTGCGGGCCGAGGGACCCCTAGTGCCCGCACAAGGGAACAGCCCCGGGGCGGGAGTAGAGGAGGGGAGAGTTGGAGGCCGATGGAGGGGGCAGAAGGCCACACCCCACCCCGAACGGTCCCCCCCCCCAGGCTGGCATGACGGGGGGTGGAGGGAGGGAGGGAGGGAGGGAGGGGCAGCCTCTGATTCTTGGCTGGCTGGAACGAGACCGACCCTCCTCCTCCTCCTCCTCCTCCTCCTCCTCCTCCTCCTCCTCCTCCTCCTCCTCCTCCTCCTTGTCCCCCCACCCACCCACCCACAACGGTGCAGCATCTGGCCCCGTAACACCTCCCTCCCTGTCATCTGTGTAAGCCTCCCTTCCTGCCCAGCCAAGCCTGGGCACCCCTTTCCCGGTAGGGCCAAGACGTCCCCCCACCAAGCACACCTCACCCCCCACCCCACCCCCAGCCTTGAAAGCCTACTTCGGGCCGCAGGGCTTTCCCTGCCTTCCATCTTTGCGACAGAACCCCCCCGTCCCTCCCGTCCCCTTTCACTGCCAGCTCGGGTCCCTTCGCCCGGTGAAATTTGCCTCCAGGGACTTTTCGGCTGGTGGGGAGACCTTAATCAACCAGGCTGGAGCAGGAGGGCGGGGGAGCCTGCCCGCTCTTAAACTCGGGTTCTCACGTTCTTCTTGCGCCACCTCCAACCCCCCCCCCGCGCAGCCTTTAAAGATTCAGCAAGGCCTACGTGAAGAGCCTGTTCCCCATGTCTTTCAACGTGAAAGGCGCGCGGGGAGGGGAGGGGGATTTGTGGAAGAGCCAAGTTCTGGAATATCCCCTTCCTTCCCCCAATTTCTCTCATCTCCCCCTCCCTGTGCCAGGACTTCCCCCTCCATCTTTTAAAAGCAAAAGCATCCTCCTCTTCCTGACATCTGCCCGCTCGTCCGCTGCCTTTTAAGTACATTCCAGCTCTGAGACCTCTTAAAAGAGGTAGGGGAATGAATGGTGGCCCTCCGCTTGCCTTTGGACTACCTCTCCCATAAGCCCTTCCCCTCCCGCTCCCCCTTGACCAAGGCTGATGGGAAGGGGGAAATCCCTACAACCCGAACCTGGAGGGTCAGGCAGTCCTGACGGGAAGAGTAGCAGCCAAATAAGAATGATTTTTTTAAAAAAATACAGCAGAACACACCCCACACACACACACAAACACCTTTGCATGATCCACCCCACATATTTCACCCCAGCTCCGTGACAGCCGAACCCGTTTACCCCCCAAAGGAAAATGGGTTCCGCTATGATATAAATTCCACTGGCTAAGGGGGGGGGGCGATCTTGCAGTTGGATCCCTTAATGTGGCCACTAGGTTGATATTCTCCTGTCTTCCCTTCAGAATGCCTCAGTAGAATAGCATGTTTGCTATCATCATCATCTTTCCTCCCAAATACAGAGTACAGCATTAGCGACTTCCGTGTCAGGGCGAAACCAGATAGCACTCTTGCAGCAGCTGTCCATGGTTCTGAATGCCAGCGAGCGATGTCGCTTCGGGACCCTGGACAGCTCTAGTCAGGAAGGGCTTCAGGACCCTGGACAGCTCTAGTCAGGAAGGGCTTCAGGACCCTGGACAGCTCTAGTCAGGAAGGGCTGTGGAAGGCCAAGGGACTAGCCTTTTTCCGTTCATGCCCAGCCATTCAGGACCCAGCTCCAGCTGTCAACAGGTCGCTCTCCCCCCCCCCCAATTACGGCACCCTACATTACTGGCCTGGGAGACCTCATTTGGAGCTTTTTAGTCTGGATAAAAGGTGTTTAAGGGGGGATATGATTGAGACATACAAAATAATGCAGGGCATGAGTCAAGTGGATAGAGGGACTCTCTTCTCCCTCTCAAGAATCTCCAGGCTTAAAACCAGGGTACTTCAAGGGCCAAATGCAGGGGAGTGATATCAAGAGACAGATATCTAGTCTCCCAAATGCATCTGGTGGGGCCACTGTGAGATACAGGAAGTTGGATTAGATGGGCCTTTGTCCTGATCCAGCATGGCTCTTCTTATGTTCTTATGTTCTCTTATAATATCAGTGGTTCTTGAGGGGATACTGGGGACTTACCAGCCTGAGGACAAATCATCTCAGGTTGGGTGGCATAGCTAACACCTTGGAAGCGGGGATGGTGGTCCATAAAGATATTGATAGACTTGAGACCTGGGATGAAAGCAACAGAATGAAATTCAGCAGGGATAAATGCCATGTTCTACACCTGGAGGTGGGGCGGGGAAACATTTGCACAGTTACAAGACGGGTGATGCTTGGCTCAGTGAGAAGGACCTTGGGATTGTATCCTCGGGATCCGATAGCTGTTGTGAGTTTTTCTGGCTGGCCACAAGAGACTGGTGAAACGTCAGGAAGAAAAACTTCCAGAACATGGCCAAACAGCCTGAAAAATCTCACAGCAGCCACCTTGGGAATGTTATAGATCAAAAGTTGAACATGAACCAGTGGGGTGCTGTGGCTCTCAAGAGGGCAAATGAAATTTCAGGTGGTATTATCAAAGGTATAGTCTTCAAATACCACGAGGTACCAGTTCCCCTCCATTTGGCACTGGTTAGTCCTCTCCTAGAATGCTGGGTCCACTTCAGAGCACCACGCTTTAAGAAGGAGGCCAACAAACGGGAGCAAGTTCAGAGGAAGTCAGCAAGGATGATCAGGGGACTGAAAACCAAGTCCTAGGAGGAAAGATGGAAAGAACTGGGTGCGTTTAATCTTGAAAAAAGAAGTTTGACGGAAGATATGATAGCAGTTTTTTAAATACTGTGCTGTACAACCATCTGTCAGATCTGCTTTGATGTGGATTCTTGTCTTGAGCAGAGGGTTGGCTCAAATGCCTTGTAGGCCACTTCCAACTCAACTGCTCCACAATTCTACAACCTTGTACAACAACCTCATGTTGAAGGACAAAGGGCACTCCTTCAAAGATGAGGATGTAGACACATTAGACAGAGAAGATAGGTGGTTTGAGAGAGGAATAAAGAAAGCCATTCATGTGAGCATTGAAACCCCCTCTCTCAACAGAGGTGGGGCCCTCAGGCATAGTCTATCTGCTACTTATCAGGGCGTGCTTTCAACAATACCCAGACAAATAAAAAAGCCTTCACCACCAAGGCCATAGCTAATGACCCATACTTTATAGGTTTCAACACCTTAGGCCATTGTTCACCTTAAGGCTATGGATACTGTTGTCTACCTAACAAGCTTATTCAGGTCATTGTTCATCTTATGAGCCTATTTCATACCAGGGTGACAAGAGGTCAAAGCTGATTATAAAATGGAGGACTCGCACTAGCTGTATTCAGACTGATGAAGCTCTTTGGATGAGCAGCAAAACCTTTCTATCTCTCAAGAAAAAGAAGTCCAGTTGCCATGACTCAACTTCCAGATAAACTTGCCTGGATTACTGAGAATCTTCACAGACAATGTCATGCTTCCAGCCAATATGATTTTGTGCCTAGGATGGTGGGGTAAGGTTCAAAAGACTCATGAAACTTTGCCCAGTCTCATTCACTTATTCTCTCCTACCTCACAGGGTTATTGTGAAGATGAAGTGAGGAATGGGAGAACCCTGTAGTCTTCCTGATATGGGAAGAAATGCAAGTCATAACTTGAACATAGAGAAACATACCAAGATAAATGACCAGGAGGAGTGGGAGCCCTGAGATATGATCTGAAATGTTTTCATTTTCTAGGATGTTCACACGAAGCAGTAGGTGGCTTGCATCAAACAACAACAAGACACATGGGCTGCACTCCGGGGCTCAACTATTTGAGTAACACACGACTCTCAAGAGAGATGTGCCACATCAATGAGAAAATATGAGCATGAAGGGGGCTGAGCTTTCATCCATAGTTTAAATGCAGCAGTGGAAGGAGCCAGACGGATGACAGGAGGTAAAGAGTGGGAAAGGAGGACAGGCAGAGGTGGGGCATAGAGGATGGGACCTGGGGTTCACAAAGAATTAGGGAACCCAACCACAATGGTGGGTAAGATAAATAATAATTATACAGAGGAGCAAGAGAACAGTGACTATGAAATGCAGACAAGTGCAGCTGGTGTCTCTGAAACATGCATTATCTTCTTCCTTGGATGATGGTCTGCTGCAATTTGTTTTGGCACCCGGAACCACAGTCTCCTGCCACAGCCCACTGAGGGGATATGTGTTTTCCCTTGGAATATGGTTGTGGGTCTCCATGCTATTGCAGTGATCCTACTAAGGTTTTCAGGTTGCGTGACATACCCAAGGAATGGTTGTACCAGCCCAATGCTTCACAGTGAGTTTCTAGGACCAAGCAAGGATCTGAACCCGGGCCTCCTGAGTCATGCTGTGTTACTTTATCCACTACACCACAAGGGTTCTCACACTGGCTTTGAAAAACGTTGGTGGGATTCCTTCCTCTTCAAAATTCAGTGCCCACCATAATGGGCATTCATTTGACCCCTGTCCATGGTGCTGACACTAAACAGGGCTCCTTGGCTCTTGAATAGAGATGGATACAAACCCCACATGTTCCCTTCCCCTGCCTCCTCAACCAATTACCTACTCACCAGTTGGAGCACGCTCCTCTTTTCCTCCTCTTCAGCAGTTCTGCCAGTCTGTGGCAGGAGCACAGGTTTGCCTGTTCTACCTCCTTGTTTTGAGTAGGTAATTAGCCAAAGAGGCAGTTCAAGGAAGCCTGTGCTCCTGCCAGAGATTGGACAAACAGCCAAAGAGGAGGAGAGGAGGAGCATGCCCAAGCTGGTGAGTGGAGGATCCAGCTGGGGAGGCAGGGGAAGGGAATGCACAGCACCTGGGTTGCCATGCGTATGAGCCAACATGAACTTCTGAACCAAGGTTCGTGCCCAACTCTAACCTTGAATGGAGCAAAACACAGGTTCCCTAAGCTTCTTACTGATGCACTGTTTTGAGACTGGGCTCCACCACCACCACCACCAATCCATGCCTCCACTGGCTGCTTGTTGCTTGCTGGGTTCAGTTCAAACCTTTCCTGATCTTAGGATCTTTAGAGTGCATTAATGGGCTTCTCCCCTGTTTTGCTTCCAGATTCCAGTACTGTACACACTTTTCTGAAAGCAAGGACTACTTCCCCTATTTGCGCCTTTTAGAAAAGCACATGAGTGCCCCTCTCCAGAATGACCTCTCAAATAGTTTCACTGATCTTTGTGATGCTTTGAATTGCTTTTATTATTGTGATTTTACAGTGGTTGCATGTGGAGATAATTTGTACTGTACCACTTTGAATACTGTTTGTATTCCACCATTTTTAGCTTGGCTTACATAGAAGAGCCAACAAATAGCAACAGGGATATGAGGAGAGCCCTTCTCAAATCAGACTGCAGGCCTTTTTGGTGTAACATCCTTTCACAAAATGTGAAGCCACTTACTTGTGAGAGGCACGTCAATGGGACATTTGAGCAACAGGATGTCTTAACACAGTCCATGACACGTTATGCTAAATAAAATGTGCCTCAAGATTCTTTGGGCTATTGTTGTTTCAACTTATATACCATCCCATAATCCTAGAGCACTCTCTGGGCAGTTTACAACATAGTTATGCAAACAACTCTTTGCCCCTCAATAAACTGGGTACTCAGTTTACCAACCTCGGAAGTTTGGAAGGCTGAGTCAGCCTTGAGCCAGCCACCAGAGCCTTTCAAGATCAAACACAGTGAGCACAGTCTTGGCTGCAGTACTGCAGTTTTAACTATTGTACCACAGAACTTTTTGTCACAACAGATTAACGGGGCTGCCCCTTGGAAACTGTTACACCTTCAGCTTTAATTTAAGACAAAAAAAAAAAAAAACACCACCCAGCATCTTCTTTTTTAAATGAACTTTTCAAATTATGACCTCAGATTTTTAAAACTACAGTACAGGGGGACCCCGACTTAAGAGCAGCTCGACTTAAGAGCAATTTGACTTAAGAACAGAAAACTGTTGGCATTTTAACTGCCGCCTTACAAATTTTAGATATGGTCTGCTTGACTTACAAATATTTTTTTCATTTTCTTATTTTTTTAACTTATTTTTTTCATTTGTTTAGATAGGTACCCCAACTTAAGACTAGTTCGACTTAAGAGCATGCATTAGGAATGGATTAAGTCCGTATGTTGAGGTACCACTGTACTCGCATTCTCTTTTAGCTGTAATGTTGCCACTTAATGCTATAACATGCCCCTCAGTTCCTTGTTCTTAAACTTGAATATATCTTAAATTTGAGGTTTTGAGGTTCAAAGACCTATTGTCTTGGTCCAGCACACTTCAGCTGTGCTGGCGAGAATATCCTTGTTAGCAGAGTATAATATGCACAGCGAGAAGGCTACAAACGCTTGGGGAGTTCTTTGAAAACAAGCTGGGGTTTATTATAGAGTTCAGAAAAACAAACGTAGACTTCTTACATATGTAGACAGCACCCAGCAGTATCTTCAGGAAATACAAATGTAAACAGCAGTAACGTAGAGTTCAGCAGCAACACAGCAAAACGTTGCAAAACGTAGGAATGCAGGATTCAAAGCTCACAGTAGCAGGAGGCAGGAACACGCACAGACATGAGGCAGGAACACGCGCAGGAGGCAGGCGCAGGAGCAGGAAGCAGGAGCAGGAAGCAAAGAGCAAGACTCAAGCATTCCTCCTTAAATATACAATTCATGCAGGTATGGAACTTTCTACAACTTTTTACAATGAAGGTAATTCCTTTCAGGATTATTTCATTGCATTGCATTGCAGCTTTGAGTCAGCGTCTCTGGCAGAAAACCTAACATTAAATACACTGGGCTGTATATTGTCCCTCACTACTGTAAGCCGCCTTAGGTCCTTTTCCAAGGAGAAAGGCGGGGTAAAAATACTCAAAAATAAATAAAATAAGATGTGGCTGCTTGTCAACTGATTCCAAATTGCAGCTCTCACCATCAACTAAGGAGCAGCTACTCAAAAGCCCAAGAATGTGTTTCTTTCCAAAGCAATCTTGTCTTTACTATACCTTCCCATGTGCCATATGATGAGCAACCAAATACTGACACCAACTAGAAGACTTAGGACCGTCTCTCACCTTGTGTGTGCATAATGTGCCATCAAGTTGGATCCATCTTGTAGGGACTGCTAGGATTTTCAGAAGATTATGGCCTGTAGCGTCAGCACCAGCCGTGAGACTTCTTTCTGCTGTCCAGAATTTACACACAGCACACACAAAGAATCCAGACTCTCACATGGAAGTCTTTGTGCAGCAGTCTGTTTACAATATAACGTATAAGTGAACAATCTGACAAAGTGACTCGACTTGTGACAGTGAGAGAGAGAATGAGAAAGAGATTAAACAGAACATGCCCAGGAAGAAGCAAATGGACCAACAACAGAGGCATGACAAGACTGCAACACTGGGTAATCTTTGTCCTTTTTATTTGATCCAATTGGCTACACCCAGTAGACTTTTCCAAATCTTATCCCAATCGCCAAATGAAATGCATGGGCCTTCTGCACCAACCCGCTCCCCCATCGCTGGCAAGGCAGGGGCCTTTGGCCTCGATGAGCCCCATTGAGGAGAGGGTGGGAATGTGTATACGTGAGCTGTGACATGTCTTTGGAAGGACTGGGGCAAAACAAACACCTCCCTCCCTTCATTTCGGATGCAGCCTGAGAACATCCAAGCTGCAAGCTTCAACTAAGAAGAAACTGCCTAGCTTTTTTCCATCTTGCCATGGACCTTACATCTGAGAAGCAACTCCTGGCAAATCTATCTTTTATCATGTTATAACCTATTGGTACTGCTCTGAAGAAGGGGTTTTTGCCCCTGAAATATTAGCAATGTTTTTGTTAATTTTCTAGTAGCCTAAAGGTACCACCTGTTCCACTTTTGTATTTGGTTTTTGTGATGGCTACATGGCTCCTCAACTTGTTTTGCTTCAATTGAAAATCGATCAAGTCATGCTGACTCTGTTATGTCTATTTCAGCACAGGACAGCTACTATATGTCTGAAGAAGTGGGTGTGTAGGCCATGAAACGATACATTAAAATATGAAAGTTAGTCTTTAAGGTGCCACATGCTTTGTGTCTTTTGCTTTGCACCTCTTTTGGCCGACAGGAGGAGGAGGCGGGGCCACCCACCCAGGAGCCCTGGGCTCCCCGCCCGTGCGGGTGGGGAGCGCACGCCGCCGACGCCCCAGCCGGCAGCGCCGCCGCCGTTGATTTTGCCCCCAAGGTACACACGCCAAGAGTCCTCCTCCCTCCCCAAACCCTCCCCTACGCCATCATCTCCCCCTCCCCACCCCCACCCCGGGCCACGGGAAAATAATCAAACAAATACTGGTCCGTGGAGACAAAAAGGTTGGGGAGCACTGGCCTAAAGGTACCACCTGTTCCACTTTTGTATTTGGTTTTTGTGATGGCTACATGGCTCCTCAACTTGTTTTGCTTCAATTGAAAATCGATCAAGTCATGCTGACTCTGTTATGTCTATTTCAGCACAGAACAGCTACTATATGTCTGAAGGTGGGTGTGTAGGCCACGAAATGATACATTAAAATATGAAAGTTAGTCTTTAAGGTGCCACATGCTTTGTGTCTTTTGCTTTGTTTTGGTTTTCTTTGATTTTGCCTGGAGTTCTTGAAAAGTCTAACATGGCTACCCTCCCCAGTACAAGACAAATTAACTCTTTATATACCATCAGTGACCCCAATAGGTTTTTCAAGGTAAGCGAGGTACTCAATGAATGGGTTCACCTATGCCACCCTGAGCGAGTTTCCATGGCTGAGCAGGAACGCGGCAACAACCGCAGGGAAATCGGGTGGTGAACAAGTATGAAAATAAGTAAATAAATAAAATAAATAAATTTGAACCCAGTCCTCTGGAGGCCAGGTACATCATTTTATGCACTGCACTGCACAAGTTCTATTTTCCAGGCAACGTCGCCTCACCTCTCTCATCGTAGGTGTTCTTTTTTTTTGAAATCTGGTTGAAGCCCAGTCCTGGGGGGATGGGGGAGGCATTCAATACCAAGGCCAGTATGGGAATAATTGAGCCTCAAAGCTGGCAAGGGAACAATACAGAGCAGTGTTGAAGAGCCGCGGCGGCTGGTGATCTGAAAAGAACAGCAGCCTTTTACAAACGGTTCGTGCGGAGTTGAAAAGTTCTCTGTGAAGTACTGGAAGCAGATGCTGCTTGTGACATATACTCACTCCGCTTTCTGAAGCTTGAGTCCTATAGAAGTAGAAAGCAAATGCAAAGGACTTCAGGATGAGCTGGGCTGGTCCTTTCCACTGAGTGAACTGGATGGGGCTAGGCCAGAGAAGATGTGCGTCCACAGGTGCAAGGTGATCAATGGCCCACCTCCACCCCCGTTAAGTGGCAGGTCAGAGTGGCCAAGCAGAGATGTGTCCATTTCAAAGAAAGGCCAAATGGGAAGGGCCATGTGCACATGGCTTCTGCCTCTTTGTCTGAAGAGCTGGGGTGCGATATCCAATAACCACAGCTGCCTCGGCTATAATTCTAACATGGCAGCTGTAATGCTATCAGTGTCGTTCCGGACTTACATCTACAGAAGACGTGCCCAGCAAAATACATCTTGCCAAGACCTTGTAAAAACGTAGAATAACTTTCCTGGCAAAATGCGGACTCTGGGCAATTTACAATATAAGACACAAGAAAACAATACTGTATTGTCTGTTTTAGATGTTTTTTAGATTTTTAAATATTTATTGTTTTATTGTGACTTCCGGTTCACGGGGAAGCCATTTGGGGGCCTCCAGAAGGCCTGGGAAGGCCCTCGCAGGCCCGTTCGGGGCAGCGCCAGTCCTGGGGTAAATACAGGAGGCCTGAAACAGGTCTTATCCCATTACCCCAGGGGGGTTTTTTTTTCATATACAGAACTGCGGTCCTGTGATATAGCGGGAACACAGTATATGAACCGCGAATGGGCGGGGGACCACTGTATACATATAAATAAGTATTGGAGTCGGTGGTGGGGCTTTAAAAGAGATGAATTTTATGATATTACCCATATCCACGAATGATGGTTACTTGTTCTGCCCCAGGCAAGCTGACAGAGCAAGTGTTGTGTTTATTATATGTTTGTCTTTCTTTTTTTACAAATTGCCCAATTGAAGAGGTTTTCAGTAAAGCAAAAAAAAAATGCTGCATCTATACTGCTTAAATCACCCAATTTAATTATGCAGGCTATTTAATTAATTTATTTATTTAATTTTTTTTAATACCACACCATCTGACCAATGATTTGCTAGACATTGCTCCCCACACACACTCTTGAACCCCAGTTAGCCTGGTGCTCATTTTGCCAACCTCAGAAGGATGGAAGCCTGAGTGAACCTTGAGACAGCAACCTGGGATTGAACCCCAGGTCTTGAGCAGAATGTTGGCTGCAGTAGAGCAGTTTCACCATTGGGCCACCAGGCCCTTCAGTTAATAAAGAATCAAAGATAGGGTTATTCTGGCTGACAAGTCTACATCCCAGCTGATTCCCTTCCCTTCCCTGACCCTGACAACTTATTTTAACACTGGCAATGTTGGGGTGCGGCTTCATTTTCCCTTTCTCCCTAGGATCCTGCCTGTAAATATTGGAACTACCTTTAAGTTGCCATCCTTTGCACAAGTCAGTAAAACCTACTGGTTTGTGGCAGGAAGGCAGCCGTGTGATGAGGCTGGAACCCAGGGGGAAGGGTTTTTCCAAGCGGAGCGGCGGGAGGTCAGGAGGATCCTGGTTTGAGATGTCACAAATGTTGAGGAGGGGAACCTTTGGGGGGTGGGGGAGGCATCCTGTCAAGGGCGGCTGAGCAAGACATGCTCCTGCCCATGACTGGAGTCATTCAGGACCCACAGGAGTGGATAGAGGACGAAGCTAAAGCGGGTGTGAAATAGTTCCTTAGTTGCAACCGGCTACCAGGCACTTCACAGGGAGACTCTCTCTCTCTCTCTCTCTCTCTCTCTCTCTCTCTCTCTCTCTCTCTCTGTGTGTGTGTGTGTGTGTGTGTGTGTGTGTGTGTGTGTGTGTGTGTATTCTACCCGAGCCTGGTCACGCCTGAATCCGTTGGTTCCCCTGGTGAACCCTGACAAGTCCACTTGCCAAGTCCAGGATATTAAAAAGACAAAGATGCCCAGAGTCTCGAGTCAGAACTGCAAGCTCAAAGGAGAATTTCCCCCTTTACTTCCAAATAGCAGGGTTCATGGGATCTACAACACTACAACTCCCATCATCCCCTGGTCATGTTGGCTAGGGGATTCCGGGAGTTGTGGTCCAAAAGGTATTTTTTGTTGTAATCTCAAAAGCAATTTGGTAGCTTTTGTTACGGTATTATTATTATTAACCACACAGGTAACTACACTGGATTTTGTAATACAAATAACTAGTCGAATGCTTCCCAAGCATTTAGGGCTGTGTGATGTACCGGTGAATTATGCGAGCAGATCCCAGTAGGATGGCTTTCTGCAGCTGACTGATGGTGACTTTGTCAACTCCAATTTCTTCTAAATACTTGCTTAGCTCTTTAGGCACCGCACCCAGCATGCCGATTACCAATGGGACCACCTGTACCGGTTTATGCCGGAGTCTCTGAAGTTCAATTTTCAGATCCTGATATCGGGTAATTTTTTTTCAAGTTGTTTCTCGGTGACTCTACTATCACCTGGTATAGCAACATAAATGATCCACACTTTTTTCTTCTCCACACTCACAATATCTGGGGTATTATGCTCCAGGACACTGTCTGTCTATATTCGGAAGTCCCAAAATTATTATTATTATTATTATTATTATTATTATTATTATTATTATTATTATTATTATTATTATTATTATTATTATTGTTGTTGTTGTTGTTGTTGTTGTTGTTGTTATGGTTGTTGTTGTTGTTGTTATGGTTGTTGTTGTTGTTGTTGTCGTCATCATCATCATCATCATCATCATCATCATCATTATCATTATTATCATTATTCAATTTAAACACAGAACCCCCCCCCAGCAAACTTCTTTCCCTCCCAGAGTGGCCTTGCTGCTAGATGAACAGTATATAAATTTACATCCATCCATCCATCTATCCATAACAAAAGCATAAAACATTACTCAGATATACAATGTTACCCACAACCTGGGAATATGTATATATAATCTACATCAATAGATTAGAATTGATCTTCATTTATCTCATATGTCCTGTCTCCTTCAAAAAATATAATAGTTCTTGTGTCGTGGTATAATTCTTGTGTCAAGGTATGACCTTAGTGTTTAGTTCTAAGAAAGGATTCCAAATGTCATTAAAACAATTTTCTTTCAATAACCCTTTTCTTTCAATCCACATGTCAGTTTATCATTGATAGCTAGATTCGGTATCGCCTTACAGCATTCTCGAAATCCATCTGATGCCTATTTTGCCAATTCTTTGCAAGTATCAGTCTTCCGGGTGTTCACATAATAGTAGTCATCAGTGCCTTTGTTCTAAGTGACTTCTTCTTCTTCTTCTTCTTCTTCTTCTTCTTCTTCTTCTTCTTCTTCTTCTTCTTCTTCTTCTTCTTCTTCTTCTTCTTCTTCTTCTTCTTCTTCTTCTTCTTCACTGTCCCACTTGATGGTGGGGTCTGCCATTCTTGTTTTGGCCTTGCACTTGTCACAGTCATGGCCTAGGTCCTGGTGAACCCAGGACAACTTCTCCTCATTTTCAAGGGTGTTGACAATCCAGTGCTGTTTTTGGTCATCCCCTTGGTCAGGATCCATTGACCTCCAGGGTGAGACTCTTTTTGGCCAGAGATTCCTAATCGGCATGCAAGATATGCCCATACCAAAGCAGTTGGGTTTCACGCATCTTGTCAGCAGCTGGTGTGATGCCATATTTAGATTGGGTGTCATCATTGTGTACATGATTGTTGTTAATTGACTGTTTCCAAATATATTTGATAAAGCAAACAATGGACACTTTGGTATATCTGTTCCTATAATTTCTTCAGTCTCATTGAAAACAACCATCCATTCCTTCTGCCCTTCTTCACATCTCCACCACATATATGAGCATTTTGTAATTGCTTCAGTACCAAAGGCATATTACCTGAAAGTCCTTAGATGTCCTTGAGTGAGTAAGCAGCTGTTTTCAGTGGACAATGTCTCCATTTTAACTCATGGTGGACTACGTGGGAGGTCATGCCCCTTGCTTTGGGTATCAAAATGCCTAATTCCGGCTCTGATAAGCCAGCTCTTGGATAAAAAAAATTACAGGTGGACACGTAACAGAGGAAGACTTGCTGGTCTGGAAAGGTCTTCTTAGGGATGCAAGAAATGTCATGGTATCCCGTCGCTTAGAGGTGTGTCTGCAGCTTGTGTTAATCAGCAGGCAAGTTTATATGAGAAGAGTAAGACCTGTTGCTAAGCTGTCTTTGAGCCCTTGTTTTGGATTTGGGGTTAAATTCCTCCAGCTGCACCGTAGGAGTGTGAAGATCCACAGAAGAGAATCACGTCAAGTTCCTCAGAGAGTCAATTCCTTTCTCATTCACTGGCACTTACTGTCTCACTAAATCACTCTGAAACCACCCAGAAATATTGTGGCCGCTTTAAGATGAACTCATTCTCATGTGAGCTTCGTGGATTACAACAAAACTTTTACAAGCAGGAGAGTTCATGATTTTGTCTCATGGGTCACTGGTTCATGACAATCAGCCCCCACCAGCAACTGAAATGTAATTGGTCTATCTATCTATCTATCTATCTATCTATCTATCTATCTATCTATCTATCTATCTATCTATCTATCTATCTATCTATCTGGAAATAGTAAACATTTGCTTTATTTGTCATGAGAAAAGATCTTTTAAAAAAATAAAGTACCATATTCTGTTTGTTCTAGAGAGGTATTGCCTCCATCATGTGCCACCAAGTATCTCCTGACTGACGATGATCTAATAGGTTTTCCAATGTATGTAGGATGTTGCTTCCATTGTGAAGCAAGAATCTGAACCCACATCTCAACTCCTAATTAGGCACTCAGCCCACTGTGCCACACTGGCTACACAGAGCTGGCAGGGTGAAAGCAGTGAGACTTGTGACTAGAGTGACTGATCGCAGCATCCCACAACACACAAACAAACCCCCACATAGGGTTCCTTGTTCTAATCTATTCTATACCACCCTATTCTGCTCTCGTCAGACCCTACCTGGAGTACTGTGTCCAGTTCTGTGCACCTCAATTTAAAAAGGGTGTTGACAACCTTGAATGAGTCCAGAGGAGGGCAACTAGGATAGTTAAAGATCTGGAGTAAATGTCTTGAGAGGAGCAGCTTAGGGAGCTGAGAATGTTTAGCTTTAAAATAAGAAGGCTGAGAGGGGATATGATAGCTATCTTTAAATATTTGAAAGAATGTCATATTGAAGAGGGGGCTGGCTTGTTTTCCATGGCTTCAGAGACAAGGACGTTGGGCAATGGTTTCAAACTACAGGAAAAGAGATTCAATTTAAACATTAGGAAGAACTTCTTGACGGTTAGAGCTGTTCGGCAGTGGAATATGCTGCCCCAAAGGGTGGTGGAGTCTCCTTCTTTGGAGGTTTTTAAGCAGAGGCTGGATGGCCATCTGTCGGGAGTACTTTGAAGGGGGGGGGTGTCCCTGCATGGCAGGGGGTTGGACTGGATGGCCTTTGGGGTCTCTTCCAATTCTAGGATTCTGTAATTCTATGATTCTCTCTGAGCTGCCATGGGCCTCCTCATGTTATTTATTCCCATGCATCAAGTAATGTAACTTTTAACAAAATGTATGTAATATAATATTTAACAGATTCAAAATGGTTTCCGTGTATAAATGCATAGTCCTTGGTCAAGACACGGGTGAATAGTGTAATCCCAGGAAAAGGTCAGAATAATTCTATCCAGGTGCTATGGATAACTGCTTAACATTGTCTGCCTATGTGAACTCATGTGATTGGTTGATGAGATGTCTGCCATATATATAAAAAGGCAGGATTGTAACCCATGAGCAGTTTCCCCACTACTCTGTAATATTTATGCTGCGTGTATTATCTCGTTGTGTATATGGGTATGTTATTGTAGTACAAGCTTTTATGTTCAAAGTTTATTTCTGTCCCCCAGCTTCAAATCTGTACTTAGCAATGATCTTTCCATGCCAATGCATAACCCTACTCTTCTCTGAAACATTTGAAACCCAACCACTTCTTAACGGATCAGATATATCCCATACCCCTAGGTAGGTACCCCTTGCTATCTAGCAGCATGCCCTTCCGCTCCACTGTCCCCCCTTTGTTTTCCTCATTTCTCTCATTTAGGGACCTTGCTTGGCTGCAGGTCTTTCTTCCGATCCAGAAGACAGCTGTGTTGAGATGGTGGCAATGGGATCCCAACCATTCCTACCCGCTTGGAATGTTGGCCTAATGGAAGGGAGGAGAGAGGGGTGGGATCAACCCACCCGCTATAGACATGTATGTTGACAGTGGATGGCAATTTTGTAAACTCTTTCCTGCCTCCTCTCACACCCTGTAATTAAAGACTGCTGATAATTAGGCAGTTATTAAAACGTAGGGACCGGCTGCGCCTGGCTTCGTGTGGCAGCTGCGCCAGCAAATGTCACGTCTGCTCCTTGTGAATCTGGGTGTGTTCGGCTCTTTTAAGAAACTGGTCAGTGCACTAAGCAGGTCACCGAGGGGGTCTTTTAGATGCAGGTATAGATTGTGTAAACCTGTAGGAGGTCTGAGTGTCGGAATCAGCTGGTGGTGTTTTTTCAGCCTTTTAGGCTAAGAAAAGAAGAGGGGGCAGAAACAGCTATTAAAATGGCCAACTCAACAGGTGGGCAGAAGGAAGGAAGGAAGGAAGGAAGGAAGGAAGGAAGGAAGGAAGGAAGGAAGGAAGGAAGGAAGGAAGGAAGGAAGGAAGGAAAGAAGAATCAAAGGGAGGGAGGGAGGGAAACAAACAAACAAACAAACAAGGAAGGAAGGAAGGAAGGAAGGAAGGAAGGAAGGAAGGAAGGAAGGAAAGAAGGAAGGAAGAAACTGTTTTTTCACACTTGCTGATTTCTTGCAAGTCCAACAACGTCACCTCCCCCACCCAGAAAAAAACCCTTGAGCATTTTATATATATATATATGAAATCCACCCAAGTGACAGATGTGCTGAAGAAACAGGCAGATGTTTGATGCTTTAGGGGTTGCCTGGGTATTTCCTAAAGAGACAGAGATTACTGCTACCTAGGAATATAATCTGTTAGTAACCCGAAATGTCAGTGACAAACAAATAAGGGGGGAGCGCACGGATTGAAAATGTCTTAATGCTCTTATGACTTGTAATTCAGCTAGACTGATACACTACTGCGTTCTTCCCCGTTTTTCCCCCCAAGTGAAATGAACAGTTCGTAATCTGCAAAATGAGTCACTCCAGAAGTCCTGTGACTTTGCTATGCCTGCCGCATGCCTGCTCTTACTCATAGAGGTGGGAAGTGTTGAGTAAGCCATGGGGAGCTAGAAGCAGGGGGTTAATCTCTACATGCACCCCACACACACACACACACACTCAGCTGCATCAACGCACAGCCTCTAATGGCAGTCCTGATAGATGAGCCCACTTTAAGTCCAGCTTTTGATCAGCGTGATGGGGTTTATCATCCCCGGGGGGGGGTAACGCATTAAGCCCCTTGCTTGCTATGGATGTCTGCTGCGAAAGAGAGACGTCAGGGGCACACAAATCTAATAACAGCAAGGATTGTTTTTAAAAGTGACTGGGGCAGAGTCGTTCTGTCAAACTGGAGATAAACAGACATCTGTTACTCATGCTTCCGATTTAAGGGCAGGTGAGTTTGAAACCACTAGGGAGAATTTTCTGCCCCTCAGAGCCTCCAAGACCGCACTGATAACCACTAAAGCCATAAGCCATGAGTTTATGTGCAGAAGTGTCATGCGCAGTCCACGACAGTGCAAGTAACATCTCTTAAAAAGAAATAAGGAGTTTATGATTCTGAAGAAACAGGCAGATGTTTGATGCTTTAGGGGTTGCCTGGGTATTTCCTAAAGAGACAGAGATTACTGCTACCTAGGAATATAATCTGTTAGTAACCCGAAATGTCAGTGACAAACAAATAAGGGGGAGATTGAAAACAATGCTCTTATGACTTGTAATTCAGCTAGACTGATACAAGCGTTCTTGTTTTCCCCCAAGTGAAATGAACAGTTCGTAATCTGCAAAATGAGCCCACTTTTTAATAGTCAGCTCATTTTCAGACCCAAACCCAGGCAGCAGGCTGGCCCACTTTAAGTCCAGTCAGCGTGATGGGGCTTATCATGACTCATTAAGCCCCCTTCTATGGATGTCTGCTGCCAGAGACGTCAGGGGCACACAAATCTAATAACAGCAAGGATTGTTTTTAAAAGTGACTGGGGCACAGTCGTTCTGTCAAACTGGAGATAAACAGACATCTGTTACTCATGCTTCCGATTTAAGGGCAGGTGAGTTTGAAACCACTAGGGAGAATTTTCTGCCCCTCAGAGCCTCCAAGACTGCACTGATAACCACTAAAGCCATAAGCCATGACTTTATGTGGAGAAGTGTCATGCGCAGTCCACGACAGTGTAAGTAACATCTCTTAAAAAGAAATAAGGAGTTTCTGATTCTCTTCTATCGCCATCCTTTCTTAACCCAGGTTGGGATTAAAACCCAGAGGATGCACGAGGAACAACCGTGGACAAGCCTGCCTGTCTCTTTAGCCCATTTTAATAGTCAGCTCATTTTCAGACCCAAACCCAGGTAGCAGGCTGGTGGTTGACTCAGCCTTCCATCCTTCCAAGGTCGGTAAAAGGATTACCCAGCTTGCTGGGGGGGGGGTCAATGTGAACCCTGCATAATTAAACTGTGTGTGTGTGTGTGTGTGTGTGTGTGTGTGTGTGTGTGTGTGTGCACACACACACACACACACACACACACACACACACACACACACACACACACACACACACACACACACACACACACCAAAAGTCAGTTGCACATTCAAAGTAAGGGACCTGGGGAAATATTTATTTAAAACAGTGGTTCCCAACCTGGTGGTTGGGACCCCTTTGGGGGTCAAATGACAATTTCACAGGGGTCACTATCAGCCAGTGAAGAAAAAAGGCACAAACGGCTTGGGTCTGGAGGGGGAGGGTTGAGGAAGAGGGGAAAGAGTGAGTTACATCTTAATAGGTTGGAGGGCATGTCAGTCAATGGCACCAGAGGCTGCGATTGGCTGAGGGTGCCTCTAGAGCAGGCATGTCCAAACTTTGGCCCTCCTGATGTTTTGGACCACAACTCCCAGAATTCTAAGCTATGATTGCCAGTGGCAAAGGACTGTGGGAGTTGCGGTCCAAAACATCTGGAGGGCTGAAGTTTGAACATGCCTGCTCTAGAAGGAAGTTCTCTATGGCACCAGCAGCACTGGCCTGCCAAAGGGGGCATGTGGCCTCTTCCAAGCAGGGCAAGGGGGTCACCCCAACATGAGGAACTGTATTAAAGAGTCGCAGCATTAGGAAGGTTGGGAACCACTGATTTAAAATATTTTACCTTGCCATTCTCCCCCAAAAGGCAGCATTCTCTAATCAAGGACCCCAAACAAGCTTTTATGTAGCTTGCCTGCTTTGGTTCAGTTCTGAGTGTGATTTTATAGGGGTACCCTACAATCTTCTGTATCTATCAGGCAAATTGCACCTGACAGCTTCCAGGGGTAACAATTGCTCCTTTATTTCTGTAGATTGGGAACAGGTGCAGAATGCAGAAGCTGGACGTGATATCGGGGATAAATAAACGTGATCATGCCCTTGGTGGTTCTTGTTCACCTGCATGGGCTTCCTGTTGCATTCTTGGTCAGGTTCAAGGTTTTGATTCTAGCATGCCAACAAGTCCTTCGCGTCTGCGCCCTCGTTATAGATCCGAGTGTCTCTCTCAGAACGTCAGCCTGTACCATCCACTCTTCTCAGGCGAGGAATAAAAGAAATGTACACTTTGGCCCTGAACTGACTCAGAATTTTCCTTACCCCTTTCTCTGTTTGGGGAACATTTTGGCTTCTTCCCACCTGATTTCCTTTCAAGTAAGTCTGTTAAAGTGCTAAACAGCTTGGGTACAGGTTCCCTGAAGGACCATGTTGCCCCATATGAGCCTTCTCAAAGCAAAGCAAAGCAAAGTGCTCTGCTTATATACCGCCCCATACCACTTCAAGTAGTCTCTGGGCGGTTTACAGTTTTAATTACAGTATGCAGGCAATACATTACCCCCACCCCCAGCAACCTGGGTACTCATTTTCCCATCCTCGGAAGGATGGAAGGCTGAGTCAACCATGAACCTGCTACCTGGGATTGAACCCCAGGTTGTGAGCACAGTTTTAGCTGCAGTACAGGCATTTAACCACTGTGCCACGGAGGAGGCCTTCCTCTTGGTCCCATTGCCAGCTCAGGTGTGGCTGTTAGGAACACAAGACAGGGCCTTCTGCTTGGTAGTTCCCAGGTTAGAGAATGCTCTCGTGGTCTCTCCACGAAAAGATAAGAGAATGTATTGAAATCGACAGACTCTCCGGCTTTCTAAAGGGAGACTACGATGAGATTTCCCGGAAAAGATGGCAAGAAGTAACAAACTTATTAGTATTGTGATATTATTTGGTGATTTGTTAATATGTTAAACCGTTATTTTTGGCTTGATATACTTAATGTAATTTTTATAGTGTATTCCCTCCCCCTCCCCCACACCCTCCCCCCTTTGTCCCCCCCCCAAAAAAAACCCAATAAAATTACTTAAATACCAGGTTAGAGAATGCTCTTATGAAAGCAGGAGGTTCTTCGGATAAAAAAATCCTTCCATCGACAGCTGAAGGCCCATCTTTTCAGCCAGGCTTTTAATAACCATAACTGAGTTCCTGCATGCCTTTTTAACGTTACTTTGAATTAATCTATTGTATTTCAATTAGCCTCTAGTTTAGTTGTTTTGTAATGTTTAACTTATTACGTTTTTAGTTCTGTTCTTTTTAAAACGAGATTCCCCTCATTGGGGGAAAGGTAGCCTATTAAGCAGCAAAAACCACCACCAACAACAACAAATATGACAAGACATCCCTTTTAGCTACCATAAAAAAGACCAGAAGCAACATCTACTGGAGATGGGCATAAATCACCAAAACGGTGATTCGCTGTGATTCATAATTTGTCGAGGTTGCGAATCACAAATTTACAAATACTTCTTGAAAAAACAACAAATCAATGTGTCAGTTCATCTCCCTTGCCCAAGAAAGAAAAAGAACTTGGCCAAAAAACCGACAACAGGTCAAATACTACTACTGTTGCTGCTGCTGCTGCTGCTAGTAGTAGTAGTAGTAGTAGTAGTAGTAGTAGTAGTAGTAGTAGTAGTAGTAGTAGTAGTAGTAGTAGTAGGAAGAGGAGGAGGAGGAGGAAGAAGAAGAAGAAGAAGAAGAAGAAGAAAGTAACAAATCAAAAACTGATTAAAATTTGTTTCTTTTATTTGTCAGGGTTGTCACTTCCAAGGAATACAAGACGACAAAATTTTGACAAATGGGGGATTTACAGTCAAGTTTGCAATTTTTTGTTTGTTAGGTTGGTTTGTACCCATCTCTAATTTCTAAGAGCTTAGCCAGCAATACTATATGGGAAGAATCACAGGGAAGTGATCTCTCTCTCTCCCCCCCCCGCATGCAACCCCCTCCCCCACCTGGAGGAAGAATTCTATACAGGAGAAAAGGCAGGTTGTGTAAAGGAGAAGACAGGGGGTGGGGGTGGTGCCAGGGGAAACCCTCCTGACAGCCTTCTCTTCCGGAATGATGGTCACTCTGCTGAGGATGGAAGAGTAAGAAGAAGAGAGAGCAGGGAAGTAGCGGGAGGAGGATCAGAACGAGGAGAAGGCAGGCAGGGAGGGAGGGAGGGAGGCCGATCCGTACCCCACAGCTATGGGCTGCTGCACCAACTCTCAGGTTGAAGGCCTGAGAGGATAACTACAGCTGGCAGTTTTAGGCCAGAACAGAAAAGAGAGGGGGGAAATGGAAACGACAAGAGAGAGATAAGCTACAGAGCTGAACATCACCCTGGCTAACAAGGCCGGGTCTGTATCGGATCTCTCCAGGGGAGTGATTTGCTCTAAGCTAGAATGGCCACGACACTAAAGGAGAAAGGGCACGACACTAAAGACAGAGCATCTAAAGAGGCCTGAACAGGTGGCTGTGTGGCACAAGAGAATATTCTTGGAATGTTTGCTTCCCGTTGTTTCTGGAACTCGGGAAGTGGTGCTCTCACTGCAAATCACAGGGCATTTTTTGGCTTAGGATGCCTAGAAGTAACTCATCCCTTGGCCCAAGTCGCTAGCACTCACATTCAGGTAAATTACTTGTTTGTTTATTTTAGTTATTTACAACATTTCTGGCCTGCCTTTCCTCTTAAGAAGGACCCAAGGCAGCTTATGTAGTTAAAGTACAATATTAAAGCAAAAGACACTAAAAAGCAAAGTGTTCTGCTTATATACTGACCCATAGCACTTAAAGCACTCTCTGGGCAGTTTACAGTTTATTTAGTCAGGTTACACATTGCCCCCACTGCCAGGAAACTAGGTCCTCATTTTACCCACCTCAGAAGGATGGAAGGCTGAGTGAACCTTGAGGCTGCTTACATAGTTAAAATACAATATTAAAGCAAAAGGCACTAAAAAACAAAGTGCTCCGCTTATATACTGACCCATAGCACTTAAAGCACTCTCTGGGCAGTTTACAGTTTATTTAGGCAGGTTACACATTGCCCCCACTGCCAGGAAACTAGGTCCTCATTTTACCCACCTCAGAAGGATGGAAGGCTGAGTGAACCTTGAGCCTGCTTACATAGTTAAAATACAATATTAAAGTAAAAGGCACTAAAAAACAAAGTGCTCTGCTTATATACTGACCCATAGCACTTAAAGCACTCTCTGGGCAGTTTACAGTTTATTTAGGCAGGTTACACATTGCCCCCACTGTCTGCAAACTGGGTCCTCATTTTACCCACCTCAGAAGGATGGAAGGCTGAGTGAACCTTGAACCTGCTGCCTGGAATGGAACCCCAGGTCATGAGCAGAGTTATAGCTGCAGCACTGCTGTTCAAACACTGCACCAATAGCACATTAAAGAAGGTAAACAAAAGCAACACCCAAGCAGTAAGCCACAACAATCCGTTTAACAAACCCTGCTCAGGCCCGAAAGAAAAATCACTCTGGTGGTTGCACCTTTCTGCCAAATTTGCAAATTTGCTGCCCAAGAAATTTGCAAAGACATCTTTGGAGGGTCTTGTGAAGGACGTTGTTGAACCCAGTGCAAATAACACTCCCCCATCCCTACCAGAAGTTTTGCCCACAGGGGGTAATCTTTTGTTCTCCAGTCAATGGGAATCTTTGTGCCTGAGGTTCCCTCCAAGATATAAACAGGGGGGAAGAATCTGGAACATTTCCCACAGCCTTCCACGAGAGCAACACTTCTCGGCAGGCTGAGAGAGACGCGTGGGCGGGCTCGTGGGCATTTTCAACCCCGTCAGAAGCAGCCATGTGTTTGTCAAGTCTTAGTGATCACAAGAGCAGAATGAGAACATATTTATTCAGAAACAAAACAGAACACTTTGGAGACGCACCTCCTACGCAGGAGAGGTGTTACACATGGAGGAGACAACTTGAGAAGGATTGTGGGACCATTTCCCGCTTGCCCAGAATCATCTGGAGATCATGCGGACCACCAAAAATGTTCCAAGAGGACCCAAAACAGAACTGGGAGTGGTGGCTGAATGTCCACATCCCCTTACAAAAAAGGAGGGTTTGTGGGGCAGGAAGAAGCGAAGATGTGTTTTAAAGACTTTGCATAAAAAGTGGGAGCAGAGATTGGGCAGGGGCCAACCCTACCCCATGGAGCCCAAGGGAGCTCAGTCAACCCTCAGGACCACCCACTCTTGTGTTCTGTGCTTGGGAGACAGATCAAGGGATGGTCTTGAGACATCTTTAAGCTAGATGGTAATTGAGAATAACATCTACAGTAAGACCTCTGCATTTGTAGGGAACTGGTTTGAGCCCCACCCCCACTGATACCAAAAAATGTGGATTACAACAAACAATATTATAAAAGCAAATACAATCCATAGCATGGTCTCTGGCTCCTTCTATTGTCCAGTTTTGGTAACTTCATGTGGCACAAATATATTGGGTTTTTTTCTTTTTCTTTTTGTATTTCTTCAAACCACGGATAGGTGAATCAGCAGATAAGGGGGTCTGATTGCACTTGCAAACCTCACCAAGAAATGTAATAATTTGATTGGCTATTTACTACCTGGCAAGTTAAGTACCATTTATTCCAGCTTTAGGATGCGGATGGATGACTTTCTGTGTCTTCTCTGTGCCCCACCAGCCAAAAAGGAAACTGACGTGGAAAAAATACATCCAGGGACTGCCTCCTCTTCTGGAGGTTGAGTGGAAAATTCCAACCACATGACACCAGGGATGAGACATTTAAAAACACCCCTTGTGAAGAGGTCCATCCGGAACCCCAGGCGATCCCCCACCCATGGACCCCTCAAAGGGTGCAGACGGTAGTGAAAAGGAAGTATCTTTATTAACATCAACTTTTGGAACCATAATAACCGCATCAACGTTATTAAACTTTCCAACCAAACCCTCTTCGTAACTCGGTTAGGCCCACACGTCCATTTGTAATGTCAATAGTTCTGTGGGCTGGGGATTCTCTCGAATTGTTCTGCATCAGTGGGTCTCCTCAGATACGGCCCTCGACTGTTGCACAATGTCCCACAACAGGGGTGGCAAGCCCAGTCCACTGTAGGCTCTTTCCATCCGGCCTGTCCACGTCCCTTGGTAGGGGCCCTCTTCCAGGGACCCACCCCCACCCGGAACGTGGAGACCCGCCACTCCTCTGCTTCCATTGGGCCCTTCCATACTCCACCACTCTGTTCCCACCTTCGAAGCTCCTCCCCTCTCTGTGCTTCCTTCCTCCTTCATTAGGAATCCCTCTATGGTATTATCACCCTTGACGACATAACTCATTCTCTCCCCACTTTGTTGTGGTTGGTCGGTCTCGGATGTGGTGGTCATTTTCCCTAGCTTAGTTAAGACCACACACATCCCCAAATCCCCTCTCACCGGCACAACAGAGGATGGCCTGGGTGCTTCCTTCATGTGCAGGCACCCGACACCCCTCCACACGCAAACCAAATCACCTCAAGGAATGTGCCTGGCAAATTTCAACTGTGATCATTTAGGGGCAGAATATTTTACCCTCTGCCAGAACAAGTAAATTTTATTCATGAAAATTTGCATTGAATGTTTGATTTTCAGTGGTCTAAATGAAGGTATCGCCTAGATCTGCATTGTACAGAATCATAGAGTGAATGAGTTAGAAGGGGTCTACAAGGCTGTTGGGTCTAACTGGCAGCTCAAGGCAAGAATTCAAATAAAAACAGATCAGACAGATGGCTGTCCAAATTTCTCTTAAATGCCTCCAGTTTTGCAGAGCTCACATGGCCTCTTGAGATCATTGGTTCCGTTGTTGTACTTCTCTAACAATTTAAAACGCTTCCCCCCCTGATACCCAGTCAAAATCTGGCTTCTTGTAACTTGAGTCCATTGTGATGGATCTTACACTCTGGGATGATGGAGAACAAATTCTCACCCATACAGGTACCTCCTTTTTTTAAAGGCCGCAGTGTGTGTGTATGCTATGTGCTATCAGCCTCTATCTGACTTACAGTGACCCTAAAAGGGCTTTCAAGGTACAGTGGTACCTCTAAGCCAAATGCCTCGTAAGACAAAAAATGTGTAGGAAGAAAAAAAACATTCTGGGAATAGACATGCTTCGCATGACAAATAAATTCCCTATGGGATGCAAAGCAAGATGAAAAACCATTCAGCATGTACCCAACAAGGAAAAAAACAGTTATTTTTGTCTATATTCTAGTGTCTGGAATGGATTCATCCATTCCCAATGCATTCTTATGGGAAACCACATTTCATAAGACAAAATTTTTGCAAAACGAAGTGACCCATAGCCTTTATTTATTTATTTATTTATTTATTTATTTATTTATTTATTTATTTATTTATTTATTTATTTATTTATGCATTTCTAGACCACACTGACACTGAACTCTGGGTGGTTTACACAAAAGCAATCAAGCAAGTTACAAAGTCAAATATAACAAAAATGATCAAAACAAAACGGATACTCGGCAAATGGCAAAAAGTGACACTTTTAATTAGGGATAGGCACAAAATGGTCAGGACGTTTTTAAAAAATATATTTATCTTTTCTTGCGCTGACCAGTTGGTCTGCTTTTTTTTTTTTAAACCATGACAGGCTGGCGGCATTTTACAGAGGAAACGAAACAGTTTGTTTTAATGGAAAAAATAACCATTTTGTTTCATCTGTAACAAAATGCTGCTTCATCATTTTGTTTTGTTATGTAACAAAATGATGAAACAGCATTTCATTTTTCATTTTGAACCCATCCCTAGTTTCAATGCATTCCCACGGGAAACTGTGTTTCATGACAATTTTTTCTTAAAATAAATTGACCTGTAGAACAAATGTAATTTGTTTTAAGAGGTACCACTATAAGTGAGATCTTTAAACAGTGGTTTTACCAGTTCCACTCCCCCAGTCATTTTGATGGCTGAATAAGTATTCGAACCCAGATCTCCTGAGTTCTAGTCCATCCCTCTATCCACTACACCATTGGTTTCCAGCCTTGGGTGGCCCAGGTGTTCTTAGAGTCCAACTCCCAGAAACCACCACAACTAGCTGTGCTGGCCAGGGGTTTCTGGGAGTTGTAGTCAAAGAACACCTGGATGAGCCAAGGTTCTGAACCAGTGCTACTACACCCTCCGAGTGCACCAGATTGAGGGCCTTTCAAGACAATTTTCAGCATTTTGGGGGTGGAGGTGGGGGAATTGAATTAGGTTCTAAATCTGGGTGTGAATTGTTTGCCGTAGTAGGTCTTTTCAAGGAGAAAGGCAGTGTAAATATATTTTGAATGAAGAAATAAATCCAATTTGTGGGCCAGAGTCAGGCCGAGATACAACAATGTCCATCAAAATGTCTGTACTCCCCTCCTCCTTCCCCACACAGGAGAGGACGCTAAACGTCTACCTGGCACAATTCCACTCTGGAACAAGATATGCTTTCCTAAGCAAAACATGGAGAGAAAAACTCAGGAGTTACTCTTCAGGTCCTTCCAGTTTCACCTGGAGGACATTTTCACCGGGGAAAGGACACAGGTGCCCTACAAATCCTGGAGGTGTCTTCCTTCCGCTCCAAACCCGAACGAGAAACTCAAGGAAAACATTGTTTCATGAATCTATTATAGGATTCCCTTGCCAAAAGGTGTGAGGAGACGTGTAATACATCCTGCTGGTGAATGTTCGCAGAGTGAAATCTATTGATGGCCTATGTTAGTCTGCCTGGTAGCGGATTTCACCCATGGGAAAGGCTGGGATTACGCCTGGCGCTCTGAGGAGCTGTTCTCCTGACCCACATCAACACAGTCATTTTCTTTACGTGTAGAATTTCCTTCCCACCGTTTGCTGCTGCAACTCTGTCAGACACCCTCCGCTCTTGTCATTTAAACACCATCTAAAAAACCTAGCTGTTCAGGACTACTCTATCCATAATTGATGCATCTGTATATAATTGTTCCACTAGAGTTGATTTGGTTTGCATTTCTGCACTTTTGTAGTTTCTCTATTTCTGCCAAAAAAACACACAAAAAACCACCAAAAACTCAACCCACAATATTTTGTTTTATCACTATGTTTGCTTGCATTTTAAAATGTATATGTTGGTGTTAATTTGGCTTTGGTATTTGTTTTTCTGTCTACTACTACTACTACTACTACTACTACTACTACTACTACTACTACTACTACTACTACTACTACTGATATTGTATTTTATGTCAACGTATTTTTGCAATATTCTACACTGCCCAGAGTGGCCTATGGGCCAGTTGGTTTGCAGTTTAGATATCAAATAAATAGTCAGGAGACTAGAATATGTTTATATATTTTAGGTGCAGCCAAGAATCAAATAGCAAGAGAATGGAAAAGCGTAGAATGGAAGAATGGAATAAAATTACAGGAATATACTTTATGGCAGTGCTAGCCAAACTTCAGCCCTCCAGATGTTATGTCCCACAACTCCCACAGTCCTTTGTCATTGGCAATACAGGCTTGGAATTCTGGGAGTTGTGGTCCAAAACATCTGGAGGGCTGAAGTTTGGCCATCACTGCTTAATGGGATAAACTGACAAAATCATTAAAGGGGGAGTCTGCAACATAATTTGAAAATCAGTGGGGTGATAATAAAGAAATATTTAGAAGTAAGATGGGGGAAAGATATTAAAATCTGAAATCAATAGAATGTTGTTATAATAAGCATAAGAATTACTCTCACTTATGTATATATCAGGCCTGCACAACAGGTAGCCCGCGGGCTATCGGTAGCTCACGAAGGGTTCAAAAGTAGCCTTCCAGCCACCAATAAAAAAGTAAGGGGATAAGTTCTCCACCCCTCTCTTGTCCATCCCAAGGACCACCACTGTCCCAGCAAAGTTCTGGGTCTGCCAGCCCACTGTCTCAGCTGAGGAGGGCAGTTCAAGGGCCAGGGCATGGTCCCCTGCTCCCCGCACTGGCCAGATGATTGAGCGGGTGCAAGGGAAGCATGTGCATGGTCAGCCTTCCCATAGGAATGCACTGAAAATCAATTAATCCGTTCTGGAGGGAACAGATGTCGATGCATTCTATGGGAAACTGCTGCTCTACTTACAGATTTTTTTCTTTTTACTTATGAGCATATGCTTGGAATTGATAAAATTCATAAGTAGAGGCATTAGTATAGCAGCCCTCAGGCACTTTGGGCCAGAAAAAGTAGACCTTGGCCTGTTCAAAGTTGGGCAGCCCTGGTATATATGATGTACCACATAGTGATTCATTCTTTTTATTTAAAAAGAATTGTAAAAGTTAGGAGTGTGAAAAAGACTAAGCAAAGGTATTATGACATGATCAAATAAAATAACAAATGAAAATTAATACACAGGAAGTTAAACAGAAGCAAATATTTCCTGAAAACAGGAAATAGATTGAACTGTTAAGTTGTAATGTATTGACTTTTAATTTATTAATAAACTTTATTTTAAAGAAAACAAACAAATAAACTCCCTGTCTGAGATGGCCCAGATGCCAAAATCTCTCCCATGCTGTATTTAAAAGGTGTCAGAGCCACCTGCCACCCCCGCCCCCCAACCGTGGCACTTATTTTCAGGGGTAGGCCTTCACTGCATCGCTATAGTTTCTGCACCACATCAATGGTGGCGGTGAGGCAGGGACATTAAGGCTTGAGGGCACCAATGGTTTGAACCTCAAGCTTTGCTGCCTCACATTTCCCAATGCCCTTAAGAGGGAAGGGAAAAACTCTCATGCATGGTTCGAATTCCTGGATAAAACGCCACCAAAGCCACTCACCAAGATGGTTTCCACACGGCAGCCTCCAACTATGCTAGTCGGTTTTTCCAAGGAATTAGTTGAGACACTGGCTTTCAACAAATGATGAAGAGTGGCTGTTCTTCAGTAGCCTTTGGGATTTGAAAAGTGTTTGCGCATTAATTTATATCCTCCTTCAAGGAGAAGGGCCTATGTCTCGCACCCAAAACCTCATTTTCATAGAATCAAAGAATCATAGAGTTAGAAAAGGCCTCAAGGGCCATCCAGACCAACCCTCTGCCGTGCACGAACCACCATCACAGTATTCTCGACATATGGCCATCCAGCCTCTGCTTAAAAACCTCCAAAGAAGGACACTCCACCATCCTCTGTGGCAGCATATTCCTCTGCCGAACAGCTCAAACTGTCATGAGGTTCTTCCTAATGTTCAAATGGAATTTCTTTTTCTTTGGTTTGAAACCATTGCCCTGAGTCCTAGTCTCTGAAGCCATGGAAAACAAACCAGTTCCCTCTTCGATATGACATCCTTTCAAATATTTAAACATAGCTATCATATCTCCTCTCAGCCTTCTTTTTGAAAGGCTAAACATTCTCAGCTCCCTAAGATGTTCCTTGTAAGACATTTCTTCCAGACCTTCAACCATCCTGGCACAATTCCGGAATGCTTGAACTGCTGGAGAGCTCCGTGGTTAAGGTCTCATGTGGGACAGGATGGGGGCTCTTGATTTAAAACAGCTTGGTACTTTTCAGCCAATTAATTATTTGACGGCCTTCCATATGGAGAAGGAGCTAACACCCACCAGGATTTCTGATCAACTGTTTCCAAACTTTCCCGGCAGCGGCAAACTGTTTCCAAATTTCACTTTGTTGCCACTTTGTGAAGTCTGGAAACATATTGTCAAGGATCTGTGTAGGCGCTAACTTGTTTAACATCCTGAATGCGTAAAAACACTTGTTCCCCACATGCTGAGAGTTCTTCCTTTTTCTTCCAGATTGGCATTCACAAGAAGCTCCCCATTCCTCCTGGTTTTCACCCGTTTCTGAGCCAAATTCACGGTCCCAGCATCAGGGACGAAGAGTTGATGTCAAACTGGACTTAAGTTGCACTGGCAACTGAAGTCACATAGCCTCCTGATGTGGTTGGGTGGCAAGTACCATCGTACGTTGCTTTTGGATATCTTAGCTAGATCAGCTGGGAGGTGAAGCCCAGCTTCTCCTAGTTGCCGGTGACTTCAGGTAAGAACATAAGAACATAAGAAGAGCCCTGCTGGATCAGGCCAAAGGCCCATATAGTCTAGCTTCCTGTATCTCACAGTGGCCCCACCAAATGCTTCTGGGAGTGCACGAGACTAGATATCTGTCTCCTGATACCACTCCCCTGCATCTGGCCCTTGAAGTAAGCCTGGAGATTACACATCCTCATCATGGTTTGTAATGACTGCTTTTGTGACTGTAGCTTGCATTATGCTGCTCTTTGCGACAGTAGCTTGTTTTATAGCTGCTGTTTGCAACGGTAGCTTGCTTTGCAGCTGATGAATTATTTATTTATTTTTCCATTGCGAACCGTGGATCAGTGGTTAATGAATCAGTGGATATGAGGGTCCTACTGTAGTTTACTTGTCTTCTAAGAATATCCTAAAACTCCCTGCCAAGGGATGTGATGATGGCATCTGGCCCAGATGCCCTCAAAAGGCGATTGGACGGATTCCTGGAGGAAAAGTCCATCACAGGTGATGAACCATGGTGGAGATGTGTCATCTCCAGGCTTAAAACCGGGGTCCTTCAAGGACCAGATGCAGGGGAGTGGTATCTGGAGACAGATATCTAGTCTCGTGTGCTCCCAGAGGCATTTGGGGGGCCACTGTGAGATACAGAAGATGGACTAGATGGACCTTTGGCCTGATCCAGCATGGCTCTTTTTATGTTCTTATGTAAATTAAGCTACTGTCGCAAAACAGTAGCTGTAAAGCAAGCTACTGTCACAAAACAGCAGTTTGAGGGTTTGGGGGTGTTCTCTCTTATCCACAGTTTTTGTTATCCACGGAGAGGCCTGGAACCAATCCCCAGTGGATATGGGGGTTCTACTGTATATCTGAGTATTCTGTACCTGAAAAACCTTGAAAAGGGTTGCTATTAGTTAGAATTGACTTGACAGCACACTCTTGTTGCAGTTTTTCTTGTTTCTGAAGGAGTGGGCTTTGATCTACATTGCTCACCCTGGACTATATCTGTGAGTTTTTAAAACGCTGCAGCATTTTGCCTTTCTCTTCACTCCACTCCACTCCTTTTCCGATTTCTGCTGACTTGTTGAGGCAGACTAAGAAACTGCATTGGATGTGATGTGATATCCACCCACCCTGGGACTCCAAAGAAGGGAATGAGACTCTGGGATCTAATGAAGATGGGATCGGAAGAATTCCTGGCCAGGCCTGGCACAAGCTTGCCTCCCCAGCTTCCCATCCGGCTTTCCAAAGAGGCTTCTTTGAATGGCTGAAGCTGTTCCTTCAGGGACTGTCAAGCTGCAATGGAGGGGAATGATGCTGTACCTTGCACAGCATGGACATGCCTTCACTTGTCTGAGTTTGGAAGGAAGGTCAGTCTTGGCTCTGTGGATGGGAGATCACCAAGGGACATCAGGCACATCCCATGGGGTGAGAGGCTTAGTCCGTGGTAGGACAGAGGCTTTGGCTCCAGATGCCCCAAGGTCAAGCTGCAGCAGTTTCATAACCAGATGAGGCAAGACTCCAGCCAGACCCTTCGATGAGCCACTGGTAGCTGGAGCTAACAACATTGAGGACCGGACTCAGGATAAAGGAACTTGCTCTCGGCCCGTGATTCAGCCCCAAGTGGTTGGGACCTTGGCACTTGCTAGAGCACCTCACTCTGTAAGATTTACTATCAGATCATCTCAGGCTGTACTCTTGTGGGTGGCCACTCTGAGGCCTGGGATGTTTCGGGGTTGGCCACACCAATAGGGAGTCCACGGCCTCCGCGTGTGGGATAAGCTCCCTCCCTCGGGCCCTTTAGGAACCTAAGTGGAAACACTGCTACATAATCAGGTGTTCAGGTCCATCCTCCTCACACAAGAGACGCCTTGAGCCCTTTTGTGTCCATTCCAGTTGATCCGTTGCCTCCATCTGCAGGGGTTTGCTTTGTGGTATTGGCATGTTCAAACTTCGGCCCTCCAGATGTTTTGGACTACAACTCCCACAGTCCTTTGTCATCGGCAATCTCAACTTAGAATTATGGGAGATGTGGTTGAAAACATCAGGAGGGCCGAAGTTTGGACATATTGTGTTCATTTTCCTATGTTGCTTTTGCTACTTTCATTTTTATACATTTTTTGTATTCAGTGTTGTCTTATATGTTCCTTATATCTTCCTTTGTAAGCATCCTAAAGTATGGGTATTACATGGGTAGGCTATAAGTCCAATTATTATTATTATTATTATTATTATTATTATTATTATTATTATTATTATTATTATTATTATTATTATTATTATTATTATTTAATAATAATAATAATAATAATAATAATAATAATAATAATAATAATAATAATAATAATAATAATAATAATAATAATAATAATAGAAGAAGAAGAAGAAGAAGAAGAAGAAGAAGAAGAAGAAATGGTTCCTTCTGGGGAGAAAAGTGGGACAGAAATATTTTTTAGATAGATAGATAGATAGATAGATAGATAGATAGATAGATAGATAGATAGATAGATAGATAGATAGATAGATAGATACTAATGCTGCTGCTACTACTAATAATAATATAGAAAACAACTAGTCAAACCTACATAATCCATTATAAAGGAAAACAAAAGGAAGTTTGTCAGTCAACACAGTATTTTATTTAACAATAAGAAGCAAACAAAAAAATTTTTTTCAGGTGCTGAAGAAATGGATCTTGAACTCGATGCTCCTTCACTTCCAAGGTTCCCAGGGTGTTTATGGCTTGTAGTGGATTGGTCTCCAGTGATATTTAGAAGGGGCGGGAGGTGGTGGTGGTGGTGGTGGTGGAGGAGGAGGAGGAGGAGGAGGAGGAGGAGGAGGAGGAGGTGGAGGTGGTGGAGGTGGTGGTGGAGGATGATGCCATTTACGATGAGGTGGTGGTGATGGCGGAGGAGGAGGAGGCAGTGGTGGTGGAGGAAGCTATTTAGGAGATGGTGGTGGTGGTGGTGGTGGTGGAGGAGGAGGTGGTGGAGGTGGAGGATGTCATTTAGGAGATGGAGGAGGAGGTGGTGGTGGTGGAGGATGCCATTCAGGAGGTGGTGGAGGAGGAGGTGGTGGAGGAGGTGGAGGAGGATGCCATTTAGGATGAGGTGGAGGAGGAGGTGGTGGAGGTGGTGGTGGTGGTGGCGGCGGTGGTGGTGGCGGTGGTGGTGGTGGTGGTGGCGGCGGCGGTGGATGCCATTTAGGAGGATGTGCTGGTGGCGGCGGTGGCGGTGGCGGTGGCGGTGGTGGCGGAGGAGGCAGCGGCTGTGGTGGATGCCTTTTAGGAGGATGTGGTGGTGGTGGTGGTGGCGGCGGCGGTGGTGGTGGTGGTGGCGGCGGCGGCGGTGGTGGCGGCGGCGGCGGCGGTGGAGGTGGTGGAATACAACAGATATTTGAGGTATGTGCACAGGCACAATTTGACGTAGGCCTCCAAGGGTATGAGCACGTTTTAGCACAGTGTCCATAACAACAGGTGTTGCAGTGTCGTTTATTGCCTAAGGGGAAGAAAGCCCACCAATATATTTGAGAATGCTTTGGAAATCAAGGGATAAAAGTTTTGACCAACTCACTGACCTTTGAAATGACCTAGCAGGCTTAGCCACCATTAAACCAGCCTCAGATCAGAAAGGAGATCCCACAGATATGGTTTGACCAGAGCAAGTCTGGACCATGAGTCTTCCATATGGTATTGACACCCCCTCCCCCCAATTTAACAGGTTTAGTTTCCAAGTATCAAGATCAAGCTGTTGAGAAGAAACACATCCCGCTATCTTCTGGAACATCATGCTAACTACACTGCATTTGATAATATACACTCAGTGTGATTATATCACAAAATCTTCAAGGGGACTAAATGCTAAATCATCTTACTGCTGTTCTGATGAGATCAACTGTAGGAAGCCATGTGACGCACACGTCAATACTTTTATACCTCTCCGATACCTAATGTTCTCTACCTTTTGCCTTGTAGGATTTTAGAATGCTCTTCCACAGTTCTTAATTCGTTGGGTTCCAGGAATGCATTGCCAGTATTTTCTCTTCAGCAGAGAGGAAGGGACTCAGTCTTAACTTTGCTGTCTTCCTTTTTTCACCCTGTTTTTAAAAAACTGCACATCCCCATCTCTAAAGAGGGCAAATAGATTCCCTGTTTGCCCTACCAAAACGTGGACCGAGCAGCAAAAAACAATTCGCTTCCAAAATTGTAGCAAATGATTTTCCTCTTCTACAGGGTTACAACCGAAGTATGGTGTTGCTGTTGTAGCAGCAACACAATAGGAATAGGAACCCATCAAGGTCTAGAAGTGAGCACTAGCTTTGCAAGGGACCTCATGTGGTAGACCCAACTGATTGGGTTTAAGTCTACAATGACATATATCCCATTGATTCAATGGATCCACCGTTTTAGGATTAGGAATTGGATTTCAACCCATATTCTCAATTGCCCCAAAGTAGACCATAACATTCTCCACCATGACCCCAACGTTACCTTCTGTGGCCACAGCTGCCAGCAGGACGACCACCAGGGAGAGGAGAACGGCCTTCATGGTGGCAGGAGTCTGGTGGGACCTCTCCAAGTGAGTCCCGATGTCAGATGATCCGATGAAGGGAGAATCAGAAGATCGGATAAAGAGCTCGGACAGGAGCCCTGGTATTTATGGAGGGTTGGATGAGCAGGGAGGGAGGGGCCGAGAGGTGTGTGATGCATGGATGTATTGTCTTGGGACACGATGGTGGCATGCTGACCCAGACAAAGCCGGTTAGCCATTTGTGTATCAGTGAGTAGAATAAAGTTGTTTCAGCGCCGTCTTGCCTCCGGTTCCTCGCAGGGGCCAGATGCCGGAACAAGATCCAGGTCTACAGTTTGGAACAGATGAGATGGATAAGAGGTACCTTAACAGCCCGTGAGATCAAAAAAATGTCAAGCACACTTGAAGAGAGAAGAATGAGAAGAGATTGAGATACAGATTAAGGCCTTTGAAGACCACAGAGCCAGAAAGACCTGAACAAGCTTTCCATTTAGAATAAACAGGGGCTGTGAACATCCGAACGTCTGCCACAAACCTCAGTCTTGATCCTGCGCAAACCTCAGTCTTGATCCTGAAGCCATCAAAAATTTAGCCTGGAATTCAGTCCTGTATGTCTTTCCAAACCTGGCAAAACGGACAGATATGAACCCACTTTTGCTCTCCCGGGGTGACCAAGAGTGGCTGCTAGAGCCCATTGGAAGGCTTGGTGGGTGGCCATTTTAGTAAATATCAGGACAGTCTTAGAAGCTGGAAGGGGCCCAGTGGACCATCGAATCCCTCCCTGGTCGAGGAGGCCCTGTTCTCTGGGTCTGCATAAACAACTGGGCTATGATGGTGGTGAAGAAGTTGCATCTGCCCAGAGTTGTCCAGTGGAACTGTCTTCAGCAGGGGCCCAGAAGAAGGAAATGTAGGTCCCCTCTAACAACTATTGCCCCATGGTTTGAGGAGAAAGCACTCGGATACACTTTGATTGGGATTTTGTGCTTGGCACAAGTCTTATGGATCTATCTCAATGGTTCTCACCCCATGGGTCCTCAGATGTTCCTGGACTGCAACTGCCAGAAATCCCTTCCAGCACAGCAAGTGGTGGAGGCTTCTGGGAGCTGCAGTCCAGGAACATCTGGGGACCCACAGGTTGAGAACCACTGATCTATCTTTTACCTTTTAGTGTTCTAAGATGCTCTTCTAATTCCCTGTTCTTAACTTGAATATGTCTTAAATATTCTGGGCTCCAGATTGTCTATCATTATTGTAAGCCACCTTGAGGAGAATGGTAAGCCAACTTTCTGAGGAGAAAGATGGGGTAAAAATGCTCAATATATATATATGGCCTCTGCCTGTCCACTAACAATGGGTACGTTCTCATTTCTGCAGCCTAAAGATGTGGACCGGATCTCTGGAGAGTTGAAAGCCATCATGTGTGTCTGGAACCCCTGCCCTTCCTGGCTCATAAACGTTTGTGTGGGTGGTGGTGGGGGTGGTTGAATTGGTAAGAGATGAATGCTTCATTCTGACAAAGCAGGATTTGGGCATGCCTTAAAAAAGCAGTGGTAAGACCAGTGCCACAAAGTGTCCTTGAACCCCATCATATTGGATAATTGCTGGCCAGCCTCCAGTGTTCCACCCTTGGGCAAGGTATTGGAGTATCAGGTAACTTTACAGCTCTTAATGTTCATCCAGATCCATGAACCAAGCCCTAGGAGGACAGACTGAAAGACTGGTCAGGTTTAACCTTGAGAAAAGAATACTGGCAGGAGATATGATAGCACTTATCAAACAAGAACATAAGAACATAAGAAGAGCCCTGCTGGATCAGGCCAAAGGCCCCTCTAGTCCAGCTTCCTGTATCTCACAGTGGCCTTGCCAAATGCCTCTGGGAGCGCACAAGACTAGATCTCTTGTCTCCTGATACCACTCCCCTGCATCTGGCCTTTGAAGGACCCTCTTTTTAAGCCTGGAGATTACACATTGCCACCATGGTTTGTAATCTGTGATGGACTTTTCGAGTCCATAAGTGTTTTCTTTTGAATGTTCTCACTCTCCCAACCCTCAGTTCGAGTGGATGTCCCCTAGTTCTGGCATTTTGTAAGAGGGAGAAGCTGACTAGGGAAAAAAGTTGATTTGTTTGAAGAGCAGTGCTGGAGGAGATCCCTGAAGATACAATGGACTGACAGAAAAGTGATCAAGTGGCTTCTAGAGCAAATCCGGCCTGAACTGTCTCTGTAGGCAAAACATGGTGAAACTGAGGCCGACCTACTTTGGGCACGTTATGAGAAGGCAGGATTCTCTGGACAAAACAACCATGCTGGGAATGGTGAAAGGCAGCAAGGAAAGAGAGAAACCAAATATGAGATGTATTGACTCCCTAAAAGGAACTATAATAAGTTTGGGCCTGGAGGAGCTGAGCAGGGCTGTTGAGAGACAGGACATTATGGAGAGCTCACATTGATATAAATGTGGGATCTCCAAAGGGTCCTGTCCATAACAGCCATGATTCAGAGGTGTATTGACAGTACATAAGAACATAAGAACATAAGAAGAGCCATGCTGGATCAGGCCAAAGGCCCATCTAGTCCAGCTTCCTGTATCTCACAGCGGCCCTACCAGATGTGTTTGGGAGCGCATGAGACTAGATATCTGTCTCATGATACCACTCTCCTGCATCTGGTCCTTGAAGTACCCTGGTTTAAAGCCTGGAGATTACACATCTCCATCATGGTTTGTAACCTGTGATTGACTTTTCCTCCAGGAATCTGTCCAATCCCCTTTTGAAGGCAACCAGGTCAGATGCCATCACCACATCGTGTGGCAGGGAATTCCATAGACTTACAACGCGCTGGGTGAAAAAATATTTTCTTTTGTCAGTTTTTACTCTCCCTCAATTTGAGTGTATGTCCCCTAGTTCTGGTATTTTGGGAGAGGGAGAAGAGCTTCCCTCTCTCCACTTTACTCATACCCTGCATTATTTTGTATGTCTCAATCATATCCCCCCTCAAGCGCCTTTTTTCCAGACTAAAGAGGCCCAAATGTTTTAGCCTTTCTTCATAAGGGAGGTGCTGACAGTAGAGGCGTAACATTTCTGGAATTTTTGAAGCCATGGGGTGGGGGTGGGGACAGTGTGTGTGTGTGTGTGTGTGTGTGTGTGTGTGCGTGCGTGCGTGCGTGCGCGCACACACACACACACACACACATGGGCGTGTGCATAAAAAGCAGTGGCGTAGCAAGGTTTGGGGGCGTCTGGGGACAAAGTTGGTTTTGCGCTGCTCCGGCCTTCCCCAACCCCATTGCATCCAACCAGCAAGGGGGGGGCAATCCTGCGGGTGTGGGGCAGGAGTGGGGCATGTGGGCTTTCTCTTCCTCCTTCGTGGCAACGATGAGTTGGAGGAGGAAGAGGGCGCTGCAGCCACCATGCTCGCACACCTGCCTGCCGGCCTGCTTTGCCACTCACCTAGTGTGCAGCGGCAGGAGGGCGCAGGGCTTCCTCCTCCTCCTCCTCCTCCTCCCTCCAGGCACCCCCATATTTCTGCACCTGGGTCAGATATACCCTTCTGCCCCCCTCCCCAGATACACCCCTGATAGAAAGGAAGCATTAGGGAAAAGTAGGGTTTCCAGAAATTTTACATTTCCACTTCACAGCACAAAGCAATGGCAACAAGCCTCTACCACCGGAAACCTGTGAGGAACTGTTTCACAAAGCAAAGTGTTCTGCTTATATACTGCCCCATACCACTTCAAGTAGTCTCTGGGTGGTTTACAGTTTAATTAGTGCAGGCCCTACTTCACTGGGCAGAAAACAACAGTTGTTTCCTGTTGACAGAGAACTCCTGTCAAAAACAAAACAAAAAACAAAAAGAAGAAAAGCTCTGACTGTGGATTATCTTGCTGCCGAATAAATTAAAATTCAGTCAACACTGTTCCTCTTTGTTTTTACTAGTGACAATCAGAACAGTTATTAATAAGTCTAGTTTAATCTCATCTTGTTGGAGTAGGGCGATGGTAGTGCTGATTTTAACAGGAAGGTTCAACAGATGCTGATCCGGAATGCCATCAATGCAACAGATCTATGCACTCAATGGACTATATCCAGGGCATCCCGAGAGCCCTCATCACCCCATGACCACCCCTCAAATGCTATGCTTTCAGGCCTCTGCAATACTCCCTTGGGCCTAGGCCCTCTCTCTTTCTCATACACCCCTCAAAATCTGTATTTTTGAAGACAGTACAAGGAGAGCTTTTCCCAGTGGAAAAAAATGTAAGAAAAAAATAGTGCTGGTGCCCTTTGAGGGATGATTATGTGGGACAGCTGATTGTCTAGAGCAGTGGTTCTCAACCTGTGGGTCCTGGACTGCAACTCCCAGAAGCCTCCACCACTCGCTGTGCTGGAAGGGGTTTCTGGGCGTTGCAGTCCAGGAACATCTGGGGACCCACAGGTTAAGGATCACTGGTCTAGAGTAGTGGCTCCAAACCCTGGATCCCAGATGTTCTTGGACTACAACTCTCTGATATACTGGCTACCACAGCTGGTAGTGAAGGCTTCCAGGAATTTTAGTCCAAGAATGTCCGAGGATTCAAAGTTGGGAACCACCGCTCTAGACTTGGCCCACTGCAGTTTAGGTTGTTGTCTGTTCTAGTCCAGAAGTGGCTCTGAAGAAAATCCACAAACAGTTGCCTTCAACTAAAGCAGTTGTTCTCTTCCTATTGCAGACATTGGGTCTCACTCCCAACGTTCTTAAGGCATCACAACTTGAACAACCTTGAAGCAGCTGTAGGAGATCAAAAAAATAAGATGTTTACACAACGGAATGGCTTTAGTTGTTGCTGGAGTTTACAATGGGGTGTGAGCTTTAAGCCCTTGGAGCCACGGAGCATGACGCCCTGTGGACAGTGTGCTCCTCACGGTCTCCAGCCTGCAGTTGGAGAAGACTGAGACTGTCCCTTGTGTAAACAACAGGGCTTGTGCCTACCCTCATTGCACAAGCACCATAAAACCAAGGGCATGACTGCTAGCCACAGACCTGAAAAGCCTCTGTAGTAAACCAAAAATGACAATCTTTTTACACAAGACAATCTTGGTCTTTTCCAGGCATTTATATATAGGGTGACGCTCTGCCCTTGGCTTTTATCGGTCCGCTGTTTGCTTTGCCATTTTAAAAGCATGCTGTTGTGCTTTTAATGGTCGTTTTAAAGAAGCATAGAATCAGGACATGATCATGGAATTTGTGGCTGCAGATCTCAGTGGTTGAGGTCTCTACCTGCAGAGCCAGAGGTTAGGGGTTTCAGTTCCCCACTGGGAGAAAAACCAGCCTGTGTAGCCTTGGGCTAGCTGCACAGCCCCAGGTTGCTACCAGAAAAATGGTAAATCACTCTGAAACATGCTAAGTATGCTGCTTACATACCCCCATATAGAGCTTAAAGCACTCTATGGGCAGTTTGCAACTTGGTTACACAGGCCACACATTGCCCCCTCCCATGCCAGCAGGGTACTCATTGTACCAAGCTCAGAAGGATGGAAGGCTGAGTGAACCTTGAGCTGGCTACCTGGGATGGAACCTCGGGTCATGAGTGTGAGGGTTTGGTCCGTCGACCCAGCGGTTCCGATCCACAAATAAGACGGAAGTCCTTTTTAACTTTCAACATTGAAAGGATTTTTATTACATACAGTTTGTGAATCACTGTAGGCTCTTTCCTCTTTATTGATATTTAACATAGATAAAGGTTCCTCAGACAATTCTTGACATATCTGGACATGTTCTCCCGGATTATTGTTCACATCCCAACTAGGACCTAGATCCTCATCATCCACGTCTGCTATGAATACCTCTCTTTCTTTCCACTCTTTTAGTAAGTTGACATGATAAATTCCTTTCCCTTTAATTCTATCAGGTATATCCAATTCATAATCGACCTCATTAAGCTTCTTACTCACAACATAAGGTCCTTGCCATCTAGCTAACAGTTTACTTCCTTCGAAAGGTAACAATAATAGAACCTTCTGACCCACCTCAAAACTCCTCTTTTTCACTTTCTGATTATATCTTCGTCGTTGACCGTTTTGAATATTACTCAAATTTTTCTTTACTAAGTTTTGAATCTTTTGAAGATGTTCCTTCATTTCTATAACATATTTTACATTAGAACCAGCATTATCCTCCCCTTCTTCCCATTTTTAAAAATCAAATCCAATATTCCTCGAGGCGTTCTTCCATATAATAATTCAAAAGGGGAGAATCCAGTAGAAGACTGAGGAACCTCCCTGATGGCAAGCATTAGAGGATCTAATAGCAGATGCCATCTCCTCGGGTTGTCTAATACTACCTTTCTTAGCATAGTTTTTAGAGTTTTGTTAAATCTTTCCACAAGTCCATTTGTTTGGGGATGATAAACAATCATCTTTAAGGGTTTGACATCTAATATCTTCCACATGTGTTTAAAAGTGATACTCATAAAGTTACTCCCTTGATCCGTCAAAACTTCCCGTGGGAAACCTAATCTCGAAAATACTTTTAATAATTCTTGAGCCAACACCTTAGCTGAGGTAGTTCTTAGAGGAATAGCCTCAGGGTACTGTGTCGCATAATCAATTAATACTAACACATATAGGTGTCCGCCTGATGACTTGGGAAGAGGTCCAATCAAATCTAAAGCAATCCTATCAAAGGGTTGATCAACGATAGGCATGGAAATCAAATCAGCACCCGGAGAAGGTTTTTTTCTGTGTTAACTGACATGGTCTACAAGATTGACAAAATCTTTCCACGTCATTCCTTATTCCAGGCCACCAAAACTTTTGTCCAATATGTTTCAACATTTTGTCAACAGCCAGATGCCCTGCTATGGGGATATCATGAGCAATCCTTAAAATTTCTTTTCTCCACTGAGCAGGTACAATTATTCTTTCATTGCCTGATATATCTATATAATATATCAATCAATTCTTTTCTACAAAACTATCTCTAACATTACCCAAGGAATTAAACTCGGTAATCTTCTGTCTAATATTCTCTAAACTAGCATCATTTCGTTGTAAAAATCTCACCCTCTCACGCGTCGCACGGGCAATTTCTTCTTTCAATGGTGCTTCTTCATCTTGTGTATCTCCCAACATTCCTTCCTGTGTTTGTAACAAATCATTAATAGCTAGCCAATCCCTTCCTAGTAACATCTCGCGTGCTAAATTGGGAACAATTCCTACATTCATTCTTTGCTTTATACCATTAATCTCTACATTTACCCAAGCAGTACCATAAGATTTTGAATCACCATGAATACACTTAACATACAAGATACTTTCACTTAATTTCCCTTGTAGGGACCTGACTAGAGTCCTGGCACATCCGGTATCAACAAAAGCCCATTTACGTTCCCCATTTACATATGCAGTTATTTCCCATTGCTTAAAAGTCCCTTCCGAATTTCGCGGCTTCTCACTGCCTTCAACCCCCCACGAGCAATCCATTTTCTTGCAATCCCGTATTAAATGTTTCCAAGCCATAACATACGGGACAGTTGTTGTTATTTCTGGCTTGGAAATTAATCATCGCCAGTCCTCTTCCACTCCGTGTAAACATCTTTTCATCCACAAAGTCACTCTGCGCGGTCCACTCATTCCACCCGACGCCATCTTCTGAGTAGCTCTCGCGAGGTTAGTCGTCTTCTCCGTTGCTGAGTTCTCGCGAATCGTAATCTTCTCGTTTGCCGTGTTCTTGTGAGATGTGCTCTTCTCCTCCGAGATCTCAAGGCCTTCTAATATATGCACCACGTCGTCCAATGAAACTGGCCTATTTCTTTTTACCCAAGCAGCGGTGGATGTCGGAATATTATTGAGAATGTGTTCAATTATGATAGCCTCAACTATCTGGTCTTTAGTACAAGACGACGGACATAACCATTTAATAGCATTGGCCTTTAATCTCTGAGCCCAGGATCGAGGATGCATCCCATTCTTGAAAGTCAATGCCCGAAATTTCTTCCAGTAAGCCTCCAGTGTTAAATTAAACGTTAATAAAATGGCATTTTTTTACTTTATGATAATCGGTTGCTTCCTCCGGTCCTAAAGCGTCCACAATCTCTTGGAGAGTCCTGTTCAAACAAGGGGTTAAAATCAATGCCCATTGTTCTTCAGGCCAATGTGCTGCTCTAGCAACCCTCTCAAAGGTATTTATATACGCTTCTACGTCGTCATCTTTGGACATCTTTTGTAAATGCACGGGTGCTGGGTTCAAAACCCACACGCTTCTTCCACTCGGGTCTGAGGAACTGCTATTCAGTCCGTTGGATCCCGGTTCCCGTGTCATCTGAGCTATCAGTAATCGATTCTGCTCAGCTAAAATTTCTATTAGTTTATTTTGCTGATCTCCATTAGGTCTGTGTCCTTCTTTCCTCTCTTCCAGTGGACTCGGAACCGCCCCACGTTGGGCGCCATTTTGTGTGGGTTCAGTCCGTCGACCCAGCGGTTCCGATCCACAAATAAGATGGGAGTCCTTTTTAACTTCAACATTGAAAGGATTTTTATTACATACAGTTTGTGAATCACTGTAGGCTCTTTCTTCTTTATTGATATTTAACATAGATAAAGGTTGCATAACATTTTCTAACATAACAGATTCTTTATAACTTGTTTCAAATGGGTGAAACTCAACTTCACCTTCCTCTATATAAATGGAGGAGTGTTCCTTCCTCGACCCAGACATTGGGTGCCACAGCAAGGGTGTTTCGCCCATTGAGCCACCAGGACCGTATTCTGATCTCTCCTCTATTCTCGTTGAAACTTTTCTGAGGTCTCTGGCCATCTAAGAGGCTTGACAGTTACTGCCCATTGAAAATCTTCATCTCTTTTCGGTCTCACTGTCCTCCCCGCCTCGCTTAGCCTACTCTCCTCGGTTTGGGTCCCGACCGTCTGTAACTGACAGTCCCAGCTGTCATCTTGCACCCCTGGACCTCGCGCCTCCGGTTCCTCCGGACCTCGCACCCCCATCTCCTCGTGCTCCTCCCACTCATCTTCTAACTCATCTATGGTCCAGAACACCTCCTGATCTTTAACCCCTTCACTCACTTTGCACTCTTCCTTAATACTTATATCCTGCATCTCCCGTATACACGATCTGAGCTTCTTTGAGGGTTCTTCCTTCCTATCATCGTCTGTCTTGCCAGATGGCACACTCTCTCTTCCATGCTCCATCACTTTCTCATTCTCACAATGAGCACAACTACAGCTTATTTATTTATTTATTAGCAAAGCAAAGTGTTCTGCTTATATACCACCCCATACCACTACAAGTAGTCTCTGGGTGGTTTACATTTTTTATTTACAGTATGCAGGCTACACATTGCCTCCCCCCCCCCCAGGTCGTGAGCACAGTTTTACCTGCAGTACAGGCATTTAACCACTGCGCCATGAGACTCTTCAAATTTATATACCGCTCCATCTAGCTACACAGCTACTCTGGGTGGTTTACAAGGTTAAACAAATATCAATCTAGACACACAATAAACAAACAATCCAAGAATAAAAAACATAATAAGTAATAAAACAATATATATCAGAGCATCAAACAGGAGCAAGAAACCAAACAAATAAAAAAACCAAATAAATAAAAAAATTAAGTGCATAAACAGCAAATACTTAACAGCATATATTAATACCCAACTTCAGTGCAGCAGTTTATCAACTATGCCACGTGGCTCAGCAGAAATCCATCAAAAGGGTCACAAAGAAATCCATCAAAAGGGTCACAATTAGAGATGGGCATCTTATGAAAAACGACATGCTGTTTCATCGTTTCATGAGCTTTTGAAACGTTATGAAATGAAACGAAACAGGAAACAACGTTTTGTTACAAAAAACAAACAAAAAACCCACTTCTTTTTCCCTTTGAAAATGAAACATTTCATTACTCTGTAAAATGGCTCCCTTGAAAAAAAGCTACCCACTAAATTTGGTGCCTCTAGGACCCAGGGGAGCCATGTTATACATTAAGGAATCGTTTCATTATTGTTTCATTTTGTTACATATTTTTTTACAAAAATTTGTTTAAAAATGAAATGAAATGAACCGTTAATTGAAACAAAACAAAACTATTTTTCCGTTTCATGCCCATCCCTAGCCACAATAAGCCAGAACTGATTTAATGGCACATGGTGATAAATAACGGAATTATAATGAGGTCCTTAGTGCATATTTTAAAGGATTTCCTACGTTGGCTGGGAGCTGCAGTCTAGCGGATATGGAGAGCGCTCATGAAAAAAAAAGTCAAGAATGCTAGGAAAATCTGAAAGCAGAAGGAAAAGAGGAGGCAACAACGAGGGAAGTAGTGGGTGAATAAAGGATTAGACCTGGCCCGACCCACCCGATCTTCCTTGGCCCTCTCGCTTCGGATTGCCACGTAAAATGACCACCCGTAATCGGGCCTTTTCGGTTGTTGGACCTAGTGTTTGGAATGATCTACCAAGCGAGATGCGGCAAGCTTCTTCGTTGGCATCCTTCAAGAAAGCCTTGAAGACCTGGCTGTTCAGGGATGCCTTCGAAAACTGCTAGGGGTGCAGGTGTTTCCCCCACCCCCGCCGCCCCTGCCAACATTGACCCGCCACCTTGGTTGTTGCCTCCACAGCCTGCCTCCTCTCCACTGCTCCCATTGCTTCCCCATGGGGCCCTACGACCTCCTCCTGTTTCCCTTCTGCCTCTGCTGCCATCTTGAGAAGACACATATTGAGAGGAACACCTCCCAGAAGCTGGGCTGCTATCCCAGGGCACACCTTTGCCTGTTGGCTGATAGGCATGCGCATGCGCAAAGACAGAAGGCCTGGTTCCTGGAAGAGAAAGGAAACCCGTCTCCTAAGATGGCGGCAGTGAAGGATGAGGAGGTAGAGGAGGTGGTGGCCTGACCAGGTAGGGAGCCGACAGGGACAGAGAGAAGGAGGCAGGCACAGGCTATAGCAGAGACGTACAAGGGGTTACAGGGACAGTCATACCAAGTGCAAAATTTGCCTTGCCTCAGGTGCTGGCAACCCATGCTAAGCCACTCCTGGTTCTGAGTCCTAAGACATATATTGGAGTTCCTATTTAAAAGCCCCCCCCCCAGAAAAAAAGAGGGGCCTGGCAGGTTCCAAATCCCAAGTCAAGTCCGAGTCATCAAAAGGATGAACTACCTATTATGTGTCTTTTATTCATAAAAGACACATATAAAAAGACTAAGGCTCTGAAAACTGTTGGCTGCAAAGTCAGCAGCTCAGCGTTTCAAATCCCAGGTGCCACGCAGCAGAGCGAGCTCATGTTGATAACCCCAGCTCCTGCCAACCTAGCAGTTTGAAAGCATGCAAATGCAAGTAGATAAATAGGTACCGCCATCAAAAGTGGGAAGATAAAAACAGTGTTTCCTTGCAGCCATGCCGGCCACATGGCCATGGAGTTGCACAACACTGGCTCTTCAGCTTGAATACGGAGATGAGCACCTCCCCTAGAGTCAGACATGACTAGCATGCATGTGCGGGGGGAACCTTTACCTTTTTACCATACAGGATCTCATAGACTTTGTGTTTATACCCACTTATAACTTTGTGTGATTGTATTGACACTGTGTATTCAATAGTAGTTTCCATTCCTCATAACTTTTACATAGAATTTTTACTCTCTTTAACTGCTCACGTTCTTTTGTAACTTTAAGGTGATGTTGTCTTTTAATGCTGTAAGATGTTCCTCAATTCCCTGTTCTCAAACTTGAATATGTCTTAATTGTACTGGATTGTATATTATCCCTCATTATTATAAGCCGCCTTGGGTCCTTTTCCAAGGAGAAAGGCGGGATAAAAATACTCTAAATTAAAAAAAGAAAAGAAAAATAATAAAAATAATAAAAGAAGACCCAAGTCCACAAGAAGTCACTGGTGTGACTTAAGTCCAACATGACAGCAAATCCCTCCACTTGAGTCTCCATCCCTGCAGACTTAACAGCCATTGTTCTAAAAAAAAAATCCTTTAGAATCCCTTCCTATTAAAAATGGAATACTGTGCCATAAGATCCTCCCCCATCTTTTTGCAAGGGGATGGGGTTCATCCAGCCAGCAAAAGACTCGCTGGAAAATACCCTTGATCAAGACCTGTTCCTCTCTCTGTGTCAACAGGGCTTGTTCTCTAGATTAATGCAACTTAAATTTTGCATAGATAAATCATAACCCCATTATCCACGTAGTAACACAGCAAATGCCCTTTGTGTCTAGGTGGAATTCTTTCTTTCTTTCTTTCTTTCTTTCTTTCTTTCTTTCTTTCTTTCTTTCTTTCTTTCTTTCTTTCTTTTGATTTATATACCACCCATCTAGCTTGGGGGCCATCTCAGTGGTGAAATGATTTCACTTCTCAAGTGTGTGTAATAAAAATGGCTTGCCCTCCAGTTGATTCTGACTAGAGATGGGCACGACCAGAAAAAATGACGTTTCGATTTTTCGTTTGTCGGAATGGATCCGTTTCGTTCTGTTTCCGTTTGTCGTGAATTTTTTTGAAAATTTGTCGTTTTGACGTTTTGTTCGTCGTTTGTCGTTTCTACCGTGATTTAGTGCAATTTGACTTCCCAGAGCATGGGGGCGTCCCGCAATGACCCAGAGCAGGCAGAAAACACTTTAAACTGGGTGATGAATAAGATATTTAATACATATATCATAGCATAAGACTGCATCCTATGCAATAAAGCAAACAAAGTGGGCAGAATGCAATATTTTTTTTCTCTTGGTCAACGCTGACTGAACCGGCGGCCACCCTACTTGGTCTGGCTGTCTGTTATCCTTTTTTTGTTTTGTTTTGAATTGAAGCCTTTAATCCATCCCATTTCCCCTCCACCTCTCAGAGGCAGCAGGAGACACAGTATTCCGTTCCTCCCCCAAATCTGGATGAGGGTCTACTCTACTCCTCTCAATGTCCCCTCCCCATGACACTCCTTGTAAAGCTTTCAAGCAAATGCCACCCTGGTCAACTAGCGGTCAGAGATTCAGATGCTTCCCCCCCACACTCATCCGGATGAGTTCCCCTAAATCTCTTGGGGAATCATCGCCAGTTGGAGTGTCCCAAGGAGCCTGGTTTGCTCATGGAAGCAGACCTTCTATCTCCTTGACCAGGTGGGGCATTTCAGGCCCATCTCCAGGGCAGAGACCCTCCGCTGCCCTCCACCTCGTCCGGCTTCCCTGCCGTGTTGTTGGAAGTAGCTTCGGTGTTGTCTCAGGTGGCCGCGGGTGGAGGCTTCCCTCCCGCTCAGCATGATCCGGACATGTGGGCCCACCTTCAGCTGCTCTTGTCTGCTTACAGCAAGGCCACGAAGCCAGAACGGTGGGGAACAACGGGGAGGGATTCCTTCAGCCACCTACTTTGGAGGCCAGTTTTCACTACCCAGGAAACCACTTCCACCAACCCAGTGGAGACAGAGTCCACGCATGCAGCAAAGAAGCCAGAACAGTGGGGAACAACAGGGAGGGATTCTTTCAGCCCCTACTTTGGAGGCCAGTTTTCATATCCAGGAGACCAGTTCCACCAACCCAGTGGAGACAGAGTCCACGCGTGCACGTGGCAAAGAAGCCACAAAGCCAGAACGGCAGGGAACAACGGGGAGGGATTCCTTCAGCCCCTACTTTGGAGGTCAGTTTTCACTACCCAGGAGACCACTTCTACCAACCCAGTGGAGACACAGAGTCCACACACGCACGTGGCAAAGCCACGAAGCCAGAACGGCGGGGAACAACGGGGAGGGATTCTTTCAGCCTTGTACTTTTATCTGTCAGTGAAGCTTTCAGGGAGGAGACCAGTTCAAGTAACCCAGTGAGTGGATAAACGATTCCACGCATGCAGCAAAGAAACCAGAACGGCTGGGAACAATGGGGAAGTATTGTTTCCGGCCTGGTACTTTTATCTCTCAGTGAAGGTTCCAGGGATGAGAAAGAGAAATAGAAAGATGGAGGATAATAGGGTACTATAGGATAGATAGGGTACTAGAGGATAGGGTATTTGTTGAAATAGAAATAGATATGGGAATAGATATACAAATAGAAAGATAAACAGAAATAGGGGACTAGAAAGAGAAATAGAAGGTTTCAGGAAGGGGACCACTTCCACCAACCCAGTGGAGACACAGAGTCCACGCATGTGGCAAAGAAGCCACTAGAGTAGACCTTCTCTCTCCTTGACCACAACCAGATTGCATATCTCGAGGCCCATCTCCAGGGCAGCGACACTCCGCTGCCCTCCACCCCGTCCGGCTTCCCTGTTGTGTCGCCGGCAGTGGCCTAACCCTAACTCTAACCCTATCCCTAACCCTGTGATTTTTTTCATTTGGGCCCTAATTGCAAGAAGGGCCAGCTGGGAAGAAAAGGACCCCCCCCATGGGACTGCCAGCTAAAAAGGGACCACTACTTTTTCAAGCACTGATTGGCAAAGGCAGCCATTCAGACAGCAGGAAGGACGGGTGGTGGCGGGGTTGGACATACTGCCTTGAACGGTTGGGGTGCAGGCAGCTGAGCCCGATTCGTGACAGTCCACCCAGGAAAGCCAGGAAGCCAGAGTTTTGGAGGGCACGAACCCAGAGTTTTGGAGGCCACAAAGCCAGAGTTTTGCCTGCCCAGTGGAGACACAGCCCACCCAGGAAAGCCACGCAGCCAGAGTTTGGGAGGCCACGCAGCCAGAGTTTGAGAGGCCACAAGGCCAGAGTTTGGGAGGCCACAAGGCCAGAGTTTTGCCTACCCAGTGGAGACAGTCCACCCAGGAAAGCCACGAAGCCAGAGTGCAAATGTTAGGGAGGGATTGTTTCTTCTGCCTTTGGAAGCCGGAATGCTAGTTGGAAGGAATCTCCCCTCCTTCTGCAAAGGGATTTCCCAACCTGGACTGTAACTGGTGGGAGTGAAACCCCCCCCCCATGTTGGAGGACAGAGTACCCCAAATCTAAAAAAAATAGTTGATGATGACTGTGCCTGTTAAAGTTGGTCTCCTCAAATGATGTTCTGCCTAGAGGCGGGGGCTGCCGGGGTTGCTGCCTGGGGAAGTCGAGGAGAGTGGCCGACAGGGTGCATGTCGGCTTGGAGGCTGAACTTGAAGCACTGAACCGCTGATAGGCTGAAGGAGAAGCACCTGGAAGGCCTCCTCCAAGCCAGGAGTCCCGGGAGCCTGTCAGGCAGGCAGGTAGGCAGAGGAGCAGGCAGGCAGCCAGCCAGGCAGGGAAGCAGGCAGTCTGGCTTACAGTTAGGAAGGCAGGCTTGCAGGGTACCCACCCAGGCTAGGGAAGGCACAAAGCCAAAGTGCCAGAAGGGAGGATTGTTTCTGCCTTTGGAGCCAGAGTTTCTCCACTCCAGGAGACCGAGTTTCGTCAACCCAGGAGACAGAGTGTATGCAGGAGAACAGGGCTATTTCTTTAAGACTGTAAGGAGAGCTAGGCCCCTGCTAATCAGTCTTTGAGGTAGGTTGTTGTAAAGTGCATCCTGACCACTTAGTAAGCAGAGTGGCTCCAAAACCCCAGGGAAGGGAGGAACGCATCGAGGAAGGCAGGTATTGGGGTGTACTACACTCAGACCAGCCATGGCCAACGGGGAAATATTGGGCCAACACTGACCCTAGAAAAAAAATAGTCCTGGGCTGCTACAAAGACCAGGGAAGCCCTATAAAAACTGGGCTAATTATGTAGCCCTTATTACATCCATACATGCAGCGGAATTACAGGCATTCAGGCAGACAAAGGTGGAAGGCAGGCAGGCAGGCGAAGAATACAGGCAGGGCAGGCAGTCATATAGACACAGTGCAGACAGCCAGGCATAACTGTGTCGCGGTGGTGGAATGTTAGGATGGGAGGCATACAGGCATTGTTTAGATTGGGTTAGGGTTAGGGGGTTAGGGGAAGTTGCACAGCTGCAACCCCAACAGTCTTGTGCGGTTCAAAATTATAAACATTGAGTGGTCCTCCCTGGTTCGGAGCCAGGCAAGGGCTAGAAAAATTGGGCCTACACAGACCCTTCCAAATGACACATTGAGTGGTCCTCCCTGGTTTGGAGCCAGGCAAGGGCTAGAAAAATTGGGCCTACAGATAGAGTATGATTCCCTTCAAATGACACATTGAGTGGTCCTCCCTGGTTCGGAGCCAGGCAAGGCCTATAAAAATTGGGCAGTAATCGAACCCTTCAAATTGAGTGGGAATGCAGGAAGGCAGGCAGGCAGGCAAGCAGGCATGCCATCTGGTACACCTTTTCCCTCCTCAGTGGGCTAAGGCGGGTATCCACACCGGTCAACAGCCTGTCTGCCAAGGCCCTGCACTTTGGGAGAAGATCGGCTTCTTCCCGGATACTGGCCTCTAGGCGTTGGCGAAGGGCATTTACCAGGGGGAGTACGTGGCCCAGGCTGGCGTTGAAGTTGCTGAGGACGTGGGTGGTCTCCTCAAAAGGCTGAAGGATACCCACCATCTGGGAGAGGGCGAGCCACTCGGTAGCACCAATGTCCAACACCCTTCCCTCAGGCAGGACGGGGGTGGTTGACATGACGTATTCCACCACTTGCCTCTGCTCCACCAGGCGCTTGACCATTTCATAGGTGGAGTTCCACCGGGTGGTCACGTCCTGGATCAGGACGTGCTCTGGTTGGCCCGTCTCCACCTGCCTCTCACGCATCATCCTGGATGCCTTGACGCTGCGTGAGAAGTGCCCGACTATTTTCCTGCACTTGTCCAGCAAGGCCTTGGTCTCCAGGGTCCCCTCATGCCAGGAGTCCTTTGGTGCTCCCAGCCCAATGGCATCTCCCACCACTAGGTGCAGTTTGTGTGCTGTGCACATGATGCCATGCAGCCCTGCCCTATCAACCACGTTGATCATGTTACGGCCTGTGTCAGTAACCATGAATCCGCAATTGACCTCCCCCTCGGGTGCCCACTCTCGCAGTGCCGTCTTGAGGACCTCAGCAATGTGGATGCCTTTGGCACTGTCCTCCATGCTTTGTGCCTGGAGAAGCACAACCCTGTACCCTCTTGGGGTGCTCCCTTGTGGCTCCCCCTGCAGCTGTTCTTGGGATGCCCTGGTGTCAAGGACCTCCTTGGGTTGCCACCAATGAGCCGTCAGAGAGAGGTATCCGTGGTGCCCACTGGTCCAGAGGTCGGAAGTGAAGTGGATCTTCCTTCCTCTGGCCACCTGCAGCAGGGCCCGGACCATGTCCCTGATGGACTCAAAAAGGGAGGGAATCACCCGCCTGCTGAAGGTACAAAGGGATGGAGGCTCGTACCATGGAGCCACGTGCTTCATCAGGTGCCTGAAGCCTGATGACTCCACAAAGGAGAGGGACAACCCGTTCATGGCCACAATTTCACCAACCACGTGAGTGGTGGTCTCCTGTGCCTTGGCCCTATTTCGTTGGCTGACAAAACTCCCACACAGCGGCACCACTTCCTGCAGAGTGCCCTGCCTCTTCCCACTCTCAGCAGAGCTGTCTCAGGAGTCTGTCCCCATGCCTGCTTCCCCTCTCTTCCTCCCTGAGGAACCAGGGCCTGACACTGTCCCAGGCAGAGTCCCAGGGTGCCTTCGCATGAGGTGGCTACGCAAGGCACTTGAGGAGAGGTGTTTGGGGTCATTCCCCCTGCGCACGACCACCCCGCATTTCTTGCACACCGCAAGCCTCGAGTCTTCCGGGCTGTTATCAAAATGCTCCCAGAGAGAGCCGCGAGGCTTATGGAAAGTACTGCCCCCTCTGTTACTGCCTGCCGCTGCTGTGCTGGTGGTGGTGTGGCTTGTACCCTGCTGGGACAATTGACTGCTGCTGTCACTGGTAGTACTCTGGGTGGAAAGAGGGCTGCTCCTTCCATCACTGCCTGAAGCCTGCCTTTCGTCTGTTCCTGCCAACAGGTCCTCAGAATCCGGGATATGTAGATGCAAAGAGCCCGTTTCTGATTCCAAGTCCTCGTCTTCCTCCTGATAAATGGGAGGTGTGTCCATGTCAAAGCCTGGTGGCGTTGGGGCTCGCATGCAGTCATCCATTATTCCCTCAGTGACAGAAGATGGTACGGTCATGCTGGTTGTGCAGCTGCTGCTTGGAGAGGGAGTGGCAGCAATATCACTATCTGCACTACTACTTCCTGTGCCTTCCTTCAGAAATGTGCCCCTATTTATTTTAGTGGGGGTACCCCTTCCCTTCCCTCTGGCTCTGCCACCCCTCCTCATTATTTTTATTTCTCAAAAAGTATTAGAAATATGTTTTCTTTTTATATTTGTGTTAAGTATAAGTAACAAACTATTCTAATAAACTTATCCTTTTGACCCACAAGCTTACTCTCACACTGTGTTCTTTTGTACAAGCTTTCAATGTTGCCCTGCTGGCCTTTGGTATAAGTTTCAAATTTCTGAATTCAACTTGATGCACTGAAGTGGAATGTGCCTGCCTGTGTGTTCAAGTGCACACCCAGCACAACAGGTGTATGTATGTAAACAACAAGCAAACACTGGAGTAATGAATCAATAATATTGTAAGGCTGATATCAGCAGCAGCAGCAGCCTCCCAAAAGAGATATTTGGGTGTAAATAAAAACAATATAGTTTAGTTGCAGTCACTCAGGGAATAAACTGAAAATAATTTTCTGAATTCAACTTGATGCACTGAAGTGCAATGTGCCTGCCTGTGTGTTCAAGTGCACACCCAGCACAACAGGTGTATGTATGTAAACAACAAACAAACAATGGAGTAATGAATCAATAATATAATATTGTAAGGCTGATATCAAGCAGCGGCCTCCCAAAAGAGATATTGGGGTGTAAATAAAAAAACAATATAGTTTAGTAGTTGTAGTCAGGTAAACTGAAAATAATTCTCTGAATTCTTCTGTCCCACTTAAATGGAATGTGTCTCTGTGTTCAAGGGCACACACACAGCTCAACATGTTTAAAAACAAACAATTAAGTAAGTAATTAGTAAACTAAATAATATTGTGAAATATTCTCCACTAGGAGGATAGAGGTTCAACTTCTGTTCTTGCCTTGCACCCCAAATGATGCCCCCAGCCTGGTGCCAGCAGCCAAGGATAGAAGAAGGGGGGGAGCACAACAGGTGTATGTATGTAAACAACAAACAAACACTGGAGTAATGAATCAATATAATATTGTAAGGCTGATATCAAGCAGCGGCCTCCCAAAAGAGATATTGGGGTGTAAATAAAAAAACAATATAGTTTAGTAGTTGTAGTCAGGTAAACTGAAAATAATTCTCTGAATTCTTCTGTCCCACTTAAATGGAATGTGTCTCTGTGTTCAAGGGCACACACACAGCTCAACATGTTTAAAAACAAACAATTAAGTAAGTAATTAGTAAACTAAATAATATTGTGAAATATTCTCCACTAGGAGGATAGAGGTTCAACTTCTGTTCTTGCCTTGCACCCCAAATGATGCCCCCCCAGCCTGGTGCCAGCAGCCAAGGATACAAGAAGGGGGGGAGGCCATGGACCCCCCAGAAACCACCCCTCTGGTAGGTGGCAATTGGCAAAGCCTCAGGCAGGCATATTTTCGCCTGCTTTTTCGGCCGGGAGGGAGTCGGGGTTTTTTTATTTTTAAATACTTTTTCTGAGCTTGCGAAACGAAAAACCCGGCCTAATTTTTCTTTTTTCGGTTCGAGTTCGAGTGGTAACGGCTTAATTACCGTTACCATTTCCGTTACCTACGGAACTGAAAAAAACGGTAACGGAAACGAAAATTTCGCCGCTCTGTTCCCATGTCTAAGGCGGTTACTTCACGTACCTCCGCGGGCTGCGTTGAGCTTGGCTCCGATCTGAATTCGGATGCAGTCACATGGTCTAATACCGGGGCGGCCCTCTTTTCTGTGTACTCACGTGCATGCTGGGTGAACACGAACGCATTCCAGCCTCACGTCTTTGATGCGCATTGAACCGATGGTTTCCTTTGCTTTCCACCGGTTCAGTATGCTGTTTCTTGCTTTCGTTTTTAGGTCTTTCGATGGAGGAGTGGTAGTTTGTGGTTCTCCCGGGGGTGAGGAAAAGCAGAGATGGTTAGAAGAGGAAGGGAGAATATTTAGGAGGCAATTGCCTTTTACAACAGCCAGCATGTCATGCCAGGCGGGGTGAGCTAGCTAAGATCAGAGTAATTGTTGTTTTTCCCCTTTGGTCCTTGAAGAGGTCAGAGAGTCAATTTGCAAAACAGAAGGGGCAGCAGTGTTCCTGTTTTAAATCATGGAGTGAGAGTACCCACGAGAAGATTTTGATTTTCCGGTTTTCTGAAGGCAGCAAACGAAAGCAGGTACGTCTAAAGGGAGGGAGTGGTTATGCACTTCGAATCAACAAGAAACACACGTCTCTTCGCTTCGCATCGAAAAGCGGATTGAGCAGATTCCCGAGGTCCAGGAAGGGAATCTGTCAGCCCGCTTGGAGCGCAGTTTAGGGGGTGTGGTCGGGGTGACCTCGCCTTGAATTCGCTGGTACGTGAAGTTCGATCGAAGCCTAAGTTCGATCGAAGCCTAACTGTTCCGCAGCGGGGTGGCACTGAGGTCAGAGAGGTACGTGAAGTAACCGCTTAATTCTGACTAGTAGTGGGAATTTTCCAGGATTTTCTAGGTTGAGAGTACTGAGAAGTGATTTCCTGTTCCCTTGTTCTGGGGGTGCCCTGGGACTGTGCAGCCCACCCAAGGCCACACAGGCTGGCTCTTCACCCTGACTCTTATCTCTAATAAATAAATAAATTAAATAAAATTAATAAATAAATTACAAACCTCCTAGCATGGGATAAGGTATTGTGTGTTTGTGTGTCTGTGGGGGGGGGGGAGATTTGCAGTTTTTGATGGACTACAACTCCCATCAGCTTAAGACAACACAGCCAGTAGTGACGGATGATGGGGCCAGAACTCCAACAGTATCTATCTACAGGGCCATGCATTCCACTGCTGGTTGTAGAAGATCTCTCACACCGACCTGAAGAAAAACAGAGTCACTTTTAAAATGGAACACAATAAGCAGGAACAACATACTATATTGGTGTTGCAAGCAATATTTGTATTTACTTTCAAAAGTTACTTTGTAAGAACATTTAAAGGCATTTTAACATATTGGGGTGGGGGAAATTCTATCAGTCCTAAATCTTTGCCACCCTATCAAACCCAAAAAACAGTGGAAAGTAATGAAAAAGTAATGATCAACATAAACAAACAAACAATACATTGAATATCAGAACAAATTGCATTAAGGATTGGTCTTCAACACAGTAATGAGTTGTGAGTACCAATTACTGTTGTAAAATAATTAGTTGTAAAATAATTAGTTGAGCATACTGTTTAGGATCAATGCAATTCACCCACACTCTGATTTTGCCAACGTGCCCCTAATTTCTCTAATTTTGAAAAACAGCACAGCTCTTTGTTACAAACAACTCATTCAAGGTGCTGTGCTTACCAGCCCATGAATGAAGGTGACGGTTGCCACATTCATCTGTTTCCAGACCTGTACAGAAATTGACATAAATGAGGCTGGAAACATATACAAAATCACTCCAGTTGCATAAATAAATACCCCAAAGTAAAAGTTTTAAAAAAGAGAAAGCCTTACTGTCTCATATAATGACGATTATTGGGGTTTTATGTCCCCACCACCACCCCATTTACTGCTCAGCGATAATCCAAGTCAAAATTCTGTACCCAGGCACAACAGGGAACGCTTACATTCTTATCTTCTTAAGTGTGCAGTCCGCTTAATTATGCAGTCTTAAACCAATTTACTACGAAATACATCCAGTTTATCTAAGGAGATTGCCTGGCCTCTTAACTTGTGACAACTTGCTGCAGAATGTTATGTGTTCAGAAACTTCAGTGGAGCCCGATGCTGCAGCCAAATTTTTAATTGAGGCTGGTTACAGGGATCACACACACCCCTACCCCACCCCCGCCCCCACCCCTGCTACAGCAGCTCCACTGGCTGACAATCTGTTTTTGTCCACAATACAAAGTGCCAGTCCTAAACCTACAAAGCCATAGACAGCCTGAGCCCAAGCATTGTCAAGAACTACATCTTCATAGAATCATAGAATCATAGAAAGAGACCTCAAGGGCCATCCAGTCCAACCTCTTCCCATGCAGGAACCCCCCATCACAGGACACCCGACAGATGGCCATCCAGCCTCTGCTTAAAAACCTCCAAAGACGGAGACTCTACTACCCTCCTTTGTGGTAGCATATTCCACTGCCGAACAGCTCTAACCTTCTTCCTAATGTTCAAATGGAATCTCTTTTCCTGCAGTTTGAAACCATTGCCCCGAGTCCTAGTCTCTGAAGCCATGGAAAACAAACCTGTTCCCTCTTCAATATGGCATCTTTTCAAATATTTAAACATAGCTATCATATCCCCCCCCCAGCCTTCTTTTTTGAAAGCCTAAAAACATTCCCAGCTCCCTAAGTCGTTCTTCATAAGACTTTTCTTCCAGACCTTCAACCATCCTGGTCGCCCTCCTCAGGACTCGCTGGAGGTTGTCAACATCCCTTTTAAATTGAGGCGCACAGAACTGGACACAGTTCTTCCTTTATGAGCTTGCCTGGTAGGTATTAATATCATCAGGGGAGGCTTTTCTCTTGGTCCTACCACCCTCACAGGTACCTTTGGTGGGGACACAAGAGAGGGCTTTCTCTGTTGCTGCTCCAAGACTTTGGAACTCCCTCCCATTGGAGGCCAGGGTGGCTTCATCTTTGCTCTCCTTCCGCAAGCAGGCAAAGACCTTTCTCTTCAGAACAGCTTTCCTTTAATGACTGGCTGCTGGAATAGCTTTTTTTTTTTAAATCAGATGGTTTGTACTCTTATTGTTTTTTTAAATCTGTTTTAGTCATGCCGCTACCTAACATTATAGATATAATAATATTTACTTAATGCTTTTTTAAAATGTGTGGACAAATTTACTGGTTCTAGCTTTTAATATTTGAATAATTCACTGATGTGAGCTTTTAATGCTGTGCTTAGATAAGCCACCATGGGTCCTTTTTAAGGAGAAAATAAATAAATATGAAAATAAATATGGCAAAGGAGTCACACTGATAGCACTGGCGCGGGTTGGGAATCGGTGAAGAGGGACAATCAGGTCTTACACACACCAATCAGCTACTCCCCCTCGAGTAGGACAGTATTTGACCAGAGAGATGGCTAGTGGCTACCTACTTGGGGACTTGGAGAAGGACAGCCATCCCCTGAAGCCAGAAACAGATTTGAGATCAGTGTCGGAGAGACTTGATTGAGGCAGTTGCTTGAGTCTGAGAAAACAGACCTCAAGGAATCGTGTGCCAAAGTCTTGAAACCAAATTAGAAAACAGAGAACATGCATGTACATGCTCAGGGGTTGGGAGAGTGAGAGAAGGTCTCGATGTGATGATCAAAGATCATCAGCCCTTAGGGATTTGCTTCTTATAAGCTATCCATAAGGCCATTTTCAGCCTGGAACATTAGCTGTCAACATGAGACTGAGTGGCCCAAGCCCTTCATTTATCCATGAGATCCAGTTGTTATAGCAGAAGCAGGAAATACTGTAGACATCTTGTAGGCCATATGTACATCCTAGGGCAGTGGTGGTGAGCCTTCAGCCCTCCAGATGTTTTGGACCACAACTCCCACAGCCCTTTGTCATTGCTAATACAGGCTTGGAATTCTGGGAGTTGTGGTCCAAAACATCTGGAGGGCCAAAAGTTTGTCACCACTGTCCTAGGGGATGAAACAATGTCCCAAGAACTCCTTGGGGCCCCTACCATCTCAAAACCAAAATGAATATGGATATCATGTGATTGCCCAGTTATATATGGACACTCATCTAGTGCTGGGCAGAAGGACACATGATCTGATGTATTTGCCTCAATCCAACTACTAGAACCAACTAGAGTATACCCATTGAAACAATGAGATTCACACAGATGTGGACTTATGTTCTAATCTTTTTTCTTCTCTATTTTTAATTTTTTGCAGTTCTGCAGTACCATTACTTGGTGGTCTTTATGTGGAATTAGGTTTTTTTAAAAGAGATCTATAAACATACCAACAGGTGAATAGAATTGGTTAACAAATGAGTTGGAATGTCTGGGGTTCCTTCTAGCACAGCAAGTGTCCATCTGCATTGTTCTTTTTTAAAGCACCAAAGAGGGCCATGCCTATTACCTTTTTAAGATCCCTTTCTCACTCCCCTCTCAGTGACAGCCTTAAGAAATTGATGGGGACTTTTAAATGCCCATTGCCCTTTTAAGAACCTTTCCTCACTCCCCTCTCAGTGACAGCCTTAAGCTAGTAGTTGGAGAAAATAAAGGGAAGATATTTATTAGAAATAGGGAAATGAAAAAAGAAAAACCCAGTACTCTGCACAGACCCAAGATTTTGCAACTCAGCAAAATGAGTGACAAACACATGAGGTTTAGGTCTCACCACTTTTGCTTTATTTATACATTTAAGAAGAGGTGACAAGCAACATTTGTATTTTTTCCATCTGATGATGTTTTGGCACCAGCTTTTCCTCTTCTTTCACTCCATAGATGTTCATCCTTTGTAGTGGACCGGCCGGTAGTATTTATGTGGAGGTGGCGGTGGTGGTGGTGGTGGAGGAGGAGGCGGTGGTGGTGGTGGAGGAGGTGGTGGCGGCGCTCAAGGTGGAAGACAGCAGTGGTACCCATGGCCATAGTGTGAGCAGGCACAGCTTGCATAGGAGTGGACACCATAGCGACAGGATCTAGCACAACTGCCGGGACAGTGGTAGCCACAGTGCCGTTTGTATCCTGTTAGGAAAAGAAGAATAAGAATCCAGAATTAATCGAAAATAGGAGGGCCAGCATGGGGATGATGAGTTCTGCTGACTAGCAGATATATTCATGGTGCCATTGGATACCTTGAGTAACATCTTTTCTGAGACTCAGATGGGAAAAATCTTCATTCTCCTACTGATTTCAGCAACCGAAATATTTGGCGGCTGATTTAAAGCCATTTTCTTCTAAATACTTGCTTAGCTCTTTAGGCACTGCACTCAGAGTGCCTATTACCACTGGGACCACCTGTACCAGTTTATGCCAGAGTCTCTGAAGTTCAATTTTCAGATCCTGATATCAGGTAATTTTTTTCAAGCTGTTTCTCAGTGACTCTACTATCACCTGGTATAGCAACATCAATGATCCATACTTTTTTCTTCTCCACAATCACAATATCCGGGGTATTATGTTACAAAACCCTGTCTGTCTGTCTGTCTGTCTGTCTTTTATTATAATACCCCACCCATCTGTCGACTCTCGCTTGTAATCTTTTAGGGCTAGAATCTTAAGTTTTCATCTTGGTGCTTTGCTCCGCCGCAAGCACCAGCAAATGCTGTGTAATAGTAATAGTAATAGTAATAGTAATAGTAATAGTAATAGTAATAGTATTTATTATTTTTTATTATTTTATTATTATTATTTATTTATTTTTACATCTTATATGCCGCCCACTACCCAAGGTCTCTGGGCGGCTTACAACAAGGAATTAAAACAGTTAAGACATTAAATATCAATAAATAATTAAAACAACCGCAAAACCTTATACTAAAATCATCACTAATAGTAATAGTAATAGTAATAGTAATAGTAATAGTAATAGTAATAGTAATAGTAATAGTAATAGTAATAGTAATAGTAATTATGCTAGGTGGCATGTGAGCTTTCGCTGAATTGACAGATATGGCCTTTTTTATATACTGTATAACCACAAATATAACTCAGAAGAATGTCACTCCCAGATGCGGTGGTCCAGCCTGAAAAATGCTATGGCTTCAGACTACAATGTGCACAACCTCTTACTCCTAAGGATCGGGGGGGGGTCTTTCCCAACCTTCTCCAATCTCTGGGTTGCCTTTTCAGCTGGACCTCCCTTTTGAGGACTACAAACCCAATAATCCCTCTCTGGCCAAGCTGGCTGGGCGATTCTTAGAGTTGGGAGTCCAGGAAAAAAAAAAAAAAAGGTTCCTATTTCTCCTCTGCTTCCACCCCGATTCAGATCTTTTGGAAACTCTTCTATGCAGTGTTCTCCCTGGACTACTCTGCCTACGCTGCTGGCCTATTAGAGCAGCCTTCCTCACCTTCCCAACCTCTCGGTGTGCCAGACTGGCATCACCACTGAGGAGGATGGGAGGTGTAGTCAGGCACATCTACAGGGTGCCCAGATGGGGCAGGCTGGGCCATAACTTAAAGCCCGGATCTAAAAGTCCTCCTTTCCCCCAGTTGTTTGTCAAAGGTTTCTGTAGACTGAATGCTGCAATTTAATATTTCACATTTTAACTTTGAAATAATCATCAAGTGTTAGGAAGATTGGGAAGGAGCAGTACATGATTTTAAAAAAAACCTTTAAAGGTTCTCAGGCATTGGCTAGCACCTGTGCCCAGGAAAACACTTTTCACCTCCCCATACCAATTGTACTTTGCAATTCTTTCAACACATGCTTAGTTTGCACTTTCCAGAAAACCTGGTCAAGGCTAATGGTTTACCTCCAGCCATGGATTTATACTCAGTTAGAGCACCTATAGACCCCTGTTCCCACTTTGATATTCCATTTCTGTTGAGCTCAGTTTGAAGACAACACAGGACTAGCTAGAGCAATCCCATTGAATCAACTGCTTGCCAGTGGCTGAGCTCTTTAAACAAACCCCATTGATTGAGGGGAAACTGCAGCCATGGAGGCTTCCTCTAGCAGTCAAACATCCAACTGAAAGCAGTGTGGACAACCGTGCCTCTCTGGATTTCATATCCTAGAACGCCCACAAGTACGATTTAGCATAGGCAACGGTGAGGAGTTGGCAGGGCTAGGATCCAGATCAGTTCATATGGGATTCAAAATGAAGCCAAAAGGTCAAGTTTGTTTCCAAGGCCAGGCAAAGCATATTTGCAAATTGACTGGTTCGGAGCAAGAATTGAACGGGGTGGAGTGCAAATCGCTCTGACCTACTAGTTTCTTTGCCTCAAAACTAAAATGAAGGCACAGCAAAGGTTCAAGTGAGTACTCTGTGATGCCTTAAACAAAGCCAGCTTTCTGAAATAGGAAAGGTTTAAATCCTCTCTTTTGAGCTCTGTGGTATCTCCAAATTTCATGTGCAGAAGCAGAAGAGACACAAAAAAATGTTTTGTCCCTTTTGGCTTTCCAAAGAGAACTTTAGAAATTATTCCCGACTGATTTAGAATCTCTGAATAGGCCTGCCAACAGAATCGGGGGACAAGCCCACAACTCTAGGCAGAATGGATCTCATACTGTAGAGCTGGACGGGACCTATTGAGTTCAGCCTTTGTCAGGGAAGCCCAGTGGGGAATTGAACTCCCAACATCCAGAGAGCTAAAGCACTGAACTGTCCAGCAGGTCTTGTCCATTCCAGTTCTGGAACGCTCCCCAGACCACCCAGCGGAGTCTCGCCTCTCAGCACTTACCTTCGGTGGCCACGACGGCCAACAGGAGAACCACGAAGATTAGGAGAGCAGCCCTCATGGTGAGAGTTAGAAGCTCAAGGAATGACTCCGGATGATAGATGATCCGATGAAGGAGCAGTGAACTCGCAAGATCGGATGAAGAGTGAGGTCTCCAGCCCGGCTATTTATGCAGGGCCCGATGAATGGAGAGGAAGAGTTTGGAGGTAGGTTTGGCGTGATCTATTGTCTTGGAATCCCATGGTGTCATTTTGACCTCAGCAAGATAGGAAACAACACTTCGCTGTCCCCTCGGATGCCAGACCTCTCCACCCCCACCCACCCCAGATCCGGCTGTCCGGGTTCAAAGAGATGAGATGAATAATGGCGGAAGGAGCTTAATAGATTCTGAGATCCCATTATGTCAAATGCACCTCAGCAGAGAAGAATAAGATCGGGATCCAGATTAAGGCATTCAGAGCAAAACACGGGGCTGGAAACCAGACCAAAAGAGTTCCATTCAAAACCAATGACGCTGTTAAAATGGCTAATTGTTGGGCAGTAAAATTATCAGCCATCTGTATGGCTCCCGGAATGCTTTGGTTCAATGAAAAATGGGCCACAGAGTCAATCCTTGGATAAAAGTTTGCAATGATTTTTGAAAGATGAGTCATTGTTAGGACCTTGGAACTGGTAAACGGAAGAATCAAACACACTGAACCAGGATTAACCTTACATTTTCATTTTCATCTGCCGTTTCTCGTATTCTGCCCCTCGAACCATAATCATGGACCAGTGGTTTAGAAATGGCTAGAGAGCCAGTGAATCCATTTCTGGGCTGCTCTCAAAGTGCAGGTGTTGCTCTGTAAAGAATCAACCCTTGATTAGAATGGCTCTCCTCTCTCTCCACTTGCCCCACCAGTAATGGAGATGCACGTGTGATGTCATGTTAGTTGTGAGTGCATCTTTCATGGAAGCCAACTTGTCCTTCCATTGGCCTTCTTACAGTCCTGCCTCCAACGCTGTGGAGTTCCTTCCCATCTGACTCACATTATGGATCTCCTCAGCGACTGTAAGGGTGCAGGAGAAATGGGTCATGTCCAGATTTCTATTGAAATGCATAACATGCAGGCCTGTTGTGTTACTCAACGGAAAAGAATACACTTTTGCAACTAAATCAACGCTTTTCAGAAGGTCGCAACGTGGTTCACAATTCAAAGAAAAGGGTTATAAGTGTTCTATTAACCACATATGTATTATGGGGAAAGTACCCCGAAAGTGCATTTGTGGGGGAATTTTCCATCCAAAACTGTAGTACTGGAGGAGGAAGCAGCTGCTAACAAGGGTGTACAAACTTTTAAAATGCAGGCTTTTTGGGAGGACTTTTCCCATACTGGGAAATGAAATCAAACACAGGTTGCAAAGACATTACAGAATTGAGAAGTTTGGTGAAAAAAGATTAAATTCTGTCTTTAAAATTCATATCTATCCTTGTCAACAGCTCAGCTCTGTATATTTCTTCACATTCTTTCAGGGGCATCCTCAACGTTATTGACATTCTGATACCTTAAGAGCAGATTAGATATATATTAAGTCTTTACATGTGTATAAAGTCTGCAAACCATGTATCAGAATGTCAAAGAGGTTTATATATAATAAAATACTTTATTTGCTGATATTTTTAAAAAAATTATATACTTTTAGTTAGATTGGATGTGACTCACGGGCAAAAAGAAACTCTCTCAATTCTGACCAGCATGCTCTGCAATGTTTCCCCACTATCTGAACTATGGGTTGTATTCTGAAGTTTAGGAAAGTCATTGTACTCGGAGCTTACAATAGGATAAACTCTAGGGTAGGATGAGAACTACATTTTCACTGTGGTGCCCATGTTCTCCCATCCCAACGTACAGTACATAATTTGAAACGACAGTAGTAGTAATAGCATACTGCCACATCAGTTCTGATTTATGCTTACCCTTTCCAAGTAGTTTGTTCATAGGGTAGTTTTTTCTCCCTAGAGGCACTGCGGGGATTCAAACTCTCAGTTGGCATCTTAGCTTGCTAAAAAAACAAAAACAAAAACAAAAACAAAAAAACAGCCTGTATCAACTTTGCTCCGGCACTGATTGCAAGAAAGAAGTAGACCAATGTTAGTAAAGCTCAGAATTTCAGAATGATTTTATTCCTTCTATTTTTCATTGTGTTTTAATGGTCTGTTTTAAGAAACTTGTACAAGGCTGAAGACTGCAGTGTTGTTGTTTTTTGTTTTGTTTTGCTTCACTCTTCTTCAATTATAAATTGCCATTCAAGAGTGTTTTTAAGTCAGCAGAACAATTTTTAAAATAAACATTGTCTTGCATTTGAAAAATCCATATAAAAGGGATGCTTCGATAAATTATTTCAACCATTACTCTGATGGATCGCAAGGCAATATGTTAAGCTTGGGTTCTTCAAAGCCCTGACACCAAACTTGACACAACTTTTGAAACAGAGAGGATTTTACAAATTAAGCAGTGACTGTTGTGTAACAAGACGGTGCAGTGTGTTTTGGTAAATGTGCAAACCAGGACCAAATTGGGGGGGTGCATTTGGGGGCAACCATGGGGCAGAGCAATACTCCTGCTTACCTTGAGGGGCAGGGGTACAACCCCTGCACAGATCCTTTGTGTTTAATCCAGCATTCACAGATAATTTCTGGGGAAATATGGTGATTTCAGGAAAACAAGGGCCTGTCTAGATGGGTATATAAATTGGTGTTGATACGGTTTGATGTGAGACAAGTTGAACTGTCTACATGTTTTTCTACTTAAATCATTCCATCCTCTTGCCCCTTTAAAAGCTGTTCTGGCCCTTTATGCCACAGCACTGTTTACTTGATATCATTCAGTGTATGTTTAGGACACCTACATAACTTGTAACTGGAGGTGGGCACGAACCACTGTTTAAGACGTTCGTGTTGGTTTGTATATCAGTGGAACAGGTGTTGGGTTCTTCAGAGCTCCGCCTCCTCCTGCGGGCGCCCACTCATTGGCTTGGCTTCCCTGCCCTGCCTCCTCCAGGCGTTGGCTCTGAATGGGTGCCTGCCTCATGGAGGCATGGCTTTGAAGTGCCGAACACCCATTCGGCTGATAAACAATCCACCATGAATGGCCAAACAGTTTGTGCCCATCTCTCCTTGTAACTAATTACTTCCAAACTCTGCATAGTTAGAATCAATCAACAGCTGCTGTTGGTTCTGAAGCAGTGTAACTTTGCATACATGTTATGGGAGAAGAAGCCCTCTCCCGATTCTTTTTTTTAAAAAACAGTTTTTCCAGCTGCGCATATGACGTCTCAGAAAGCAAAGCATAAATCTTTTGGCTGAAAAGTTGCTTTATTGCCCGTTGCACAGAAGTCACTAGAGTAGGGAGACTTTTTGTACTGGTAAAAGAGAGCTCTGTGGCCTAGGTCTCTGGTTGTGGAGCCAGAGGCTGTGCCTTCTGGGAGAAGATTTAGCCTGTTTGGCCTTCAGCAAGCTGCGCTCCTGGACAGAAGGAATGCTAAATGGGCATATTCTCTACCTGGAAAATGCTGGAAGGGGTTACCATCTATCTGTTAGAGCAGGGGTCCTCAAAGTTTTCAAACAACGGGCCGGTCCACCACGCCCCAGACACCACTGGGGGCTGGACCATAGTCCCCCCTCCCAAAAAAAGGCTGACATAGAAAAAAAGGGGGAGGGACAAGTGGGCGGAGCCCCCACGATTGGCCATGGTCATTGGCTTGCTCGCAAAGCAGGGGGTAGGTGGGGGGGTTGCAATTGGTCCCGGGGGCCAGATTCAGGATCTTGGGGGCCGCATCCGGCCCCAGGGCCTTAGGTTGAGGACCCCTGTGTTAGAGCTAACTTGATGGCACTTGACTGCAGAATTCACAGTCCTGGTTTTGACTTACCTGTATAAAGCTCTCAATGGATTGGGTCCAAGCTATCTCAAGAACCACATCTTGCTTTACGAGCTTGCCCAAGTGTTAAGATGATCAGGAGAGCTTTCACGGTGCTTTTGTGGGAACAGAAGAGAGAGCCTTCTCTGTGGCTGCTCCCAAACTTTGGAATTCCTTCCCACTGGAGGCCCAACTAGCACCATCTTTGCTATCTTTCTACAAGCAGGCAAGGGCCTTTTAAAGGAGAAAGGTGGTACAAAATATACTTCTATTTTTTTAATCAATCAATCAATTTTATTTTACAGCCAAAGGCCCGATAAAAGACAGTACACATTCCAACAAGTACACATTCCAATAATTAAAAGAAACTTAACATTAGTTAAGCACCAGAATTCTCTTTCGTGTTTTTTGGGCTGAGAGAAGGAATTTGGCCACATTTGTTTTAATAAAATAGGTCTATTATTCAAGGTGGAAAAGAGGAGGCTCTGGCTGAAAAGAAGTCATGGTTTTAATCTGGTTTGGGTAGTGTGATTCAAGTTCAGAGACCATCCAAGACAAATGTAGCACCAACGGTGCCTGTTGTCTTACGTTCCTAATAAACAGGCATGCATAAATCAGTCACATTTTCCCCTCAAGTTCTCTGAGTCTTCATCTGTCTGTTTCCAACTGCACATTTCTCCCCTTCCAGTTACACGTTTTGTGACTGTCCGCATGCAGAAATCAAATCAACTCCATAAGTCTAATAAATACAAATTTAAATTAAAAATCCCAACCTGCCTTGTCCCCAGCCCTTGCTTTCCAGTTTTCCTTGTGGGTCTCTCAGAATCAGCGGCATCTCCATGTTCACTATGGAAAGTGGAACATGGAACTTGGCGCACCTTTGATCTGCCCCAGTGGGCTGATAAGTATTGTCTTTTGTTTGGGTGTTCTTGTTCCAGCACACGCTTGTCTTAATCAGAACATCTCGCTGAACATCATAAGAGCTTGGCCAGATCAAACCAAGGGCCCAGAGTGGCCAAGTGGTTGGCAGATTTTAGAAATGTTCCTTTCCTTTAATGTCCTTTTCTATAACAATATACAAAAGATTCACAGCCATGATGGCAGGGAAGATCTGGAAACTTTCACCACCACCACCACCACCACCACCACCACCACCATCACCATCATCTTTCTGACTTTTGAGGACCCTTCTCAGGGTTTTCTAGATACAGAGAATTGAGAGGTGGTTTCATCTTCTCTTCTGCTCTGGGTTTGTGCAGCTGGCCCAAGGCCACATGGGTTGGCCCTTCCCCAGCCTAAGAGGCACAACGGGGAATCAAACTCTCAACCTTTGGCTCTGCAGCCAGGGACCTCCAGCTTGTCTCTAGTAAGTGGGCAGAAAAGCGCCCACTGAGTTTGAGGCATCCTGAGGATTTCTGAGACTTGCAAGGATGCCTTGGAGAGTAAAGGGGCTGCTTCCAAAACTCAGTTTGGGAGATCCTAAACTGACTGCTGGAGGTGGCTGCCCATTAAATAGGAAACTAGCATGTTGGACAATGGCCTGAATAGGCTCGTTAGGTTGACAATACTGTCACCTGAATAGGTTCATAGGTCGATCTAATGAGCCTGTTCAGCTCATTGTCCAACTTCTGAGCCTATTCAGACCAGGGTGAGGCCACTGTGAGATCCAGGAGGCTGGACTAGATGGGCCTTTGGCCTGATCCAGCATGGCTCTTCTTAGGTTCTTATGTTCAGGGTGATGTGAAATCAGGGTGAATTATAAAATGGAGGACTCGCAACTAACCTTCCTCAGATTGACGAAGCAGGTTGGATGAGCAGCAGAACATTTCAATCTCTCAAGAAAAGAAGTCCAGTTGCCATGACTCAAGTTCCAGATAACACCCCTGGCGGTAACTAGAATCGTAGAATGATTGAGTTAGGAAGGGGGCTATAAGGCCACTGAGTTTTGTTGTAAGCCGGTCAGAGTGGCCATGTAGCCAGATGGGCAGGGTATATACAGTATAAACAAACAAACCCCCTGCTCAATGAAAGGATCCAAATGAAAGCATAGCTGACAGATGGTTTGCCAGTTTTATCTTGAATGCCTCCAGTTTTGTGGTGTTCATCACCTCCCAAGGTCATTGGGTCCATTGTCATACTGCTCTAACAGCTAAGAAGTCCCCCCATTTTCAGCTTAAATCTGTCTGCCTGTAGCCTGGGCCCATTATTATGTGTCCTGTACTCTGTAATGAACAAGACCCGTGGCACATCAAGGTACCATAGAATCATAGAGTTGGAAGAGACCTCCAGACCATCCAGTCCCACCCCCAACCATGCAGGAACCCCCATCACAGTACCCCTGACAGATGGCCATCCAGAGGTCCAGCTGATCAGTGCTGGGGGGAGGATAATTTTTTTTAAATCTTAAAAAGTGCCGACCAGCCCCAGGATGGTTCACATTTTTTTTACCAGAGCAAAAAATTTCCAGCTTCTCCAGTAGGTCATGGAAAACTCGTTAAAGGGGGCATAACCAGGTTTTTTTTTTTAAAAAAGCCCAGTGGCCATGGGGACAATATTTTTGGAAATGCTTTATCTTGAAATTCAATCAGCATTTTAAAGGACATGTGATAGAGCCCCTAGTTTCTGAAGCCATGGAAAACAAACCAGTCCCCTCTTCCATATGACATCCTTTCAAATACAGTAATACCTCAGATAACGAATGTCCCTGATAATGAATTTTTTGGATAACAAATCACAATTTGCAGGTATAGGACTGCCTCAGATAACGAATTTTCCCTATGGGCTGCCTCGGACAGCGAATTGCAATTTCTAGGTATAGTTCTGCCTCAGATAACAATTTTTCCTCTATGGACTGCCTCGGATAACGAATTTTCCTATGGACTGCCTCAGATAACGAATTTCCAGCATGCATCGGTAAAAAAGAGTTATCCCGGGCTGCATCACATCTGTACCTTTAAAGTGCACTTTATAAAGAGTGTTGAGCAAAAAACCAGGTGTCTGTGTCATTTTCCTAGGCTCTGGAATGGATTAATTGGTCTCCCATTCATTCCTATGGGAAACCATGTTTCGGATAACGATTTTTTTCGGATAACGAATTGCCTTGGAGAATGAATTAAATTCGTTATCCGAGGTACCATTGTATTTAAACTTGCCTATCATATCTTCTCTCAGTCTTCTTTTTGTAAGAAGACTGAGAGAAGATTCCCAGCTGAGATTCTGATTCCCAGCTCCTTAAGCTGTTCCCCATAAGACATTGCTTCCAGAACTTTAACCATCCTGGTCACTCTCCTCTGAACCCGCTCAAGGTTGTCGACATCTTTTTAAAATTGAAATGCACAGAAATGAACACAGTACTCCATGTGGGGTCCAACCAGAGCAGAATAGAGTGGTACTATCACTTCCCATGATCTGGGTTGGAGAGAGAGGCAGGATATCTCTCAATGCCGTTTACAGGGAATCACCTGCTTGGGAATTCCCTGAAACAAATGGTGAGCTACTGTGTGAGACGGAATGCTGCACTGGATGGTCTGTTCTGGTAAGGCTGTTCTTATGTTCTTATGTTCTAAGACACTATGCTTCTATTGATGCAACCAAGATTTGTATTGGCTTTCTTGGTCACTGAGTCACAATTCTTACTCATGTTCAATTTGTGGTCCACCCAGACTTCCAAATCCCTTTCACAGGTACAATTCTACAGCCAGGTGTCTCCCATCCTATATCTGTGCAATTCATTTTTTTTTTACCAAGATGCAGCACCTTACATTTTCTCTGTTTAAACTCATAGCAATAGCTGCAAGTTGTGAAGATTCTTAGTTATCCAGGTGAGATTATTCAAAAGTTGTGTCATGGCACTGGACTTCTTTCAGACCCACAAAGCTGCTTGGATGAGCAGTGAAACATTTCAATCTCACAAGAAAAGAAGTCTGGCAGAAGTAATTTCAGAACTATTGGCAATAATCTTTGAGAAGTCCTGGACAACAGGGGAAGGAGGAGGGCTAATGTTGTCCCCATCTTCAAAAAGGGGGGGAGTGTCCAAATAATTACTGCTCAGTCATCTTGACTTCAATTCATGGAAAGATCCTAGAGCAGGTTATTAAACAGGCAGTCTGTAATTATTTAACAAACATTGCTGTCATTACAAGAAGTCAACACAGGTTTCTTAAAAACAAGTAATGCCAGACTAATTTGATCTCTTTCTTTGATAAAATTACAGCCCTGGTGGATGAGGGGAATGCTGTGGATATTGCTTATCTGTACTTCAGTAAGGCCTTCAATAAGGTTCCTCATGGTATTCTTGCTAAGACATTAGTAGAAAGTAGGATAGATAATGCTACTGTTAGGTGGATTTGTAATTGGTTGATCATAAATGGCCTCTCTTCAGCTTGGAGAGATGTGACCAGTGGGGTGCCCCAGGGTTCTGTTCTGAGTCTAGGTCTGTTCAATATATTTATTAATGACTTGGAGGAAGGAGTAGAGAGTATGCTAATTAAATTTGCAGATGATACCAAATTGGGACGGGTTGCTAATTCTCTAGAGGACAGGATGAAAATCCAAAATGACCTTAGAGTGCTGGGCCAAAGCTAATGGAATGGGTATCAACAGAGGGAAATGTAGGCTGCTGCATCTAGGTAAAAAGAATGAATTGCACAGATATAGGATGGGAGACACCTGGCTGGAAAATAGTACCTGTGAAAGCGATCTGGGAGTCTTGGTGGACCACAAATTGAACATGAGTCACCAGTGTGATGCTGCGGCCAGGAAACCCAATGCGATTCTTGGTTGCATCAACAGAACCATAGTGTCTAGATCAAGGGAAGTGATAGTACCACTCTATTCTGCTCTGGTCAGACCCCACCTGGAGTCCTGTGTTCAGTTCTGTGTGCCTCAATTTAAAAAGGATGTTGACAACCTTGAGCGGGTACAGAGGAGGGCGACCAGGATGGTTGAAGGTCTGGAAGAAATGTCTTATGAGGAAAGGATTGGGGAACTGGGAATGTTTAGCCTTTCAAAAAGAGGGCTGAGAGGGGATATGATAGCTATGATTAAATATTTGAAAGGATGTCATATTGAAGAGGGAGCAGGTTTGTTTTCCATGGCTTCAGAGACTAGGACTCGGGGCAATGGTTTCAAAGTGCAGGAAAAGAGATTCCATTTGAACATTCAGAAGAACTTCATTATGGTTAAAGGTTGTCAACATCCTCTTTAAATTGAGGCACACAGAACTGGACACAGTACTCCAAGTGGAGTCTGACCAGAGCAGAATAGATTGGTACTATCACTTCCCTTGATCTAGACCAGTGGTTCTCAATCTGTGGGTCCCCAGATGTTCCTGGACTGCAACTCCCAGAAACCCCTTCCAGCAAGTGGTGGAGGCTTCTGGGAGATGCAGTCCAGGAACATCTGGGGACCCATAGGTTGAGAACCACTGATCTAGACACTATGCTTCTGTTGATGAAACCAAAAATTGCATTGGCTTTCCTGGCTGCTGCGTCACACTGCTGACTCATGTTCAATTTGAGTATGTCCCCCTTTGTTTCATAGGGCAGGACTTGAGCCCTTTGGAGAAACTGTAGGGAAGCCAGGTCCGCTAACCATTTTTGGTGAACGTCCTAATGGTAGGAACTGAGGTTGGATGGCCATCTACCAAGAATGCCCCTGAGGCCCACTGGCATGAAGGTTCCATGTTCTGTAGGGTAGATGTGAAGCCTCAGCAGAGGAGGTGTGAGGGCAGAGGCTGCGACTCCATTGACAAATATTTTGCTCTGTAATTAGCATGAGTACATTTGAATTGTTTTCCAGTGACCACATGATGCAAAGGCAGATGTGAGTCAGCCCAATCCTTGTTTGTTCCTGACCTGGAGAGTTCTACTCTGCTCGTATGGGCTTCTACTTTTAAAGATCCAGAACAATATGAACAATGCTCTCCCTGTGTGATTGTTTGTTTCATTCTACTAAAGAATTGGGAATTTGACTCTGGGTGGTGTTCTGCTGATGCACTAAGCTGGAGCATGATGTTTTGGGGCAGTGGGAACACTTGTCCCCTTGCAATCTTATCCCCTAATAAAATTACCCCATTACAATTACAAAGTTAAGTGCTATATCACCTTATCAGCATAACCTCCAAAGAAAGAAAGAAAGAAAGAAAGAAAGAAAGAAAGAAAGAAAGAAAGAAAGAAAGAAAGAAAGAAAGAAAGAAGAAAGAAAGAAAGAAAATCCAGGGAGGTGGCAGAGGATGGAGGGAAGGGTGTGGGCACAACAGATTGGGGGCCAGTGGTGATGCTCGCACCAACCCAACCCAGAACTTACCTATGGTAACCTAAACCCAATGCATGGACTGTGAATACACGCTATGAGTATAGTTGCACCCTGAATCTTTAATTGCTTTGTAAATTCAACATTGTTGAATTTTTCAATGTTTGAAAGGATGCCATTTTGAAGATGGGACAGGCTTATTTTCCATGGCTCCAGAGACTAGGACTCCGAGCATTGGTTTCAAACTACAGGAAAAGAGATTCCATTTGAACTTTAGGAAGAACTTCCTGGTGGTTAGAGCTGTTCGGCAGTGGAATCTGCTGCCACAAAAGAGGGTGGTGGAGTCTCTTTCTTTGGAGGTTTTTAAGCAGAGGCTGGATGGCCATCTGTCAGGGGTACTTTGATGGGGTTCCTGCATGGCAGGGAGTTGGACTGGATGGCCCTTGAGGTCTCTTCCAACTCTAGGATTTTATAAGTCAATGATTCTAACTGGCCACTAGAGAGAGCCAGAGACCATGCTATGAATACTTGTTGCTGAAGGACACATAGCTTGGTTTCTGTCACCTTCTAGTGGTCAGATCTGATATTTCAAGCAAAAATACTTTTTCTGCCCCCCCCCAACAACATAAGAACATAAGAAGAGCCATGCTGGATCAGGCCAAAGGCCCATCTAGACCAGCTTCCTGTACCTCTGAGTGGCCCCACCAAATGTGTCTGGGACTGCACGAGACTAGATATCTATCTCCTGGTACCACTCCCCTGCATCTGGCCCTTGAACAGGTGCTTCCTACAACTACAGCAGAATAAAAATGTACATCAATTCCAGAAAGGCAAGTGATCAACCTGGAACTTGATCCCCCCTCCTCGAACGACTCCATAGGAGGGCAACCAGGATGGTTGAAGGTGTGGAAGCAATGTCTTATGAGGAACGGCATAGGATGCTGGGAATGTTGGGCACTTACAAAAAGAAGGTTGAGTGGGGATATGATAGCCGCGTTTAAATACTTGAAAGGATGTCATATTGAAGGGGGGGACTGGTTTGTTTCCCATGGCTCCAGAGACTAGGACATGGAGCAATGGTTTCAAACTACAGGAAAAGAGATTCCATTTTAACATTAGGAGGAACTTCCTGTTGGTTAGAGCTGTTTGGTGGTGAAATATGCAGTTAGGGAGGGTGGTGGAGTCTCCTTCTTTGGAGGTTTTTAAGCAGCTGCTGGATGGCCATCTGTCGGGAGCACTGTGATGGGGGTTCCTGGATGGCAGGGGATTGGACTGGATGGCCCTTGAGGTCTCTTCCAACTCTATGATTCTATGATTCTAAAAGTCATGGCTTGTAGCCTCAACCCTTCCTGGCAGAGTTCAATCCCATTGTGCCTTTTCACATTATAATATCCAGATCAAGTGCATCTTTAAGATAAAATGCATGGGATAGCCATGCCTAAGTTGTGCTGGGATGAGATAGGAAGATTTGAAGCCAAATTTTCCACAGTTCTCTTGGGGGGGGGAGAGAGATGGGGAAATTAATCAACCATCAAAGTGGTATGAAGTTTTAGTGCAGCCAGGAGCACATATGTTTAAACCTTTGTCCAAATAAAGATGGTGAGTATACCCACCCTGCCTCAACCTAGAGAGTTACAGCAGCTTGATGCCACTTTAACTGCAGATTTGAAGGGCTTCTAGTTTGGCGAGGTGCTTTGATTTCCATTCTGGAGAGCCCAGGTGCCATTCTACAACAGTGTGTACAACCACTCTCTAGCAGAAAATTCTCGTTTCTTTGGCCAATAGCAAGACCCAGGATTCCATAAGATGGAACCATTGTGGAGTCACGATAAAAAATAAAATTTGAAAATAATTGGACCGGTTCCGAGACCAATCGGAACCGCCAGAATGGCCCTCACACCGTCACAAGCACAACACTTTTTCCCGCGTCCAAAAATTCCAAACCATTCCCGAGATATCGGGCGAAACACAAGCCGCCTCTTGCCGCGGCTGAGAAGCCTTGCGAGCTGAGGAATTGGCAGGCGGAAGCCTCAGATTCGCACCTACTTTAAAAGTTTACATAGTACCGGGTCTCCTGCTGCAGTTACTCACCGCAGGGACTCTGTAAAACAGCAGGGGAGCGAAGATAAGCTTCCCTGTGCGCTTTGACCAATCAGCGCTCTCGTCCCATCAATCACTGTCAAATTAATTACGGCCGGATGAGGGCGCAGCGGGGAACCCCTAATCCGTTGAATTGGCTAGGTACACCGCTCCTCCAAAAAAGAACCAAAACTATCTCCCCGGGACAAATCCACCTTCCCTACTGCTACATAGTTCCATAAGTTTTATGCCTTCCCTCGGTCAAGCTTTCCCTATGGTGATAGACCAACCCTTCCTGAGGAAAGTAAACCAGAAGACCGACCCATCTCACTATCCCCAGCCGAGGCACAGTTCCAGGAGATTTGTGTCTCTCCTCGGCCAGGCTTCTCTATGGCGGTAGCCCAACCCTCCGTTCCTTCTTCTCCCTTTCTGTTTCAATGCTTTCCTATGGAGACTTCTCTGTCCCAGCGCTTTCCTATGGAGGTAGCCCGCTACCCACTTCAGAAATCAGTCAGGCCGGCCAGCCCCTAGCTGGGACTCCACTTAACCCTTTTCTGGCTTGTTAACCCTTTCCTACCCTTCCTCCTCGACTCGTCCTTTGCTCCTTTTCCCTCAATTCCCCAGCCTTGTCACCTATCCCCCTTTCTGCCTCCTTTTAACCCTTGCTTTGCCTCACTGCTTTAACCCTTTCTCTGCTCCTCCTTTCCATTTTTCAAGCCTCAAAAAAGGCTGCAGCCAGAGACACAACTCAGGCAGGATAGATCCCAAGTTGAGAGATTATCTACTCTCTGCTCTGGCCAGTAAGGAGAATGACTATCAACCATCATTCTCATGGATCAAGGACTTCCCTACGATCCAAAACCTAGCCCTACTGCCTTCACCTGGCATGAGCTCCCCACTCAAGAGGGTGTCCTCTTTTCCTTCACCCCCCCCACCCTTTTCTCCCTTCTTCCTTCTCTTCTGCTTCCTTCTTCCTTTTATGTCTCCTGCCATCCACCCACCCATCTACCCTGCGTGTGCGTATACGTGTACCTACCCTGCTCTCTGTTTTCTATGCCCTACCATCTGGGGCTATGGGGTGATAGCACAAGGAAAAGAAGATCATTCGTCATGGCGGTTTGTGAGGCTGGCAGCATCATCCAGAGGACTCCATCGTTTCCAGGATTTCCAGCACGTACATCTGCAGCTGCTTCTTGAAGGATCAACATTCTTGTCACACAAACCCAGATGTTATTAGCGCCTGGGGAAGCATCCCATTGTTACTTATGTTCTTATGTGCTTATGTTTTTATGACAGTCCAGACACCCTTAGGTAATCCCATCAGTTCTTCCTGCCCCCCCTTGACTCTGACAATTATCTCCTCTCACCCACTATTGATTCACTGATTCCTTCAGTTTACCTACACCCAGAAGACAATACACTGTTTCCCTTCCCCATTGTGTTATCTGGATGGTTCAATCAAAGAACACTTGGACTTATTAACATTTGCATGGGCACCTGGTTCCGGCCGGCCAGGGACCACCCAGAACCACCCCCCCGGCCAACCCGTGGATCATCCTGATTGGGTAATTTGAAACCACCCTTGGCCAATCTCTGGGCTGGCACCACCCAGGGAGAGGGAGGGGGGTAAAATCAATAAAAGTGGGAATTCTTCATGTGTTCAGGGTCGGACATCTTAGCCTGGTTGGAAGGTGAGTGTCCACCTACTGCCTTTATTGGTACCAGTAAACTCAGTACTTCCTCGGATTTCTCTCGCGTTGGATGCTTCATTGGGCTTTTGGGATCCAGCGAACCTCAGCAGGGCTAGCCTGTCTGAAATAGAATTTTTAATCTTATTTTGAACTCAACACCATAACAGTGCTCTGGTACCAAACTGCCATATCTGTAGTGCAGATATATTGTGTTTCAATTGCTCCTTAGGAGGACTCCTTACGTGGATTCATCAATCCACAGCTTAAAGATAGCCACAGAGAAATTGTAAAGGGCCTTGTGTAATGCAATAATAATAGTTTTGCACTGTCAAGTCAACTCTGACTTATTGCGACTCTTTCTGGGAGATCCTAGCTAAGAAGACATCAAAAGTGGTTTGTCATTCCCTTCTTCCAGGGGTGCCCTGGGACTGCACAGTTTGCTCAAAGTCACACCAGCGGGCTTTTTCCCTGGGTGGATGAGTGGGGAATCGAACTCCCAACCTCTAGTTACACAGCTATTGAGTATTCAGCCAATAAAGAATCAAGGCAATAATGCCACCCATCTCACTCCTTCTTCATCTTCCAACCAGCCCTCCTTGCCCTGCCCCCCAGGAAGCACACAGGACACATCCAATACACTCATATGCCTTTATTGAGGAGGAGAAGCAAACATGGCGCCTTCCAGTTGGTTGAGGGGCAGCCGCAGGTCCTCGTGGCCCTTCTCAGGGTTAGGATGGTAACCTCTCTCCTCCTCCTCCTCTTCATCCCTTGTAGGGACCACAACAATAATGGCCCTCGGGACAATCAAAGAGACCCAGATCACCTCCGTAGCCATTGCAGGAAAAGAACAGAAGCCACCGGCACTGTAGCAGTTGTAAGGACCAACTGCAGAGAGAAGAGACATCCAACAGTGAAACAAAGGCAAATGGCTTCTCCCACAACACTCATCCCCCAAAAAAACCCTGGGATCGACGGCAGGTGCCCAGTGCAGTAGGGTTGCCAATGGACCAGAAAGCAAACAACCTGGTCATGGTGGAGCACCTCTGAAAATGGGCCTTGTGGTCTCCGAGGGGATGTGGTTCATCTCGTACCTTTCCATGGGCATGTTTGTGCGAGATAAAATGAAGGGGGTGGTGATTTTGAGCAACCGCCAACAAACAAAAAACAGCTACAACACCATAAACTCTTCTGTGTGGTGCTAATCCGTCCAGGGAGGGTGGCTGGACCTCCCATCTCCCTTCCCCAGGGGTGTGAGTGGAGTTTTGCATCTTGCTTTAAGGATCGAAAACAGATGACACTCAAATTGTGGCCAATTTGAACGTCATCTGTTGACTCTTCCAAATTTCATCGCCTTTGCTGCATCCTGCTGAGAGAAGAGACACCCAACATTGACAGAAAAGAGCACAGCCCTCTTATCTATGGATCCCCTCAGCTTGGTCAGGAACCCCCAGGGTGGCCACAGTTGGGGTGTGATCCGATTGAAAAAGAGCACTTATTTTGGAGCACTTATGCCCAATTCTGGTGATGAGATAGTGATCATGTGTTGCGCAGGAGCTCACCAACTGGGCCAATCCTGTTGTTGAATGTTGAACCTGGACCTTCTTTGGTCCATCAGCAGAGCTAGTCTTTCTTGGGGAAATGGGGCTGGAGCAACGCCCTAGAACCAGAAGGCTCGCTCTAAGAGAAGTGACACTTTCTATATGTTGGATCATATCCTTGAACCACAAAGGAGACAGCCAGGTGATATGTTGTTGACTTTCCTTTTGAAAGCATGGCAGTGTTTTGTTTGGTTTTCCCAAGGGGGAAAGTAAAATAAAAATCACAGCAACAACTTGGAGAGTGGATACTCTTGCCTTTCCCTCCTCCTTCCCTTTGAGCAACTGAATAAAACATCAGATCCCCCCCTCTCATGAGCAGAATCCTCTTACTTAGGTATGCCAGCATACCAAAAGGGCATCAAAGGGTGGCAAATTATCAGCAGAATAGCAGTTGCTGCTTCTCTCACTATATTCCCGCTATCTGTTCTGGTGTGTGAGAGCTGCAGATATGGGCACCTTAACTGTTGGCATGCAATGCATCACTGATATCCATGTCATTTAACTTAACACTGACATATGTAACTACTAGAGATGGGCACCAAGGGAAAGTCAAAACGCTGTTTCGCCGTTTCATTACGAAACAAAATGATAGAAACTGTTTTGTGACAAAACAAAATTAGTTGCTTATTTTGGCTTGGAAAATGAAAGGGGGGAGTTTCCTCAAGCTCTTCCCTGTAAGCCTCACAAATTTGGAGAGATTTGGGGTTCAGAGGGCTGAGTTATTCAACTGCAAAGAGGGTCCCCCAGCTAATTGCAAAAGTGCTGTGCAGCACGCATTGCGTCGGCAATAGGTCAATTTATTACTTCCCCTTGCTAGTTTAACCTATTGCTGGTGTATGCTGCACAGCAATTTTACAATTACATGGTGGGACCCTTTTTGGAGTTGAATAACTCAGTTGAGTAATTCAGACCCCTGAACCCCAAACCTTTCCAAATTTGGGGGTCTTACAGGGAAGATCTTGAGGAAGCTCCCCTACAATTTCCATGCTGCGAGATACATGTGGGATCACTATTTTCAAGTACATAAATATGTACTGTAAGCCCCCCCCAAATTTGGAGAGGTTTGGGGTTCAGGGGTTGATTTATTCAACTGCAGAGATGGTCCCCCCAGCAGCAATTACAAAAGTGCTGCCGAGTTTTTATAACCAAGGGTAACTGAAGCAAACAAACCTTGGACACAATTTTGCAATTAGCTGGGGGGGACCCTCTTTGCAGTTGAAAAACTCAGCCCCCTGAACCCCAAATCTGCCCAATTTGTTTTTGTTATTATTTGCACCATTTGTGTGCATCTTCCCCCTTTTGGCCACAGCATGGAAAGAATGAGAAATAAGGAGAGAGAGAGAGAGAGAGAGAGAGAGAGAGAGAGAGAGAGAGAGAGAGAGAGAGAGAGAGAGAGAGAGAGAGAGAGACCGTAAGAAGCTGTCATGATAAAAAAAAACCGATTCAGTGGTTCCTGCTTTCTAATATGATGTTTGATAGAGCCCTTGGTTAGCAATGGTCACCTTCGGTGCATTTCCTCCAGCACTACAGCATTCTATTCCAGTTGTGCTGACCAAAGTCCATCTCCTATCAAGGAGGCATTGCGGGGAATTGAACTCCCAACCTCTGGCTCTGCACTCAGAGACCCAAAACACTGTGGTATCCTGCAGCTCTTCCAAAAACAGAGAGGGGGTAAGGGCAAGACCTTCAAATATTATTGGACTGAAATGCCAACCAGCCCTCATCATTGGCCCTTCTGGCTAGCACAGATGGACACTGCAGCTTGAGAGCATCTGAAGGGGATATAGACCTGCACCAGACTCCTGTATAAAGCTCTTATAATTTCTGTCTGACCCCCTTCAAAAAACATCCTTCACACACGGCACCCATTCTCCTTATCTCCTTGAAGGTCAGCCCTTACCTTGATGAGTCATGACGGAGGCAAACAGGAAGAGGACGGCCATGGCAAAGAAAAGAGCCCTCATGGTGGAACGGTGGGTTGGTGGACTTCCAACGGGGTGCGGAAGCAAAGGAGTCAAGCAAGATGAACCCAAGGCTCGATGGTGGTGCTGCTCTGGGGGCCGGCTCTTTTATAGGGAGCTGGCCTCTGAAGGGCATAACATGGATGGCTCCAAAGGGCGCTTGTGCGCGTCATCACCAGGATGTGACGTAGATGCTGATATTTACTGCCACTTTTCTTGCCCTCTTTTGCCTGAAACAATGCATTTCAACTGCCATTGTTTACAGTTTTCCCTTATCTTTTTTCACATTTGCAAGGCTCGTGTTCATTGTTCTTCCCTCCAGATTGTTTCTCTTTGACTTTTTCAACTCTTCTACCCTGACTCATAAGAACATAAGAGCATAAGAAGAGCCCTGCTGGATCAGGCCAAAGGCCCATCTAGTCCAGCTTCCTGTATCTCACAGTGGACCCACCAGATGCCACTCCCCTGCATCTGGCCCTTGAAGTCCCCTGGTTTTAAGCCTGGAGATGACACATCTCCATCATGGTTTGTAACCTGTGATGGACTTCTCCTCCAGGAATCTTTCCAATCCCCTTTTGAAGGCATCCAGGCCAGATGCCATCACCACCTTCTGTGGCAGGGAGTTCCACAGACTAACAAGACTGTTAGTGACCCCCTTTGGGGCCTTCTGTTTCAGGCTGAAACAGTGATGGAAGGATTCCCCTCACTCATGATGAGCTTTGTTTGCCTTCCATGAAACCAACACACAGCTGGTAGTGAATCCCTAAAGGATGATACTGACATTCACTCAAAATGTATTAATCTGTTGTATGGTTCCCCAAAAGTAGCAACAAATAATATTGCTCCTTATTTGTTGCTACTTTTGGTGAACCAAGGGGAATTTGTTGCTACTTTTGGGGAACCAGTCCAAGCCTATCAGCTACTTATGGAGAAAAGAATAGTGTGGTCTTGACTCTCCGATGGCCCTTCTGTCTGTCTGTCTGTCTGTCTGTCTGTCTGTCTGTCTGTCTGTCTGTCTTCTTTCTTTTTCTTTCTTGGGTAGAAACACATCAAAGTTGGTGGTGCCACCACAGGTACGACCAAAGTGAGGCCAAGTCAGAAATGGAAACAAGTGTCAAGAATATTCTTATAATATGAGTGAGTTTCTTCAACTTACAATTAGAGATATGGAGTCCAGGTGTGGACTGAAGCGATCTCGGTAAAGTGGCCTTGACAAGAAGGCGAGTGTCCAAGGACAGCGGAGCATAGCTCAGAAGCATGGATGAGAGAAGCACTGTGACATGTGATGTGAAAGTAAAGAAATGATTGGAAAGAGATGTTATATATACCATATGTATTGAAATATGTTCTTACTGTTTAGCCCGGGCTGATTAGCCAGTTTGCTGTAAGCCTGATGTGTGGGCTGTGATCAAGAAGAGTAGCTGGATTATTTATGCTACTGGATGTAAGTCTCTGGAAACGAATGGAACCTGTATATATTTTGTAAATAGACTGCAATAGAAAACCAGCCAGGGAGTCTGTTATATTTTTGCCTCTAATCCTTGACATTGCTGCAACTCTGCTTATTGAGGTTAACTCCTCATAATCCCTGACAACAAGGACCAGGTGGGGAGGGAGGTTGTTGTGGTGTTCACCCTGATTTATGAATATTTATTATTTTGGAATGTTGGGTGAATCTTGTTTGCATACTCAACTAAGAGTTGTTGCGGGCAGTCATCAGATATATATACCTGTACAAACATTGAGAGAGCCAGATAGGGCCTGGGCGATGTAGAGATAGGGACTGAGAGCAAGGGCATATGTAGGGGGGACAGAAGGGTATATCTGCCCCAGGCGCAGCAATCTGGGGGCACCTGGAGGGGGAGGGGGGAGGAAGCCGTGCACTTTCCATCCAGCAGTCCTCAGGCATGGTGACGGGACCCACTCCATTGCAGCCGCCTCCTCTGCCACTGCGAACCAGGTGAGCGGCAAAGCAAGCAGGCAGGCAGGCAGACATGTGAGCGTGGTGGCTGCGGCGCCTTCCTCCTCCTCCTCCTCCTCCTCCAACTCTTCCTTGCCTTGCTCTGGGCCACTGCGGGAGAGGTAAGGCACGTGCGCTACCGTGTGTGCACACACACACACACAAATGCCCACCCGCGCGCCTGCGCACCCCATGCACACAGGATCCCCCCCCAGCTGGGTGGATGCGATGGTGTTGGGGAGGGTTGGAAGGGTGCAAAAACAACATTGTCCCCAGGCACCCCAAAACCTTGCTATGCCACTGACTGAGAAATGTAAAGTTAAGGTGGTAGTTTAACTAGAAGAGTATATTATATGTCCATTATAAAATTAGTATCTTATGTCCATAACAAAAAGCATGCACAACTTTATTCTTTGTTTTACAATAAACTGTACTTATTTGTTTTTCAAAGAAAAGTCTGTGAGACTGCATGATTTGTAATAGCACACTTGGTCCAAATAATATATTAGTTAAATGGTGGGAGCAGAATTACATGTGCACGCAACAATTTGGTGACACAGCGGTGGGATGCGAAGTAATCCAGTGAGGGATGAATAGTTCCAGTTAGATTAAGAAGAATTGGAGTTAGGAAATTACTAAAAAGAATTTTGTGAAGTTTATGAGGGAGGTCTAAGGAAAATTACCGGTAGGCTTCTCTGTTGAAGAATTTGGTAAGTTTTTTGGAGTCTGAGGAAATATTCCTAAATAATAGGGTTAAGGACCTGTGAAGAGAGAAGCAGCAGTTTAAAAAAAGACTTTGGAAGTTTTTGGGGGGGAAGGCTTCTGAGGCAGATCTGGAAATAGTGGGAATACAGACTCTAAGGAACTAATTTACCTCAGGATTTGGGGACTTGTTGGTTAACTCTAGAGTTGGGGTTCAGGTCAAAAGGAGCAGCATTGGATAGAGTAAAGCCAAGGGTGCCAGTATAAATCTGAGGTAGATATAATATTAAAAAAGGTAAAGAAACAGTTTGGGTGTCTAAACTAGACTTGCTCCAGACAGGGAAACAGTGTTTCACTTGTTGCAGACTTGTGTGTAGCTTAGGTGAGTTGCCACTTGCCAGTAAAACACAAGAGAGTTTCTAAACAGCTGCCAAGGGAGAGAAAAATCCCTGGAGAAAGAGGTTGTATCTTTGAAAGAAATTTTCTAACATGAACTACGCAAATTTAAAAGAAAGCCAAGTGGGTAATGTCTCCTAGGCACAGTGAAAAGGCAGTACAGTGGTGCCCCGACGTAAGAGCAGCTTGATTTCAGAGAAATTTGACTTAAGAGCGGGAAACTGTTGGCATTTTAACTGCTGCCTTACACATTTTAGATGTGGTCTGCTTGACTTACAAATAATTTTTTTCAATTTTTTATGTTTAACTTATTTTTTCAATGTTTTAGATAGGTACCCCAACTTAAGAGTAGTTTGACTTAAGAGCATGCCTTTGGAACGGATTAAATTCATAAGTCGAGGTACCGCTGTAATGGGAGTCTCAGGGCCTTTTTACACGACCCCTAAGATCCGCTGGCCACTTAAATTCGGACCAGAGATCTTAGGGGTTCCTCGCTCTTCCTCTGTCCCCACCCCCTCCGCACTTCCTGGTTTCTGGCTGCCTGAGGGAGGGAGAAAAAAGAAAGAAAAGAATGCCTTCTTACCTCTGTTTTTTTCGGGCAGCATTCAGATCTCTTAAAGGGGCGGGGCCGCAAAAAAAGAACAAACGGAAGCCAGGAGAGCCCCGCACTCACTATCCTTACACCAGATCAAATATTTGTCACCTCCAAAAAGCAGGTACAAGAAAACTGCTGTTTGGTCTTGCTAAAGTGGGCAGGGTCGCACTTAATTGTCTGCAAAGTCCGGAGCTGGTGGGTAAACATTTTTAAGGTCCGGACCTTGCAGCCATTTGCGGCGGAGCTTAGGGGTCGTGTATAAACGCCCTCAGGCAGAGTCTCAGGATTTTGAGGGAAATGGAAACCCTCAAGATTTGGAGGGGCAAATAATTCCCTCAGATACTGAAAGTATTAAAAGCTCTTGGGATTTTGAAAAATGTGAAACTGGAGCGAGAATTCGGGTTAAGGGAATTAGAACTGGAAAAAGAAAAATTAGAAATAACAGAAAGAAACCAGATTAGAACTGGAAAAAGAAAAAGAACTAGATTAAGAGAAATTGAATTAGAAAGAGAGGGATTGGAGCAAGAAGTGAGGCAAAGGGAAAAAGAGAAATGCAATTTCAAATTAAAATGAGGAAATAAGATTTAGCTACAATAATTTCAACAACAACAATAATAATTCAAGTGTGGGAAGTACTCCTAGCATTGACATGAAGAGGTTCCCTCAGTACAAGAAAGGGGTTGTTCAGAATCTTTTTTTAATTTCTTGTGAGAGAGCATGTTGGGATCTTGCTGTGAAAGATGAGGAAAGGATGTCATATTTAAGGTCTCAAATAAGTGGAGTTTTGGCAGGAATGTATTCCCAAATTTCCTCGGAGCACTCTGAAGAGTATGAAGCATATAGAAAAATGATGTATACCAGAACTGGTGTAACTTCAGAACAGCTGAGAAAAAAAAAAGGTCTGTCTCCAAACTTTGTGAAGAAATGTTTGCTCAGCTTGGAACTAGGCTGAATAATTAACTTTCAAGGTGGCTAGAACAGGAAAATGTTACCTCTCTTGAAATGTAATAGGATTAGAACAATTCTATTCTATTTTACCATCAGAGCTGAGATTTCTTGTCATGGATAAGGAACCTAAAACTGTTCAACAAGCATCTAAATACACAGATACTACTAGTGGGTTGAGAGACCCAAAATTATCTGAGATAAAATTTGGTGAGGAAAATTGGGAGGATAGAAAAGACCAGATAGAAATCATCACAGATAGATGCAAACAAGGGAAAGTTATGCAAAATCTAAACCCCTACCCCAGAAACAAGGCCCAATAACAACAAATAACAGTGAGGGAAGATTTAATAAATCTTTTTCTTCAGAACCTAGAATAAATAAACAATGTCATTTCTGTGGCGAGTTTGGACATTTTGAGTCTCAATATTAAGCTAACAAAAATAAAATTTCAACCCCTCAGAAAAAAAATTGCATTCAGCAGGAACAGGCAGTTAAGGGTCCTGACAGTGAAGTGGTTGCCAAGGATAACTGCACCACCATTATCCTCAGATAAGAAGAGCGCTTTCTCTTATCCGTGGATTTTGCTATCTGCAGGGGGATCCCAGAACCAATCCCCCATGGATACGGTGGTCATGCTGTACAATGTTTCCTTATCAGAAATGATGACATGTTATTAAAGATTTCAGAAGTCATTTTTATCAATGGAAAATATATCTAGGCCTCAGCAACATGTGCTCTCATATGACCATTTGCCATCCAGATTGTTGTGAATGAGTTTTTAAAGTCAGCACCAGATACACAGTCCAAGGTCAAAGCCAGATAATCCATCCCAACCAGGTAAACAAGCCAGCCTCTGTAAATCAAGTCCAGTCCAAGGTCAAGAAGAGCTCCAAGAAACCACCACGAGCAGGCACTAGAATCCATAGTTGTTTCCTGCAAAGAACCTGTGCCTCTGAACGTGTCTTTTTGACACTTCAGCTCTCTCTAGAGATGGGTGTTTCTTTTTGAAACTGGTCAAGTTCCGAAACAAAACACGGGAGCCCAGCTGGTGTTCGGAACCAGACCAACCCTCCGGAATGAAATCAGCCAATCCCTTACCTTTTTCTGGAGTTGCGTGGGGCTAACCTCCAATGAGGAAGAAGCTTCTAACATCATCTTTCCTTCTCCCTGGCATTGGCCAATCAGACAGGGAGGTGGGATGATGCATTTCCCTGCGCAGCTCCTGATAGGAAAGATGACGTTGGAGGCTTCTTCCCCACTGGAGTTTATCCCCGTGCAACCCCAGTGCAACGTAAGGGATTGGCTGCTTTCATTTCAGAGGGTTGGTCCGGTTCCGAATGCTAGCTGGTCTCCCACATTTTGTTTCAGAACAGGAAAACTTCTAAAATGAGACACCCATCTCTAGCTCTCTCATGGAGTTCAGCTGCCATCCTAGCCAAAGTTCTTTGCATTGGTCTCAGCTGTAGCCTGGCTTCACCACTACACTACCCCCCTTCCAAGGACAGGTCTCCCCACCACAACAAAACATATCAGGTATCACTAGACCTGGCGTGCAAAGATTTCTGCTGGAAACGCAAGCTCCGTCTAGTTGCTACTTGCTGCATTTTGTGTTTGTCCCTCCGTCGTTCCTGAGGTGGCACCAGGGCCAAAGGGTCTGAGTCTGCATCCAAATCCATCGTAGGACCCCCCCCCAACAATTTCCCTTCACTCTGTATGGGGACCAGAACATCCAGTTGCAGTACTGGTGGAACCCCTACGTCCCCTGATGGACCAGGATTCACCTGCTCATGATCACACGGGGAGTCATCCATGTCCGACAGTCCATCCTGGCAAGGTTTTGGCAGCAATGACAACACCAGCCAGGTAGCCACCTCCTCTTTCATTTCTGATTTCTCCTCCGGCCCGCCGGGTTCCTCTGCCCTTTGCCTAGAACACAGTTCAGGTGCCCTCGCTGGTGCAGGCCCGGAGGGGTACTGAGCATGGAACTGCTGAATCAGACGAGGGGCATGGGCTTGGGAGGCATCTTCCCAAGAATGTTATTCTGGCCTGTATCCTTTTCAGTCAATCAAGTATTGAAGCCGCCGCCACCATAGTCGAGAGTCACGGATCCGTTTGACTTCAAATTCTTTCTGCCCATACACCAGGACAGATGGTGGAGGCTGGGGCTGAGCATAGAGAGGATATGGTGAGGCAGCCAAGACGAATAGAGACTGGTGAAACACAGGGTGTACCTGAAGCATGACTGGAAGTTGCAGCTGAAAGGCTCCTGGGTTGATTTGTCAGGAAATATGAAACGGTCCCACCTGCCTGGCATCCAACTTTTTGGATAGCTGCAGAGATTTCAAGAACCTGGCAGATAGCCACAATTGATCACCAATCTTCAAAGGAGGAACTGCTTGACGGTGGCAATCCAATGCTTTCATGTAGACTGCCTTTGCTTGATCCAGTTGCTCCTCTTAGCCCATTCTGTCTGCTGCTGGAACCTTAGACTAAGGCAGTACGTTGGGGAAAAACCCAATGTCTTGCTGCAAAGTTGTATGATTTGATTTTCTTTCAAATGATGCATTCCTAAAGACATGTTTTGACTGTCTTGGCATTGCTTGCCTTTCTAATATTATCAGTTGCTGTTTTTTTTAAAGTTGCAATTTCCTGTTCTTTCAGCTGCATCTGGTTTTGAAACTTCGGAGCGCTGCCTTGGGTCCCTTCATTGGGAGAAAGGTGACGTCGAAATGCAATAAATAGTTGAAATAATAGCCCATCTTGGGTTCTGAGTAGCCTTCCTTTTATATTTCTATATTATTGTATTGCGTGGGTTGGCTGGGGGATAGATGTCCTGTTTATGTTAACAATGTGCATTGCGTTCCACTAGATGGCGTGCTATAGAAATAAAACAAGCAAATACTGTACAGTAAATTATTTAATGGCCATGCATTCTCTTGCCTTCAAATGGGGCTTAAGCACGGTGAGAAATGGGTGTTTCTAGAACATTCTAATGCACTTTATGAGTATTGTTTGTGCTCTTTCTTTATGGAAGTTTTCCAGATCTGTTCAAGGTTTGGCTTGATCAAGCTGGAAGCTGCAGGTGGTGAAACCTTAGGCCATGCTGAGTTGGAGATGATGGGGGTTGTAGTCCAGAATGCTTGGCAAGCAGCCAATTTGGGACTTAACTTTTACATATACATTATTAACATTTTTCTGTAACTTTGTATAACCATTTAGATTTTGTGAAAAGATTTTGCAGATCTTGTAGATTTTGTGAAAAGATTTTCTATCCATTTACTGGATTTTCTGTCCCTTCCATCATCTTCTTCTATCTGTGTTGCAAAACCTATGCAATGAGCATGAACTAGGACAGTGATTTTGAACCTCGTGTCTCTGGATATTCTTGGACTACAACTCCCAGAAATCCCGGCCTGTTCAGATAGTGTTGAAGGGTTCTGGGAGTTTTAGTCCAAGAACATCTGGGGATCCAAGGTTAGAAACCACTGGACTAGCACAAATCATGGATTATCTCTTTTTATTCCCAGGCCCACTAAGAACTCTTCCAGATCAGGCAACATTTGTTTTACATTCACTATTGGTTTGAATATATACGTGCCATGCACACAACCAGTTGATTTGACATGATCAGTGCTTTTCTTCCTTCCTTTTTTGGTCTTTTGTGTGTGTGTGTGTGTGTGTGTGTGTGTGTGTGTGTGTGTGTGTGTGTGTGTGTGTGTGTGTGTGTGTGTGTGTGTGTGTATTGATATACAGGAAAAGAGATTCCATTTGAACATTAGGAAGAACTTCCTGACGGTTAGAGCTCTTTGGCAGTGGAATCTGCTGCCCCAAAGGAAGACGGTGGAGTCTCCTTCTTTGGAGGTTTTTAAGCAGAGGCTGGATGGCCATCTGTTGGAAATACTGTGATGGGGGTTCCTGCATGGCAGGGGGTTGGACTGGATGGCCCTTGAGATCTCTTCCAACTGTACGATTCTATGATTCTATGATTCTATGATATTTGGAGAAGGAAAACTCTGCAGCATGCAAAGAAAAGTGAGTGGGCTGGGCAGCTGGGATGGGGAGGGAACATAGACCGGTGTGGCTCCTCTGGTGCCATGTGGCACGCTTCATACTAAGCACAATGACTTGAGTTGTGCCCATCTCTAGTTGCCATATTAGAATTGACTTGAGAGCACATCATTATTGTAATTATTAGCACAATAATAATAATAATAATAATAAATAATAATAATAATAATAATAATAATAATAATAATAATAATAATAATAATAATAATAATAATAATAATAATAATAATACTTTTCAGGTATTGTTCCTTTTGTTGGATCCTTCTGAATCACATAGGTTTTGCCAGTTGTTAACCACTCATTAATATAACCTGTCCTCAACATTTCATTAAATTGTTGGGCCATGCATACTGGTCAGGTGTTTAAGCCAAAACCCATGCAGTTGATCATTGCCAGGTGATGTCCACTTTTTGACTCTTTGTACTCTTTTGGTGATCATATCAGCTGTTATTTCTAGCTGGTCCATTGTGCACTTGGAGAATTTCTTCTCAAAATCTTGGAGCCATCCAGCATTTCTATTATAGTCTTTCTCAGTCCCCCACATGTCTTTCCAAAACTGAATGGTTGCCATTTTTTCAGGCTTTTCATCTTTTATACCTATCGTTCTGCCTCCCGTCCTCAGCGATGGGCTATAAGCCGAAGAGGAATGGCTTTCAGCTCAACAAACATTGGGAAATAAAAGTTAAAAGGAATTGTTTATTCCATGGCATTCCAACTTACAGGTTGTAGCGGATTCTTCATGGAATACATCAGGTCTCCTTGGTCTACATTTCTCTTTCTGTTTGTAAAAACGAAGTGGTATCTTCCCTGGTGTTCCTCGTGAGTGTTGCCGTGGGCAGACAAGGCTAATAAAGCATGCAAATACATGCTAGGAGGACCCTCATGCAACAGACGTCCTGACAAATCAGAGCTATTTCCTAGGCATGCAACCTAAAACCACGATTCCCATAATTCTTGAACTTAAAGGGAAATTCCCTATTTTCAGTGCTGGGGCAGAACAATCCCCGCCTGGGATTATAAATCCCACTACCATCTAATTTATACAAACAGAATCATGCACATTAACAATAACAACCTGTTATGAAGGATTACATATACAATATAAGGTATCACTATCATGAGATAGATTCAACATAAAACAAGGCACTAAAACTTCACTATAATGGGCAGAATTTAAGGCATGCAATAAGGCACTAGTATTAAAAACAAAAATTTAAGAAATACAATGAGGTTCAGTCTTCGAGGTCAGACTTCTTGGATAACAGCACCAGGTCGATGATAGGCCTTGTGTAAATCTTCTTGGCTAAGATTCTAGAGTCTCTGCTCAAGATTTGGGTGTTGTGACCTCAACTTCTACTTTGCGCACCTGTCCATCAAAGCTGGGTACGTACTGCCATTGTGAAGGCCTGGATGAATTCAGGATCGTGTCCACTTTTTGGTGACATACACATAGAACTGTCAGCTTTGGTTGTAGATGTAGCCCAGCACCACCTTGCTGTCAGTGTAGAAAGTAGTGGGCTCAAGTGGCAGATCTAATTACTTGGTGATCAGATTAGCTAGTCCCACAGCCAGCACGGCGCTGCAGAACTCTAATCTTGGGACAGTGTGACCCTTCTGCAGTGCCAGCTTCACTTTGCCCATGACAAAACTGATGTGAATGCCTTGCTCCCTGCCGTAAACCTGGAGGTATCCTATGGCTGCAATTTCCTTATTTGATGTGTCCAAAACGATATACAGCTCTTTCCTTGGTGCAGCAGTAGGTGAGATGGAAACATATTTGCAAGGTAGATGGACATTTTGGAGATAATGCAGTGAAGCATGCCACATCTCCCAGTCTTGCTTCTGTTCAGGGGGAAGCGGTGTGTTCCAGTCTGTGGTGTCATAGGAAAGCTGACAGAGGAGAAACTTTCCTTGAACTTTCACGGGTGCAGCAAAGCCTAAGGGGTCGTACAGGCTGTTTACAGTGGACAGGACTCCACTCCTTGTGAAAGCAGTCTTTTGTGCTGGGGTTCTGAAAGTGAAAGCATCCTTCTTCAAGTCCCAGCATAAGCCAAGGCTGCGTTGAATGAGTGGTTCTTCAGAGGCCAGTCCAAGATCTTGCAAACCCTTGGTATGGTCTTCAGGACTGAAGGCCTGTAGGACTTCCTCGCTGTTGGACACAATCTTGTGTAAATGGAGATTAGCCATGGCCAACATCTGTTGTGTCCTCTTCAACAGGTCTATGGCTTCAGCAGGTGTAGGTACAGACTTCAATGCGTTGTCAACATTCGATAGGCACTGCCTGGGTATGCGCAGAGGCAAGGAGGCTACCCAGCTTCCAGACGCATCCTGTTGGAACTCCTTTTCCATGAACTGTAAGAAGTACTTGTCTTCTTGTGACAAAGCGACTTCATCATCCTCTTTGCTCAACTGGAAGACCGTTTCTCCTAAAGTACCCTTAACTGGTGATACTGTAAAATGTTCCTCACATGCCTTCAAATAGGATACCTTTCTGTTGTGGAGAATGGAAGTCACAAAGACAGTGACTTGTTCATTTGATCTTTACAGATCTCACCTAAGATTGACCACCCAAGTGCTGTCCTGATAGCAAATGGATATCCTGGGACCCCCTTTGTGGGAGTAAGAGCTTGATAGGCATCAGTTCCTAACAGGAGCAGTATTTCAGCATCGGGATCCAACTCAGGCAGCTGCTCTGCTAGGTGTTTCAAGTGAGGTATATTGTGTGCAATCTCTGGTGTTGGGATTTGACTACGGTCCCTTGGTAGGTTGTCCCATTCGATTATTGGTGGCAGATGAAACTGTTCGCTGCCATCCATGGATTCTATACAGAGTCCAGTTATTTCCCTCCCCGCCATGGACTGTGAACCAGTACACCCTGCGATGGTAAAATGAGATACCTTACATGGGATATCAAACAAATCAAAGAAGGCTGACCTAGCCAATGACCTGTTGCTTTGACTGTCCAATACGGCATACATTTTCACAGCGTCTTCAGGGTGGCCAGCAGGGTAGACCTTTACCAGGCAGATTTGATGACATGAGCGAGGGTGGAAAGAATTGCTGCAGACCGATGTGCAGTTGACTGATGCCATCAACTCGGGTCTCTCTTTGTTCATCTGCTGAGGTTCTTTGGCTGGAGATGAGATGACTAGTTTCCATTCTGGAGTTACTTGATCTGGGTGTAGGGCAGCAGGGTGTTTGTCACTGTTGCACAGGCGACATTTTACTGAAGCCTTATTACAATCTTTAGCCATGTGTTCCGAGGATACCGCACACTGGTAACAGAATCTGTATTCCTTAATCGGGGCCTTCCTTTCCTCCAGAGGCTTCTTCTCAAACTCCCTGCACCTGTTGAGAGGGTGGTAGGATCGATGAAGTGGACAATTGACATCCTTGTTTGGGTGAGCACCATTGGGCAAAACTTTATCTGGGAATGATGCTTCTATTTCCTTGACGGGTGTGGTGGCGATCGTCGTCTTGTGTACTGCTATATGGGATTTGCCTTTGGTGCCTGGCACCAGAGCTTTGCTTTCTGTGGAGGCACGGCTGGTTTCTCCACCACTTTGGGGCCAATGTTTTAAGATGCCACGGATACGTGGTTTGTTGTAGTATTTCACTTGTTGAGCCACAAAGTCTACGAGGACTGTGAAGGGGGGTTCTTTTCCTCCATGCGTTTCCGTGTAGGAATCAAAGGTCATGGCCCACTTGTTACCAATTTCCCTTGGTAATTTCCTAATGATGACATTCTGCTCATCATAATTATCAAGGGAATTTAGACCAGGTAAGGTAGGGTCTTGTTGTGCTATCCTTGGTGACTCGAGCATATCTGAGTACTTCTCCAACATCCGTGGCTCATCAAGACTAATGTTGGGGAACTTGTATACACGCTCCATGAGTGACTCCGTTCTCATAGAGGCTGCTCCATAATATTTGTCGAGCCTTTCCCAAGCCAGTGGGATTGTGGCAGTTGGGTCTGCAAGGCTGTTTGCAAAGAAGTCTTGGAGCAGGTCCATGGACTCCTGTCCCAGAAACTGGAGCATCAGGCCTATGTATTCTGATGGTTGCAAATCTTCATTTGCTATAGCGTTCCTGAAAATCCACTGCCATAACAGATAATCCTGACCTGGTTTGTCAGGAAACACCCCTACCCCTCTCTTTGTCAGATCCGGCCATTCCGTTCTTGGTGGGCGACACTCTGGGCCCCCTGGGTATGCTGTATAGCTGTTACCAGGGTTAACACTGTACTCCTTCGGAGTAAAATCAGGGATGCGAGTTTCCATATCATAGCCCTTTGCTGGACCTTGGGGGGGTGAAACTATAGGCAGGCTCATGGGGTGTGGTAGTGGTGACATTCACTGGTGATCTGAATGGCAATGATGGTGCTGGCATTATAGCTACCAGGTTATGACCACCGGGTGGACACGGAGCTACGTGTGGATTGGAAGTAGGTGGATTTAGATTGTCCATGTCATTCCTCATGATGGTCCACATGCCCGGCGAGGATGCATGGGTGCTGTGAGTGCGTGAGGGACCTTGTGTGACTAGCTGAAAGTCTTTTGCTCCTGGATTGAGACATGCAGCGGTGGTAGGCGCCGGTTGGAGGTAAGAGCTCGGTTCTTTCAGGCAAGTCCCTTGTTCCTTGCTCTGGTGGGTCACTTCTTGAGCTCCGGATGTACATGCGCCTACTACCTGATTGGTTGTTGTCTCTTGTAGAGAGTTTTGTTGATGTACGTAGTCCTCAGTTCGACTAAAGACATCTTCACTTTTGGGCTCTGCTAATTCCTGTTCCCAGGAGAGAAGGGCATTCTTTGCTTCCTCCCTCTTTGCCTCTTCTTCTAGTGCAGCAGCCCGGGCCATTGTTTCCATCGCCCTCCTTCTGTGCTGAAGACGTTCTAATCCCGCTTCTGCCGCTGCGGCCTTTGCTTTAGCAGCTCCTTCTTCTTCCAAGGCTTGCAAAGTTGCCTTCGCCACCTTTGCTTCTATTCTTCCGTCAGCAGCCATTATCGCCAGCACTTTGGCCCTTGAGTGATGACTGAAGGCTGAGCTGTGGGAGAATTGGGAGATGCTAGACTTAGCCTTCTGAGGGGTATATCTGGAGGTGATGGAAGATTGCCGGGAGATGCTAGAACGTGCCCTTTGAGATGGGCTATATGCTCTCAATGATGAGACATGGAATGAGGTGGAGGTCTTTGTCAAAGCATCCTGGAGCTGAGTTCTAAAGTCTTGAATGAGCCCCAGCCTAGTGACTTTCAGCTCTTGGAGGGTTGCCACTCTGACTTCTAGATCTGGTACTAGCAGCTGACTCTGGATCCTGAGAAGATGATGTTCGTAGTGGCCCCATTCGGCTTCCAGATTGTCCAGTTTGCTCTCTAAAAGAGGGAGATGCTCTGGAGAGAAGTCATCCATTGATGAAGGACAAATTTGCTGAAGTCGATCTCAAGTCCTTTCATGACTATTGTAGCAACGTTCCCAATCCTCCTGAAGATTTGCTTGCATAATTCTGCTGGGTTTAGAATGCTGTCTCAAGTCATAGGCTTTCTCTTGTGCTCCTAGATGCTCACTCAAGGTGGCCTGTGCCATTAAGCCATCAATTTGATACTCTTCCTGTGTAGGATCAGTTGATTCAGGTTGCATTTTGGAAGGACAAGGATTCCCTTGTGCTTTAGGAAATTTCCCTTTACTTCCTAGATATACAGTGTCCAATTAATCACTAGAGGAAGCCAATGATGTGATTAAATTAGGTGTTGATGAGCGTAGCCCTGTAAGCTTGCTCTAAGGCTGGCTTTCCAATCAACTTACTTGACTCAAAAGGAAAGTGACTCCTAGTAGGATGTGGATGGCCACTAAATAGAGCTCTGATGTGGCAAAGAGTCCAGGTGCCTATAATATACAGATGTCTGGGGTATGATTTAACTCAATTTGGAAAAGTTCACTTTGCGGGACAAAGCAGGGTGTTCTTAGTCTGAAACCACTTAATAAATTTATCCACATTAGCTAGGTACAAGCAAGACGAATGAACTAATTTCTTAAAGAACGTAAGGAATCATAGGGGCTCCAGGATGCAGATTAACTAACCCAGGAAAAGGCCATTGCATTTCTTTTCACTTGGTGGCTTGCCTGTTAAGCAAGCTGCTTTCACATGCAAATAGAGGTGACTAAAAACCGCTTGCAGCTAATATTAGTTGGCTGAGACAAAGGCTATCTTGAAAGCAGCCAGGAATAGCGGTACTTTCACTTTGTTTTTACTGTTCTAGCCTAAGAGGAATGGCTTTCATCTCAACAAACATTGGAGAATAAAAGTTAAAAAGAATTGTTTATTCCATGGCATTCCAGCTTACAGGTTGTAGTGGATTCTTCATGGAACACATCAGGTCTCCTTGGTCAACATTTCTCTTTCTGTTTGTAAAAACGAAGTGGTATCTTCCCTGGTGTTCCGCGTGAGTGTTGCCGTGGGCAGACAAGGCTAATAAAGCATGCAAATACGTGCTAGGAGGACCCTCATGACAAATCAGAGCTATTTCCTAGGCATGCAACCTAAAACCACGATTCCCATAATTCTTGAACTTAAAGGGAAATTCCCTATTTTAACTGCTGGGGCAGAACACCTATCTTCTGATTTAAACTCTGATAGAACTTTCTTTGATCTGATTGAAACAACTGGAAGAACTGGAAAACAGAATTGTTTGTCAGGGATGAAAGCTATGGATTGGTTAGCATCAAACGAGGGATTTTTCAAGGTGACTCTTTGTCACCTCTGCTATTTACTATTGCCCTGATTCCCCTCTCAATAATTTTGCAGAAGACAAATTTAGGGTACCAAACTGCTAAAAATTCAGGGAAATTTTCTCATATATTGTATATGAATGACTTAAAGTTGTATGGAAAATCAGAAACTGAAATACACTCACTGACCGACACAGCCCGAATTTTCAGTACTGATGTTAGTATTGAGTTTGAACTAAACAAATGTGCCACAGTGGCACACTGAGAAAAGGAAAAATAATTGAGAGTGAAGGAATTGAAATGCCAAATGGACAAGCTATTAAGTATCATCACTCTGAAGCCTATAAATATCTGGGCATACTGGAATTAGATAATATCAAGCATGGGCAAGTGAAAAATGTGGTCAGTAAAGAATATATCCAAAGGGTTAGAAAAGTATTAAAAAGTAAGCTGAATGGTGGTAACACCATCAAGGCCATTAATAGCTGGGCCATACATCAGGTATACCGCTGGCATTATAAACTGGACTCAGACGGAACTAGATATTCTAGATAGGAAAACAAGAAAACTTATGACCATTCACTATGCATTACATCCATGCAGTGATGTTGACAGGCTGTATTTACCTAGAAAATTAGATGGTAGAGGTCTTCTGCAAGTGAAGCAGACAGTTGAAGAAGAGAAGCATGTGTTGGCAGATTATGTAAAAATTAGTACAGAGCCAGCATTATTGGAGGTTAAGAACAGGGAGGTGTTTAAAGTAAATCAAACAAAGGGTCAATACAGGAAAACAACACTGCAAATACGAGCTGATAGCTGGCATAATAAAGCGCTGCATGGGCAGTTCCTCGAAAGAGTCAAAGGAAAAGTAGATGAGGAAAAGACCTGGTTATGGCTCACCAATGGAACACTGAAAAAAGAGACAGAGGCCCTGATTTTTGCAGCTCAAGAACAAGCTATCAGAACAAATGCAGTTAAGGCTAGAATAGAAAAATCAGCTGAGTCCCCCACATGTAGACTCTGCAAAGAGGCAGATGAAACTATCAACCATATATTGAGTTGTTGCAAGAAAATTGCTCAGACTGATTACAAACAGCATCATAATGTAGTTGCTCAAATGGTCCACTGGAATTTGTGTCAGAACTATCATCTGCCTGTAACAAAGAACTGGTGGGACCATAAGCCTGAAAAAGTGACTGAAAATGAGCATGCAAAATTACTTTGGGACTTCAGAATACTGACAGACAGGGGTTTGTAGCATAATACCCAGATATTGTGATTGTGGAGAAGAAAAAAGTGTGGATGATTGATGTTGCTACTATACCAGGAGATAGTAGAGTCACTGAGAAACAACTTGAAAAAATTACCCGATATCAGGATCTCAAAATTGCACTTCAGAGACTCTGGCATAAACCAGTACAGGTGGTCCCAGTGCTAATTGGCACGCTGGGTGCGGTGCCCAAGGAGCTAAGCAAGTATCTAGAAGAAAATGGAGTTGACAAAGTCACCATCAGTCAGATGCAGAAAGCCACCTTACTGGGATCTGCTCGCATAATTCGCCGATACATCACTGAGTCCTAAACGCTTGGGAAGCGTTCGACTAGTGATTGGTAATATAAAATCCAGCTTAGATAGCTGTGTGGTTAATTAATTAATAATAATAATAATAATAATAATAATAATAATAATAATAATAATAATAATAATAATAATAATAATAATAATAAAAGTATAAGTATAAGTAAAATTAGTATAATTACTGAATAATTAGTATAATTATGTAGTGGAAGTAGATGAGAACAAGAGTCTTTCTCTTAATTTCTTCCAGTTAACTCCCCCACCCCTTAGAGCAGTGCTTCTCAACCTTCCAAATGCCGTGACTAGAGATGGGCACGACTCAAAAAAATGGTGTTTCGTTTGTCGTTTAGGGAGTCCGTTTCGGTTCATTTTCGTTTTTCATGAATTTTTTGCATAAAATTTCATTTTCGTTTCGTTACATAACAAAACAAAAAAACAAAATGAAAACAAAAAATTGCTGTTTCGTTAACATTCATTACAGTTCAATGTATTTGCCACAACGAAAATGAAACGCACGACAAAATTTCTGTTGTTTCATTTCATTTCGTTTCATTTTGGAGACAAAATTTGTTTTTCGTTTTGTTACGTAATGAAACGAAAAAACAAAAACAAAAAATTGCTCGTTTCGTGCCCATCTCTAGCCGTGACCCTTTAATACATTGCCTCATGTTGTGGTGACCCCTTGCCATGCTTGGAAGAGGCCAAAAGACCCCTTTGGCAGGCAGGCTGCTGCAGAACTTCCCTCTACAGGCACCCTCAGCCAATTGCAGCCTCTGGTGCCATTGACTGACATGCCCTCCAACCTATCAAGCTGTAACTCACTGTTCCCCCCCCCCCTCCTCCATACCCAAGCTGTTTGTGCCTTTTTCTTCACTGGCTCATGGTGACCCCTGTGAAATGGTCGCTCGACCGACAAAGGGGTCCTGACCCCCTGGTTGGGAACCACTGCCTTATAGGGTTATTGCTTTTTTAACTTCTCCAGTATTATTATATCCAGCATTATTTCCTAATATAGTATTACTATTCTTAACCGTCACACTTAAAAAGTTTTAAATAATATAGGTTCTCACTGAGAATAATCTGCTTCTTTCTTTCTTTCTTTCTTTCTTTCTTTCTTTCTTTCTTTCTTTCTTTCTTTCTTTCTTTCTTTCTTTCTTTCTTTCTCACCTCACCCCCTAAAACACTAGTGGCCAAACTTTGGCCCTCCAGATGTTTTGGACCACAACTCCCAGAATTCCAAGCCTGTCTTGCCAATGACAAAGGAATGTGGGAGTTGTGGTTCAAAACATCTGGAGAGCCAAAGTTTGGCCACCACTGCCCTAAAAGGACCCAACAGATCTTTGGTGAACTCGGCCTCGAGGAGGGTAGGGGGATGCGATGCCAGGGAGATTGAAAAGGTCCACTGTCAAGATAGTCATTTGGTGATTGTTAAAAGACAAGTAAGAGTTCTTTGGATTGCAATGGATGGTTTTCCCCCAAGAATCCTGGGAAGTGGGTTTTTTTTTAAGGTGTCCATCAGTGGCAATGTGTAAGCAAGTGCGACCAAGAACCCACCAGTGTGCTTTGCGACAGACCAATGTCAACTCATATCAAACCTATGGTTTGTAAGAAAATCTATGGTTTGTAAGAAGATCGTCCACCCAGTTCCATTGTATGGTCCAGAGTGCTGGGCAGCAGCAGAAAGCATAGAGTGCTGCCTCTATGCCATGAATATATGTATGCTCCATTGGATATTGGGTATCTCCTTACGTGACCAAATGTTACTATCTGATAGCAACTAGGTGTGTCAGGATATCAGTACAGAGAAGGTGAGAGAAAGCCTGCTACACTGGTATGGACATGTCCTTAGAGTGGCACCTTCCACAGTTGCAGAAACTGCTTACCACCTAAACATTGATGGCTGACCGGTGGCTACATGGGCGACCAAAACAGAGATGGCAGGACACTGTTAACAAGGAGATGCAAATCACCGGCCCTCACCCTGAAGATGCAGTCCATGGGGCAAAGTGGTGTTTCAGCATCTGAAGAGAGGACCCCCCGTACCTGCAGAGACACGCAAGCCAGAAGACAACTGAGGGATCTTAAAGTGGGTGGTTAAGAACTATGCAACGATCACTGGTGTGTGAAATGTCCATCCAAGCATAGATAAGCTGATTATAGGATGAAAGATAGACAAGAGGCCTTGAAATCCAGTACACTAGAAAAGCACGGCCCTCCGTTTGCATGTCTGCCGTCAGAGTCGTCAAAAGGGGCACAAGATACAGGAGTGCAAATAAAGCAAGGAAAGTTGCCCGAGAAGTTGCCATAAAACATACAACAGTTGGGTAATAATTACAGACCAACCTGTATGGGTGAGCTGATTGTATATACTGTATTATGAAATTAAAAAGCTGCTTTCCCTGCCCAGGGCAATGGGATGGAGTCTCCTGGTGTATTCTTCTTGAGCCATTCCACTTTAAATCATAGTTTCATTTGTTCATTCAGCTATCCTATTGCCTATTATTTTTCTATGAGGAGCCTCATGGCTCAGTGGTTAAATGCCTGTACTGCAGGTTAAACTGTGCTCACGACCTGGGGTTCAATCCCAGGTAGCTGGTTCATGGTTGACTCAGCCTTCCATCCTTCCAAGGTCAGTAAAAACCCAGCTTTCGGGGGGGGCAATGTGTAGCCTACATACTGTGATTAAACTGTAAACCACCCAGAGACTACTTGAAGTGATATAGGGTAGTATATAAGCAGAACACTTTGCTTTTGACACAGTCACTGTCCAAAGGCTGTGAGAAAATTGCACAGTCAGGGGATAAGAGGGCAGGTCCTCTTATGGATTGAGAACTGGTTGAGATCCAGGAAACAAAGAGTAGGTGTCAATGGGCAATTTTCACAATGGAGAGTGGTGAAAAGTGGTGTGCCCCAGGGATCTGTCCTGGGACCCATGCTTTTCAATCTGTTCCTAATCCCTGGAGAAAGGGATAAGCAGTGAGGTGGCAAATGCATTTCAATGTAGCAAAATGTAAAGTAATGCATATTGGGACAAAAAATCCAAACTTTATGTATCAACTGATGGGCTCTGAGCTATCCATGACAGATCAGGAAAGAGATCTTAGTGTGTTTCTGGACAGCTCAATGAAGGTGTCTACCCAGTGTGTGGCAGCGGTGAAGAAGGCCAATTCCATGCTAGGGAATATCAAAAAGGAGATTGAAAATAAAACATTATAATGCCATTGTACAAGATAAGAGTAAGGCCGCACCTGGAGAATTGTGTACAATTCCGGTCACCGCATATCAAAAACCAAAAAACAAAAAACAGAGTGGAACTGGACAAGGTGCAGAAGAGACCACCTAAAATGATTACTGGGCTGGGGGACCTCCCTTATGAGGAAAGGCTAAAACATTTGGGGCTCTTTAGTCTGGAAAAAAGGTGCCTGAGGTGGGATATGATTGAGACATACAAAATAATGCAGGGCATGAGTCAAGTGGAGAGAGGGACACTCTTCTCCCTCTCAAAAAATACCAGAACTAGGGGACATGCACTCAAACTGAGGGTTGGGAGAGTGAGAACAGACAAAAGAAAATATTTTTTCACCCAGCGTGTTGTTAGTCTGTGGGACTCTCTGCCACAGGATGTGGTCATGGCATCTGGCCTGGATGCCTTCAAAAGGGGATTGGACAGATTCCTGGTGGAAAAGTCCATCACAGGTTACAAACCATGGTGGAGATGTGTCATCTCCAGAGTTAAAACCAGGGTCCTTCAAGGGCCAGATGCAGGGGAGTGGTATCAGGAGACAGATATCTCGTCTCGTGCGCTCCCAGACACATTTGGCGGGGCCACTGTGAGATACAGGAAGCTGTACTAGATGGGCCTTTGGCCTGATCCGGCATGGTTCTTCTTATGTTCTTATGTTCTTATGAAGGAATAAATGAATAAATACAGTGGCACCTCTTTAGACAAATGCCTTGTAAGATAAAAACATTCATAGGAAGAAAAAACTTTCCAGGAATAGGCAAGCTTTACATTACAAAAAAATCTCTGTGTGATGCTTTGCAAGACGAAATACCGTTCTGCATGTACCGAGGGAAAAAAAACTGGTTATTTTTACCTTTAGTCTACCCTCCGGAACTGATTAATCCATTCCCAATGCATTCTAATGGGCAACTGCATTTCGTAAGACAAATTTTTCGTAAAACGAAGTGACCCATAGCCTCCGGAACAGATTAACCCATTTTCAATGCAATGTTTTGTAAGATAATTTTTTAAAAAACAAATTGACACATAGAACGAATTAAATTTGTTTTAAGAAGTACCATTGTATAGTGCAGGATTCACCCGGCCTTTGAGTTGAGCCCTGCTGTAGAATCATCTGCCCACTTTTTGAGTTAGCTGCGGAATGCTGTCACAGAGCTTGTGTATGTGAAACTATTTGTTTTCTAAAACCCTTGTCCAGACTCCCCTCCTTCCTCAAGGAAGCACACAGGACACGTCCAAGACACTCATATGCCTTTATTGAGGAGAAGCAAACATGGAGCCTTCCAGTTGGTTGAGGGGCAGCCGCAGGTCCTCATGGCCCTTCTCAGGGTTAGGATGGTAACCTCTCTCCTCCTCCTCTTCATCCCTTGTAGGGACCACAACAATATTGGCCCTCGGGACAACCAAAGAGACCCAGATCACCTCCGTAGCCATTGCAGGAAGAAGCACAGAAGCCACCGGCACTGTAGCAGTTGTAAGGACCAACTGCAGAGAGAAGAGACATCCAACAGTGAAACAAAGGCAAATGGCTTCTCCCACAACACTCACCCCCCCCCCAAAAAAAACCCCAGGGATCAATGGCAGGTGCCCAGTGCAGTAGGGTTGCCAATGGACCAGAAAGCAAACAACCTGGTCATGGTGGAGCACCTCTGAAAATGGACCCTGTGGTCTCTGAAAGGATGTGATTCATCTCGTACCTTTCCATTGGCAGGCTTTGTGCAAGGTAAAATGAAGGGGGTGATAATTTTGAGTAACCGCCCACAACCAAAAAACAGCTACAACACTATAAACACTTCTATGTGATGCTAAATCTTTCCAGGGACCGTGGGTAGAGCCTCCCATTTCCCTCCCCCAGGGGTGTTAATGGCATTTTGAATCTGGCTGAAGGAAGAGAATGTAAAATGGATGACACTCAAATTGTGGCCAATTTGAAAAGACATCTGTTGACTCTTCCAGATTTCATCACCCTTCCTGTATCCTGCCGAGAGAAGAGACTCCCAACACTGATAGAAAAGAGCATGGATGTCTTATCTATGGATCCCCTCAGCTGGGTCAGGAACCACAGTTGAGGTGTGAACCAATGAAAAAAGAGCTCTTATTCTGGAGCACTTAGGGTCATGTCTGGTGGTACCATATTTGCTGGTGCCAATCTATTCAGAAAGGTTGGATAAAGCCTCCCATGCCACTGCCCTGGGGTTGGTAGTAGTGTTTTACATCTTGAGGAAGGAAGAGAAAGGAAAACTGGTGAATTTCAAACCGGATAAGCCAGCTTGAAAACACACACACACACACACACACACACACACACACACACACACACACACACACACACACACACACACACACACACACACACACACACACACACACACACATAAAGAAGTAGAAGCCATATGGTCCATGTAGCCATTCCAGAACGTTGCTAACTAATGCTTTCTTGCAGCCATACTGGCCACGTGGCCATGGACTTGCACAACACTGGCTCTTTGGCTTGAATACAGAGATGAGCACCACCCCCAGAGTCAGACACATGACTAGCATGCATGTGCGGAGGGGGGAACCTTTACCTTTTTCTAATGGCATAACACCACTGATATATCATCATCTTGCAAGCATTTCAGCTGATGGAAAAGAAAAGTCCAAAGGCAACTTTTCAGGGTATTGTTGCATCATTACAGTCGTGACCGACTCTTCGTGACCCCATGTCCATGGATTTTTCTTGGCAGGAGTACTGGAGTGGTTCGCCAGTTCCTACTCCAGGGCGCCTACAGCACCTGGTATTCCCTGGTGGTCGCCCATCCAAGTACTAACCAGGGCCGACCCTGCTTAGCTTCCGAAATCAGGTGAGATCAGACGTGTTTAGCCTTAGGGCATCTAGGCAGCTCTTCAGGGTATTGGAGGTACTAGTGAATGCTCAGAAGTGGCCTCCCTTTCTCTTCTTCTGGGCATGCCCTAGGACTGTGCAGCTTGCCCAAGGCCACCCAGGCCGGCTGTTCTGAGAGGAGGTACAGTGTGGATCAAATACCCAATCTCTTGGGGATTATTATTATTATTATTATTAAAAATCCTTGCTAAATTGATGGCCAGTGCCCAGTCTACTAAACCTTACAGGACAAGTCCAATAGTTGACCCTATTAATGATATATTTTTTCTTTACCCACCCTGCCTTTGCTATGATTTGTGGTCAATGGATGACTCCTTTGGGTTTTGCTGTTTTTTAAGAGGGGAAAACATTTATCTACTCTCTCCCTCCATACTTTGGTGCGCCTGCATCCCACCACCCATTAATTATCTCTCTTCTAAGCTGGACAGCCCTCCTATTTCCAAACCTCCCTCAAGAAACAGTTTTTCCCACCCATTTGATCCCCCGGTGGTTGTACTTCTGCTCCCTTCTCCACCTTGTCCATGTATTTTCTAAGGTGCCATGACTAGAGCCGGGTACAAGTCTCTGAGCCACATTGGGCCACAGACTTGGACAAAAGTATTGGGATGTTCACCGGCTGAAATGTCTGACCCCCTTCCAAATCATGCAGGACACAGGGGCCCATTCTCCTCACCCCCCTTGAAGGTCAGCCCTTACCTTGAAAAGCCAGGACGGAGGCAAACAGGAAGAGGACGGCCATGGCAAAGAAAAGAGCCCTCATGGTGGAACGGTGGGTTGGTGGATTTCCAACGGGGTGCGGAAGCAAAGGAGTCAAGAGAGATGAACCCAAGGCTCGATGGTGGTAGTGCTCAGGGGGGCGGCTCTTTTATAGGGAGCTGGCCTGAAAAGGGCTTGACATGGATGGCTCCAAAGGGCACTTGTGTACGTCATTGTTGGGCTGTGACGTAGATGTTGTTGCTATATTTCTTGAGTTCTGGTGCCTGAAACAATGCATTCCAACCTTGTTTTCAATTCCCATTGTTCACAACCTTCTCTCATCTTGTTTGGCATCAGTAATTGTCATAGACTCTCTCTAGCCCTTTTCTCTTCCCGTTCCCCTCTCTTCTGTTGTGACCTTCTAAATGCATCGGGTTGAGCCAACCTCAGCCACCTGGATGTGGAAGGAGCTCTCTACTGCTTGCAAAGACATGGGACTAGCTGAACAGTCTATCACTCTGTGACATTGTCAAAAAAAACTCTGTGAAATTGGGATGGTCTGATTCACTTTTGCTATTGTGGTTGACCACACGAGACACTAACAAATGCATATCCATCTGGAGTGGTCCTCCCCAGATCTACAGCTTTCCCCTCCACTGCTGGGGCTTCTACTTGTTTTTTTCTTCTTAGCAGATTAAATCCATTCACATCCATTGTGATGGTGTGCTCACTCAAACCAGGGCCGAAAAGTGTGTGCTGTGGTTGGTGGGATTGCAGAGCAACTGTGTGTGGTGGTGAAGACAAGATTGTGCAAAAAAATGCCGCTTCATTTTAAAAAAATGTGCTTCCAGCACAGCTGCACTAGGGCAACAAGACACCAAGGGACAGAGAAAATGGGAGGAAGAAATGAAAAGAAGAAATCACCACTCAACCCTTGTTTGCAGCTTATTAAGATGGTTTTACTGTAAGCATGTCTCCTGCAAGACTAAGAGAAAGCCTTGCAAAAAACCTGCAAACAAGGCTGTTTAGCTAATTTCCTCCTCACTCTGTCTCCAGTTAATGTGACACCTGCATTTCCCAGTGCACTTCCCAGTGAGTGAATTCATATTTCTGTCACTATACCGTCACCCCGTTTATTGGGTAGAACGTTCCTTCTGATATGCTTGTGGAAAAACATGGCTTCTGATAGTTGTTGTGACTTTTTTTGGCTGTTTGGCTGTGTTCTGGAAGTTTTTCTTCCTGATGTTTTGCCAGACTCTGTGGCTGGCATCTTCAGAAGACAAGGAGCTCAGGGAACTAGAAGTTCTCTCTGCGGTCTGGGGTACAGAGTGAGTGAGACCGGGGTTTTTTAAGTTGTGGGAAAGAGGAAACTTGTCCTATGCAGGAGAATAGGTGTTATTCATTGTACTGTGATGAAGGGATTAAGAAGTTTCAATACAATCAGGGATAGCAACGATCCTTGATGGGTATTGTTAGATGTTCTAGTGTGTGAACTGATCACTGTTGCTTGTGGCTGGGTCGGAATCATTGAGCTTTGACCTTTTGCACTCTGCAGCTTTTAGTACTGAAAGCCAGGCTTTGTTGATTTTTAGACTTTTTTGTTGAAACTGTGCTTATGTTTGTGGATTTCAATGGCTTCCCTGTGTAGTCTGACATAGTGATCACTGATTGGTAGTGTTGTCCATAGTGATTTCATGTCCAGTTTGTCCAGTTTGTTTCCGGGTGTGTTCAGCTACTGCTGATTTTTCAGGTTGTTTTAGTCTGCAGTGCCTTTCGTGGACACATCCTCTTCCAGGACACAGAAGTACTAGACAACTCTACCAATCACTATGTCAGACTACACAGGGAAGCCGTTGAAATTGGTTTGATAAGGAATGCAAGACACAGAACACAACAGGATTATATATGAGGCAGTACAGAACACTGCATACTCCTGAACTTTTAACAAAGTACTGTACATTGATTCTTAAAACCACTTAAAAGCTCTGATAAAGGAGAAAAGAGCTCAATACACGCAGGATCAATGGCACCAACTAATCCAGTCTATAACTTCAAAAATACTAGACTACTCTGGAATATAGTGGCTGGATCCTTTTGCCTGGGAAACCAAGAACCTTCTGCTGTTCCCTATCATTTGTAGATTGAGCACTTCTCAGCTTCCTTTTAAGAAAAGAACATTCCCCTTACACCTGACATTTCCTTACCAAATAGTTGAAAGGCTGCTCTACAGAGCAGGGGCGGGTTCTGTTCATGTCAAAAGAAGCCAGAATTTAGCCAAAATGGATTCTTGGAGAAGAAAGTGCCAATGTCTGGGATCAACCACCGAGAAGGCCCCCTCCTGTGTCCTTGCCAAATGGGCTTGGGAAGGTGGTGGAACCACAACACGGGCCTCTTCAGAAGATCTTAGAAGCCACACCCTTCAAATAGCCTTGACTCAAGTTGTAAATGGCTTAATGGGTAATAACCACCATACTAAAGAAGCTTCTTTCCAATAAAAAGTTATCTTTAAAATGCTGCAGCAGGAGTCTTGGTCGTTTGTACTGCTTAATAGATTCTGCTATCCCTGATGTTCAGAGGTAATGCTGCTTCCTTCAGTGTGAATGGGAAAGCTTCCATTAAGAATGTGGCACAGTGTTCTACTTGTGGCACAGTGTTTTATTTGTAGCACAGGTACTCATGCTACTAAATAGGGACAGACTGGAATAAATTATGACCCTGAAAAAAAAGACCCCAACTGGGCGGTTTTGTGGTTCCGTTTGTGTTGCTACAATGAAACAAAGCACTGAACTTTTTATTTTACTGTATTTTATTTTGCCTGACATTTTATGTTGCGTTGCCCCCCCCCCCTTACCCCTGTGGCTTCCCTACCTGCTCCTGCTACCTCCCCCTCCTCCTCCTCTTCCATCTTCAGAGACAGCAGGCCTGGCTTCTAGAATTGTCTCTGAAGATGATGATGGTAGAGGAAGAAAAGAAGAGGGGCAGAGGCAAGGAAGGAGGTGAAGGAGCAGGAGTGGGGGTGTTAGGTTCCTTTACCTAATGAACAACACACACACACCAAATCATAAACTGCTTTGTTTGTTTTTCTGGGGTTTATGGGTGTTTCATAGTTTGTGAATCAGTTCATTTTCTCCGGGATTTGGGGGTGTTCCATGGTGCGTGGACAGCCATGAACAACGGACCACCTCGATTAGTAATTTTTCTGGTCTGTGCCCATCTCTACTATAAATACTATATATACTTGAATATAAGCCTAGTTTTTCAGCCCTAATTTTGGGCTGAAAAAAAGGGCCCTCAGCTTATATGCGGGTCAATACTTTTAGCCACTGAGCCAAGTGCTTGGGTCGGTGGCTAAAAGTCATTTTAAACATTGCGTGCTGCTTCTCATGACCCCCCTCTGCATCACGGGGGAGTGGCGTGCAATGTTTAAAATGACTTTTAGCCACTGACCCAAGCACTTGCATCAGTGCCTAAAAGTCATTTTAAACATCACACACCACTCCCCCAGCTCACAAAGGAGGAGCTGCCAGGCCCTGCTGCATTTCCCACCCTAGACTTATACTCGAGTCAATACGTTTCCCCAATTTTGGGGGGGTTAAATTAGGGGCCTCGACTTATACTCGGGTCAACTTATACTTATATGTGGAGGGGAATGATGTGACCTGTATGCTGGAATAAACGGCAATCCGTGGAAATAATAAATGGAATCCCAATGAGGCATTAGAATGGCCTGGAGGCCTGGGAGGAGACAGGTCTTGAATTTAGAATCATAGAATCATAGAGTTGGAAGAAACCTCAAGGGCCACCCAGTCCAACCCCAGCTTCTTAGCTCATGGTGCAATTCTTGCAGTGGATCTAGAAACGCTGAGTTCCACCAGCTGGCACCGTCCTTTAGCTGGAGGAGAGGATTTCCTACTCAGGGTCCGAATCCAGCTCACCAAGGAGCCCGATCTAGCCTACAGAGGATTCAGGCAATGCTCTGAAGGCAAAGGTAAATCTGCCTTTGGGGCCAACAGATCCCTAGAGGGAAGCTTTGTCGTGATCAGAGCCTCATCCATTGCAACGATCCCAGATGCCGGATTAACCTCTATGAGGAAATAAAGCGAGGCAAAGGGGACACAGAGGATTGCTTGGCAACGTGCCATCTTCTCCGGAGGGAACTCACGGAGCCGTGGCGTTTCCTGTCATGCTTCAGCAGAGCTGAAAGAGCCACGGCTGAGCGAGAGAGTTTACTCGGTGGAGGGGAAGTGGGGACCACTGGGCCTTCCTATAATCATGGCTTACAGGAGGGCAGGTCTCCTGCAGGACGGGGGGGTGGGGAGCGATTGATGCCAAGATCCGCGGCCAAGAACTCCACCGTTGTACGGGAGCATAAGGAGGGCCATTTTATTTATTGGGTTATTTATTTGCCGGGGTATAACCCGCCCTCTATCCCAGGATCCCAGGGCGGGTTACAAAGCTGCGGAAAACTATTTAGAGCAAAAGACAGTCGCAATACTTGAAAATCAAGCCACACAACACTGACACGTTCAGACGTTTAATACATAAAAACCACAGCACTAGAACCTGTGTGAAGGCCACGACTCTCTCAAACCCCTCAGATAAACAAGTATCTCTTGACTTGGCACTGAATCCCCCCCCCCAGGAAAGGGATTGTACAGGTGCTGAGGCAGAAAAAGCCCTCCTTGATGTCTCCACATAGCAAACCTGAACGGTGGGACATTGAGGAGGGTCTTCCCAGGAGACCAGAGAGTGAGCGGGCTGGTTTGTATATATAGGGATGCTCCTTCCGATTTCCAGATCCCAAGGTGTTTCAGGGTTAGGCAATTCAGCATCACTATCCGGAACCCAAACAGAGAGCTGACCACGCTTAATACTTAATGGGTGTTGCATAGGTACGACTTTCACACCCCCCCCAAGCTGAGTCTGTTCAGGCCACTGTCCACTTAGCGAGCCTATTCAGACCAGGGCAACATGAAACCAAGATGAGCTATAAATTGGAGGCCTCACACTAACTTTCCTTAGACTGACAAGGCTGCTTGGATGAGTACTGATTGCCACGACTCAACTTCCATATAATGACTTCACAGACACGCTGATCACCCTTTGTTTTGCTTTCCCCCATCCACTCTGGTTTTTGTATGATTGGTCCTGTTTTTGCGAGTTATTTGCAAACTGCTTTTATCTTTTTTTTTGTCTTGTATTACGTATGTTGCAACTGCCTCAGCACTAATGGGAGGAGGAAATAAATCAGATGGCTGAACAAACGAATGAATGAACATTGTCAGCCAGTGCAAATCTTTCAGGGCGGGTTATCCTGAGGGTTCTGAAGCAGAAAAGCACAACGTGTGCTGTTTGTCTACTACCCCACAGTGCTTAAAACGCTCAGGGTGGTTTACATCTTTTAAATCCCAGAGGTTACCCATTGCCACCCTGCAGGAAGTTGGGTACACATTTTATCAACCTTGGAAGACTGAAAGGCTGGCCGTCAGGTCCAAGAGTAACAAGCGCAGGCTGTGAGCAGAGTTTTGGCTTCAACACTACAGTTTCTGAAGCATGTTTGTATTTGGATAAGAACTCGGATACAGTGTTTATTTTAACAGCACACTGATCAACAATAGCTTCCTTCTTGGTGCTTGAAACCCTGCACATGATGTCATCCTGAGCCATGGGGATTCGTCTCCAATTAAAAATTGTCCTGTTGCCCCTCTCAGGCTCAAAGGGTCCCAAGGAAACGCTTTTGACTTGCAGAAGGTGGGCGTTTTTGGACAGGGAGGGTGGGGGCTCAGGACAGCAGGTGCAAGCCTTCAAAATTGTGACTCCCAACTTGGGGTCCTCAGATATTCTTGGACTAAAACTTCCAGGAGCCTTCATCACTAGGTACACGGGACAGGATTTCAGGGAGCTGTAGTCCAGGAACACCCAGGAAGCCAAGGTTGGGAGTCACCAGTTTAAAATCATAATCACTGGGACTGCCATTAGAGTGCTTACAGTCTGACAATTTTTTTTAAAATCCTGTAGGTGGTTTTGCAAAGCGTAGTTCAACTTCACACTAGTCAAAGCAGATGGCAGGCAAAAGCCATGAACTGAATTGCCTATGGATTTTGATTTGCCGTCCAAGTACTCTTCTTCTTCTTCTTCTTCTTCTTCTTCTTCTTCTTCTTCTTCTTCTTCTTCTTCTTCTTCTTCTTCTTCTTCTTCTTCTTCTTCTTCTTCTTCTTCTTCTTCTTCTTCTTCTTCTTCTTCTTCTTCTTCAGCACCTTTTAAATACAATACTTGAAAGAGAGTCCTGCAGGGGAGGGGCAGGATCTGTCCTCGATCAGCCCTTAGCGCAGGACATGTCCTCATAGGCTCAAGCTATAGGAAGCCAGCTTTAGGCTGAAAGTCAGGAAAACCATCTTAGCTGTTAGAGCAGTACGACAATGGAACCCATGACCTCGGGAGCAGGGGCGTAGCGTGGGGAGGGCAAGGGGGTGGGGTACCCCGGGCCGGGCGCAGCAATTAGGGAGTGCCAAATTGCCTAGCACCCCACCACCCACCTGCCATCTTTCCTGCTGGCCGCTGCCACCTCTTGCCGTGCCCTGCTCAGTCTCGGAGGTTTGGGCTGGGCAGGCCCTTGGGGGGGTACCTTTTAGATGGGCCTCTGGGACATTTCAGACCATTTTGGGGGGGCCCACCCAAGCGGGAGGGGGAGGGACTCCGGACCACAAGGGGGAGGGCAGGGGGAGTGCAGTCGGCAGGATTGGGGCAGGGGGGACAGCAGGGAAGCAAAGCAGGAGGAGAGGGTCACCAGCCGGAGTCCCCCTTGGAAGGAGCCCACGGGGTGGCGGAAGGCTCCTTGGGCAGAGGGCTCTGATCCATAGCAGAAAAAAACAGGGACCTCCTTGAGACCCACAGGGCTGGTGCCCGGCATGTGTAGGATCAGAGCCGGCATGCCTGCCCAGCCTCCAGCTGTCCAGGGTTTGACTTGGAGGAGACCCATGGCGGGACCGGCTCGTCAGGACCGAGGATGAGAAGACCCAAGCCAAGAAAGGGTGGTGGGGCGGAAAAGTGGGACCTGATCTGCCACCGCATCGCAAATGAGGGCTTCCCTCTCGCTTCTCCCACCCCATCTTCCCAGGCACCCGTTGCTTGCTCCCAAGGAATCCTAAGGCCACAGGGTTGACGACCTGCGCATGCACGCAAGCTCCCTAGGATGTGGAAGGCTTCCTCTCCAGGGAAACATAATGGACTCCCTTATGATTCACACCTTGTGGGGGGGGGGCGCACACAAAAACTGACTTTTGCCCCAGGTTCTGGAAGCCATAACTACGCCCCTGCTCGGGAAGTGGCGAGGGCCGTTTGTCTGATCTGCTTTGAGATGGGTTCCCGCCTGGAGCAGAGGGCCAGACTCCCTTCTTCTCCGAGTCTATGATTCTGTTATTTTTCAAAATGTGACTCTGAGTTACTTTCTACTGCCCCTTAAAAGATCAGCTCTCCACAGGTAGCTGCAAAATTCACGGCTTCAGTACATCTGAGGTTAAAACACCAGTTCCTTTTGATTAAACAATGATTCAACAAAAAAACCCAACTAGCAGCCACTTCCGTCCTGGCTGGTGCACCGGGTCGGAACGACCCTCTAAAAGGGTGGATATCTAAGAGCCCTGGAAACTAACTGGGAACTAATTATTTTGCTAGTTTTTCCTGCATGCCTGTTGTTTGTTAGGCAATCTAATATTGACATAAGGATCTGTCTTTAATTCAAACCCTTGTTTCCTTATTCTGTTACTTTGAGGCACCATACACACACCAGACCACTCTCAACCATGAAGCCTGCTGTCCTTCTTTTCCCTCTGTTTGTCATGTTCTTCCTTGCTCTAGCAGGTAAGAATGGCACATTTATTTTCTTTGGGGGAGGAGAGCAGGAGAGATGTTTTTTATTGTCTTGGTTGGCAACGAGAGAATGGCTGCTTTGTGCTCTTGGACCTGAACGGGGAGCTCCGTTGGTGAGGCACCTTTTTCCATCAGCACACCTGATCAGAGGGAGTAGGACATTTTCAGGGAGTTGCAGTCTTGTGTTTTGGGTTTGCAGCTCTGAGAATTTGTCCAAAACCACAAATCTGGAGATGTCAAGTAGGAACAGATGGTTTGGGAACTCCAGTGACACCTAAAAAGCCATCTGCATCCACTGATACAAAGGAGGCAAATTGGCTACCATCACTCATATAATCTGTTAATATCTTGAGTTGGTGTCTTACCTAAAGAAGAGCAATGGTTGGGGTTTTTTTTTTTTTTTGGACTACAACTCCCATAATCTCAAAGCAAGCAGCACGGTCCTCTGTGCCTTTTCAAGGATCAGAAACCAGGTGGGACTAGGACGCAGGGCAATGGTCTCAAATTACAGGGAAAGAGATTCCATTTAAACATTAGGCAGAATTTCATGACAGTTAGAGCTGTTCGGCAATGGAATATGCTGCCACGGAGAGTGGTGGAGTCTCCTTCTTTGGAGGTTTTTAAGCAAAGCCTGGATGGCTATCTGTCGGGAGTCCTGTGATGGGGGTTCCTGCATGGCAGGGGGTTGGACTGGATGGATCTTAAGGTCTCTTCCAACTCCATGATTCTATGATTCTATGGGACTTCTTGAGAGTTGGCTTTTATCTCATTGGACTAGTGGTTTTAAAAATGGAAATCAGATAAATTTCAGAGGCATAAACCCATCTCAATGCTCTCCAATCCTAGAATGGCATCCAGAGAAGAGAAGGAAGCCTTCACAGTGCAGTGGAGTCATTCAGAAGACCATGGTCTGCATTTAGGGCTTTATAGAGTCTGCTGGGCTGCAATTGGTCAGAGGGACTCAGCTGATGAGACAGTCAAGCCAGCTGGCACTGCAGCCTAGAATGTACCCTTGAGACTAATAGACCTGAAACGGGGATGATAGAAGAGATATATTGACACCCCATGCAACAGAGCTTGGAAGAACTTACTTTGAGGGGCTACAACTCCCAGAATCCCCCAACCATCTTGGCTTCAGTTTGGAGGATTTTAGGAGTCATAATCCATAAGGCTCTGGATTTCTCACCTCTGAGCCTGTCCACACCAGGTGTTGTTATGGCATATGGATCCGCAATTGCTATGTTTGGCACCGGAAAAACAAAAGGTCTTGTCTGTTTGTGTTTCTACTTTAAATGATGTCATCCTTCCCCTTTAAGAGCTGGCCCGTATCTTTCTGGCACAGGGAGAGGGCATGCAGTCTTTTTAGGCATGCAAAATAGCTCTTTGTTCTGCTTTCCTAGACCAGTACTGTACCAAGAGTTTAAAAAGACTGTACTGAACATGAGAAGTGAACCCTTTAAGCACCAGCCAAATAACACCAAATTTCACAACGTGGACAGTAGGCCTGCCGCTAAACTGCCCTCAAGCCGACCACTAATCCCATTGCAGGTACAGAGGTCGTGTTGAGATATTGTTCCCCATTCAGGTGGCAGGCAGCAAACAGATACACAGATCTGCATTCTGCGGGAAGGTTATTGCAGAACCAGATGCAACGAGACCAGGGCCCTCCTGGAACTGGATCTCGGGAGCTGCAGGAATGGAGCGCAGAGATGCTGCCGACCTCAGAAACTGGTAAGGAAAATGGTGGTCCTTCCAAAGGCAATTTCTGCTGCCTTTGAAGCTAGAAGTCCCCATTCTCTCTCTCTCTCTCTCTCTCTCTCTCTCTCTCTCTCTCTCTCTCTCTCTCTCTCTCTCTCTCTCACTCACTCACTCACTCACTTCTATAATGCTGACTTAAAGGCCTCTATCACACAACCACTAAATGCAGATGATAATAAAATACACACTTTCTTCGAGAGCGGTCACGTGACAGATGAACAGTTACCACCCCACGGTAGTATTTTTTTGAACCTCTTTTTTTGTGTGTCCCCATTGGCCAAATGCGTATCAAAGTGCCGTTTTGAAAAACCGTTTGCTGCAAAACGGGTGAAACCGACTTGTTTTGAAGTTCACATGACCTTTGCTTGGCATCAAAATGGGCCTCAGCAAGCGAAGTAATTTGATCAAACCTCTAGCGGTGGGGCAGGAAGATGCGCTTGAGATGCGCTTGGGGGGGGCGGCATGGTCGAGAGGGGTGTTCAGAAGATGAGTCTGGCCATGGGGGGGGGCACAATCTTTAGATGCGAATTCAGTAAAGGAAAAAGGCGCATCTAAACCCTCCACTTTCATATGCCAACATTAAACGTCTCTAAATAGTGAAACCAATAAATAAAAATTAGAAATGGGCACGAACCATGCCAGTTCGTTTCTAGTCTAAAACGGTTTTTGGTGCTTCAAGCAGGTGCCCAGTCAGGGGGAGAATCTCAGTTTCCCTAATCCGCCAACCAGCTTTGGCGGGGCTGGGAAGTGGTGAACACCTGTTCAGCCAAGAAACAAACCAGCACAAACCCCCGAACCAGTGAATTGTGCCCCTCTGTAATAAAAAGCCTAAATAGGGAAGAAAAAAGCATGCACGTTAAACGTAACTTACTGCATTTTTCCATGTATAAGATTTTTTTTTTACTAAAACTGTTAGACTAAAAATTTAGGGTCATCTTAATAGAATAGAATAGAATAGAATAGAATAGAATAGAATAGAACAGATACTTTATTGTCATTGTACATAGTACAATGAAATTGAAAGCTATCCCAGATGTTAAAAAAACAAAAACAAAAAACAAAAATAAAATTAGAAAGAAAAAATACATTTTAAAGGCAAAAAGAATTAAAAGCACTCATATACCTCCATCACAACTCCCCAAGTTCGCACTATTTGGTTGCAGCATTTAAGATGGTTACGGCTCTTGGATAAAAACTATTTTTAGTCTGTTTGTTCTTGTTTTTATTGCTCTGTATCTCTTGCCCGAAGGCGACAGTACAAACAGATTATGTCTGGGATGAGATGAATCCTGTAGAATGTTATTTGCCTTTTTAAGGCAACGGGAACTGTATAGTTCTTCCAGAGATGGGAGAGGATGACCAATGATCTTATACATAGAAGCAAGCCATTGAGTGAACTACACAGTAGAGAAACTGTTATTTCGGGCTAGAAAAGTGTGTGTGTGTGTGTGTGTGTGTGTGTGTGTGTGTGTGTGTGTGTGTGTCATCTTATACATGGGGTTGTCTTATAGACGAAAAATACGGTAGGTGAGGATTGCTTGAATGTCTCTGGCACAAGACAGTTTCTAACATCCCCTTAAAAGAAGGGAGGGAAGCGAAACAAAAGACAGAACAATGGAAGTAGTGAAACAATGAGAAGGCATCATGTGAGGTGTAATTAAAACAAATGTGAAATTCAAGATTGCATGATACATGGGCTATTCTTTCAGGAATGCACTATTCAAACAGTGTGTATGTGATAGCTTGGCACTGGATTCAGACAGACCATGTGTTCTGAACTAAATCAGCCTGATTCAGCCTCGTTTGTATGAGGTTTAAAACTGAACAGGGTCCCCAGATTTAATTAATTCCGCACAAACTTCGCCCAGATTTAGTGAAACAAATTTTGAAATCAGTTGGATCTTGGGTGCAAATCACTTCCGTCTGTGAAAAGTGCTGGTGTGTGAGAGCAAGCAGACTTTAAACAGCCATAATGGGCAATCTCCTGAAATGAGCTGTCAGACGATTGGCAGGTTTGCTCATCTGTTGAGACCAAAACTAAACAACAACAACAACAACAACAACAACAAAACAAAACGCATGTTGGTTTTCCATAGTGTTGACTTTGCAAATGTATAAATCCATTCGGCTCTTGGATGCAGATGGAATCAGATGGGGCCCAGCCCTCTCTGCTACAGTTCAGGATACATCCGAAAGCCCCACCTGCAAAACAAATCAGGGACCATGCACAGACCATCCTCTGTCTCTGGATATTGCAGGGCAGTGGGAGGTCACAGTTGATCTACAGCAGCTATCATCAACCTTTTGGGAGATGAGTCAGCCTGTGTGGCCTTGGGTAAGCTGCACAGCCCCAGGGTGACTACAGAAGAAACGAGCAGGAACCATAATCCACTTCTGAGTATTCTTGACCTAGAAACCTCTGAGAAGGGTCACCTTCATTTGGAGTTGATCATACTGAGTTTGGAGAGACCTATAAGGCCATTGAGTCCAATCAAAGTACTGTATATCGGACAATGGCTGTGTGCATTTCTCTTGAATGCCTTCAGTGTTGGAGAACTTGTGACCTCTTGAAGTCACGGGTTCCATTGCCCTACTGCTCTAACGGTGAGGAAGTTTTTTTGGATATTCATCCAACATCTGGCTTCCTGTAACTTGTGCCCATTGTTGTGTGTCCTGCACTTGGGGATGATCAAGAACAGATCCTGTCCTTCCTCTGTAGGACAGCACCTGAGGGGGGATATGATCGAGATGTACAAACTAATGCAGGGCATGAGTAAAGTGGATAGCGAGATGCTCTTCTCCCTCTACCAAATTATCAGAACTAGGGGACATCCACTCAAATTGAGGGCTGGGAGAGTGAGAACAGACCAAAGAAAATATTTTTACCCAGCATGTTAGTCTGTGGAACTCCCTGCCACGGGATGTGGTGATGGCCTCTGGCCTGGATGCCTTCAAAAGGGGATTGGACAGATTCCTGGAGGAAAAGTCCATCACAGGTTGCAAACCATGATGGAGATGTGTCATCTCCAGGCTTAAAACCAGGGTCCTTCAAGGACCAGATGCAGGGGAGTGGTATCAGGAGACAGATATCTAGTCTTGTGCACTCCAAGACACATTTAGTGGGGCCACTGTTAGATGTAGGAAGCTGGACTAGATGGGCCTTTGGCCTGATCCAGCATGGCGCTTCTTATGTCCTTATATTTTTATGACAGCCTTTTGAAAGGATGTCATATTGAAGAGGGAACAGGTTTGTTTTCCATGGCTTCAGAGACTAGGACTCAGGGCAATGGTTTCAAACTACAGGAAAAGAGATTCCATTTGAACATTAGGAAGAAGTTTGTGACAGAGCTGTCCGACAGTGGAATCTGCTGCCACGGAGGTTGGTGGAGTCTCTTTCTTTGGAGGTTTTTAAGCAGAGGCTGGATGGCCACCTCTCGGAAATATTGTAATGGGGTTCCTGCATGGCAAGGGGTTGGAATCGATGGCCCTTGAGGTTTCTTCCAACTCTATGATTCTATGATTCTCTGATCTTCTGGTCTATCTTCTTTTTCTTAATCTTTCCTCCTACGGCTTGGTTATCAGCCCCACCTCCCCCATCATCCCTGTTGCCGTTTCCTGGACATGCTCTAATTTGTTGGCACCCTTCTTAACCTTGGAAAGCACACAGTTGTTCAGTTTTGTAGGCTGGAACCCATTTTCCCAGATGCTTTCACCCGCTTCATGTTACTCTTTAGCTTTCCTTGCCACTGGAGGATGCAGATGAACATCCGTTGTAAGTACTTCCCTCCATCCTCGGGAGTGTTCTTCACAGGTGTGACTCAGGTAAGACAAAAGGGGTCCCTCTCTCAATGGCGGAGGGGCTTGGTTTCCATGCCAAGGATCTTGAGTTTCATCTCTAGTGTCTTGGTGGGGGTGGGGAGATTCCTGTCTGGATCTTGGCACAATTCCTGCTCATTTGTCCTCCATTTTAGGTGGGAAATCTCAGGCTCCCCAGATATTTTGGACTACAAATCCCACAATCCTCTTGATGCCGGTGACATTGACTGGGGTTAATGGTCCCAGGCATCTCAACAGCCACTAGGCTTGTTGACTGGGGGATTCTGGGAACTTCGCCCAGTTCTGCTCCGTACCACCACACAGATTATCCCCTCACGTTAGCACTCAGGACCAGCTGCCGGGGAATCGGTGTGGACAATTTTTGTGGAAGCCGAGTCCACAGATCCTGGTTTTTACTCTTGAAGGCAGACCTGGAATGAAGCCAATGACAGGAAGTGTCAGGTGGCATACCAGTTTGGGGAGCAGAGTAGGAACGGGGTCAAGGCCTAAGATCCAGTCACAACACAGGCGTGCAGTTGATGGGGGAGGGGAGGGGATGTCTTAGCTTGACTTACCTCTGAGCAAACTGGAGGATAAATTCCAAATATAATATATCAGTATTGTATTGTATTGCATTGCACTGCATTGCATTTATTTATCTATTTATTTATTTGGTTTATATACAGTACCGCATCATCTGACCAAAGGTCATTCTAGGACGGTTTACAAAGTGCAAACATAAATAATACAATCAGTTATACAGTATACAAAATCCATTATACTGTATAACTAAATACAATCAACATAATAACCATAATTGAATCAAAGAAATATAGCAACATTGTAACAAAAATCTAAAATAATATAAAATTGCATTGCATTGTGTTGCCTTGTATTGTGTTTGTACTGTTAGAATTTTCGCACCCTCAGATGCTGCCTCTAGTAAATGTGGCTAGGAGGGCTCCTTCAAGGCTGAGTGACTGTCAATTTACCCAATGATAACCAATAATTCCTTCCATGCTTCTGATTTGAAAGAGAGCACTGCCTCTCTGCTAAGGGCCTTTCTCCTCTCCGGAGTCTGTTGGTAGTTAGCGAGTCTGTTGAGACCTGTGACTGAAAGTCAGTCAACCATGCTTGTCAGTTTGTTGTTTGATCAGTTTTACTCTTGTCTCAGAGTGAATTATTGAGACTGTAAGTGCCACTTGATGAGAACAAAAAGGAGTGAGCTACTCTGGAGAACATGAAGCAGTTCTTCTGTGGGAAATCCTGCATTTCTGTTGAGAAGCTAGAGGAATTTAACTAAAAAATCAAAACTATACATCAGTGTCAGGGACACTCAGTATGATGTAGTGGAGAGAGTGATGCACGAGATGCAGGAGGCTGGGGTTCAAAACCTTGCTCAGCCATGGAAGCTCATCCAGAATATGGAACTGGTAAAGCCACTCCTTAAATATCTGACTTGCCTTATCAGCCCTCTTTAGGGTTGCTGTCAGGCAATGCTGACTTGACAGCACGGAACAATAACAACATCCTGTATTACACAGAACATAATATATTGTTATCAAATAACAAACCATTTAGTCCAGGCATGTCCAAACGTTGGCCCTCCTGATGTTTTGGACCACATATCCCAGAATTCCAAGCCTGTATTGTCAATGACAAAGGACTGTGGGAGTTGTGGTCCAAAACATCTGGAGGGCAGAAGTTTGGACATACCTGATTTTTTAGTCTATTTGAGAGACCTGCAAGAGCAGCAGGAACGATGTCACCCACAGTGGCCAGCTGCCGCTAATTTGTAAAATTTCCTGTTTCGATTGCAGGTTATGGACAACTTTATGCCATTGCATGCGAGTTGTGCACCACTCAAAAATGAACCAAGAACTCTCTAATTAGCAGCAGTCTCCTGCTTGCAATGATATCAGTCTGCCTGCCGTGGAAAAGCTACATATCAGGATACTGGCCCTAATTTATTATTTTGTATTAAAGTGTTATAAATCAAGGGAACAGGTGGGCTTCTAGATCTTAGGTCTCATCATGCCTCAGCACCGGCTGTGTTGATTCAGGCTGATGGCAGTTGTAGTCCAACGATATCTAGTAAGCCAGATGGCCCCCAGCTCTGTAATAAACGAAAGCCTTTGTTGAATTGACCTGATCCATATAGACCGGAGGTTCTCAGCCTTCGGTCTCCAGATGTTGAACTACAACTCCCCAAAACCCTGGCCAGCACAGCTAGTAGTGAAGGTGTTTGGGAATTGTAGTCCAGGAACGCAGGAAGATTCCCCTCCCCCCCCCGGCTTACATCACCAAGCAGTTGTCATTTTTTAAAAAGGCACTTCTCCGAGTCTTACTGCAGCTTTGCGTAGGACAGCAGACTGCAGAAGTAAATTCATTAAGGTTGTGAGTTTGGATATCAGGGGAAGCTCAAAAGTAGAAAAAGGTTTCTCAGGAATGTGTCACAATATTGGACAGAAAAAGAGGAATTCTGGAAGTTCTAGTCCAAAAGTTAATGTTTCAGAGCTTTGCGTCATCCTCTTGAATTGGCTGAGATGGATGTGTGTGTGTGTGTGTGTGTGTGTGTGTGTGTGTGTGTGTGTGTGTGTGTGAGAGAGAGAGAGAGAGAGAGAGAGAGAGAGAGAGAGAGAGAGAGAGAGAGAGAGAGAACATGCTTGCGAACAAGCCATATAGCCAACTCTAAAATGACAGGCTGCTTCCCTCTAGTGTTCAGAGGAACAAACACAATCATAACCACTGTGCCATTTCCCACGTCCACAGCGTGGACATAATCCCTGTGTGAGTTGTATTTCCCAGAATCCTTCAGTCAGCATACCCAGCACTTACCTGGGGAACTCTGGGGCTTATGTTTCAAGATACCGCATGTTCCAGTCCTGATTAGTAATCCTCAGGTTTTCTAAAATGGGGATTTAATACAAGAGCAAAATGTGATGACTATATACTGCCCCATAATGTTTAAAGCGCTAATTATGCAGGGTACACATTGCCCTGCCCTCTCAGCAAAATGGGTACTCAGTTCGCTGACTGCAGAAGCATGGAGGGTTGAGTCAATCTTGAACCGTCTACCTGAGCAGCCTAGCATCAAATTCAGCTCATCATGAGCAGAGTCTTCCCTGGAGTACTATAGTTTCAACACCGTGCTGTGAAGTTCTTTTGACAAAAATGACTTTATTGAGGATTGTGAATGGGTAGCACTAGATGCTGATAGCAGAGCTTCCATCATCCCACACCATCCACTACGTTGGGTGAGACTCAAAGGAGATGTGGTGCAGCAATATCTCAAAGGCCACAAACTGCCACCCCATGGGATGTGTGTGTGTTGTGTCATTACAGTCGTGATCGACTCTTCGTGATTCCATGTCCATGGAGTTTTCTTGATACTTAACTATAAATATATAATAAGATATATCTATTAGTACATTAAATTTCAGGATAGGCATGAATGACTGTTTGGTTAAGTGGTAAGCATTAGAGACTGTTTGTAGGACCAAAGTAAAAAACAAAAGATTTTCCTTTCATTCCCAGAGTGGGGACGTGGGGGCTCAGTGGACTAAGGCCTCCAAAAACTGTTGGCTGCAAAGTCGGCAGCTCAGCGGTTCGAATCCTGGATGCCACGCAGCGGAGTGAACTCCCGCTGATAACCCCAGCTCCTGCCAACCGAGCAGGTTCAAAAGCATGTCAATGCAAGTAGATAAATAGGTACCGCTGTAAAAAACGGGAAAGTAAAACAGTGTTTCTTTGCAGTCGTGCTGGCCACATGGCCATGGACTTGCACAACACTGGCTCTTCGGCTTGAATACAGAGATGAGCAGAGCCCATAGAGTCAGACATGACCAGCACGCATGTGCCGGGGGGGGGAGACCTTTACCTTTTTTCATTCCTAGAGTAGCCCATGGAATTTCTTTTGTTCATGTTGATTCTATATCCTGAACAGAGCTCACAATAAAATGAATGTTAAAACTCTGTGACTCATCCCGAGACTGCCCTCATTCCCAAACAGCCCAGTTAGACCTCCTGGGACTGAGGTCAGTTTTACAACAGGCAAAAATTCACCAGGTTCAGCTTTCCCAATCCCTCCCATTCTCTTTCAGGAGTTCTGAATAGTTTACAATGGTTAATGACACAGGGACCATGCAGGGTGGGAGGAGTGGATGGGCGGGTGAATATTCCTATAGGGTTGTCAAGTCTTGGACAAAGAGTCTTGGGGAACAGTTTTGTTAGGCCCTGGCTGCTGGGAAATTCTGGCAGTTGTAGTCCAAACCCACAAATCTGCATACCTCTACCCTCAACAGTTTAAATATTGGGAGGTTGGGAGGCAATACATATTGAGAGATGCATATCTGGACTCTCACAATGCCGTAGGTTAAAAGCAATCGAGATTCCGCTTACAACCTGGGTTCGATCCTGAACTCAGGTAGCTGGCTTGAGACTCACTCTGCCTTCCAGTCTTCCGAGGTTCACGTACCTCTCTGACCTCAGTGCCGCCCCGCTGCGGAACAATTAGGCTTCGATCGAACTTCACGTACCAGCGAATTCAAGGCGAGGTCACCCCGACCACGCCCCCTAAACTGCGCTCCAAGCGGGCTGACAGATTCCCTTCCTGGACCTCGGGAATCTGCTCAATCCGCTTTTCGATGCGAAGCGAAGAGACGTGTGTTTCTTGTTGATTCGAAGTGCATAACCACTCCCTCCCTTTAGACGTACCTGCTTTCATTTGCTGCCTTCAGAAAACCGGAAAATCAAAATCTTCTTGTGGGTACTCTCACTCCGTGATTTAAAACAGGAACACTGCTGCCCCTTCTGTTTTGCAAATTGACTCTCTGACCTCTTCAAGGACCAAAGGGGAAAAACAACAATTACTCTGTTCTTAGCTAGCTCACCCCACCCGGCATGACATGCTGGCTGCTGTAAAAGGCAATTGCCTCCTAAATATCCTCCCTTCCTCTTCTAACCATCTCTGCTTTTCCTCACCCCTGGGAGAACCACAAACTACCACTCCTCCATCGAAAGACCTAAAAACGAAAGCAAGAAACAGCATACTGAACCGGTGGAAAGCAAAGGAAACCATCGGTTCAATGCGCATCAAAGACGTGAGGCTGGAATGCGTTCGCGTTCACCCAGCATGCACGTGAGTACACAGAAAAGAGGGCGGCCCCGGTATTAGACCATGTGACTGCATCTGAATTCAGATCGGACCCAAGCTCAACGCAGCCCGCGGAGGTACGTGAAGTAACCTCTTAAACTGAATACCCATCAAGGTGTGTGTGGGGTGTAATGTGTCGCCTGCATAATTAAATTGTAAACCACCCAGAGAGTGCTTTAAACACTGTGGGGCAGGATATAAGCAGAATTCTTTGCTTTGCACATGTCAGTTCCGAAGTCAAACCTATTTGTGCTGTTAACTGCCCAGAGTAGCTATATGGTTGCAGTATAGAAATAAAATAAATGAATAAATAGTAAATAAATATTCATGTGTACTCAACTCGGTAACATAGATTCTACACAGAATCGCAGCTGTGGTTTCTTGTATCTATTAACAATTCATGTAGGACAATGCAAAAATGCTAACCTTGGCATTTTTAAAACAATACAAGACAGACAGACAGACATTTAGCAATATTTCAATGAATTGACATTTGTCATGCTTATCCTTCCAGGGCCTCAAAGCAACCATCTTGGTCCTTCCATCACCATCCTGTACTGTTTTTAACCCAAGCCTGGATGTCTGCTTCCCCACTCCCAAAGGATATTGATTGCACCCTTCTTGTGAGAAACAGAAGCAGCGGTGGAAATAAGAAACTGACTATTAATCCATGTTTTGGATTACAGAGAAAGGAGTGCCAGAACTTAGCTGCTTCTAGTTCTGGGCTCATTAAGACACCTCTTCAATACTCAAAAATATTTTTCTTGTCTTGGTATGTATTTATTTGAGTTCTCTGATCTCTTTGTCCCACAAAAGCCCTTGATATACTTCTAGATTTGGAGAGGAACATGGCATGGCCAAAAGATTGTAGCAGCATTTCTCATGGTTGGCAATGGATTTTTTTAGGTAGGTTACAACACAAAAGCAGGTTTTATTCATATCAATTTAATTGTCTTCTCTCCATGTTGTCATTGTTCTTTTGTATTTCACCTGTCATTTTATTGTTACCTACCTTCAGGACCATTTGGTGGAAACCAGTGGAGGCAAGTTGAACAAATAAAAACAATAATAATTGTAAATATTTTTGTTCTAGACTTAAGACAGCCTATATATGTGGTTTATCTCCTCGCTTTACACCCTGGTGAGGAAGGGCCCACCTGCTGAGAAATGGGACTGGCTTAGGGTAACTCAGTGAAAAGTAAAACGTGAGGTGGGAGGAGAGAGGAATTAAATGTGTAATGAAGAAGAAGAAGAAGAAGAAGAAGAAGAAGAAGAAGAAGAAGAAGAAGAAGAAGAAGAAGAAGAAGAAACAACTTTACTTTTATTCAGGACTGCCTGTTACAACCTGAGAGGCATACTAAAGGAGGAGGAGGAATCTGAGGATTCCCGAGGAAGTATTATTAGGAATGACAGTTAAATCTCTTTCCAAAGGTGATGCAGTTTTTAAGCCCACACCCTCTATGTTGTGAATTCCTCTCCCTGGGGTGGTACGGTGCTGCGAGATGGTTTGAAGAGAAGACACTCTGCCTATGTTCAGATGCACTCTTCTTTAGTTTCCAAAAGCCTTACTGAACAGATAATTTCAGAGGAATCCTCGTGCCATTTTTTAAAAAATTCCTGATCCGTAACCATTCCCGACGAACCCGTGAGCGTACTTTTGAAACGGATAGGCGTTTAAATTTAAATTTTATTAAATGTTAATGGGGGAGTGCTAAGTAATGGTCGGGGTTCCCGTTATTTCAGTGACGGTGAGCAGAACTGATTATGGTAATATTCTCCAGATATGGGATATATTTAGGGAAAATACCCAAAACAATAATTTTAATTTTAGCTGATGGGGGGGAACAATAGAAAATGGAACCTTAGCCCTTGAGGGACCGGTTTCTAGCCGGACGTTTTCCCCATCTCGCACATATCCGGTAAGGGCAAACAGAGGGGGCAGAAAAAAGTCCGCCGTTTCTCCCCTCCACCCTTTCCGTTTATTTCCTCCTCCTCCCCTCGCCAGGAGAGCGAGTGAAGGCGGATTGGCCGCTGGGCATCATCACGTGGGGGGGGGGCTGAGCCGGGATTGGCTAGAGCTTTCCCCGCCCTCCTCAACGAATGGAGGCGTCTCCCACCAGCTGTGGATTCCCCCCTACAACGCTTCCGGGTGTATGTGTGTGTGTGTGTGGGGGGGGAAGAGACATTGGGAGCTCTTCCGGCCGGCCGGCTGTAGCTGCTGCAGGGAGGCAGAGAAGAAGGGAGTGCAGCAGAGGAGGAGGAGGAGGAGGGTGTTATAGGGCTCCCAGCCCACCCACCCCCTAACCCAGACCCCATGATTAACTCCTTCCTTGCTGGGCTTCTCTGAGCTCCCTCCCTCTCCCCGTCTTTACCCCACTCAACCATCCCATAATATGGAGCCTGGCACCTCCCTCTTGGCACCTGGGGATTGAACACCCTTCTGCCCCCTCTCCCCGTCTAAAAGGTGGGTACCGATTCCACACACCCTTCCATCTCTCTTCCTTTCCACTCTCTGAGCCTCCAGGTGGCCACCCACCCCAAATCCTTGGGTTCAGGAAGCCTTTGGCCCTTTGAGTGACACCCGCCCACCTGCAGATGTGGTTCTCTCTCTCCCCCCCCCCCAGATTTTTTGAAAAGAAGGGCACCCTGTGCTGCGTTGAACATATTTGGGTGTTGCTTATTAAACCCAGGGGGAAGGGTTACTTCCAAGCGGAGCAACGGGAAATCAGGAGGATCCTGGTTTGAGATGTCTTAAATGTTAGGGAGAGGAACCTTGGGTGGGGGGATACTGTCAAGGGCGGCTGAGGAAGACATGCTCCTGCCCGTGACTGGAGTCACTCGGGGCCCACAGGAGTGGGTGGAGGATGAAGCTAAGGCGGGTGTGAAATCGTTCCTTAGTTCCAACCGGCTACCAGGCACTTCACGGGGAGACTCTGTGTGTGTGTGTGTGTGTGTGTGTGTGTGTGTGTGTGTGTGTGTGTGTGTGTGTGTGTGATCTCAAGTCAGAACTGCAAGCTCAAAGGAGCATTTCCCCTTTCACCTCCAAATAGTGGGGTTCATGGGATCTACAACACTACAACTCCCATCATCCCCTGGTCATGTTGGCGAGGGGATTCCGGGAGTTGTGGTCCAAAAAGTATTTTTGCTTGTAATCTCAAAAGCAATTTGGTAGCTTTATTATTATTATTATTATTATTATTATTATTATTATTATTATTATTATTATTATTATTATTATTATTATTATGTAATATGTATATAGTCACTGCTCTTAGCATTAAATTCTGTCTTAATCGTAAGAAAGCTTGGAGTCTTTTTTTTTTAAGAGAAAGATGGGTTGGAAATGTTTTAAATGAATAAAATAAATACTGTACATCTGTTAATTATAGAGGGAGTTGTTCTCCCCCTGTTCTGTCCAGCTGATTCTGGGAGGAGGAATCTTGGCCCTCTCTCAAAGCATTCTCCAGTCCATCACTTCTCCCCTGCCACTCCCCTTCTCACTTCTTAATTGTGTTTAATTGTGTCGTTTATGCTCAGTGATGCAGAACTGGCTGGGTCTTGCTTTGTACCCACATCTTTTGCTTGGGGCTGCTGTGTGTGAGGGGGCTACAAACTTCTGTCTCTCGGGCTACTGATTTGTGAGGTTAGAGGTCCTGCAGCTAAGGGTGAATGAAAGGAGGATGGGACAATTGAATTGTTCCCCAAACCCTTTTCGATTTCTGCTTTGTTTCCATTGGTGCACTTTTATCTGGTCTAAAGGTTGATGCCATTGTGACATCCTTGAAGTAACACTTCTGTGACATCTTGGATTGTGACATTTCTCTCCTCTGGAAGCCCCATCTATACCCCTGGGTAGCCCTCTGTCTTCCCTGTATGTTGCCCTTCCCATTCTCTAAAAGTGACAATTTCCCCTCCAAAACTAAAAATTGTTCCTAATTTGTTTTGTTGTGTTTTCTCTCTCTCTCCTGACAGCCAGCGAGGACTTCAGCTTGGCAGCAATGACCTCTGCTCGGCTGTTAACTCTCACATAATATCGTCGCTTGGGGGTCAGTATCCTCCTAAGGAAGCGGCCGGGAACTGTGGGTTCCATCCTTCCGGTGGGCTGGGATCGGCGCCAACTTGCCTACCTTGACCTTATCCGGGATCTGGTCTCATCATGGAGTTTGCTGAGCTGATCAAGACGCCCCGGGCCGACAGTGTGGTCCTTCACCGACCCTTTTACCCAGCGGTAGAGGGGACATTGTGCTTGACGGGACATCACCTCATCTTCTCTTCCCGCCGGCAGGACAACATGGAGGAATTGTGGCTTCTGCATTCCAACATTGATTCCATTGAGAAACGGTGAGGATGTTTTAAGCCCTGGATTCCTGGGAGGGGAGAATGCTTCTTTAACAGAATGCTGTGACGAGAAGAATTTACGTATACAGTATAAATAAATCTATATAGGACATTTTGTAACGTCTCAATTGTCTTTGCCAGCAAGGTGTGAAGCAAGCTACTTTAAGCATCTTCCTTATTATTTTGGTATGAGTTTGTGCTTAGATCATGCAGCAGAATTGGGGCTAAGCTGGAATTTGAACCTGATGAGTTTCCACCCTTTGGTTCTTGTTATACCCTCAGGTGCAATTGAGAATAAATCGATGCCCTCTTCCCTGTGGCAACCTTTCAGGTATTGGAAGACTGCTGTCACGTCTCCTCTCAGTCTTCTCCTCATCAGGCTAAACATGCCTAGTTGTTTGAGAGTCGTTCTTCATACAATTTAACCTCCATCCCCTTATCATCTTTGTTGCTCTTCTGTGCATTCTAGGGTCTCTGTATCTTGTTTGTGTTGTGGTGATCAGAACTGGACACTGTATTCCAAATATGACATCACTAGGGCAGTATAGAGTGTTCTGTCACTTCTCGTGATCTTGATGCTAGCCCCCTCTTGATGCAGCCTAGAACAGTGTTTGCTTTTCTTTTCTTGTTGGCAGAAGTTCACAAGGGGGGATTGGAGTTGTGCAGTTGAATTGCAGAGCCATGGGCACAAGCGTGGAACTTCACCCAGCAGATCTGAAAATTAGAGAGAGCACTGTCCACTAAATACTTTCAGGAGCATCCCATCCCATGTGTTCAGATTTTCTTCCTTGAGGCAGTTGTTAAGGGACATTATTATAATATAGTGAAATTCACTGGGAGAAGGTTATTCTCTTGCGCTTGCACATGACCCAATAAAAGGCTAACCTATTGATTTATGCCTGCTGATGAAATAGGCAGCCAGATAAATCCGATAGGGTCTCTCTTGCTTCGTACAAGACAAGGGGTATGCTAGATGCTACTATCATTTTTTGAGGTCTTCTGCTCTCTTCGTATTTTGGAAAATAAGATTATGCAAATGACCGCAAGGAGCAGAACCGTTAGATCAGACCCAAGTCTTTACGTGGTCTAGCATTTTCCCCCAAAGTGCCACTGGCCAGATTTCCTAGGAAGCTTAGTGGCAGAGGCTTAAAGGCACGTTTGGTTTCTGTTCTTGCTGCCTTCCATGCAACTGGTATTGCAAGATCTACTGCTTCTGAAGGTGGTGGCTCTGCTAGTCCTCCTGAAGCTAAGATTGTTCGCAGAGAGCAACTGGGGGAGGCAATTCTCCATGCACATCTTCAGTTTTTTTGATGTTGTGTTGCATTTTGGTCCTCAATGCTGTTAGACCTGTTCCCCCAGCTGGATGCCCCCCAGATGTGTGACCTTGTGGTTCCTGTTCTCTCCAGTCAGCTTAGTACAGTGGTACCCCGACTTAAGAGCAGCTCAATTTAAGAGCAATTTGACTTGAGAGTGGAAAACTGCTGGCGTTTTAACTTCTCCCCTTACACATTTTAGATATGGTCTGCTCGACTTACAATTTTTATTTTATTTTTTTAACTTGTTTTTTCAATTTTTTAGATAGCTACCCTACTTAAGAGTCGTTCGACTTAAGAGCATGCATTCGGAACAGATTAAATTCGTAAGTTGAGGTACCACTGTAGTCATGACAGGTCTAGGTGAAGGCAGCTTGCAGCCCAGTGGTTCTGCAGATGTCCAGGTTATGCAAGCCTACATTTGGTCATGATGTGGAAGAAATATGAACTCCCCACCACCACCACACACACACAATTCCTTTGTAAATGTCCTTCCACTCAGCAGAATAAGGCGTGGGTGGATTCTGCTTTCTTGGGACTTGATAACATTCATGGGTCCCTCCTTGGCCTTTGATTCCATGACTTCTACTCGTCATTTCCAATTTGTAAGGTAATAAAGGAGTGGCAATTAACTCCCAAGGGTTCAGAACTACTTTCCTGGCAGAGATGGGCAGAATTGCAATCTCTGGAGCCCCCAGATTGTTCTTGGCCCCTGTTCCCTCCCAGACAGCCTTTGGTTGGAACAGCAGGCAGTTGTGGAATGGTCTCAAAATGGGGGCAATTAATGTGTTTATTTCTACCCATCACCCCACGTGCACTATTTTGCAACTTCCTTGTATTTGAACAATCATGGAATTGGCAGAGCTGAGCAGCAAGGCTGCGGCTCTGGGTGGGTCTTGACGATCTTGCTAATAACGCTGCTCCGTTTAATTTTTGTTGGCCAGTCATTTGAATGGTGTTAGGTGGCTTTGCTGCCCTGCATTGGATGAACTCGAGTTTCTGGATTTCACAGGGCAGGGTTTTTTTAAAAAGTGGCCTGCTTATAAAAACATGGCAATGATCCAAGCACAACGTTTGCCCAAGCTTTCACTAGGTGAACAGCCTCCAGAGTGCTTTCCAGACTGAGCTGATGTAAGGGTCTGTGCTGTTGTAAACATGATGAAACTGAGAACACTTCCAAACTGTGATTGAGATGTACAAAGTAATGCATGGCATGAGTAAAGTGGATAGAGGGATGCTCTTCTCCCTCTGACAAAACACCAGAACTAGGGGACATCCACTCAAACTGAGGGTTGGGAGAGTTAGAACAGACAAAATAATTTTTTTTTACCTAGCGTGTGGTTAGTCTATGGAACTCCCTGCCACAGGAGGTGGTGATGGCATCTGGCCTGGATGCCTTCAAAAGGGGATTGGACCGATTCCAGGAGGAAAAGTCCATCACAGGTAACAAACCAGGATGGAGTTGTGTCATCTCCAGGCTTAAAACTGGGTTACTTCAAGGGCTAGATGCAGGGGAGTGGTATCAGGAGACTAATACCTAGTCTCATGTGCTCCCAGTGGTGGGGCCACTGTGAGATACAGGAAGCTGGACTAGATGGGCCTTTGGCCTGATCCAGCATGGCTCTTATGTTTTTATATAACTTAATTGCTTGGAGGGGTTGCCGATCCCAATAACAGCCTGGATGGCATTTATCTGTCAGTCAGTCAAGACCTTTATTGGTATAAAACCAAGTCATACAGTACAACAGGCGACAATACTCGCATAGATAAGGAGTATGTGCCCAATTATAATTACAGGGATGCCAAAGTGCACAACAAAATATGGTATAGCAAAACATAAAATAGCGTTATACGTTCTTTTAAAGGGTATCTGGCCATCAACCACGAAACTTTGGCCTACCGGGGGATAATTATGTTCGTCCTAAGAGTGCAAAACATTTTTTTGGGGGATTAATTATTACTGTGTCGCTGTATTAATGGAGTAATGTATATGGCAATCTGCCTCGTTTAGACTTTGTTCTTGCCTGGCAGCAGATTATACAAAATTACCTCCTCTGATCGACCAGGAAATCTAACAAGAATCGGCTCCAGATTGGATGCACAGACAGCCCTGTGTATAGCACAATGAAGGAGCATATGCGATGGCACTAAATTTAAAAGGTCAACCACCCACACTGAGTAGCTATGGAGCAAAGATCAAATTACACGTTACAGGAAGAGATCACTAGGGAATGGTGTAGCAGCCCCCTATAAAGGCAGTCGCTTGGGGCGTAGAGTGTTTAGAGCAGCGGTGGCCAAACTTCGGCACTCCAGGCGTTTTGGACCACAACTCCCACAGTCCTTTGTCATTGGCAATACAGGCTTGGAATTCTGGGAGTTGTGCTCCAAAACATCAGGAGGGACAAAGTTTGGCCACTACTGGTTTAGAGGGTGCCAAGGAGTCCAAGAGTCAGTGGGGGCTCTTAGTGCCTCAGGGATGGCGGTGGGCCAAGCTTCGGTTCCAGGAGCCAGGGGCCTTGTGCTTTTCCCATTCACCTGTCGCCCAGCTGACAGGCGAGCCTCCAGAGAGGCAAGGGCCACTCAGGAAGAGAAGTTTCAAGAGGAGGTTGCGGAAGGGGGAAAATAGTTGGAGGGGGCTTCCCTTGGGGGGGGTAGGCCTGCTCAGCTTCCCATCGAGGCTGTCTGTCTGTGCAGGTCTGGAAGGCAGTGTGGCGGCAGGAGCATGTAGCACGGTGTAGGGAGGGGTTTGCCGAGGAGGTTTGCAGCGACAGGGGTGTGGGGGTGTGTCGGGTTCCCTTCAAGGCCTAGCGTTTCCACACACGTGGTTGGCTGCGCGGTGGCAGGTGCAGGTGGTGGATTTGCATTGCCCCGGGCGCTTGGAACCCATGCAGTGCCACGGTCACTAGATGCCCATTCAGCAAGTGTTCGGAATAGATCCGCATGATGCACAGTAGAAGTGTGGGGGCATCGTGCTGCCTCTGTGCCTTCTAACTTGTACGTCCTCTCCTTTGGAGGAAGAGAGAGGGAAAGCGTGTTTCCTTTTGCATCAGGCGCATGATCCAATTCTGGAGGCATCCTGGAGAAAAATGGGACCACCGTCGGTCAGATCTGCTTTGATTTGGATTCCTGCCGGGAGCAGTCAGTCGGACTCGATGGACTTATTTATTTATTTATTTATTATTAGGCTTATATACCGCCCATCTTCCTGGGAGGAACTCCAGACGGTTTACAACAAGGGGCAGCAAAACGACAGATTAAAAATAGCAGTGAATTAATTAACTAGCTAAATAATAAAACAACACGAAACAAAACAAAACAGAACAGAAAGACCAAGGATGCAGATGGCGGGGGGGGGGAGTTCCCTGGTCCTGTGAACCGTTCTGTGAAATTTGTGCATCTTTGAACGGAGCAACATGATGTAACTCTTCAGAGCCGCTCTGTCCCAGCCGTGCTGGCCTGACGGTGCATAATGCCATCATCCCCAAATCCCAGGCTGACCTCATCATCCACTCTTACTCATTTGCCGGAATCTGCACCGATGATTTAGCACTCCCTCGCCATGGAAACCTGCTCGTTTCTGGCCGGCTCTACATGTCTGGGCTGCTGGTAATCCTTGTAGGTTGCCTGATCGACCTTAAGGCTGGCTACGGCTGTCATCCGCTTTGCAGATCCTCTTTCTCTGTTTCTAATGCTCTAGTTTGTCAGGGCCCCCTCTGCCTCTACTCTGCAGCTTCCAGGGTATCCACTGAAGTGCTATAGAAGTGCTTCTATGCCAGTGATGGTGAACCTTTTAGAGACTGAGTGCCCAAACTGTGATTCAAAACCCAAATTTTTTTAGCAAGGTGCCAAGACAGCCATTTAACCTGAATACAGGTGGCTGTGAAGGGGCAAAGTCAGGTGCCCACATAAAGGGCTCCGAGGGCCACCTTTGGCACCCGTGCCATAGGTTTACCAACACTGTTCTGTGCTATCTCTCCTTCTCGCTACACCCTGCCCTCTTATAAATGCCAAGTCTTTGGCCTCATGATTTCCGAGACAGATCTCAAAGCTCGTTGGCCATGTGTGAGCAGGAGGATGTGGGTCTGTCCGCTAACCAAGCTGAGAATAATGAAGAAAAGAATAAAGAAGAAGAAACAGGGACAGAGAGAAAGATGAAAGATGAAAAAAAAGGAATGGACCCAGATGGAGAGGAAAGAAACATAAAGGGACAGCATGAGGGCTATAAAAGGGAGGATGTAGATATACCAACCATTGGGAGCTTCTTTGCAGTTGCACAAGAGGCATTGAATTGGAGGGCATATATGAGGCGTAATAAGAAGGAGAAATCAGATAAGGGAATACAAGTGGAAGAATGGAAGAAGAGACAGATAGATAGAGAGATACAAGTGAAGGAATGGAAGGGATCAGGAAAGGATGTATCAATACAAGTAGAAATGATAACCAGAAGAATAATGTATAATGTGGGAATTCAAGCAGAGATAGAAAAGAAACGTTATGTAGTAGGGAAAGCTTGGCACATCAGTGTACAGGTAGAAATGGATAGTGAAAAGGTAAAGAGAAGTTTAGGGGTGCAGACGGAATGGGACAGTCGCCCGAGGGTGTGTAGAGATACACAGACACAAACGGAGGGAGACGTAAGATGGAATGCAGGCAGGGCGCGTGACTGGGAGGAGGGACGAGTGGAGCGTGCGACCCAGACAGTTAGGAAGGTAACGATTTTAACGGAAAGGGGAACTCAGACGGAGAAGGATAGATGGGGGAAGGAGGAGGTTGGTTTACCTCTGCCCATACCTCCTAGTTGTTTAGGGTTACCTCTGCCTACTCCACCGGGACCGCCTAGGTTGAATATTCCCAGATCCCCTGTCCGACCTGAAGTCAATCGGAGGGGTTTGGAGTCAAATGCGCCGAGATGGATTCCCGGATGGGGTTGGAGTTTGGGGCCGGAGGTTGACCCTCAAGGATTTGGACTCCCTTTCATGGGTATGAGTCAGTCCCCCCATGCAGTACGCCCCAAATAAGTGTGCATAATCCATTTAGAGAAGGACCTGTTGTTTGTGAACCCCCAGTTAATCCAAGTTCAGAACCTCCTTTGTTATTCCCTTTTACTGACGGATGGAACCAAAGAGATGTAAGCCAGAAGTTGATGAATGTTGCTAATAAAAGTTTATTGGATTTTGAAGATAAACCAGTCTCGTCTTCTGTTTCATCCGCCGAACCGTCAGTGAACTTGTTCGGAATCTCACAAATTGGCGCCCGAACAGGGACGGTTCCAACGGCGGAAGATGAAGAAAGAGAATGGTTAAGACAAACCTTGAAAAGACAGGATAAACTAATGGAAATCTTGGTGAAGCAACTAGAACATAAACAACCAGATTCGGGAAAACGAGAACCCGAAAAAATTGAGCATGTGATTAAAACGATACCTCATGAAGGATTTCCAGTTAAACTTCAAAAGATGAATGAGGGGGATGACATAGAGGCTTTCATTAACACGTTTGAACGAACAGCTACCGCAGCAAAGTGGCCCAAGGAGCAATGGGCTTTAATATTAACACCTTATTTAACTGGAGATTTACAGTGTGTCGTAGATGCGCTACCGCCGACGGAGGCTTCTCAGTATGAAATTGTGAAAAGAACTATTTTATTGACTTATAATATTTCGGAGGAGGCATACCGGAAAAAATTTAGGGATTTGAAAATGCAGATGGGAGTTCACCCTCGCCCACTTGCACAAAGGATGAAAGCATACGTAACGAAATGGTTGCGACCCGACACCAAAACGTTCGAGGAAGCCATAGAAGAAATTGTGATAGAACAATTGCTTACCACCGCCAGTCCATCGGTGAACAATTGGGTGCGGAGGAACCGGCCAGGCACGCTAGAAGACGTCATACGCCTTTTAGAGAACTACTGCCAAAATAACGAGAGACCGTCGACGTCTCGCGAGAACTACAGCAGTGAGAGGAGGGAGAAAGACAAAATGGCGACTTCCAGAGAGAAAGCCACGAGAGGAGAAACTGGATGGAGTGCGAAAGAAGGTTTCAAGAAAAATGATGCGGGAGGAGGCATTCGTACTGGGAAAGGGTTAGCCCCCTCTTGGGGAAATGGAAATCGAGTAAGCAATCAAATATCATCTCAAAAAGATCGCAAGGCCGGTTGTTTTTTGTGTGGCTCCGGGGACCATTATAAACGACAGTGCCCGCTTTTTGACTGTTCGTGGGTTGCGGCCGGGGCTACCACTAAGGTGGGACGTGATCCAAAGTTAAAAGATGGTTGGGAGGTGACGGCAATTGTGAATGGAGAAACGAAAAAGGCATTGGTTGATACCGGATGTGGACAAACATTGGTGCGCGAAGTAAAAGGACAAAACGGACAGCAAAATATATTTGTGCAATGTATCCATGGAGATAAAAAATTGTATGAGACTATTTGGGCAGATGTGGAAGTGATGGGGAAAAAGCAAAAGATGAGGGTGGGAGTGGTCCCTTCTTTAGCCAAAGAAATGTTATTAGGAAGAGATTGGTTATGTATTAACGATTTGCTGCCTATGCAGGAGGGGTTATGCTGCGAATCCAATCCAGATGATGATCGGATGTGGAGTGAGATGATGGAGGCTTCCAGAAGCAGGGTGAGATTATGGCAGCAAGAAGATGATAGCCTAAGCTATATCTGGGAAAAAGTGAAAACTGAAAAAGGGGTAGAGGAAGGCGAAGAGGGGTTTGAATTAAGGAAGAATTTATTATATTATATTGATAAAAATGGGGTGGATAAGCTAATTGTACCTAAAGGGTGGAGGAATTATATCTTGGTTCTAGCTCATGATATTCCGTTGTCAGGTCACCTGGCAACTGAAAAAATGTTGGCAAGAATAGAACAGAGGTTTTGGTGGCCTAATTTAAGAAAAGATGTGGAATGGTTTTGTAAAACTTGTAAGAAGTGTCAAAAGACTCAACCTAGACCAAAAAGGGGAGGAGAATTGATACCCTTACCTCTGGTAGATAAACCTTTTGATAGAGTGGGTTTAGATATAATTGGGCCCTTACCTAAATCATCTGGTGGTCATGTTAGTTATTGTGGATTATGCCACCAGATATCCTGAGGCTATTCCCTTGAGGTCTACGTCAGCCAAAATATTAGCCAGAGAGTTATTACAAGTATTCTCTAGAGTAGGTTTCCCTCGGAAAATTTTAACAGATCAAGGGTCAAATTTTATGAGTGTTACACTCAGAGAAATGTGGAAAATTTTGGATGTGAAACCTGTAAGAACTACTGTTTACCACCCACAAACGAATGGATTAGTGGAGAGATTCAACAAGACGCTGAAGAGTATGCTGAGGAAAGTGGTAGGGGAAAATCATAGAAAATGGCATATGATGGTAGCGCCTCTGATGTTTGCCATAAGAGAAGTTCCCCAAGCTTCAACTGGATTTTCCCCTTTTGAGATGTTGTATGGTAGAAATCCTCGAGGGATTCTGGATTTGGTAAGGGAGAAGTGGGAGGAAGGTGAGGATAATGGTTCTACTACAATAAAATATGTCGTTGAAATGAGGGAGCAGTTAGCCAGAGTGGCGGAGTTAGCTAAAAACAATTTGGGGAAAGCACAGAAATATCAAAAGAAGCATTATGACAAAACGGTTAACAAAAAAGAGTTATTACCGGGGCAAAAAGTTTTATTGTTGTTACCTATAGAGCATTCAAAGTTATTGTCTCAATGGCAGGGTCCTTATAAAATCTTACGGAAAATTAATAGTGTAGATTATGAAATTGAACTACATGATAAGGTTAAGAAGAAGGGGATTTTCCACATTAACTTGTTAAAAAGGTGGGAGGACAGAGAAGCCTTTTGGGCAGAAATAGAGGAAGAGGAATTTGGGCCCATTTGGACAGGAGACAAAGGTCATATCGAAGTATGTCAGGATTTGACTGATGGTCAGAGACGCGAGCTGCAGTTTTTGGAAGATGCCTTCAAAGATATATTCTCAGATAAACCAGGGAGAACGAAATGGGCAGAACATCAAATCAACACACCAGACGGGGTAGTAGTTAGAGATCAAGGAAGAATGTGGCCTAAACATTTGATTCCAGTGATTGAGGAGGAAGTTGATAAGATGTTACAACTAGATATTATAGAAGAGTCTAAAAGTCCGTGGAGAAGCCACCCAGTGGTAGTTCCTAAACCAGATGGTAGTGTTAGATTCTGTATTGACTTTAGGAATGTAAACAAAGTGTCAAAATTCGATGCTTACCCGATGCCTAGAATAGACGAATTATTAGACAAATTAGGGAATGCGGGTGTGTTATCTACGCTAGATCTTATGAAGGGGTATTGGCAGGTCCCGTTGAGGGATCAAGATAAAGAAAAAACTGCGTTTGGAACCCCTAAGGGGCTCTTCCATTTTAAATATATGCCATTTGGCCTCCATGGGGCGGGAGCTACGTTTCAAAGGCTGATGGACCGGGTTCTGAGTCCTTGCCAAGAATTTGCTGTGGCTTATATAGATGATATAATAATTTTTAGTGAAGATTGGGAACATCATTTACAGCACTTGCAGTGTGTATTGAGCAGATTAAGAGAGGCAGGATTAAAAGTAAACCCGAAGAAGTGTAAAATTGCCAGGAAAGACATTAAGTTTTTGGGATTTATCGTAGGAGAGGGGAAAATTTACCCTCAGGAAGAAAAAGTGGATAAAATGTCTAAGTGGCCTATTCCTAAAACAAAAAAGGAAGTACAGCAATTTCTAGGATTGGTAGGATATTACAGACAATTTATAAAGGGATTTTCATCTATCGCTGCCCCATTGACTGACCTTATTCGGAAGAAGATGCCCCGAAAGGTAAAGTGGGGAGAAAAAGAACAAAGAGCATTTGATCTATTAAAAGGATTATTGTGCTCTCATCCAGTGAGACACGCACCTGATTTTAAGTATCCATTTATAGTGCAAACTGATGCGTCGGAGAGGGGTGTTGGGGCAGTTTTGGCTCAAAATATTAATGGGGAAGAACATCCTATTATATTTCTAAGTAGAAAGCTAAAAGATAAAGAAGTTAAATATGCTACCATAGAGAAGGAAGCGTTGGCAGTTAAATGGGCCATACACATGCTTAGATATTATCTTTTGGGGTCAACGTTTACTTTGATTACAGATCATGCTCCATTAGTATGGTTGAATAGAATGAAAGATTTAAACCCGAGATTAACTAGATGGTATCTCAGTCTTCAACCATATTATGTTTGAGGTCCAATATAGGAAAGGTAAAGAACATACTAACGCAGATTATTTCTCCCGGCAGGGCCCTTGGGTGGAAGAGCTTGAACAGCGGACAACCCACTTGGTAGGGGGGGGTGAGCAGGAGGATGTGGGTCTGTCCGCTAACCAAGCTGAGAATAATGAAGAAAAGAATAAAGAAGAAGAAACAGGGACAGAGAGAAAGATGAAAGATGAACAAAAAGGAATGGACCCAGATGGAGAGGAAAGAAACATAAAGAGACAGCATGAGGGCTATAAAAGGGAGGATGTAGATATACCAACCATTGGGAGCTTCTTTGCAGTTGCACAAGAGGCATTGAATTGGAGGGCATATATGAGGCGTAATAAGAAGGAGAAATCAGATAAGGGAATACAAGTGGAAGAATGGAAGAAGAGACAGATAGATAGAGAGATACAAGTGAAGGAATGGAAGGGATCAGGAAAGGATGTATCAATACAAGTAGAAATGATAACCAGAAGAATAATGTATAATGTGGGAATTCAAGCAGAGATAGAAAAGAAACGTTATGTAGTAGGGAAAGCTTGGCACATCGGTGTACAGGTAGAAATGGATAGTGAAAAGGTAAAGAGAAGTTTAGGGGTGCAGACGGAATGGAACAGTCGCCCGAGGGTGTGTAAAGATACACAGACACAAACGGAGGGAGACGTGAGATGGAATGCAGGCGGGGCGCGTGACTGGGAGGAGGGACGAGTGGAGCGTGCGACCCAGACAGTTAGGAAGGTAACGATTTTAACGGAAAGGGGAACTCAGACGGAGAAGGATAGATGGGGGAAGGAGGAGGTTGGTTTACCTCTGCCCATACCTCCTAGTTATTTAGGGTTACCTCTGCCTACTCCACCGGGACCGCCTAGGTTGAATATTCCCAGATCCCCTGTCCGACCTGAAGTCAATCGGAGGGGTTTGGAGTCAAATGCGCCGAGATGGATTCCCGGATGGGGTTGGAGTTTGGGGCCGGAGGTCGACCCTCAAGGATTTGGACTCCCTTTCATGGGTATGAATCAGTCCCCCCATGCAGTACGCCCCAAATAAGTGTGCATAATCCGTTTAGAGAAGGACCTGTTGTTTGTGAACCCCCAGTTAATCCAAGTTCAGAACCTCCTTTGTTATTCCCTTTTACTGACGGATGGAACCAAAGAGATGTAAGCCAGAAGTTGATGAATGTTGCTAATAAAAGTTTATTGGATTTTGAAGATAAACCAGTCTCGTCTTCTGTTTCATCCGCCGAACCGTCAGTGAACCTGTTCGGAATAACTAGGAGGTATGGGCAGAGGTAAACCAACCTCCTCCTTCCCCCATCTATCCTTCTCCGTCTGAGTTCCCCTTTCCGTTAAAATCGTTACCTTCCTAACTGTCTGGGTCGCACGCTCCACTCGTCCCTCCTCCCAGTCACGCGCCCCGCCTGCATTCCATCTCACGTCTCCCTCCGTTTGTGTCTGTGTATCTTTACACACCCTCGGGCGACTGTTCCATTCCGTCTGCACCCCTAAACTTCTCTTTACCTTTTCACTATCCATTTCTACCTGTACACCGATGTGCCAAGCTTTCCCTACTACATAACGTTTCTTTTCTATCTCTGCTTGAATTCCCACATTATACATTATTCTTCTGGTTATCATTTCTACTTGTATTGATACATCCTTTCCTGATCCCTTCCATTCCTTCACTTGTATCTCTCTATCTATCTGTCTCTTCTTCCATTCTTCCACTTGTATTCCCTTATCTGATTTCTCCTTCTTATTACGCCTCATATATGCCCTCCAATTCAATGCCTCTTGTGCAACTGCAAAGAAGCTCCCAATGGTTGGTATATCTACATCCTCCCTTTTATAGCCCTCATGCTGTCCCTTTATGTTTCTTTCCTCTCCATCTGGGTCCATTCCTTTTTTTTTCATCTTTCATCTTTCTCTCTGTCCCTGTTTCTTCTTCTTTATTCTTTTCTTCATTATTCTCAGCTTGGTTAGCGGACAGACCCACATCCTCCTGCTCACACCATGGGATAATATGGTGAAGGACCCAAATACTGGGATCCGGGATTTAAAGGACGAGTTGCCTACATCTCTCCTTGTACAGCTCCTTGCACCGTCAGGTCATGGTTTTGTCTCCTTGTCGCCAGCTGGGAAGGGTTTTTGTGTAATCTTTGGACACCTCCACTTGAAGGACAAAGGGCACTCATTCAAAGATGAGGAAGTACACATATTAGACAGAGAAGAGAGGTAGTTCGAGAGAGGGGTCGGGGAAGCCATTCATGTGTGTATTGAAAACCCGTCTCTCAACAGAGGTGGGGGACTCAGGCACAATCTGCCTGCTACTTATCAAGCTGCCCTTTCATCACTCCCCAGACAAATAATAAGCACTTCATACCTCCACCAGTAAGGCATAGCTAACGACCCACACTTAACGGGTGTTGAAAAAGGTTGCATAGGTGGGACTTTCACGCACCCTAGGCCGTTATCCACCTAACAAGCCTATTCAGATCATGGTCCACCTACGAACCTATTCAAGCTATTGTCGACCTAATGAGCCTATTCAAGCCATTGTCCAACTTTTGAGCCTATTCAGACCAGGGGGATGTGAAATCAAGGTGATCTATAAAATGGAGGACTCGCCACTAACCTTCCTCAGACTGACGAAGCTGCTTGGATGAGTAGTGAAACGTTTCAATCTCTCAAGAAAAGGGATGACTGAGAATCTTCACAGACAATCTTTGGGCACGTTCAGTTCATGGGCAGCAGATTCCAGGTGCCTCTCTTTCAAAACTAGCCTCTTGCATTTTCACAGAGAGATGTTTGCCACATAGAAAGGGTTGAGAGAAAGCTGTGCTCAGGGGTACTTGTATGCTCTCTCCCCCCCACCCCACTATTGCCTTACTCCATCTCTACTTTTCTGAAAAAGCCAAATAACCCCATTTTGACAGAGATTTAAGTCAGCGCATGGTCAAGTATGTAAATTGGAAGCATCGGTGTAAAGGTGCATCTGTGGGCCTTTTGGGACATTATCTGTGCTGGATAGCTCTGTGATTTCTCTGGCTGAAGAGCCAGAGGTTGGGAGTTCAATTCCCCCTGTACCTCTTTGACAGGGGTTGGTCTCAGTGATCTCTAGGGTCTGTGGTGTGCCTCCGTGCATGCATGCATGCATGCGTGTGTGCGTGTGTGTTTTATACTGCCCATCTGGGCGGCTTAAAGCGTCAACATAACAATAATAAACACAACACAAAATTGCTAAAAATTCAAAATAACCACAAATGTGTTTTAATTTAAAATGTTTAAAATTTACAATACAGTGGTACCCCGACTTAAGAGCAATTCGACAAGAGTGGAAAACTGTTGGCGTTTTAACTGCCTCCTTACAAATTTTAGATACGGTCTGCTCAACTTACAAATATTTTTTTCATTGTTTATTTTTAACATTTTTTCAATGTTTTAGATAGGTACCCCGACTTAAGAGTAGTTCGACTTAAGAGTATGCATTTGGAACAGATTACATTCGTAAGTTGAGGCACCACTGTATTTAAACTATTTAAAATAAATACTTATTATTTATTTATCTATTTAATATATTTATTAAAATATTTAAAATTTTAAAATAAATTTTAAATTTTAAATTTTAAATGTTTAAAATTTAAAATATTTAAAATAATTTAAAATAGCTGACACTATTAATTCCGCCTCTGGCTTTGTTTTGTTAGTCTATTTCTTTTATTTCTTTTACCTTTGATCTTGTGTTGGTTTTAGTTTATTAATATCCCATTAGCTTTTATTAATGATTATATTGCTTGAGATTATTTTTGGAATCTGTATTATACTTAAGTTTATCACTCTGTTGTTTGCTACCCAGAGTAGCCCTTGGCTGGATGGGTGTGATATAAATTGAATAGATAGATAGATAGATAGATAGATAGATAGATAGATAGATAGATAGATAGATAGATAGATAGATAGATAGATAGATGGTATAGACAAAAATATTGTTTTGAAAAGCTTGCTAGAGCAACATTTTAAACAATTTCTTTAAAAATCATCAACAAAGGGGCCAGGCACATTGGAAGTGGTAGTTTGTTCCAAAGTGGAGGAGCAGCCACCGAGAAGGCCTGGTTCTTGGTTTTCTTCATCCGAATAGCTTGAAAGAAGTAATTGTGAAAGAGCCCTATCATCAACATTGTAGACGTAGAAAGGTTTCTTTCAGTGGCTGGAATTCTGGAGCTCTCCTAACTCCTGGAAGGAGCTACAATTTGGCTGTAATTTCCCCAGTTTTTTTGGGAGGGGGTGTTGTCACCTGATTGCTAAAGAATACAGGTAGTCCTCACTTAACAACCAACCTGTTTAATGACCGCTCAGACTGACAACCAGCAGCAGCTGAAGCTGCCTAATCGGCCACCTCCGTCTCTATTTCCCCCTCCTTTTTTGTTGCGCTTTTCCCTTGGCCTCCCTGTGGTGGCCTGCTTACAAGGATGGCAGCCTCAACCCACTACCAGATACATCTGTCTTCAGCTCCTCACTTAACAACCAATTCACTTAATGACCTAGTTATGGGAACGGAACTTTGTCATTTAGTAAGGAGTGCTCGTAGCAGGTGTTTCCTTTTAAAAAAAAAACATATTTTATTCATTTTCTACAAATAAAAAAGAGAAGTACATGGGGTATTTGTTGCCTATCATGTTACATGGGTTTCGGTCATTATTACGCTGCAGCCAGCTTAACCTTATTCTTTGTTTCTTTTTTCTAGCCGTTGATAAAACAGATTTCATATTTGGTAATACAGTGGTACCTTGTATAAAGGAATTAATTCATTCCGAATGAAATTCTGTTAAGCAAATCTTCTGTTAAACAAACCGTTTGTTATACGAGGGTCCACTGTATTGTGAGTCCTCTTTTTCCTTAATTCTCATTGTCAGTCTGTCCATCTCTGCATATTCCAAAATTGTCATAACAGTTATTTCATCTGTTGGTATTTCTTTGTTTTTCTAATGTTGTGCCCACACGAACCTCACCGCTGTTAGAACGTGCAGTACTAGATAGCTATTTTGTTTATCTATATTTTCTGGTAATATGCCTAATAAAAACAGCAGGTATTTCCTTTTTTTTTTTCATTGTTTGTTATTCACACAGTCAGGGAGTGGTTAAGCCCAAACCATGCCCTCTTTCTGTCCCTGGAGCAGGGGTCCTCTTGGCACTCCTTTTGGCTTTCAGTGGCTGTGGCTGAAGGGACACGAAAAGGGGCAAAGGAATCCCCGAAGGTATTTAGGACCTGAGTGGCGTTTGTACTGGGGACCACTGCCCCAATGCTGCTCATCCTGCCGCCGCCTCCTTTCCCACCGTCACCTGCTGCTGACCCTGAGACTGTGTCGCCGCCACTGCCGAGTCACTCTCACTTGTGCGGGTGCAAGGCACAGCCAGGCAGACAGCAGCACTTCTCATCAGGAGGGGCCACGCCACGGGTGAACCGGGCCCTACCTGGAGCCACACTGGCTTGCTGCCTACCCAGCTCTGCCTCGACCCATCCCACCAGCAAGTGGGTGGCAGGCGAGCGAGGGAAGGAGGGGCAACTGGCACTCAACAGGACATCCTCCTTGGTTTCTGTCTCCCCCTCCCATTGGCCAGGTATCCCTGCTTGGTGACTCACCGCAAAAAGACTCCCTGTCAGCCGCCACCGCCCGGGACATTTGCGGGAAAATAAATGTTCCGGGAAGACGGCGGGACAAAGGCTGAAAAACGGTAATGTTCCAGCCAAAATGGTACACTTGACAGGTATGATCATATGCCGCCACTGTGATACAGTACTGACTTACGGTGACCCTTTTCAGCGTTTGCATTTTTTAAAAAGGGAGTGTGGTCCTTGTAGACAATTTATCAGTGGGCCTAATGAAGGCATTGCCTGCCCCTTTCTTCTTTTCTATTTTGCAGCTTCATTGGCACTACGGGCACCATCATTATCAAATGCAAAGATCTGCGCATTATCCAGCTCGACATCCCGGGCATGGAGGAATCGTTGAACATCGCGAGCTCCATCGAGGTAAGAGTGGATGGGTGCCTGATGACCCAAGAAGAAGAACTTGCCCAAAATCTTGACCCTCTGCCACAGAGATTCTTGTCAGTGGCTGGAGACCGATTTCTCTCTCTAAGGCTTATCGGGCAGATTCTGGGCAGGAAGCTTGTTAAGTTGGCATTCCGAGGGTGGGAATTAAGAAATTCTGAACCGTCAACACAAATGTGTAAGCATTTGTAGCAAACCTGGATTTTAGAAACCTCTGCCACCCATTATAAATGTGATGTGACCTGGTTCCTTTTCTGCTGCCACCATTTTCAAAGCAATTATCACTTATCTAATAAATAAATAGAGACTGACACTTGCTATAATGTTTCAAAAATAATACTGTAGCTTACTTAAGTTACAACATAAAGGATCATCAAAGCATACTGTTCACTAGAGACCTTTATTTCCTTCTAGTGCTATGTCTAGTGTTATTATTATTTTATTTCGCTGTAAATTTAAACACAGAAGTTCATTTTATGTTACAGTTTGAACCCTAACTACATCCTAGCCAAACACTATCCAGTCCCTATCTAGACCCTTTCCAGACCCCATCCAGGCCCTATCTAACTGACATTTCTATGCATACTTGCTTATATACTCCTTAGCCTCGCCTATAGACCATTTGATTGGTTAAACAAATATCCTTTCATAAATATTCATAGCTTGGCCTTACGTTCTGTTATAGCATTTATGAATGAATGTTCATTATCCCCTATCTTTTACTTTTAAAGACATCCTCTTGTTTTTTTTTTTTGGGGGGGAGCATTGACAGTGCCCAGCAAATGTTATTAAAGGTGAATTAAAACACCCACAAGAGTCAGTAAGCCACTTAAAAGATCAAGTTCCCTTACTTTCATCTAAGCTGTGTTGTCCGAAGCAAAGATTTCCTTGTCCCAAAACACACACACACACACACACACACACATGTTTGTGGTTCTGTGTATGCATGCATATGCATGCTTCTTGTTCTTTTCTTGTGTGTGTGCAGGCTGGTACACACACACAAAAGTATTCCTGTTTAATCACTGGGAAGGAAATAAAGATATTTGTCCTTCAAATCAGCAGGCCTGATATACTTTTGTCACAGAGAGCATATAATGTCACACAGCTCTCGTTTGGATACAGTGACCCCCCCTGCCTAACGCAGGAGTTCGGGACCCGACCTGCGATAATTGAAAATCCGCAATATGTGGATGAAGGTCAGGTCAGGCCTGGGGGGGCCTAGCTGAGGGGCTCCTGTACCCCAGCCTGGTGCTGCCCCGAACGGGCCTGTGAGGTCCTTTCCGGGCCTTCTGGAGGCCCCAAAAGGGCCTCCCTGCGAAACGGAAGTGACTTCCAGTAAGCCGGAAGTGACCTCTGGATCACCGACAAGCATTTCTGAGGCCTCTGACAGGCCTAGAAAGGTTTGCCGGAAGTCACTTCCAGTTCACACGGAAGCCCTTTTGGGGCCTCCGACAGGCCCTGGAAGGCCATTGGAGGCCCGTTTGGGGCAGCGCCAACCTGGGGTAAGTACCGGAGGCCTGAAACAGGCCCATCCAGGTTACCCCAGGGGGCCTTTTTTCATATACTGCGGTCCTTCGATACATCGGGACTGCAGTATATGAACCATGAAAGGGTGGGGAACCACTGTAAAAGCATTCCAGACAAAAATCAAAGAAAAACAAAACAAAAGACAAAAAACATATATTAAAAACATATATTATAAACATATATGTATAAAAACTGTGTGTGTGGTGGTGAATTGGACAATGGGAAGGTTGAAAAATCCTATGGAAGGGTGCCTGTTGCATCCAAAAAGCTAAGAAACATGTGCTGCCTATATACTGCCCCCCATAGTGCATAGAGATCTCTCTGAATAGTTTATAACTTAGTTCTAGAGGCTACACGTTGTTCCCCAGGAGGCTGGACCTTGGATGGATGGAAGGTTGCATCCACCACAAGTTGGCTACCTGAGCCTGTTGGGATCAAACTGAGGTCATGAGCTGAGTCTTGGCCACAGTTTTAACCCCTGTGCTTTAAGGCTTCTTCTTTCCCTCATGGACACATGTCACTGCAGGCAGCAAGCTAACTTACAGCCATTGTCTTAGCTGCTGCAGAGTGCACAGAAGCCTCTTGTCTGCTTGGGAGGTGAACATCACTAGTAGAATATGGAAAAACCACAGTGCCTTTGAACAAGTGTTAGGTGGACTGGTAGAAAAGGCAGGCAGGCAGGCAAGGGAAATAGGCATTTGTGGAATTTCGCTTTTCTTTTCTTTTTAGGTTCAGATATCCCATGATTCAGTTGCCTTCCCCATAGCCCTGTATTTGTGGTGTGTTTCCAGCAGTCTTCTATGGGGTACAAAGCATGTTCACGTCTTCAGCTAGTGTAGTGTATCATCAGTAGGGAGGTGATCTCATCTTTTTGGATGGCTACTTCTGAAATTCTAGGGATTTTTTTGGAGGATTCTAGGAGTTGGAGTCTAAAAAGAACCCAGCCCAATTGTCAAAATTGACGGCACACAGAAGATGGGCAGGAGATGGAAAATGAGGTCCTCTATTGGCCCTACTGTGTGACATCTGTAATCAGAGATGATTTCAAGCCATTCACAGATACAATTAATGTGAAGGTTTATTTAAATTGCAGCAGGTAAACAGGGAAGACGATCCATGAAGTGAAGGCAAAATATGAAAGAAATGGTTCATTATCCACTGATTCAGTTATCCACGGTTGGCAGAGGAAAAAATAAATACATAATTCAGCAGACACAAAGCAAGCTACTGTCACAAACAGCAGCTGTAAAGCAAGCTACTGTTGTAAAACAGCAGCCATAAAGCAACTACTGTCACAAAACAGCAGTTTTTTGGGGTGTGTGTGTGTGTTGGCATTCTCTCTCATCCACAGTTTTCATTATCCACGGGAAGGCCTGGAACCAATCCCCAGCGGATACTGGGGTCCTACTGTAGATGAATTTCTAATACAATGCAATGATGAAATGAAAAGCGCAGAGCCACACAACCTGTATTTAAAGTCACAGATGAAATTACAGTTTTAAAAATTAGCCACAGAGCTCTTTATGAAACTCTCTATTTGGCCCTCACCTCCTATCAGTCCTCTAGTTGGAGTTTACTATGTTCCAGCTGTTTGGTCTAAAGATTGAGAAAGAAAGATGAGCAGCTCCCTTATTAAAAGCAACAGGTTCCTGGAGATTCAAGGGAATGTGCAAGAGAATCGATCCAGATGGGAAAATGTAAAATAAAGTAGTAAAATCGCTGTGAGTTTCTGTGTATGTGTGTGGGTATAGACTCTCCCAGAAGGAATAATCTATCCATAGTTAAAAATGAGGCTTCTTTCAGAATCAAGACAAGCTAAGATCCCAAAGCCCTGGAATAGTTAAAATTCGCAAAAAAAAAAAAAAATGCATGAGAAAAAGTGAACTGGAAAGCAGCTCCATGTGACTGTGGGTGTGAAAGAATGTGACTCTGATTTCCTATGCAAAACTTATTTCTTGTTCCAACAAGGCCTCTAATTTTCCAGCACTCGGAATGATGTCTTCCTTATCTTCACCCCTAAAATGTTTTTCTCTGTTGGTTGATGGCCTGGAGATAAAGTACATTGCACTGCGGTTTTTTGTTTCCCGAAAGTGAGCCATCCCTTTTCCTTGTGGCACATGAAGGGACAATAGCATCTTATCAGGGCACACGTTGGGCCTGGCGCCACCAAAGGCATCCAACCTCGTAGCTGGTCTACACAGCAATCACGCCTTTGTCTGTTTCTTTTGCTCATTCCATCATGCCAAAGTCCAGGCTGGGGGGGGATCCTTGGCCCCTTTTGCCAGCAGGAAACAGGCCGTTGTGCTCTTTGGTTGAACAGAACAAAGATTTTCTTGATGCTGTTCCACGGGCAGGCCGTTCCTATAGGTTAGTAGCCCCTGTATCCATGTAGGCCAGTCCAGGCCACTGGTCCAGAAGCCTTTTGTCCTGAATACCCTTAAATGTACGAGTTTTACGCAGTTTCTCCAGAAGGTTGTAGTAGTAATCGCTATTGAAGGTCTCGCCCTTCGGAAGGTAATCGGTTAAGATTACCCCGCGGCTATCCCAAAAAACGGACAGCATCACCTTCCCGGCAGGCAGATTTCTGGACCTTCGCCTTCTTGAGGTGGGGGAAGGATGGATGTTTCCACTCCTTGCTCATTTCTTTGGTCTCCGGATCGTAGAGGTATACCCAGCACTCGTCCATAGTGATGAGATGAGCAAAAAAAAAATTGTCTTCATTCTGCTCCAACAGAGTCAAATTCTGCTGGGAATAGTCATGGCGAGTTTGCTTTTGAAGAGGTACCCAGCGTGCAGACCCCTTATTCATGTGCAGTTCCTCATGTATAATCCTCCACGCAGTTCCGTAACTTACTCCAGTCTCTGCCATCACTCTTTTTCCATGGTTGATCTTCTGTCGTCGAGGATAACGGCCTCCACTTTCTTCACCATGGCAAGATCATCCTTGATTGAGGGTCTACCCGCTCGTGGCTTGTCTGTCAGGGACATGTGACCACTTTGAAAGTTCCTCTTCCCCCTCACAACCATGTCATATGATGGGTTTTCATCCCCATAGACAGCTTTCATTTTGTCGTGGATTTGGCGAGCATTGTCGCCCTTCAAATGGAGGAACTTTATGACACTTTGAGCTTCGATTTTGTTCATCGTGCAGGTTGATGTCTTCTACAGCCTGTGGGGGAAAAAAACTACTTTAGATAAAGATTTGATATTTGCACAAGTATGCATGGCAATGACACTGATTATGCACAAAAAATTCATATAAATATCTCTATAACTTCTTTATTATAATTAAAAGTTTTGGATACCCCCTTGTAGGACCTGACTCACATGGTGGCCCTGGCAGGCTGGGCTACAGAAGAAACAGGAGGCCACGAGACAAGCTGTCAGCTCTGTGAATTGATTTCAGGGGCCATCGGCACCTTGTGACAATGCATGTTTTCCTTCCTCCCGCAGGCGCTGTCCACCTTGGATTCCATCACCCTGATGTACCCTTTCTTTTATCGGCCAATGTTTGAAGTCATCGAAGACGGCTGGCACTCCTTCTTGCCGGAGCGTGAATTTGAGCTCCTCAGTTCGGTTGTAAGTCACTCACAAACCTCCCTGGAGGTCACATGCCAGGGTCCTTCCTGTGGAGAAAATGGGAGCTTGAGTGGGTCGCCCAGAGACTACTTGTAGTGGTATGGGGCGGTATATAAGCAGAACACTTTTTGCTTTTTTTCTGTCTGTCTGTCTGTCTGTCTGTCTGTCTGTCTGTCTGTCTGTCTGTCTGTCTCTCTCTCTCTCTCTCTCTCTCTCTTTGTCTCTCTCTCTCTCTCTCTGGGGACACAGCTGCACAGCTGTTTGGGACCTATCTTTCCAGAGGTGACCTGCTTGGCCATCATGTAGATGGACGTTGTGCATGGAGTGAAAATCCATTATCTTCAACAGGGTGGTTTAGATTTTAGTGATAATTCAAATTTTTTAAAAAATTAGCTTTTGGGACCATTGAAATCAAAACATCCTTTTTTAAATTTAAACGGTGGTTTAAATGATTTAAGCCAAATTGAGCTTTTTAAAAAAAATCTTGATTTTTGTCCATCCAGATCTCTTAGGCCAGCGGCTTCCAGCTTTGTTAAGCAGAGTTTTGTTAGACTGCAACTGGTAGTTGGTGTAGTATTTTTACTGTTTATGTTGCATGACTTTCTAATGAAACATCTAGTGTGGTAATGGACTTCTGCTGTTGAAACCTGACAGCGTCCAATTGCTGTCGTTTGCTTTTACTGCAGTTGTTCCCCATCTGTGATTTTTTAAAAAAACTCTGGATAGCGTTTGGGGTTTAGGCACCCAGGTAAGGTTACAAAGACTGGGAGTTTGATTCCTCACTAGAAGAGCTGGCCTGTGTAGCTTTGGTCATCCTGCCCAGTCCCAGAAGGACCCCCAGAAGAAGTGAATGTGGAAGCAGATCTGTGTATTCTTTCCCTAGAAAACCCTGGAGGGGTGGGGGTGGGGCGTCACCCTAAGTCAGAACTGACTTGATGGCCCACGGCTGTTATTGTAACCATCAACCTGAGCGTATTTTCTTTTCCTCTAGACGAACGAATGGCGGCTGAGCTACATCAACAAGGATTTCTCTGTCTGCCCCTCTTACCCACCCATCGTCACCGTCCCCAAATCGATGGATGACGAATCTCTTTGGAAGGTGTCCACGTTTCGTCACGGGGGGCGTTTCCCAGTCCTGAGTTACTACCACAAGAAAAACGGGATGGTGAGCCGGGCACTTGATTACAGCCCTGTGCTTTTCTAGGGAACAACCCCGATGCGGGAGATCCGTAAGCATTTTGGCAGTCCGTTCCCTGAGGCCCTAAAAGTCCTTGCTTCTTGTAGCCTTGAGGGAAGGCATGGAGTGGGGCAAGAGCTGATCTGAGTAAATAATGGATAACTGTGAGAGAAGGACCTGGTTTAAAAATCCCTGCGCATTAAACTTTAACCCAGGCATGTCCAAACTTCAGTCCTCCAGATGTTTTGGACCATAGCTCCCGCAGTCCTTTGCCATTGGAAATACAGGCAGGCTGGGAGTTGTGGCCCAAAACATCAGGAGGGCTGAAGTTTGGACATGCCTGCTTTAACCCTTTCGTACCATGATTGAAAGCCTCACACTGAGTAAGCTAAAGAATGTTTTATCACCTTATTGGAATTCCAGTGCTCATTACATTGGTGCCTCCTAAGACCAATGTAATTGTTTCTAGGGGTCCATTCGTTTTAGGAAAAAACAGTCTTAAAAGGCCCAGTTTCCCATAGGAATGCATTGAAAACCAATCCGGAATGGATTACATTGGTTTTCAATGCATTCCTATGGGAATGCTGTCCCAAAACCCCTCAAATCAGCAAAGGGGGGAAGCTTTTCCACTATTTTGCTGGGTTGGGGCAGGGGAAAAGCTTCCGCCCCTTTGCTGGCTGCCCCACCCTGGAGGTGGGGAATGGACAAGGGGTGACTCGTCCTCTCGTCCCCGTCCTGTGGCTGGGCAGCCTCCCCTCCTTCTCCTGGGTCTCTGCATCAAGACGTTTTGGCACAGACACCCGGGCGAAGGGGGGGAGAAACAGCGGCCATGCACGGAGCTTGGCGATAGGAAGGCAGAGGCTTGCGATCACATAAGACGCTGCCTCCCCTTCACCTTGGGCTCCGTGCATGGAGCCATTTAAATAAGGGGGTGGTAGCAGCTTTGATCCTGGCTTTCCTGACCATGTAGCACCCGCAGATTGGGTGTCACACGGTTGGGAAGGCCAAGATGGAAGACAAGGCTTTTGAATTTTGTGCGCCCACAACCCCCTCAGGTTGTGGGCATGCGAAGTTCAAACGCCTGCTCCTTAAGATGGATTTTTCTCAAGACATCCAGTAGGCAAACTGTTATCTTGTGAATACACGGGGATTTCATTTGCCTTATGAAGAATTCGTCTTGCGAGGTACTGTACTGTACTGTTGTACTTTAGGGCATGAAATGTCTCACCGTGAGGCATTCAAGAGAAATGTAGAAAGCCACCTGGCAGGTATCCTATGATTTGTATTCCATACTTGAGCAGGGGGTTGGACTCAGTGGCTTCGTAGGCCCCTCCCAACGTCATGATTTTCTGGAGAAGACTGCCCGTTAACAGAGATTTAGAGTCTAAGCAGCCACCGCTTGGTTCTTGCCTGTGGAGACATCTTTATGTTCCCAAGGGAACGTTCTGTGAAGGCCAGCAGAACACAGAATGTCAAGCGGTGGTTCATCAGTCATTCATCAGTTGTGCTTATAAAAAGCCCATCTTGAAGACCAGAGACGGAGGTGGAGTTTAACTCTGAAATGCGGAACATCGTCCTCAAGATCCCATGTAACGTCTGATCTAAAAGCTGACCCTCCAAGGGAAATGTTCCATTATTATGGGAGCTACATTTCTCCACCGTCACCACCCGTTCTTTAAAAAGGGCGCAGAGAATGAAGTCCTCTTTTAGTTTAAAACAGTGAAATGTATCCCGTTTGCACAAGGGGGTTTTAATTCCTGTGGTTTCACCATTCAAGGGTGCTTTCAATGCATACAAAGAGTTATACAGACATTGGGTGGGTAAGTTGAGGAGTTTGAGAGAAGGCTTGCGTAATGCGTTATTCCAGGTACTAATTGTTGCCTTTGCAGATCTTATTCCGCTGATGTTGCCAGCACACTCCTTTGCACGTAAAGACTAGGGATGGGCATTTCATTTCGGAACCAGTAGGTTTCAAAATGAACCACGCGAGCCCAGGTGGTCCGCAGAACCGGCTGATACACGCAGATCCAATTGCTTTACCCTTCTCTGTCTCGTGCAGGGTTAAAATCCAATGAGGAAGCACGCTATGATGTCATCTTTCCTGCTTCAATGTCATCTTTCCTGTTTCGTGTTGCTGGCCAATCAGAGAGGGAGGCAGGATGGTGCCTGTCTCTGCACAGCTCCTGATTGGCCAGCATCACAGATCTAGCACAGATGCCATTGCAGCATGCTTCCTTGTTGCATTTTAACCCTGCACAAGACAGAGAAAGGTAAAGCAATTGGATCTGCGTGTATCAGCCAGTTCCAAGGAGCAACTGGGCTCACATGGTTCGTTTCATAGCCTACTGGTCCCGAAACGAAATGCCCATCCCTAGTAAAGACTCATCATCTTATTGGTCTCTCCTTGGCCCTTCCAGGTAATGATGAGGAGTAGCCAGCCCCTGACAGGGACCAACGGGAGGCGTTGCAAAGAAGACGAGAAGCTGATCAACGCCACCCTGCGGGCCGGCAAGCGCGGCTACATCATCGACACCCGCGCCTTGAACGTTGCTCAGCAAGCCCGGGCCAAAGGCGGGGGCTTTGAACAGGAGGTGCATTACCCCCAGTGGCGAAGGATTCACAAGTCCATTGAGAGGTAAGGTCAGGGAACTGCCACCTGCCCTCCATAAACGGATGGTGTATGGCTGAGCGCTTCGACCACTCACCATCGTACATGCTCTGGGATCCTCTGGTTCCGAATTTTTCTTTTCTGAGTCTTCCTAGTTGCAGCTTCTCACATCTTGTGGCAGGAACTGAGGGTTTGAGATGACTGATCCTGAGTTATGCATTTTTATTGTGTACGTCACTAGCAGTGGCCTAAGTCTGTTCAGTTCATGTGTTGGTAACCTTGAGGATTGACTATTGCAATGCTCTACACATGGGGCTGCCCTTGAAGGTGGTTCAGATTCGGCATCAAGCGCAAAATGCAGTGGCCATGTTGGTCGCAGACACATCTCAGTTTGTCCATGTTTCTCCCATCCTGGCCCATTTTCCCTGGTTGCCGGTATGCTTTCGTTCCAGATTCAAGGTACTGATGCTAACACATAAAGCCCTTCACGGTTTAGGGCCTTGTTACCTTGTGACTGTCTCTAAGGTCAACCTCTTGTCTTACCCACACTGCTCAGTCCTTGTTGCTGGTGGTGGCCGCTCCAAAAGACACCTGGACATTTTCAGCCAGAATCCAGGCCTTTTCGATAGTGGCTGCCCCATTCTGGCACTCTCTCTCTCTGTCTGGAGGGGCATTCGACTCCCACCCTCCCAGACCTTTGCAAACTTCACCCCTTTATATAAATCCCATTCATTTTGTTCTAGTGGGGACTAGCAGTTGGGATTTAGGTAGAGGTGGGCACAGGCCTTGGTTCAGAGATGCATGCCAGTCTATGCATGTGGCACCACAAACCCTGCTTGTTTCCTTCCCCTGCCAGACCCAGCTGGATCCTCCACTCACCAGTCAGTGCACACTTCTCTCCTCCTCCTCTTTGGCTGTTCAACCCATCTCCAGCCGGACCATGGGCTTCCGTGCCTCACCTCCTTGGGAGATTGCCCACCCAGAGAAGGAGATGGGACAAGCAGGCCCATGCTCCTGCCAGGGACTGGTGGAACGGCCAAAGAGAAGGAGAGAGGCACATTTGGACTAGCGAGTGGCCCATTGGTAGTGGGGGCAGGGGAAAGGAACACAGATCACCTGTGGTGCCATGCCTACAAACCAGCAGAAACTTCCAAATGGAGTTTCCTGACCGTCTCTAGATCCTCCTCCTCCTCCTCCTCCTTCTTTTCGTGTTGCCAAAATAGAACTCCATTATATTTAGAAGACAGGCAGCTGTTTTGTGCCCATTAATCACTGAATAATAATCTTGTGCCATCAAATCAGTTTTGATTTATGGCGACTCTTTTGGGAGGTTTTCCAGGTAGGGACCACACAGAAATGGGATACCATTCCCTTCTTCTGGGACTATGCAGCTCGCCCAGGGTCACACAGGCTGGCTGTACTTGCAGGAAACCCAGTGGGGGAATCGAGCTCCCAACTTTGGACTCTGGAGCCAGAGACCTAACTCACTGAGTTATCCAGCCAGCCGGATGGCTACGATCAGCCAGACTTGTGCCAACAGTCAGGGGTTGGTGGTGGTGTTCCATCACCATGAAGACACTGCAGGCAGAAGCCACAGGCTTGATCTTTTGCTTTCCTTCTCTCCCCCTCTCCCCCGCCCCCGGCAGGTACAACATTCTGCAAGAGAGCCTCATTAAGCTGGTGGAGGCCTGCAACGACCAGTCACACAACATGGACCGCTGGCTGAGCAAGCTGGAGGCCTCTAACTGGCTGACCCACATCAAGGAGATCCTGACCACCGCCTGCTTGGCTGCCCAGTGCATCGACCGGTAAGCTTCCTTTACCTGTTCTTGGACCTCTGCCTCCAGTGGGGCATTTGGAGGAACACTTGCCTGAAGAGAGGTACCCTAAATGACAACGTGCCTTAGATACAACCCGGCTGGGTTACTCTTAACACGCTGTAGGTAGGGCTGCCTTTGGAACGTGCTTGGAAATGCCAGCGGATCCGAAACGTTGCTGCCCGATTGTTCACTGGGGTTCACGTAACCCCCGTCATAGGAGCTGCACTGACTGCCGATCCATTTCTGAGCAAAATTTCAAAGTACAGTTTGTTAACTTGTTAAGATGTTGTGGTTGTAGGTATCGCTTATGGCCTATACTTGCTTTGAATGTGTTTGCCGTTTCTTAGACTGGTCCTTGTTTGATCATTTACCAATAGTTTTAAGATTGTTTTCTTAGGACAAGAAAGCCAATGTGATTCTTGGTTGTATCAACAGAACCATAGTGTCTAGATCAAGGGAAGTGATAGTACCACTCTCTTCTGCTCTGGTCAGACCCCACCAGGAGTCCTGTGTCCAATTCTGTGCACCTCAGTTTAAAAAGGATGTTGACAACCTCGAGGGGGTCCAGAGGAGGGCAACCAGGATGGTTGAAGGTCTGGAAGAAATGTCTTACAAGGAACGGCTTAGGGAACTGGGAATGTTTAGTCTTACAAAAAGAAGTCTGAGAGGGGATATGATAGCTATGTTTAAATATTTGAAAGGATGTCACATTGAAGAGGGAACAGGCTTGTTTTCCATGGCTTCAGAGACTAGGACTCGGGGCAATGGTTTCAAACTATGGGAAAAGAGATTCCATTTGAACATTAGGAAGAACTTCATGATGTTTAGAGCTGCCTGGCAGTGGAATCTGCTGCCACAAAGGAGGGTGGTGGAGTCTCCTTCTTTGGAGGTTTTTAAGCAGAGGCGGGATGGTCATCTGTCGGGAGTCCTGTGATGGGGGTTCCTGCATGGCAGGGGGTTGGACTGGATGGCCCTGGAGGTTTCTCCCAACTTCTATGATTCTATTTTTTAAAAGGTCATAAGCTGCCTTGGGTCCTTTTGGGGGAGAAAGATGAGAAATGAATGAATGAATGAATGAATGAATGAATGAATGAATTGCATTTCCACCCAGGACTCAGTTGTGTCATGCAAAGAACATATTGTGTAAAGAAGAAATTTGCCAGAAAACAATTGTTTTTCATGTGGTTGTGTTCTGTTTTGGTGACTTGTCAGAAAAGCCGTCTATAACCTGACTTGGTGAGGTTGATAGTGGTAAATTGTCAAGGTGCTGCTAAGGAGTTCTCAGTCACATGCCTGCTTGCATGCCCTGCTGCCCAACAGGGGGGCACTCAGCTTCTTGCTAGTTAGTTACGGCATGTTCCACAGGCCTTGAGTGAACCTATGAATTTGGAGCTGAAGGGAGAAGGGCAGGCGATAGACCCAAAGTCGTCTTCATTGTGCTGCACTGGCCAGTAGATACTAGAATCAAGCTTCCTCCAGTCCGAGGATCCACCCACTGCCCAGTAGAGATCCTCGTTTGGATCTCAAAAATAGAGAACTACTGAATAGTTCAGAAGTTTAGGTCTCTGGCAATGGAGCTAGAGTTTGAGAGTTTGATTCTCTGCTGGGCCTCCTTGGCAGGTGGTGGACTCAGTTATCCTTTATATAAAATGGGTTTTGTTTTGTTTTGTTTTCTTGTTTTGCTTTGGCCCCGTAAGGAAAGGAAGAAAGGATGATCAAGTTGGGGGCGGGGGGGGAGGCTTAAGGGACTTGGTGATCTTTAGCATCCCTTCCAGCTCTTGTGGTTCTAAGATTCCAACCTTCATGCATCAGCCCCATAAGTTTTTGCTTCCCAATGAAATGTTCTGGCACTTTCCTAGGGAGGGAGCGTCAGTCTTGGTTCACGGGACCGAAGGGACCGATTCGACGCTGCAGGTGACCTCCCTGGCTCAGATCATTCTGGATCCCAGGTGCAGGACCATCCGTGGCTTCGAAGCTCTGATCGAGAGAGAGTGGCTGCAGGTAAGAGCTCTCCGTGTTACCTTCTCGGCCCAGGACCTGTGCAGAATCTGCTCTTTTTGAGCCCATTCCCTCCCACCACTGTTTCGGAAAGGAATTAACTTCCCATCAGCCATCCCTCCTGCTTTATTTATTTTTATTTTAGAGTATTTTTACTCCACTTTTCTCCTTGGGAAAGGACCCAAGGTGGCTTACGGTAATGAGGGACAAGATACAGTCCAGAACATTTTAAAGACCTATTCAAGTTTGAGAACAGGGAAGTGAGGGGCCTCTTTCAGCAATAAAAGGCAACCTTAAAGCTAAAAGAGAACGTGAGCAGTTAAAGAAAAGAGTTAAAAAGTCCATTGAAAACACCGGTGTATTTATGGAGTCAGTCCATGAAGTCATGTACGGTGGACCATCTAAAAGTTATGAGGGATGGAAACTAACCATTGAAAACATAATGTATGTGTAATCACACAAGGAGAGAGATAAACACAAAGTTATAAGTGGTTATAAACACAGTGTCTGTGTAATCATTTATTTATTTATTTATTTTATTTATACAACTTATACAGCTTACAATTAAAATGAACAGTTAAAATGTTAAAAAGGCAATGGACAATTAAAATAATAAAAACATTTAAACACAAAACACTAAAGTTGCCACCAGAACCCACAATCTATGTTATGTCAGTTAGGCCCTTTGTACATGACCCCTAAACTCCGCTGCAAATGGCTCCCAGCTCCAGAGCTTAAAATTGTTTCCCCACCAGCTCCGGAGTTTACAGATAATTAAGTGCAACCACCCCCACCTAAGCGTGTCCCAGCGCACTTTTCAGGTACCTGCTCTCTGGAGGTGAAAATTCCTGATGCGGATATAACATAGTGACTGCCCGGCTCTCCTTGCTTCTGTTTGTTCTTTTTTTGCCCCCCGCCCCTTAAAGAGATCTGAATGCAGAGCCGGGACGGCAGAACGGAGGTGAGCGGCATTCTTTTCTTCCTTTTTTTCTCCCTCCCCTCACGCAGCCAGCAGCCAAGAGTGCGGAGGGGGTGGGAACGCTGGAACAGCGACAAACCCCTAAGATCTCTGGTCCGAATTTAAGTGGCCAGCGGATCTTAGGGGTCATGTGAAAAGGCCCTTAAAGAACTTCAGAAACAGGAAGGTTTTTACCTGGCGCAGAAATGTCACTTGGGAGGGCGTTCCATAGCTTGGGGGCAGCTACCGAGAAGGCCCTAGACCTACAAGCCATCCCTCTCACCTCCTTGAGGGATGGCTCTCTCAGGAGGCTCCCTGGCTGGATCTTAATTGCCGGGTAGGTTCATATGGAAGGAGACGGTCCTTCAGATACGTATCTGGGTCCTGAGCCATTTAGGGCTTTATATGCCAAAACAAGCACTTTGAATTGGACTCGGGCAACAACTGGTAACCAATACAGGATATGTAGAATCAGTGTGAGATGATCCCTTGCAGCCCCACCACTCACCAGCCGGGCTGCACAATTCTGAACCAGTTGCAATCGCCGAACCGTCTTCAAAGGCTGCCCCAGGTAGAGCGCATTGCAGTAATCAATATAGGATGTTACCAGTGCATGAGTAACTGTCATGGGGCTCCGTTCGTCCAGGTAGTGGAGTAGCTGGTATATTTTCCACAGCTATAGAAAGGTATGGTAGTTCATATAAAAACACATTTAAATTAAATAGGCCTTGATCTTGGGCAGAATCTGCACCCCAACGGAGATTTCCCCACTGCCACCCCCTTTCAAGAAAGCAGTAATGGAAAGCAGTAAAGAGCTGTTCAGAGTTTTTCGGGCTGTTTGGCCGTGTTCTGGAAGCTTTTCTTCCTGACATCTCGGCAGCCTCTGTGGCTGGCATCTTCAGAGGGCAAGGAGCTCATGGAATTAGGAGTTCTCTCTGTGCTCTGGGGTATAGAGTGAGTGAGACTGGCACCAGAAAACCAGTCTCACTCACTCTATACCCTGGAGCACAGAGAGAACTCCTAGTTCCCTGAGCTCCTTGCCCTCTGAAGATGCCAACATTGCTGACCTTTCTGTAGTTGCCAGGATAGAAAACCCAGGTGTTCCCCAGCTGTCTCAGCTGGATCTATGTCCCCCCACCCAATCACACAGCCCACACTTAGAGAGTGTTTGCCGCTGTTCGGGGGCACCTGTTAGATTCCTCGTTCTGTGCAAGGGGAACAAACTGAAGGAGATTGCTATGTTCATTTTTAAGCTGCTGCAGCTGAGCTGTGGTTGCTTTCCTACTTCAGCCTTGTGGCCTAGGGACTGAAAAGTGTTTCCCCCCCCTACATTCCTACAGCACTCCCAAAACACACACATACCCCTCGGCGGTAGTTTGTGGACATTGTATTCGCAATGCAACCATGATCTCCCCCTGTGCCTGCTCAGCAGTTCTTGTGCTCGGCTGCTTTTGCCTTTGGTGCTTTCTCTTGCACCCCGATGCGATGTGACACACGGCCTGGCAAACATAACCGCAGCCTGGAACAGCGGCACCTCCTTGGTGCACTGGCCTCGCATTATGGACAGCCCAAAAAGATCCTCCTGACTTGTAACGTAGCATGAAAACGCTCGGGGGAGACTCATGGCATTAAGATGTCTAGGCTTCTTTTTCATCTGTCTAGGTGGGGAAGTGCAAGGGGGATAGCTGTCCCCAGCGGGCTGTCCATTTTGGGTCATTCCGGAGACACGCTTGTAAACCAAAGCACTCACGTATCAAAGCAACTTTCCCCATCAGAAATAACGAAAGCTTGGATGATTCGTTCTGGGGCCCAATAGACCACATACTCTTCTACACACACAATGCCAAAACTCACAAAAGAAGTTGGCTAGAAGTCCACGTCCACACCATGGTTTAGGTCAGTGTGGGCCAAACTTCGGCCCTCCAGATGTTTTTGGACCACAACTCCCACAGTTCTTTGTTAATACAGGCTTGGAATTCTGGGAGTTGTGGTCCAAAACATCTGGAGGGCCGAAGTTTGGCCAGCAGTGGTTTAGGTACCTGGCAGCGGAATCTGGGACTAACAGTTGGACTAACAATTGGATTTTACTCTGTTTTTAATGTGACAATAATAAAGTGCAATTTGTAGCCCTAGACACACTTGACTGTCTGTCCCCTGACTAGAAACGGTTTGAAAAAATAAGAAAAGACGTTAAAAACAAATTAAAGAAAAATATAAATATAAAGAAAAATAAAAACCCTTCCCTACACTCCCCTTTGAAAACCTTCAGGGCTGGTGCAAAGGAGACCTCAGTTCCCCTCCCTCTGCTTTGGAGGCTTGCCTGAGACGGAACGTTCCAGACAATCACCCACAATCCAGCAGGGAGAGAGTGAGGGAGAGCCACCATTAGCTCACTTGTGATCATGTGACCTACTCCAATGCTTGTATTGCAAGACGTTGCTCATTGATCAAGGCAAAATTGATCAGGAATGTTTGTTAGTCTTGCAAAACACTCGTAAACCAAGGTATTACTTTAGTTTATTTTAAAATATAAAGCAAAATGCCCACGATGTAATCTGTCACTCTGTCTGTACAAACATAATCATAACATTTGTGTAAACGGAATGACACGAAGGCTAGCCATTTTGGCTAGAAGAGAAGCGATGGAATCTCATAGCTGTGCTGGCCGTTGAGTCTGGACTGGTTACTGAAAATGGTACCTGCACCGGAATGCACACGGATACAGAGAAAGGGGGGGGGCTAAACGTCTACCCAGGTTATACTGCAATAAATCAACTCTCAGCTGATTGTTAAAGCAGACACCCAGAGATTTATTACCTCTTCCTAAATTTAGTGAGTCCTTCCCATGATCCCCAACCTGGCTGTGAAAAAGAGTTACACTTACCAAAACAGAATATCAAACAAGTAACAGATAACAGGCACCTTGGCTTTAAGGCTTTAAGGCATTTATTACACTGCACAGATTTATCAGCAATATCTCTATATTAAAAACATTAAAATGTTTCCTTTCTTAACTTCATATGGTCTACAAAGAAGCTACAAAGAAGCTAGGCCTCTCTCTGCATCTAATTCTACACCTTCAAATAGTCCAAGGCATAAACCAGACAGCGATGATGATGGAAAAATCCTTTCTTCATCATCTCTCTCTCTCTCTCTCTCAGTGTAGATTAGACAGTTCACAGCCTGGGAAAAGGCAGTCACATGCATTCTTAAACCAATCAGAATTCCCTTGCTGGCTCTGCTCTCCATGTTTACATCCGATCTCGCCTGAATTCGGAAGCTAAGCAGGGTCGAGCCAGGTTAGTACTTGGATGGGCGACCACCAGGGAATACCAGGTGCTGTAGGTGCCTGGAGTAGGAACTGGCAAACCACTCCAGTACTCCTGCCAAGAAAACTCCATGGGCATGGGGTCACGAAGAGTCAGTCATGACTGTAATGACGCAACAACAACAACAACAACAAGATTATGGATCTACAACAGAAGTCTTCCTTCACTAATTACAATTTCGTTTAAGCTTAGGAAAAAACACTTCACTACTCCGAATTTACGTTATCATACCTCTTCTGCATTCTCTTGCTATGTTCACTAGTATCCCAGGATGAGAAGGAGGATGGCGTTTTGGCTCCCCAGAGAGGGTCTTGTTCAGAACTGTCTCATGATTTCTCTTGCCTGCGTTTCCTTCCTGTGGGATTTTTAGGTGGCCCTCTTCCTGGTGCCAGTTATTCTGCTCCTTTGGATCTTGCTTTTCATCCTGGCTAATGGGATGCTTTCTGTGTGTTGCCCTCTCCTCCACCCCCCCTTTGCCCCCGGTTGCAGGCCGGCCACCCGTTTCAGCAGCGCTGTGCCCAGTCGGCCTATTCAAACAGCAAGCAGAAGTGGGAGGCCCCCGTCTTCCTGCTGTTCTTGGACTGTGTCTGGCAGATCCTGCGCCAGTTCCCCTGCTCCTTCGAATTCAACCCTCCCTTCCTCCTCCTGCTCTTCGAACACGCCTACGCCTCCCAGTTCGGCACTTTCCTGGGGAACAACGAAAGCGAAAGGTAGGGAGGGGCAGCCTTCTATTCCTGGAGGGGCAGGGATGTCGTCCCTGGCCGTTGCACCTGGCCTGAGCATCTCTCTCCCTCCCCAAGCCCTGACATCCTAATTTTGTCCTTTGATCTTCGAGATGAGACTGGGGGGGGGGAGTTGCTTTTTGGGATGGGAAGCCCTTGCATCGTCCAGGAATCTTCCAGAAGGATTCCGGGAGTCACAACTCTCAAAAGGTAAAAGCAAAAAAGAAATAAAAAGTTTAAAAAGACAAATGCATGCACTTCAAAGGCTAAAAGACAAAAACATGTTGGTCACCTTAAAGACTAACTTAACGTGAGCTTTGTTGGACACATCCGCATCATCGGACATAAGAGATGCACCTGATGAAGTGGACTTATCCACAAAATCTCATGCTAAAATTATTAAAGTTAGTTTTTAAGGTGCCCAATATATTCTTGTCTTTTATTTTTTTTTATTTCCAGTTTACTTTTACTGTAGCGCCAGAACAAACTAGCATGCCTACCCCATCTACAAGTCTTGAAAGGTCATTATCCTGGCTCTGATCATTTGCAGCCAATTCTTCCTATTCACTGGAGGTGCAGATTGTTGAATCTGGGGCCACAGCCTGAAGGCAAGGTGTCCTAGCATTGCGCTTGTGAGTCCGCTGCCGCCGTGACCCTGTTCTTTGTCCACACGTGGAACCCGAATGTTATGATGTTGCTCTGCAGGGTGAGAACTGCAATGTATGTGCCAGGAGAGGGGGGAAGGGGTGATATCGTAGTATCCACCTCTTGGATCGTGGCACCGTGGTTACACGGCAGGGTCCTGAGGGAGCCTTCATCTAGGTTAGGGGCTCCCGCAGGACCCTAAGGGATCAGGATCTGTTGGTTAAAGGCTGATTTGCGTTCTGGGAATCCTACAAAAGAGCAGAGTCCAGAACATAAGAGCATAAGAAGAGCCTTGCTGGATCAGGCCAAGGTCCCATCTAGTCCAACTTCCTGTATCTCATAGGGGCCCCACCAAATGCCTCTCAGAGTGCACGAGACTAGATCTCTGTCTCCTGATACCACTCCCTTGCATCTGGCCCTTGAAATACCCTGGTTTTAAGCCTGGAGATGACACATCTCCATCATGGTTTGTAACCTGTGATGGACTTTTCCTCCAGGAATCTGTCCAATCCCCTTTTGAAGGCATCCAGACCAGATGCCCTCACCACATCCTGTGGCAGGGAGTTCCACAGACTAACAACATGCTGGGTGAAAAAAATATTTTCTTTTGTCTGTTCTTACTCTCCCAGCCTTCAACTTTAGTGGATGTCCCCTAGTTCTGGTATTTTGTGAGAGGGAGAAGAGTGTCCCTCTATCCACTTTACTCATGCCCCGCATTATTTTGTACGTCTCAATCGTATCCCCCTTCAGGTGACTTTTTTCCAGACTAAAGAGGCCCAAATGTTTTAGCCTTTCCTCATAAGGGAAGTGCCCCAGGCCAGTAATCATTTTAGCCGCTCTCTTCTGCACCTTTTCCAGTTCCACTATGTCTTTTTTGAGATGCAGTGACCAGAATTGAACACAATACTCATTGGTACAATGGCATTATAATGTTGGCTGTTTTATTTTTAATCCCCTTTTTGATAATCCCTAGCATGGAATTGGCCTTCTTCACCCCTGCCACAGAAGAATGCCCATCATTTTTGAATAATTCCCTGGTTTCATAAACACTTCACTCAGACTCCATAACTGTGAAGACTCTTAATGATCTGCAAAATACTAACATTGCTAACGGAGACAGAACCCTGAATGAGTAAGAAGTCAGGAAGAAGAATCTGAAGGAGAGGGAACAATTGGCTGCTGATAAGCTATTGACATTCAGACCTTAAATGCCCATCCATCCAAACCTGTTCAAGACATAATATGCCAGTTGCTGGAATGCCAGCATTTTCTACCTTGCATAATTGGGGGGGGGGGGAATCTGCATTGAAAAAAATTAAGTCATTGAATAATAGTTCCATGAGATAAAGGGCCAAGGGATGGATCCAAAACATCCGGACTCAGCCCTTAGGGCAGGCATGTCCAAACTTCGGCCCTTCAGATGTTTTGGACCACAACTCCCACAGTCCTTTGCCATTGGCAATCTAAACTAAAATTCTGGGAGTTGTGGTCCAAAACATCAGGAGGGCCGAAGTTTGGACATGCCTACCTTAGAGGCTCTTGCTTCCCCGGCATCAGGCCAAGTTTCATTTTTTCCTACCTTTCTGAGTCTCTCGTCTTGTGCCCACCAGGTTTCTCCTGGCCAGTTGGAGAGTGAGGAACAAAGCTCTGTTGTCATTTGGTGCTGGGACTGAACAGAAGGCAGGGAGTCTCTCTCGGCTCATTTCTCCAAAAGACCCACATTAGATAGGGTTGGCTAGGGGATGCTGGGAATTGTAGTCGAAAAAGGCAGCTTTTCCCCAGGTGCTGGTGCAGGGGGAGGAACCCTCCCCTCCCATCATGCTGATGGCGGATTTGCAGCCCCCAAATTTTTTTGAAAACACGTTTGGAAATACAGTGGTCCCTCATATCACAAATGGTTTGTATAACATAAAATCTGTACAACATAAAAAAATTCCAGAGATAGGGGAAATTTGCTTAACAGAATCACCTACGGGGTGAATCCGTACAACATAAAAATGGTTGCGATTAGGGATCACTCTGTTTTCAAGGCATTCCTATGGGAAATTTGTATAAAGGAAAATTTGTTTAACATAATTTCATTTGGAACGAATTAATTCCTTTATACAAGGTGCCTCTGTAACACAAAAGGGAATTTTCCATGCTTCCCAAAATCCTCATGAACCCCTTGGTCAGTGGGTCCGATGTTTTTGTTCAGCGGTTCCCTCCCCGAAGTGCCTGCGCTGACCGCCCGTCTCTCCGCCAGGTGTAAGCTCAAGCTGCCCCAGAAGACAATGTCTCTTTGGTCCTGGGTGAATCGTCCGGAAGAGCTCAGCCGGTACAAGAACCCTCTCTTTGAGGCCAACAGCCTCGTCATCTGGCCTTCCGTGGCACCGCAGAGCCTGCAGCTCTGGGAAGGTGGGTTGTGTTTCCCGGTGGCTCTCCAGAAGCAGAACACTCTACCCGGGGCCAGACCTTCTCTGGTTTGTCATTTTCTCCACTCGGGGGGGGGGGAGTAGCGTGCAGTGGTCCCTGCCAGCTGCACGGCATCAGCAGTGACAAAAACTTTGTGAAAACCAGTGCTGAAATATTCTCACAGTCTATGACAACTTTTCCTGGATTGAGTGATTCATTAAGATACACAACAGTAGTATGGAAATTGCAGCGCTGTTGAACGTGATGATAAATTCAATGTAGAACGTACACTTAGTCGTACAGGACTCCCCCGTTTATTGTGGGGGATATGTTTTCAACCTGCCCGCGCTAAAGGAAAATCCATGGTATGCGGATGCCTTTATCTGCAGGTCGTGCCAGGACCAGTGGGACTGTGTGGGGCCTCCTGCACTTACCCCAGGCCTGGCAGTGCCCAGTACAGGCCTCCGACGGGCTTCCCGGGCCTGTGGCTTATGGCAGATTGGAAGTGACTAATGGTGGACCAGAAGTGACTTCCAGGGCCTGCGCTGGGCCTCTGGAGCCTGTGCAGGCCTGAGAAGTGGCTTCCGGTGACTTCCAGGCTGCCAGAAGCCATTTCTGGGGCTTGTACAGGCCTAGGAAGCCCACCGGAGGTCCATTCCAGGCAGCGCCAGGCCTGGGGTAACCACAGAAGGCCCCAAATAGGCCCCCTGGTCTCGACCTGCAGCTTGCCCCAAGCCCAGTGCTGCCTTGCTTCTTCCCTGTGGCCCGCCCACACCTGCGGTCCCGGTAAGTCTGCAATATACTGGGACAGCATGTATATGAAGTGCGATGTGGTGGGGGGAGTACTGTAACACGTATTTGGTTTTGTCGTACTCGGAGTTAGCTTAACAAGGCCCTGGGGTGAGTTACCCAGCAAACGCCAGTAGTCTTCCGGGTTCTTCGCGTCTCACATCGACTCAGCTTGCTTCGTTCATCTTTTCCCAAACAGATTTTGGTGCTAGTCTTTTCAAAAAACATTTTTACAGGGCTTGTCGCTCAGCAGGGGTCAGTGAAACATTTAGGGACTGTCAGCAAGAACCAAACAAAAATTATTTAGACATAACCTGCCCCAAATATTTAACAGAAGAGAGCAAAGCAAAGTGTTTTGCTTGTATGCCACCCCATACCACTTCAAGTAGTTGCTGGGTGGTTTACAGTTTAGTTACAGTAATGCAGGCTACACATTGCCCCCCCCCCAGCAAGCTGGGTACTCGTTTTACCAACCTTGGATGGATGGAAGGCTGCATCAACCATGAGCCTGCTACCTGGGATTGAACCCCAGGTCGTGAACCCATTTTTAGCTGCAGGACAGGCATTTTAGCCACCACCCCATGAGGCTTCTTTTCAAAGAGAAGCATTGTAAACATCCCTTCTTTGGAAGGGAGCCGAGAATAGAAGCCGGGCTCCATATTTCTTGACCTTCATAACTGGTAGAAGAGATAGATTGTAAAGACGAATGCAAAGGTTGATTATTTCTTGAACTAGGAATGACTCAACAACTGGAGCCATGCCCTCTTCCATCCCCTTTGAAAGATGATCCCGGGAGCCATCACGTCCATCCCTGGACAGAATGTACCTCCCATCCAGTAAGTGTAAGATGTAGTTCATCTTACACAAATGGAGGCATCTTGACATCCCATATTGTTCCTTTGATGAACCAGAGAGGGTTAAATTCTGAATTCACAGAAAGGCTGTGTGTCCATTTAGGAAAAGTCCTTCCTTTCTAAGAGCTGTGGCTGGTCATTGGCTAGTGGGCTTATCTGCCATTCAGGAAGACTCTCCCTGCCCATCAGTCTTGCTGTTGTCTTTTTTTTAAGTTTGGAAGCCTTTGTTTTCAATGAAATGATAGCCCTCCAGATGTTCTCAGCTTACTTATCCCATCAGTCGTAGACAGCAGAAAATAGGGGAGTAAGAGTCGAGAAAACCTTTGAAGGGGCACCCCAGATTGAAACAATTTGAATGCCTCTCCTAGATGCCCTAAGACAGGCATGTCCAAACTTCGGCCCTCCAGATGTTTTGGACCACAACTCCCACAGTCCTTTGCCATTGGAAATACAGGCTTGGCATTCTGGGAGTTGTGAACCAAAACATCTGGAGGGCCAAAGAGCACATCCAATCTTGCCTGATCTCGGAAGCTAAGCAGGGTCGGCCCTGGTGAGTACTTGGATGGGGGACCACCAGGGAATCCCAGGTGCTGTAGGCGCCTGGAGTAGGAACTGGCAAACCACTCCAATACTACTACCAAGAAAACTCCATGGACATGGGGTCACAAAGAGTCGGTTACGACTGTAATGACACACACACACACACACACACACACACACACACACACACACACACACACACACACACACACACACACACACACAAAGAAACACTGAGCATCCAGCTATTTATTTATTTATTTGATTTATATACCATCCACCTGATGGGAAGCCACTCTGGGTGGTTTACAAGATAAGACGGACTATTACAATATGTAACCATACAGAATCATAATAAAAGCCATAATACAAGTAAAAACATAATTAAATCAAACATCACTCATAAAAGTCAGAGATAGATAAGACAGCTGAGGGCAGACGAGAACAAGTCAAAACCGTGGAGCAGCAAAACAAGCAATAACCAGGGAAAGCCGATTTGAATAACTAAGTCTTCAGTCGTTTTAGGAAGGTCAGCAACGTGGGGGCCTGGCAGATCTCCGGGGGGGGGGAGTTGATTCCACAGCCAAGCTCGATGAAATGTCTTGCAACCGCACAGAAAGGGGGCTGAGCCCTACAGGTGCACCTCGCGCGGTCTCAGGTGGCGTCTTACTCCATCTCCTATTCCCCCTGCACTAGGAGTTTTCCTCCGGTGGAACCGGTCCTCCAAATTCCTGGACGAGTCCTACGAAGAAATGATCAACATCATCAAGTACAACAAGGAGCTCCAAGTGAAGGTCAACCTGCTGAGGCGGCAGCTGGCAGAGCTGGAGGCCGATGACGGCGTGCAGGATGATGGGATGGCAGAAAGCCCCTGAGATCCGGCGGGCGCGGTTCTGGAGGCTCAGGTTGTCCCTTCTCAGTTTGGCAAGGTGCCTTTGCGCACTGAGCACCAGACACACACATAAACACACACACACACACAACCTGCATGCGCTCAAGCTCCTATTCCCCCTCTCTGTCTCTTTTTGGTGCGATCAAGTTGAACATTTCTGGGGTTCTTGGCTTCACAGTTCGTCATGTGGCACTATAGTCACTCCCCGCCGCTTCGGGGGTGTGTTTTCGTTGTGTATTGTTTACAGGAGCAGCTGTTTAATTGAATTCAGCAGGCTGCCCCGTTTACGGCAGTTTCCTCATTGCTAATAAACGATGTGCACAGTTCCGGTATTGGCCGTAGCGCTTGACTACTACTGAGCCCTCCTGTGGAATTGATACTTGGGATGCGCTGCCTTTGCTGAGAAAGATTGCATTCCAAACTTGAGAGATGTCTCTGATTTGCCCACATTGACCTCTTGGCATATGCCCTACTTTTCCAAAAGGCACCTCATTTTTTCTTCTTCTCGATGGGTCGGATTAAATGCACTGGCTTTATTTGGGACTTTAGTCCCAAACAAAAGGGGTGTCATCCTTTGCACTCAGCACTAAACAGTGCAGTCGGGGCTGATCCCATCGTGAGCTCTTGTGTTGCTTGCCCTGATGGGCATGGCACAAACTAGGTTTTTCTCAACTCCAGACTCGAAGGCTACCCTTTGCATTCTGGGTACAGATGGGCACGAACTGGTTCGTCCCAGTTCATGTCAGTTTGTAAAAGCAGCGGCCAATCTCCTAGTCACAAGCAAGAGCGCAGAACTTCTCTGCCAAGAGGGCCAGACAGAGAAGTCAGTGTGGTTTCAGGTACTGGAAGATTAATTGAGGAGGTGCAGGACGTTAGCCAGCTGGGCTTGGTGAGTGGCTGATTCAGACAGAGAAGGGTGGGGGAGCAGCAGCGCCTGTGCAGCCACCTTCACGAACTGGGACGAACCTGCACATGCCCATCACTAGCGGTGGGGTTGCGGTATTGGTTGCTTCCGAACACCGCCTGTGATAAGCAAGTAAGGTGTGGCAGCTCTTCCCACTGTGATGGAAACATTTGAAGGCGTGACCCTCTCGCCTGTAATCAGCAGCGGCAAAAGTGTTAGGAGAGCAGGATCTTACACTTGCTTTCTTACATGTTTGAACTGTGGTGGGGACCAAGTAGGAGATGTGCGGAAGCGTTCTGTTCAGGTGAGATCCACACCAAAACAGTGGATCCAATCTCCTGGGCTGGAGTGCCCTCCAAGTTGGTTAACTTGACCTGAATCCAGTTGGTTAGTGGAGCAAATTGCAACTTTGTTAGGCCCGTTGAATCAGTGAGGACTGAGAGAGCGCATAAGGCCGACTGAGTCGTTGTGCCTGCTCTTAATGGTGTCTTGCTATGATAAACAACAGGATTGCAGCCATTGTGTATTAAGGCACAAAGGGAGATAGAGGTTGACCAGGTGGTTCATATAGCACTGTATTTTCCGCCAACACTTTGTAACCTGCTGAGCGTTGGGTCTACCCAGCCTAATGAGACTGGGGGCAGTCGAACACTAAAATGACTGATATCTAGCTTTAGAAGGCTTTTATTGTGGTCTCTGTGCTGGGCTACAAAATTCTAATCTCCTAAACTGAACATGGTCTGCAAAGGACTTAGTAAAAATCTTGATTTTTAAAAGCTTCAGGCATTTATAGCAGGAGAGATTTCAAAAATATATATTTCTCAGTGAGGTCTGCATTTCATTAAGGTCCTAAGCTAGGAAGACTGGGCTTAGAAATTGCTCTTTCTTCATGGACCAATTAGATGGAAGGTTCCCCTGCTTTAGGAGGCAACCAGGCTTCTCTCAAGCTGTTTGTGCGTGCATGTGTGCAGTCTCACGTAACACTTGAATTTGAAAAGCATTGCATTTTTAGACTAGTGCTGTGAGCATCCTATGACTAACACTGGCTGGAGGATTCCATAAGTTGTAGTATATAATATTTCCAGGCACTCTACACTTGCTTACGCCTCCCCATCATATGGAGACAGGCAACAGACCTTTGTTGTGTGTCTCGCGATTGCATCTTGTAGTGTAACTGGGGAATAAGCAGTCAGGAAAATCAGCGCTCTCGGAACATATTGTGTCTTTGGCCCAAGTGTTTTGATGGCTTCTTACCACAACCTTTACGGCTTGAGATCTTTGCGTATAAGATTCTCTTCCTCTCAGTGCTCCAACGTTTTGGTAGCAGGAGGCTGCCTTTATCTGGTTCGTTTTATAGTTTTGCACCACGGTCCTCAAATGCATTTGCAAAGAGGGGCCATTCCTAGTGATTGCTGGATGTTATTTCACTTCCTATAGATTCCCTGTCTCTGTTCCACCACCACCACCGCAAAAAAAAAAAACCCTCCAGTTTCCACGATGCTATGAATCCATCCTGGGCTTTCTCCCACACTTTAGAGGAGTTGGCAGAGATCCCAAACCTATTGGAGTGTTTACGTTCAGCACCTTGGAGAGCTGCCGGGAAAGCCAGACTAAACCCTGGCCTTCCCTGCACCTCCGAAATTGGAACCCACCACTGCCCAAAATGGTATGGAATGTCCCTCCAAATCTCCCCCCCAGCCACTGCCTCCTTGATCCAGTCCCAGCCAAATCGGCAAGCTTATTTCACTCCCAGATGCCGGAGTCCAAACAGGTTTTGTCTGCTGGGCGACTGAGCTCACCATGCCTCCCCATCAGGTCGGTGGAAAGATGATCAGCAGCTGCTTTCTGGACCCAAATATTTCCTTTTCACGTTGCAGCACACGCGACAAGTTCAAACAGGCGTGGCCACGCTGGGGAAAAGGAGGACCATTTTATGACAGCCTCCCTTGTGATTGGATTGCAGCGACTCAAAACGATTCCTGGGTAGATAACATCTCTGGAAATATGGGCAGTTAACCAAGTCCAGGCGGGGTCAAATGTCTGCTTGGCTCGGACTTGCTGATCTCCTCACCTAACTGCTAGAGAAATCCACAGGCTTCCTTTAAGGAGTGGCATTTGGAATTAGGAGCTTGTGCTGCTGCTCTGGGCAGATTTTTGTCCGGGCACCTGCTGATGCCCTGTGGTGTGATTGGCAATGGCAAGCCTAGCCCGGGTGTCCACAGACACTTGGCTGGTTTACCCGTTGACCATTTTTCATGCTTCCCACCAAACCAAAACACACCCAATCCCTTCAAAGTTCTTTGATTTGGAGAGAAGTGTGTGTGTGTGTGTGGGGGGGGGGTGCTGGCCTTTTCCTCAGATTTTTGCCTGAGTGTTTCATGCCGGAGGGGTGGGGGAGAGGGGGAGAGAGAGAGAGAGAGAGAGAGAGAGAGAGAGAGAGAGAGAAAGACAGACAGAGAGAGATCTGCCTGGCGTTTCATGCCGGAGGGGTGGGGGAGAGGGGGAGAGAGAGAGAGAGAGAGAGAGAGAGAGACACAGAGAGAGAGATCTGCCTGGCGTTTGGCCATCACAGAGTGACAGAGAGTCTGCCTGGCGTTTGGCCATCATTCGTGACAGAGAGTCAGGGTACTTGCTGTGCCCACCTGGCTGCCAGAATCACAGGTGCCTGGTCCCATTTTGTCTCGGCTTTAACAGCATCTTCTGATTATGAAGCTCCACTCCTTTTTTGGAAGATGAGGCCTAGGAGATTATCACCTTTTTAAATTTTCAAAGGGAAAGAGTAAAATGTCGGGGTGAAGGGCTTGGCTTGGAACAAGGCAGTCTTTTTTTTTCTTTCTTACTTTAAGGGCTTTTTGCTTTTAGCACCATCTGTACACATGAAACTTGTCTGAAAGAGCTTGGGAAAGCAACTTGCTTGGACTACAGTTCCCAGAACCCAGTAGCTGGGAGATTGTGTGCTCTAAAGTCCAACAAGGAAGTTTTCTGAGATATGCTTTAGACATACCTTAGCTCCACCCCTGACTACCTCAAGCCATGGTCCACAATATTGGGGACAGATAATCTTTCTCCAGCCACATGTATCTTGCTTTGAATTTCCTTTAGTTGTGACAGAGTTCAAATAATTGTACATACCTGGCCAATGCTGGCTCTTAGGGTTCGTCATCTTGAGTGCACTGTTTGAAAGCAGTTGATTTTTTTGGTGCTTTTTTAAATGCATTTTTTTAAAAAATAAAATAAAAGGAGAGCTGTAAATACAATATTAACGATGCAGGGTTTATTTATTATTTGCACTTGCAGTGTATTTGGAGAATGTTGTCTACTGAAGCGTAGATCTGGCTGATTTTAGCTTTGAGAGCTGTCTTTCCATAGAAGCTTCTGCTGTCCCCCTGAAGTTTCCCCGTGCATTTAGACACTACAAAGAATTCTGGGTAGCCAACTTGTTGGAGGCCGTTGGGAATTCTACCCCATTGCTTCCTAGAGGCGACACAGAATTACAACTCCCAGCAACCGGAACGCTCCCTTTCTATCCCACATAGCTTCTTCTTCATTAAATCAACTAGATTGTTTCCAGCCATTCTAGGATGCTGTGCTTTGCTTGTTTTGTAAAGAGAAAGCTTCCTCTGATTCGGTTCAACCTGCAAACTCTCATCGCATTGTTGTTACAACAGGCTACCCCAAGGTTGGGCGGCTGCCTTGCTTCTTACCTCTTTTCTCCTTTATTCTCTCAAACATCAAACTCCCACTTTTGTTCTGAGGGATGCACATGAGTTGCATGCTCTACATTGCCTTCTGATTGCTTTGGTTGTCTGAGCAGTCTAGTGAAATTGTGCGCATCTGAGGGAACGTCTCATGCATGCCCTGTTTCTTTAGTACATAGTGGATCTAAGGAAATCGGGGTGCCTCTCATCATTGATAGGTGCCAGGTGATCCTTGTCATCTTTGATGGTATGCGCCTTGACCCAGTTTCCGGTCTGTAGAGTCCACCTCCAGCAAACGTTTTAGAAGCTAGCATTTAAGAAGGCTTCACGAGCTTGGATTTTGAAGCTGAAACTCTTTCAGAGCGTGGAGACCTTCTTGCATAAGAAGAGGCTGTGAGTAGGTGGCTTTGTTTTGGGGAGTTTCACCTGGAGCAGATAGACATAATACCTTCCAGAAGACTCGTTCCTCCTCACTGTCCTGCGTAAGAATCTTCCTGTGCTGCAATTTTTGGGTCACGCTGCATGGCTAACACTCTGTCTGTCGTATTCATTCCTGTTCATGTTGCTGGTACCAGAGGTAGCTCCTTTAGGCTGTGCATGGGGTAGGACATGGCAAGCAAACAGCATGCCGGTTGAGTCTTGCACATTTGGCAGCTCAGAATAATGGGAGAGCAAGAGGGCCCATGTTGCTTTGCCAGAACCTGGGGCCAGGGGGACATCAGGAAGTAGGACTCTTTTTAGTTTGTCTACCCATCCCTGGCAGAAGGGGGACAATAGATAGGTGTCTTGCAACAGACCTTGACTCTTGTTGCCAGCGTAGTAATTATTGTCCGACTCTGAGAATGCCGAGCCTTTTAATTAATCCCAACTCTCTTAACCACTAGGGCAGTGGTTCCCAACCTTCAGTTCGCAGAGATTCATGGACTACAACTCCCATAAATCTAGGCCGGCACAGCTACCGCAGAAGGTTTCTGGGAGTTTTAGTCCAAGAACATCTGGGGACCCAAGATTGGGAGCCTCTACCCTACGGGATTGCAGAGAACAGATTTGGTTACCATTCTGGTGAAATCCCTTGACTGATGCCATGACGTAGAGCTTGCCAAAGTCCCTTCCTGGGCTGCAGTTCCCTCTAGAGCAGTGGTTCTCAATTTGTGGGTCCCCAGATGTTCCTGGACTGCAACTCCCAGAATCCTCCACCACTCGCTGTCCTGGAAGGGGTTTCTGGGAGTTGCGTTCTCACCTAGTGAGGTAACTTTTCCAGACTCCACTGTTGCGACTACCATCAATTGAAGATAACGGGTATCTCGACTGCTGTCACTAGTTAGGAGTGCCGGTGAATCTTCCTGAGGCAGAATGTAGAAAGCGTGTAGCTGACTTGCCAAAGAAGCTCCCACTGTAAAAGAATGTCTTCTGCCTCCCTGCTGCAATGTCAAGTCTTTTGGATTGTATGCCTCTCATTCCCTACCCCAAGCATTCCAGGGTGCCTTGTGTTGTAGCTTGGAAACCTGGATGTAGCGAACCAATACACGAACAGCATATAGAAGACCCCTTCTGTGCCCCCCAAGCCCGACAGGTCTCCCTGTAGGTTGCCAAAAGTAACATGGGTTTACATGTTACAGCCAGTGGAATAGTGGGTGGTGCATCTTTTAAGGAACCACTGATTGATTGTATTGGGGTAGCGGTGTTATGTGTGTGTGGGGGGTGCTTGACATTTTCTTGAATGTGGCAATCTGTTTTTAAGTGCACTGCTGTCTGTATTCTCTCCCTCTCCGATATTTCGCTGGCATATTGACGTCTTGACACTTCCCAATAGGCCTTGAAAAGGAGAAGAACCACCTCTGGGGTTTTCTTCTTCTAAAACAGGCGAGTCTGGTTACGTAGCAGCTCCCTTTGTATGTCCTGTGGCACAGCATCATCTGTAAATGATTGCAAACCAAGTGGCAACTGAACCTCCAACCCTCATTCAAGATCTGCTGTTGTTTTGGACTTTCATTTTGAAATGAGCCAATCGGGGAGCATCAAGGAGGGAAGCCGCGCACTACCATGTTGGAGAATGTTTTCTGTTTTCTATACTGGAACCCTGAATATTACCCCACAGCCTGGGTTGGAAGGGTTAATAAAGATATAGAGAAAAAGGAGGCTTGAAATTCATTCATCTGTTTTAGAAACACTGCGGGTGGGGGGGGAATAGATGTAAACTTGGCTTTTACATTTGCAGGTGTAGCATAAATGATTTCAATTAAAAACCTTTAAAGACTTCTGCATTCATGAGACTCTATATTTTCCCCTCCTGTCAGTCTTTCCCAGTTTCTATATGTTGTGAAATGGTTAAGTGAGGGCCCTTTTGCATCCGATCAGATGTTCACAACTGAGCTGAAAGTAGACAGAAGTGATGTCAAAGGTATTGGAACAAGTTGAAACCACCTGCCCCACCGGCTGAACTAAAACAAGCCTTTCCCCACTCAAAAAAGAAAGATCCCACCGCTGCCTTCTTTGCGTTACATTGTGTCGTTGCTGGGATTTAATTCAGATCCAGCTGGGACAAATCCAGTAGCATAATGTGGGATAAACGGTCAACATAATCACCCTCTCAGTTGGACTCGGCTGGGACAAAGTGGTATATGTGTCTTCCTCGTGGCACAGTGGTTAAAATGCCTGTACTGCAGGTAAAACTGCTCACCAGGTCGGTAAAATGAGTACCCAGCTTGCTGGTGGGGGGGACCATGTGTAGCCTCCATAATTAAATTGTAACCCACCCAGAGCATGCTTGAAGTGCTATGGGGTGGTATATACAGAACACTTTGCTTTTCCTCTCCAAAAGGCATCCCTGTCAGTGGCCATCCTCGTCACTTAAAAAAAAACTGGACACCTAAATATGCTGATTGTATGGAGAGATAATTGAGGGGTAATGTGACAGGTATCCTCAAATATTTGAAGGTGTGTCTCCAGGAAGGCAGAGCATGCTTGTTTCCTACTGTTTTGAAAGGTAGGTCATGAAATAATAGGTTCAAGTTAAAAGGGATTGTAAGCGTTTATTGATTGTAAGAGCAGCCTGACAATAGGAAGGATTCCATACAAGATGGTAGAATCTTCTTTGTTAGGTTAAAGGTTAAAGTTTTCCCCTGCACTTGCGTGCTAGTCGTGTCTGACTCTAGAGGTGGTGCTCCTCTCTGTTTTTAAGACAAAGAGCCAGTGTTGTGCAAGTCCATGACCATGTGGCCAGCATGGCAAAACACATTTCTGTGCATGGAACACGGTTTACCTTCCCGCTTCTTATGGCAGTACCTATTTATCTACAGTGGCCCCTCATATAATAAGCTATTTGTTAAACAGAAGGTCTGCTTAAAGGAAAAAAATTCCAGAGATGGGGGGGGGAGCTTAACAGAATCACCTATGGGGCGAATCCATACAACAGAAGGGATTAGGGATTAATCCATTTTCAATGCATTCCTATGGGAAATTTGTACAAAGGAAAATTTGCTTAACAAAATTTCATTTGGAATGAATTAATTCCTTTATACAAGGTACCACTATACTTGCATTTAAATGCTTTCAAACTGCTAGGGTTAGCAGGAGCTGGGGTTAACAGTGGGAGCTGACTCCGCTGCATAGCACCCGGGATTTGAACCACCGAGCTGCTGACTTTGCAGCCGACTGTTTCAGCGCTCTAGCCCACTGAGCCACCACACACCCGTGGGATGCTGTAGCAGTGAATTTGCTACTTTGGCTGGAGGTTGGACTAGATTGCCTTTAGGACCCCTTCTAGCTCTTGGCATGGGACTTCCATTTCAGGATGGGTCCGGTTCCGAAACGAAGCACGGCAGCACAGGTGCTGTTTGGAACTTGGACCCACCCTGTGAAACAAGATCACCCATTGATTTGTCTTGCCTTTCCTCGCGCAGGGTGCACCTCCAACCCGGAAGAAGCCTCCGATGCATCGTCGTTCCTTCTCCCTGGTGCTGGCCAATCAGATAGGGAGGCGGGATGGTGCATGTCTCTGCCCATCTCCTGTGCTGCCGTGCTTTGTTTCAGAACCAGACCCATTCCAAAACAAAAGGTCTATGCCTACTCTCCAGTACCATTGATTCTTCTATCTGATAAGAGAAAAAGGTGATAGAGAGATGGGTGTGAACTGCCAGTTCAGTGGTTTGTGCCAGTTTGTTTAGCAGCCGAACAGGTTTAGATAGTTCAGAGACCTCCTCCTCTGGCAGCTGCCCATTCAGAGACAGCACCTGAAGGAGGAGGTGCGCCAAATCTCCAAACAACTCTTTGGCCCTTAAAATAACTGGCACAGAACGGCAGTTTGTGCTCATCTCTAGCTGTGGAGAATATTCTAAATGCTTTCATTCCCCAATTAAAACAGAGAGAAACCATTGCTGCAACAACAGTAAAGACACTGGAACCAAATGTCTGTTGCAGAACATAATTACAACCGTGTCTTTTGTTTGCTCCCCCTCCTCCAAAAGCCTCATTACCCTAATGACACAGAAGTAGCAATGTCACAGCAGAAACAACAACTCAGGAAGCTCCTTAATGACTAAACAAGTTATTGTGGGATCAGCGATGCCTTACTTGTACAAACACTCAAACAAGAGGCGGAGAGGATATCATTGAAAAGTGTGGGTGGGTGGGCTTAAAAATGCAAGATTAAAAAGAGAAACACCGGGCAAGCAGGGTAAACCACAGAGTCAATTTGGAGGAGTGAAAGATCCTCTTGATGGCCAGATGAGTGGGGTATAAATATAATAAGTTATAAATACTAAATGTAACCAAGTTCTGTTTTTTTGGGGCACAAGAGTACGGTGTGCAAAAGGTGTATGGACATGCGGACTGGACTGGAGGAGATTACAAATATCTAATTTTTCAGGTGTGACTCCTTTTCACTTGATGGTTTTTGTTTTCAGAGCAGGACGTGTAGCATACACAGACTTCAAAGGAAGGGCACCTACTCTTGAGAAAGCACAAAATCACACACCCAAGCCCTCCACAGCTGAAGCTGGATCATATCCAATAAGCCAGCCAAGGAATTTCAACGTTGCCGTTTCACAACACAAACACTTTTCAAAACATCTCCTTTGAAGTACAGCGTTTTCCATCCTCCTTACAGAGCAGCCTAGGAAGAATGAGATCCACTCCTTTCTCAACCACTTTGGTTGCCAAGTCATCCCTTTTTTTGGGTCCAGTTTTGCATGACTCCAGTGTTTTGGGCACAGCACACACTTAGATCAGCTCCTTACCGTTTTACATGCCCCGGTACTAGCCCAAGGAAACCTGGGATATGTGGTTCCCGGGACCACAAGTCCACCTCCAAATCCCACAATTCCATAGAATAAAGGCACGACTATGTGTGATGCAAATAATGGTTCCTGGTATGTACAGCAAAGATGTGCAGGCAGACAAACCAGTGATATCTGTATTTATTTTATTGAGTTGTTTCTCCATTGTATTATTGGGTTGATTTTTATTCTTGTGTTGGTTTTAACTATTCACGTGATGTCTTCTATGTAAACTGCCCAGAGTTCCTATTGGGAAAATCGGTCAGAGTATAGAAATATAAAAATAAAAAATACTGTAAATAATAAATTATGATACAGCAGAAGAATAAAAGGGGGGGGGGGTGAAATAGCTTTCATCAAACATAAAAGTGTCAGGTACCCCACCCCTTGGGGGGGGGAACAGCCTTAATCCCACTTCCCTGGGCTTTCAGGAATTCAAAATCTGAATGCTTGTTTCAGGATATGGCACGTCTCCCTTGCTGCCCCTAGCCGCTAGGTGTAAGTCTCTTTATTTTGTCCTTTCGCTGGACAACATGCATTTTGGACAAACTGGACTCTTGGAGATGGGGCAAGCACCTGTGGTTGGGTACAGTGTGACCCTTCTCTGAGCTCATCCCCACTGACCCCCGGCCCCCCAGCTGCATGGAGAGGAGTTGAGGCCCTGTGAGCCGGGGGGGGGGCATTTTGAAAAGTGCCCCTTTTGTCCAAAACCAGAGAACAGACAGCTAAGATGTTTTACACCAGAGGTACAATCAATAAAAGTAAACAATGATCACCTCAAGACTCTGTTTTCCCTGTCTTGGAAACATGCAATAAATGGGTCTCGAAAACCTATTTCTAACGCTTGAGGACAAGAAATCAAATGCATAAAGGGATCACAGAATCACTGAGTTGGAAGGGGGCTACAAGGCCATTGAGTCTAACCCCCTGCCCAGTGCAGGAACCCAAATCAAACCAGATCTGACAGGTGGCTGTCCAATTTTCTCTTGAATGCCTCTGGGATCACACACCATATATCCAAGTAAGTGTTTGGATTTTAGAAGGCAAGACTAAGGACTGAACCCCATTAAATGTGGAGAGGTAACTGCCTCTTTTTTGTTCGATGAAATCTACTAAGTTCCCTCCCAATTCTTCTTCCAGCCGATCCAAGATAGTGTACATTTACATTGAGTTGGCTTGGCACCCGGCCCCAAACTAGCCAATGTTTGATTTCTCGGAATGGAATGGCATATTTCTTGGCCCTACTTTGCAGTTTGAACTACTGGGACATCATGTTCCAGGTGAGGCCAGTCTGATTGGCCTTCTGCAAACAAGATGATAATCCACCAACTAATCCTACTGGGGAAGCAAACTCTTCTGCATCACTGAAATGCAGGAAATCCTGTTTAGCACAGAATTGTACATAAATGCAAAGAAGCATGTGGCACCTTGAAAAATTAATGTACTTTTCTGGGAAGTATCTGCGACTTTACAAAGACTTAGGTTAGCTGCTGGCCACCAAAGCATGGGTTAAGTAAAACATGCTAAGTTTTGGTTGTGGGGATCTGGAACCTCTGAGTGACCATTTGCTTCCCCCTCCCCACCTTGAACTAGGAAGCTCAAAGACCCACATTTTGATTGATGGTCATGCAGCCTGAACCAATGGGAGTGCATTTGACTCTTTAAAAATGTAGGAGCCCCAGGGGCACAGGGAAAAACTTAAGATTGGAGGCAGGGACTCTGGGCTGATCCACATTTAATTTTACATCATATAGTATAGTCAAAAGAAAATGATGCAAATCACACCATTCCAATCCTGGAGCATTATTTGTTAATATAGTTGCACTCTTAGTTTCATTCAAAGGCCCATTGATTTAATAGCTTAATAGTTTTGGCTTTGACTTGTTTTACTTCTGATTGATGCCAGGGCTTGCAAATTCTTGCACCACCTTAAAAGGCAAGAACATGATGTGTATCAGACATAAATCTATCTCACAGTGCCATCTAGTTCCTAATCTAGTTCATTTGATTATGAACTAGATGGCACCCACTTACTGATAATGCTTCACTTCTTTACCAACGGCCATTGTTAACAGCTCTTTCATTTTTGAAACCACCCAGAAAGTTAGCTTTGTTAGTCCAGCTACAGAAAAATAAAGCATTTCTAAAGAAAGCCTAAGTGTATACAATTAAGAGCAATCACCCTATTCATGGTAATGATCACGTTGGTCTACACAAATGTAGAAATCCCACATACATTTACACTTTACATTTCATGGCTATTTGCTGCCACTTTGCACACCTGCCTTCAAGGGAGCTGCCATCTTTTATCTCATCCAGGTGAACTACAGGCTTGCAGATGTATGACTTGGGTTGGCCAAGTGTTGGGAGTGAACTGTGTTGGAAGCTTCCTTTTTTTTTTTTTGAGGAAGGAGAAAAATGACTCTTGTTTCTGATCACAGATTGGAAATAGTGCTGGGGATAGTGCTTGCATCAGCGATAACAGGCTTCTTGGGTCAAATCAAGCATTAAAGCACACAATTCATAGAATCATTGAGTTGGAAGAGACCACCAGGGCCCTCCAGTCCAACCCCCTGCCATGCAGAGACCCCCATCACAGTACCCCTGACAGATGGCCATCCAGCCTCTGCTTAAAAACCTCCAAAGGAGGAGACTCCACCACCCTCCTTTGTGGCAGCATTTTCACTGCCAAACAGCTTTAACTCTCATTAAGATCTTCCTCTTTTCCTATAGTTTGAGACCACTGCCCCGCATCCTAGTCTCTGAAGCCATGGAAAACAAACCAGTCCCTTCTTTAATGTGCCTTCCTTTCAGATATTTAAACATAGCTATCATATCTCCTCTCAGTCTTCTTTATGTAAGGCTAAACATTCCCAGCTCCCTAAGCCGCTCTTTGTAAGACATTTCTTCTAGACCCTCAATCACCTTGGTCACCCTCCTCTGGATCCGTTTAAGATTGTCAACATCCTTTTTAAATTGAGGCACATGGAACTGGACACAGGACTCCAGGTGGGGCTTGACCAGAGCAGAATAGAGTGGTATTCTCACTTCCCTTGATCTAGATGAGATGCTTCTGTTGATGCAACCAGGAATTGTGTTGGCTTTCTTGATCTTTCATCCTTCACAGGGCTATGCATGAGCCATCCGACTTTCAAGCCAGCCTATGTTGAGGCAAATTTAAACTTTTCAGGAAGTTCCATTTTTTAAAAAACACCGTGCTAGCCGGATTGTTTAACACAGGCCCTATTCCCAGGCAGAACTGCCTTCTAAAAACAGCAGATTGCTCCTTTTCTTCTGCATATTCACTACAAAGCATTCTCAGGTGCCATATCTAAGGAGTTCTCAGGAGAAAGCCCTTTGCTTCTCTGCTGCAGTTCCACTACCCCTGGCATCTTGAGTTCCCTGCACAAGCAGCAGCATCAAAATGCCCCATCAGGCATTTTTTATACCACAAACTCCTATGACACCAGCAGTGACCATAAACCCTAATGATGTGTGCCAGGTGGGGTCGGTCTAGCCCCTTCCGTTTCTTCAAGTCTGATCTAGTCCATTCATTAAGAAAGAAGAAAAAGTATTAGTCCCCGAATAACGGAGCCTAAGGCAGTGATGGCAAACCTTTTCGAGACCGAGTGCCCAAATTGCAATTCAAAACCTACTATTTTTTTGCAAAGTGCCAATACAGTAATTTAACCTGTATACAGGTGGCTATGAAGGGGCGATGTTGAGTGCCCACAGAAAGGGCTCTGAGTGCCACCTTTGGCACCTGTGCCATAGGTTTGCCATCACTGGCCTAAGGGCAAGGATGTGTAAGTTTGAAAAACTTTTAAGAAGAAGTGTTCTGCTTATATACTGCCCTATACCACTGCAAGTAGTCACTGGGCGGTTTACAGTTTTAAATTGGCATGTATTCATGTTTACTTGGGACTTTTAAGTTGTTTTAACTGTTATTTTTATTTAAAGTTGAGTTTGTAGTAGGGAAGAATTATTTGTTTCTTTCATTTATTTATAAGAACATAAGAACAGCCTTGCTGGAACAGGCCACAGCCCATCCAGTCTAGCATTCAGTCTCACACAGCGGCTCACTATTTGCTTCAGGGTATTCCCAAGCAGGTGTCTTCACATCTGCTTATGATAGCCTGCAAATGGCATTGAGAAATATCCTGCCTATCTCTCCAACCCAGAGGTTGTCCATTGATAGCCATTGATACCCTTGTTCTCCATGAACTTGTCTAATCGTTTTTTAAAGCTGTCAAGGCTGAAAGCTGTCACCACTTATAATGTTATATATTATAATATAAATAATAATATAATGTTTTTATATCTAAAATAAGATAGATAGATAGATAGATAGATAGATAGATAGATAGATAGATAGATAGATAGATAGATAGATAGAGATAGATAAGTCCTCAGCACTATTGCCAATCTGTGATCAGAGATAATATACAGTATATAAAGCACCTTTCTCCAGAAAAGAGGGTCTAAAGCAGCAATTATTTCATTCTTGTTTAGTATACCAATAAAGGTTTTATCTATATTGTTTATTAAAAGCATCGAATTGAAAACATAATTAAGTTCAATATTAAAACATATTTAAACTATACTTGCATACAAACTGTACATTTGTATTGAACTAGGTATTGTTTGATTGCATTTGCTGCTTTAAACCCTTCAGAGAGTGCTATGCACTATGGGGCAGTATGCTAGTTAAATAAAAAGATAAAGGAAGGAAGGAAAGACTTCTATTCTGTTTTTCCTCTTAAAACTGGTTAGAATTGCAGAATAATATACATTTTAAATTTGCAATTCACTTTTACTCGCCCACCCCTTCCGTTCTTTTTCCCCTTTGGACGGCTATAAATAAACTCGGAACAGTCCTCTTCAAAAAAAGGGTCGATACGTGACGTCAGAACAATGAGGCGCAATGCCGTCACTCCTCCCCATTCCCGGAACGTGTCCGCCTGGGGAGTGACGTCATTGCGCCAGAGAAGAAACCCGCCGGCCCTTCCTTCCAGCAACAAACCCCCGCCCCGCCCCAGCGGTTTCCATAGCAACCCCCGCGCGGAGCCGCAATCGGCAAGACAGTCGCGAGGCTCGAAAAGGGACCAGACGCGTCCATTGCCTTCCCTCCTTTGGGGGCGCGGCGGGGGAGAGAGATGGTCGCGGCTCGCTCTTAGCCTATCAAAAGGCGGCGGCTGAGGCGCCGGTGGGAGGGGCTTGTCGAGAGCAGCCGGCGCCGAGGTATAAAAGGAAAGGTGCGCAGCCGTTGGTGGCTTTTGGGGCGACAGTTGCCGTATTGTCAAGGCGTAGTTTTCTTTCTTTTCTTTTTCTTTTTTTGTTATTCTGTCCGTGTTGGGTCAAGAAAGCTGGAAGGTGAGCGAGCGAAGGACCCTCATTTCTAAAAAAACCCACGATCTTCTATTATCCTCCCCTCCCCTGTTGTCTTCCTCGTGACTCTTTACTTGATGCATTTCTGATTTTTTTTGTGATCCCCCCCTCTGAAATAACGCCATTTTCCATCTTCAGGGACGAAGCCGAAACTCGTAAGGAAATATTTCTATATCTCGTCGCCCTTTGTCGTCTTTTAAGTTCTGTTCCCTTTCTTGAGAGGCGAGAATTTTGCAAAATCTACATTGGGATGATCGAGTTACCCTATCTTTGGGGGGATCCTAAAATGTGGTTTTTTAAGGGGGTGGTGGTGGGGGTCGGGAGGTTGTTTCCTACTTAATGGAACAATCTCTGCTCTTGAGTAGTATTTATTTTAATAATCACCTATTTGCACTTTGCAGCACAAAATATGCTTCTGGGGGTAGCTAACTTTGACGTTTATAATGAAAATGGTAAACAAAGAAATAGGATTAAATGACTGTTTGGGGGTCTATAACGGATGGGCAACGCTGAAACTTTTAGATTTAGTACTTTGGAGAACTGATGATTTCTCATACTGTATCTTTTTAAGAACCTCACCCCCACCCCCTGTGAATAACCTCTACCTTATCTCAAGTTTAAAAGGAGAAAGTTCTGTTTTATTTCATTTTATCTAGGAAATTTAAGTATTGCTGTCTTTGTATCGACTGAGTATATTATAGACAGATATTGTATACATAGGTAGATAAAGATATAATATATTCAATGGATTATTTATTGAAATATATTTACAAAATATCTTGTAGGTACTGTATAATATATCATGTACTATGTTATAGTAATAGAAGTGTGATATAATAATATAGATATAATAAAGAAATAAATATATTTATTCATTTGTCTTGTCTTACAGTAGGACTCAGTATTAAAGTAGAATTAAAAGCACAATGTATTATGCATTAAAACAATTAAGCTGCATTAGCAACTAAAATGCATTGCATGGTTTAAAACTTTAAAGACCCAAGTTAAAAAATGCCATTCAGGGATTCAGTTATGATTATTTAAAAATTAACTTGGCCCATCTTGCATTAAATCAGATTTGTACTGTATTGTATTCCTATTTTTTTCCGTCTGTAGTACGCAGCTTCCGACTAAAAGGCTCTTTTCTGTTCAGTGACGTGTGTCTGATGATGCCCATAGTGTGCTCTGTGCTTCATTAAAGAGATGGCGGATGGGGTGTGTATTTGGTGTCCCAAGGTGCTTGCTGTCTAAAATGTCACACACATTAAAAAAGCTGCAGTGGAGCAGAAGTGGGAAGAAGATGCGTGTGTGTGTGCGTGCATGCGTGCGTGTGTTGGGGGGGCAAATAAGAAAGAGAGTATATTGATGCAAATGCAAAAATAGACAACACCTTTGTAGACCACTGTATTCAGTCCACATTGTATATGGCTTAGCTTCAGCAGGGGATGGGCAGCAAAGGGTTAATAAGGAGGCTTTCAATGCTATAAATAAGCTTACTTGTAAACTGAGGCTGGAGTTTGCTATTGGGGGGTGGCTTCAGTTTGGAAGCCTGGTTGGGTTTATTCCTGGCATAAGACAGCCAGAAAGGCAAACAAGTGGGTTTTAGATCATATCAAGCCTTCCAGTGTGTAGCAAGTCTGGATGAACAATCTCTAGAAGGGCCCCTTCTTCTTAATACCTTTGCCTGACTCTTATGAATGAAGCCCTGTGGCTCTCTTCACTGGTTCATTCCATCCCTAAATCAGTGGCCAGACTCCCTTGGGTCACTTATGCTGCCATAAGGGCAACCGATGCAAGTTGTATTGTCAAATTCCCATTCGTTAGCACGTTGCCGCTTGCCTCCCTCATTAGGAACCAGTCGTGCAGGTTGGTGCAGGATGAGGGCAACTCATTAACCAGCAACAATTTTCCACGGCCGTTTCCACCACTGCACATTTTTGTATAAAGAACTGGTATAATTCTGGCCATTACTTTAAAAAAACCCACCCTAATGTACTTGCGTTATTTGTGTTGAGTAGTTGACTGCTGCCTCATAATGCTTCTCTCCTGTTCAGCCTGGGTACTTGGCTGTGGCCATCCTCAAAGTGGTACAGTAATACCTCGTAAGATGAATGTCCCTTAAGACAAAAAAATTCATAAGACGAATGAAATGTCCGGGAATAGGAAAACCTAGTGAGATGAATTTTCCTATGGGATGCTTTGCAAGACGAATTCAATGCATTCCTATGGCAATCTGCATTAAACCGTGCTTTGTAGGACAAATTTTTGTAGGACGAATTGACCCGTAGAACGAATCAAATTTGTCTTAAGAGGTACCACTGTAGTGCCTTTTCCCCCTCACTCCTTCCTATCCTGACCAGGGCTGTGGAGTTGGAGTCGGAGGAAATTTTGAGTACCTGGAGTCTGAGTCGGCAAACAATGCTCCGACTCCGACTCCTACTAAATTTAGATTGGAATTTTAAAAAAAGCAAGTTTAAATGTCCCAATTCACAAAAAGTTATAATTAATGATTTCTCTACTGTAAGAATAAAGACCAATGCATGCAGTGCCTCACGTAACCGCAAAACGAACACGTTAAGTGACCGTGAAGAAGCATGCTTTTCATGTGCTTCACTATATGGCACGCAACGCACAAATAGGAGCGGCAATACTTATACTTTCCATTTTGTTGTGTTGGCTATCTTTCGACTGTGGCAGCCCCAGATTTTGCCATCTGGTGGGCAATCTCGTATGTGCTGTATTCATTATGCCACTCTTCAAATGCATTTCCAAACAAGTTCACAGTGCTAAATCAAAAGCTACAATCGTTTTAAAGATGTGATAGTACAGGCTAAAATCAGAAGGATTTGAAATCTAAAGGCACAGTGGAAGGACTAATGATGACAAAACAAATTGGATTAGGAAACAAAAGCCATAGGGAGTTTAAAGACTGGTTTTATTGTTGCAAACTAGCATAGCTTTATAAAAATTGTTTTGTTTTAAGAACTGTTTCATTCATCTGTAGGACATCAACAGCATTTTCTGAGCAACTGAAAATGCTATAGTGTACTTATGATTTGTCCTGTTTCATGTGAGATACACATATGTTAATACATCATTAGTGCTGTTTCTGAGTTAGGGAAGCTTTAAGTCCTACATAGCCCTGTGCAGGTCTAACAAATGATGGGTTTCCTTTATTGAGTCTACCCATTTCATTTGAATCTTTTCTCCTGCCTTCCATTCAGGATCTGGGAAAGGGGCGAAACAGCAAAGGACAATGTTATGTCACCTTAGAGACTAGCCAAGTTGCTTCAGTGTCAGCTTTCAGCACTTTTGAACTCACTGGATAATTGATCCACAAAAGCTCCCATTGAAACCAATTTGTTGCTCTCTTTATGTTGGCATCATCTTTTTCTGTTTCCTCCCCCAGTTGCTTTAATTTTTATCCCCATCCTGGTTCAAACTTATTACTGCCATGTCTTTTGAAACTACTGACTTCTACTTTTCCTAACATTATTGGCTTTTCCAATGAATATCTCATGATATTTCTGGATTACAACAACCCCAGCTTAATCACTGTAGCTTCTAGTGGAAGCTCAGACTTGGTTTGATTTAGAGCGTGTGCAGTTAGAAGATGATTGATAAGCAACGTGACTGGTATGGCATCTCAGGCGTGGTTTTGTTCATAGTGTTTCTTATTCATTCCCCAAAGTGCTTTGAGCCCCTGCTGCGTGAATAGCAGCTGCATCTTGGCCAACTGTTTTCTTTCACCAGAAATACTTAAAGTAGCAGCTGGTGTGGCTCCCATTCATAAATATAATGTTATTAATACGGTATATGATTAGCATATCATCTGTATGTAGGTTTTTTTTAAAACACCAGGCAAAACATAAGAAGAGCCATGATGGATCAGGCCAAAAGTCCATCTAGTCCAGATTCCTGTATCTCACAGTGGCCCCACCAGATGTGTCTGGGAGCGCAGGACACTAGATATTGATCTCCTGACACCCCTGCCTCTGGTCCTTGAAGGACCCTGGTTTTAAGCCTGGAGATGACACATCTCCGTCATGGTTCATAACCTGTGAGGGAGTTTTCCTCCAGGAATCTGTCCAATCCCCTTTTGAAGGCATCCAGGCCAGATGCCATCACCACCTCCTGTGGCAGGGAGTTCCAAAGACTAACAACGTGATGGGTAAAAACGTATTTTCCTTTGTTCTCACTCTCCCAAGCCTGATTCTGGTATTTTGTGAGAGGGAGAAGAGCGTCCCTTTATCCACTTTACTCATGCCCTGCATTATTTTGTACGTCTCAATCATATCCCCCCTCAGGTGCCTTTTTTCCAGACTAAAGAGCCCCAAATGTTTTAGCCTTTCCTCATAAGGGAGGTCCCCCAGCCCGGTAATCATTTTAGTCACTCTCTTCTGCACCTTTTCCAGTCCCACTATCTTTTTTGAGATGCAGTGACCAGAATTGTACACAATACTCCAAGTGTGGCCTTACTATCGTTTTGTATAATGGCATTATAATGTTGGCTGTTTCATATTTCCCTGGAGCCATTTCTGCAGATAGTCACTGTGGCTTTTTTTTTTTTTGCTTGATCTCAAGTACTGCACAAGCAAAGCCCCTGGGAAAGACAGCTGGATCAAGAGAAGAAAGTTGCTCCAAGGCCAGTTAAGGCATCCCTTGTAGTCCTACAGGTTGAAAAGTTTTCATCACCCCTAAAATGAAATTATACTGTGTGGGCTGGAAGTTGGAGTTATCTTTAAAAACCCTTCCCCTGCTCCCAGAACCTTGGAATTGCTCTTAAGGTGTATGTGCAGGGCTCAAGGCTACCGGGCTGGCCGCGGTGAATATTGCTTGCCAGCAACTGCATGTGCTTATTTATGGACTAAATAAAAAGCAAATCCTTTATTCCATTTTATTTCCATAAACTGAGTATCAACGTCTCATATATTGCCAGAATAATTTAGTTTAACAATTCAATCAATATGTTGAGCAAAGGGTGAATATGGAGGACTCTGTTAAGTGAATGTTCAGTTGGCACTGAGGCGTTATTCCCTTCATGTCAAAAGCACCACAGTGCATTTTAATAAATTAGATTTTATTTTACTTTATTGGTCCAGAAATGTCAAGTCTTCCATGGCACATGTTGAAAGGCAGAGTTCGGAATTGTTAGTTCTCCATATCTGCTAAGGACTATGTCAATGCAAACCCTCCCTTTCACTTAGGTTCACTTTTGTTCTGCTTATTCCCATTTGTAATCCATTAAATGACTTCCAAATAACCCAGTTTTCCATAGGGCTGGGGGGGGGTAGACCTCCTGATATTCTCAGCTGTTCCTTCAAGTGTTGTGGATGATCTGAATTTTTTTTCATAGATTTCGATCCCTAAAGCAGATGTGGATTTGATGTAGATGCTTTGAGATTTTCACCATTAGCTGCTACCTCTCTCCGTATGGTCACTGAGCGCAGTGCCTGCTGAGTAATTTATTTAATCAGTAGGGTTTGGCTTCTGACACCCAGTAAAGAGTCAATAGCTTTCATTGCATTCCAGATCTATCTGTTTTGCACGGGCTCAACTACACCGTACCTGGCTGATTGTCTTCACTTGCAAAGTAGGATAGGGCCAAGGTGGTAGTTCTTAGTCTATGTGTCTGTGAAGATTCTCAGTCATCCAGGTGAGTTTATCTAGAACTTATTGTACAGACGATAAAATCTGGGGCGATATATTACAGAATGTAAAGCCAAGACCAATGGCCTTTGTCTTGTGTGTGTGTGTGTGTGTGTGTGTGTGTGTGTGTGTGTGTGTGTGTGTGTGTGTGTGTGACCGACTCTTCGTGACTCCACGTCCATGGAGTTTTCTTGGCAGGAAAACTGGAGTGGTTTGCCAGTTCCTACTCCAGGCGCCTACAGCACCTGGTATTCCCTGGTGGTCTCCCATCCAAGTACTGACCAGGGCTGACCCTGCTTAGCTTCTGAAATCAGGCGAGACTGGATATGCCTCTTGTACAGTGGGGTTATTTTTTTTAAAAAAAATCAATCCTATGGAAGATTTTGCACTTTGAAAAGTTTTTCTATTAATGGTACAAGAACAGTGCTATGATGAAAGTTTTCCCTCTTTCCAGAATCTTCCTAAAATGGTATATTTAAAAAAAAGATGCCTTTTTAAAAATGTGGAATTCCCATGTCTGTCTTGCAGTCGCTTTTGAATTTTTGGATTTCTGTTGTAGTCGCAGTTCACAGGCTGCTAACGTCCTGCAGCAGCTGAGAAGGCAACGGGAGACGCATAAAATTGCCTGACAGTCCTCTTGAATTGCTTGCATAAGCAGGACTGCTCAGCTCAATGTGTGAGCCAGAGGTTAACTTAGTGCTTGCCTGTCATGAGTGAGGAGTTCCAAAGTGTAATTTAAGAGCATTTTGAGAGCTCAAATGGAAAGTGCAGCATCAGAGCAATTCTGTGAGAGCAACTTGCCCTCAATAGACTCAGAGCTGTGAACGTGAGCACCTGTGTGAACATGTGAGCCCCCATGGGCACCTGCTGTGCCATTGTCAAAAGATTAAAAATAAAATCCATTGTACTGTATAGCACTTAAATACAGTGATACCTTGTATAAAGGAATTAATTCGTTCCAAATGAAATTATGTTAAGCAAATTTTCCTTTATACAAATTCCCATAGGAATGCATTGAAAATGGAGCAATTCCATTTTTATGTTGAATGGATTTTCCCCATAGGCGATCATGTTAGCAAATTTCCCCTGTCTCCGGAATTTTTTATATTGTACAGATTTTATGTTATACAGGCTGTTTGTTGTACAAGGGTCCACTGTACTATAGTTTGCTGAGCTGCATGTTTACCTATCATTATAAAGATATGTTATGGGCTGCATTCCTCTCTACTTCGTTGTCTTGGCCAAACCTTAGGACTTAACAGCCTTGCTGGAACAGGCCACAGCCCATCCGGTCCAGCATTCTGTCTCACACAGTGGCTCACCATTTGCTTCAGGGTATTCCCAAGCAGATGTCTTCACCTGCTTAAGATTCCCCACAAATGGCATTGAGAGACATCCTACTTATCTCTCCAACCCATAGGTTGTCCTTCGGCATCCATAATCATAGCCATTGATATCCTTGTTCTATTCAGACTTACATCTAAATAGTTTATTTATTCATTTAGTATCATTTGCAGGCTGCCTCTCCTGATGAGGGGACTCAACAGTACAGACTGGGATGTGAACAGCCATGTCTACGATTGTACTGTTAGAACAGTAGGGGCTCATTTCCACCAACTATAAATATGAAACACAGTAAACTGGCCCCAGTGGACAGTTCTAAGATTCCATGTATAAAGTTGTAGCACAAGTAAAATACACTATGGGTTTTGGGAGAAATAAATATGGCTAATTGTTTAAGCTACCCTGGGCTTGGTTTTGCAACCAATTATCAGCAGAAGCCAAACATGTTTTTGTTAGATTTGTGAGAGGTAGCTGTGTTAGTCTGTGCAAAAATTCCAGGCAAAAATCAAAACAAAACAAAAGATAAAAACGTGCAATGCCTTAAAAACCAACTATTATATTTAATTAATGTGAGCTTTTGTGGACCTTAAAATATAATAGTTAGTCTTTAAGGTTCCGCATGTTTTTGTCTTTTGCTTTTATTTTTGCCTGGAATGTCTTTTGTTATGTTCTCAGGGATAGGGTTGCTCTGAATATCTTCCTCTTTTTCCTTTTAGCATTGGTAAGTTTGTCCCCAGCCAGTCATCTCAGAGGAAGGTATTCTTGTCTGGGGTAGATGTTCAGATTCAGCTCCCGTTAAAAGGTGAGAGCACCCTTTGTCTGTAGGGAACAAGATAAAGAGGAGGGGGAAACTCTTCAAAGCATCTCCCTCTCCAGGTCTATCCATGGTAGGGTCTCTCTGGTTCCGTCCCCGTTGACTTCACAGGAGGTCGGAAACGACAATTTAAACAGGCCACTGCTTGAGTTTTCATGATAGCATGCCTAGTTGGGCAATGAACTGCTGAATGCCAGCCACCGCAGGACGGTTGGGTCTGTCCACTCTTCTCGGCATTGTCTTGCAAGCCAAAGCATTGATAGAAAAGGTGAAGTGAGATGCCTTTCTCTCCATTTTTGGAATGCTCCTTCCACATGAAGCACCATGCGTACCTATTCTTATCCTTATCATATATCTGTGGGGTTGTTGTGTTTTTCAACGAAAGAACACCAGTGGTTTCCAGTGAAAGCTCTAACACTGTGATGTGAGTGTGAGTTGGTAGGTGGTTTGAGCAAGGCCTCTTCTGGGTCTTAATTGTTCATTTGCGATCTACCGAAAGATTGGTGTGTTTCATGTACATATGGAAACGGAACTGAATTCTCATCCTAGCGATGATAAGAACAATCCAGCTGCAAATGGAAACCACCTCAGCACATACTAGAACCTGCTCTGAATGTCCATAATGCTTGTCTCTTTGGGACGAAACGGAATGCCAATCACACTTCTGTATACAGTATTAGATAATTTATATCCAGAGTGAACAGAAGCACTTGCTTCCTTTCCAGCTAACCTGATGAAGAGAGGTGGAGAATTCAAGAGTTGGCATGCCGCTCTGTGACATGTTGATGGATCTGATAAGGTATTACAACACTGTAATACAGATTTTGGAAGCTTTAAAAGAGCAGCTGTTCAGTCCAGCAGTGGCTAGAAGAAATTTAATGGGGCTCCGTCTCATGTTTCTTCATCAGCTGGCTACCATCCAGAGCTCCAAGAGTTTCCATTACCTTCCTTGGGGCATCTATGTTGCGTCAAGTATGTTTGCCATGGCCACTTACTTTGAAAGGGAAACAGTTTGTGGGCTCCAGTTCAGCACTGGTTTGAATTGGGAACCTGCCCCAGCTTTCCTTAGAGATCACGCACACACTGCCATGATGTTCGTTGTCCCCAAAGCTGTTCATTATCTCTAACTTAATTTGCTTTTAAATTGAAGGCGATACCTTTAATAGGGTGTTGTAAAAAGCAGAATGAGCAGTGCAGCTCCATGATTCCTAAATTAAGACTTTGGGGAGCCATGTGATGTTAACACTCATAGCATCTTCTTAGCTATCAGTGTTAGAAATTAGGTTCTTTCTCATTTCTATTTACTTTTTTTAACGAGGTGTCAGAATCTTGCAGAACTTGCTGTTACCAGAATCCAAAGTCATATAGTTCCCCATTGCCTCATTGTAGAGCAGTTAGATCTTCATGAATGACTCTGTTGATAGTGACAAAAGGCAGAGGGATGTCAATTTGTAAATACTTTTTCAACATTTGTATACTTGGCACGTGTGAACATTACATCAACAGTCTGTGAAGATTCTCAGTCATCCAGGTGAGTTTATCTGGAAGTTTATCTGGAGAGAGAGATAGAAACGTTTCGCTGTTCATCCAAACATCTTGAGTCATGAGTCCCAGACTGGACTTGTTTGGATGAACAGCGAAAGTTTCTATCTCTCTCAAAAAAAAGAAGATAGATGACTCGTTTCCAGATTCATCCAGTTTAGTGGTCTCTCACAGTAAGTACATCCAAAGATTATTTTTTATTTAGCTTCCTACCCGCAATGTAACTTACCTATCTCTGTCTTTTGTGCTTCTACAGGTCTCTGATATTTTCTGCTCTTTGTCGGTGTGGCGTTAATAACGTTCTTATCCATGCGGCCTTCTTTTTTGCTGCTGTTGGCCCATTTCCTTATAAATACTGATAGCAGGTTTTATTTGTTCACAGGCTGGGGGTGCTTAGAATTAAAGTAATGGGAAATTGCATCGATTTTCATGCACTGCGCTTCAGGGCATAGGTTTTGCCAGAGGGAGAAGAGCAGTGCTCTCTGTGGCTGTAGATAGCAGTCTTAGCTTTTGGATAAAATGTGTATGTTTAATTTTCCTGCTACCCTGGAGACACAGTCAGGGATGGTTAGACATCTTCAACAGAAGGCATGTTTTCAGGAGTGTGAAATTGTACTGCTGAATTTAAGTATGCAGGTTTAAAAACAAACCACCATCTTCAAATTTAAAAATGAAGCAGAAATCAAAATATATTTTTATTTTTTATTTATTTATGAGTATTTTTACCCCACCTTTCTCCTTGGAAAAGGACCCAAGGTGGCTTACAGTAATGAGGGACAATACATGGTCCAGTACAATTAAGACATGTTCAATTTTAAATACAGGGAATTGAGGGGTATCTTACAGCATTAGAAGACAACATTAAAGCTAAAAGAGAATGCAAGCAGTTAAGAAAAGAGTATAAATACCATATAATCATGCACAGTACACCATCCAAAAGTTATGGACGATGGGAACTAACAATAGATAACAGGGTCAGTGTAATCCCACAAGGAGAGAGACATGCACAACGTTATAGTGTTTATAAAAACAAGTCTGTGTAGCCATGTATGGTGGTCCCTCATTCAGGGAAAGCTTGCCTGAAGAGAAAGGTCTTTGCCTATTTCTGGAAAGACAGCAGGGATGGGGCAGTCCTGGCCTCCAGTGGGAGGGAGTTCCAGAGTCTGGGCGCAGCAGCTGAGAAGGCCCTTTCATGGGTTCTTATGAGGCATACTGTGAGGGTGGTGGGATGGAGAGAAGGGCCTCTCCTGATGACCTTAACCCCCGAGTCGGTTCATACTGTGAGATTCAATCTTTGGGGTAGCTAGGACCCAGGTCATATAGTGCTTATTGGAGCTGCTTTAGTAGGGGTGTAATTAGCTGCCTAGACGCCCTGAGCACATCCGATCTCACCTGATCTCAAGAAGCTAAGCAGGGTTGGGCCTGGATAGTACTTGGATGGGCGACCACCAGGCTGTAGGCACCTGGAGTAGGAACTGGCAAGCCACTCCAGTATTCCTGCCAAGAAAATTCCATGGACATGGGGTCACGAAGAGTTGGTCACTACTGTAACGACACAACAGCAGCAATGTGATCTCTGTAACCCGACCCAGTCAGCAATCTGACTGCTGCATTTTGGACCTGTTGAATTTCCTGAGACTTTTCATTGGAAGTCCCACATAGAGCACATTACAGCAGTCTAGCCGGGACGTCACTAGGCATGTGTCACCGTGGACAGAGCAGATTTTTCCAGGAATGGGTGTAACTAGCCTTAATTGTGCAAATGCAGTCCTGGCCACGGCCGTGACCTGGGCATCCAGGCTCAAGGATGAGTCCAAGAGCACCCCAAGCTGCGTACCTCTTTTTTCAATTGGGGCATGACCCCATCCTGTACAGGTTTCATCCCTATCCCTTGTTCTCCCTTTCGACTGACCAGCAGGCACCTCTGTCTTGTCTGAGTTTCGTTTTAATTTGTTCATCCTCATCCAGTTCATTACTGCAGCTAAACACTCATGTAATGTCAAAATAGCATATAAGCCAGTATGTGGGGAATATCATGTTTAGAATACAACTAAGGAGATCTGGGTTTAACTACTCCTAGCTATGAAACTCATGGGGTTATGTTATGTTATTACATGAATGGGTTTTGCCTGTTAGCGTATCTTGTATACCCAAGTTGTATCTACTTTGTAGACAGATCTGTTAGGTGGATCTTTGTAAATCTGGATTGTGAATCGTTTGAATTTGTAACCGTGATTAAGCTTTAGGAGATTTTTGAGTTTACCAGCCGTGCGGATTGGCAGAGCATGTAGGGTTTCGCATCGTCTTTCTAATATCCAGCCTGTGGTTCTTTGCTTTGTAGCTCTTAGGTGTGACCTCAGCCCCCCCCTTGCTATTTTAAAGGGAGCCAAAGATTATGTGTTAACTTTACCTCCTGCTGTAAGAGAAGAGAGATGATAAATTCTAAGACCAGTGTTCCATGCAATTGTGCCCTGTGCTGGAAAAACCGCATTCCTGTTATTGTCTTCAAGATTATCTGCCTATTCCCGGGCGACCCTGTTTTATTTCCAGCTCCGCGGTTCTAAGATTACTAAATCAAACAAACTGAACAGATGAATCCATCCCGTGGTGCTGCCATGAGTACACACGCACACCCCTTTCTGCGTAATGGACAACGCCCACTCCCTTTTTAATGTCAATTGGCTCGGCCGGGAGGCTGTGCCCTATAAATACCCCTCTTCCTTTTACTTGTCAGAGCAACTGCCAGAAAGGAAGGTAAGCTGAGAACCAAGAGCACGTTGTGTCACCTTACTGTCTGGGAGAGGAAGAGAAGCAAGATGTGCCTTGTGTGTGGGTGTATGTGTGTGTGTGGGGGAGCATTTTTATTGTGCAATTTCTATGCATTAAACGGGATTGGTGCTGAATTATATGCACTGGTCACACATGTAATTTGCTGGTTGTTCCCAAACTCTTTGATCTTTGTGAAGTTTAGATTTAAATGGGTTACCTCTATGAAAATTCAACTGACTGGCATTCAAGTGATCCGGTTATCACTTCTGTGGGCATACTAGTGCAAAGTTAGGACCACCAAGGATCTAGTTTGGTGTATCGGGGGCATTATTGCCTCATTGTAGTATAGGTAATCTCTATTTACTCTGTGGTTGTGAGAAATATGCAGTAATTTTAACATAAGAACTGCCTTGCTGGAAGAGGCCACAGCCCATGCAGTCCAGCATTCTGTCTCACACAGTGGCTCACCATTTGCTTCAGGGTATTCCTAAGCAGATGTCTTCACCTGCTTATGATTCCCTGCAAGTGGCATTGAGAGATATCCTGCCTCTCTCTCCAACCCGGAAGTTGTCCTTAGGCATCCATCAGGATAGCCATGGATACCCTGGTTCTCCATGAACTTGTCCAATCCTTTCTTAAAGCTGTCAAGGCTGACAGCTGTCACCACTTCTTCTGGCAGGGAGTTCCAGAGACCAGTGATCCTCTGGGTGGAAAAGTACCTTCTCTTATTGGTTTGGGATCTAGCACCCCAAAGTTTCATGGAGTGCCCCCTAGTTCTAGTGTTCTACGATACTGAAAACAGCTTTTCCTTATCTACTTTGTCCACACTGTGTAGGATTTTAAAAACTTCCATCAGGTCACCTCATAGGCCCCGTCTTTCAAGAGTGAAGAGGCCCATCTGTTGTAGCCTCAGATGGTATGGAAAACCATCACCATAACCATCACCCAAGGTTTCAGTTGGGCTTCTTAACGCCTGCAGTAGATCTACAACTGGCAGGTTAAACTAAAACTATTCTAATTTTGGCTCTTATTTGTTTCAAAATGTGCTTCCCCAGAACTGCAGAGCTGTACGTTAGCAATGTAACGTAGTCACGTGGACATTGCAGTAATTGAATGTTGTGTTATATATGGATGTAAGGTTTCCAAAGAGCTGCCTAGATGCCCTAAGCCAGGGGTCTGCAACCTTTAAGACAGGGGTCCTCAATGTTTTTAAACAGCGGGCCGGTCCACCACCCCTCAGACACCACTGGGGGCCGGACCACAGGGGAGGGAGGGGCAAGTGAGGCCACCACCACCCCACGATCAGCCCATGATCAGTGCATCTACGGGGCCCCCGCAAATGCCTCCTGCTCCGGGTTGTGCCACTCCTGGGATGCCTCTGCTGCGCCGCCTCCTCCTCCTCCTCCTCATACAGTGGCAGCGGCTGGAGCAGCTCTCCTTCCTTCCTTCCTTCCTTCATTGCATCGGGAAGGAGGTGGCAACCCAGGCAAGCTCAGGCCCCTCATCACCTTCTAGGCGGCCACTCAGGATGAGGAGCAGCAGCCGCAGCAAGGCTGGCACCACTGCACTCAGATCCAGCTGTGCGCCCTGGCCATCATGCTCTTGCTGCGCCCGGGAGGGAAAGCTGCCTTCTCTCTTGGCCCAGCCCGGCCGGGCCTGAGTTGATGCACCACAAGTGAGGGAGGGAACGAGCAAGGGCTGGGAACTGCCTCAGCAATAGAAGCAGCTGTGGAGGCTGGCTTGCTTGCGAAGCGGGGGGGTGGGGGTGGGGGTCTGCAATTGGTCCCGGGGGCCGGATTCAGGACCCTGAGGGGCCGCATCCGGCCCCCGGGCCTTAGGTTGAGGACCCCTGCTTTAAGACATAAAGAGCCACTTGGACCCGTTTCCGACAGAAAAAAAACCTGGGAGCCGCATCGCTATTGCCTGTCACTGGGCGGGCAGTATGGAGCGGAGCGGCGAACCTGTCACAGTCACCTCCCGGAGCCGCGGCAAAGGTTCCAAAGAGCCGCATGTGGCTCCGGAGCCGCGGGTTGCAGACCCCTGCCCTAAGCACATCTGATCTCGCCTGATTTTGGAAGCTAAGCAGGGTCAGCCCTGGTTGGTACTTGGATGGGAGACCACCAGGGAATACCAGCGGCTGTAGGCGCCTGGAGTAGGAACTGGCAAACCACTCCAGTATTCCTGCCAAGAAAACTCCATGGATATGGGGTCATGTAGAGTCGGTCACGACTGTAATGACACAACACACACACACACAAGGTTTCCCAAATACTTTGAGTGGGAAATTTGGGGGGGGGCTATTTTCCCCAGTTTTTCTATGTTTCTCCAAAGTTTTTTCCCCCCATGGCTTCAAAATGTCTGCAAATGTTGCAGGTCTAGTTATAACAGTCTTTGACATGGTGTCAGTTTTGTCCTGGACAAATAAATGTGCAGAGTTCTCCTTCGATCAATCCAAAACGTAACTGCATGTAGGTAGAGGGTTCAAAGCATGACTGTAATCTGAGCAGTGGGGTGTAGATTTCATGTGACTCCTGCAAGGTAAATGCTCTTCCACAGAGCGTGCTCTTCTGATTTACAGTTGCATAAGGGAATTTCTGAATTGGGTGTTGAAATGTGTGCATATTTGTTGGGCACTATCTCTTCCTCATAAATATCTCATATACATTTTTCTATCTTAAATGTGTTCTATCCCTCCTTCCTACACTTCCAGAAGTAGAGGGAACAGGTTGAGGCTTGCAGAATGGTTCTAGTCTATGGGAGAGATATGTAGTATACAGTAGTGTTGGTGAACCTATTGCATGGGTGCCAAAGGTGGCACTCGGAGGAGCCCTTTCTGTGGGGACCTGACATTGCCCCTTCGCAGCCACCTGTATTCAGGTTAAATTGCTGTATTGGCACTTTGTGAAAAAATAGTGGGTTTTGAATTGCAGTTTGGGCACTCGGTCTCTAAAAGGTTCACCATCACTGTCATACAGTATGCTCCCCGAATGCTGGTATATGGGAGGCCCCAAAAGGAAATCTAATTTATTTGATTAGAGAATGGCTGTGTGTTGAGTTAGCCATCTCCCAACCAGGCTACAGCATGCCTAAAGCCAAAGCATGTAGAAATAAGACTCTCAGTCTAATCTCCCTTAGTATTGCCAGCACTGACGGTCAGGGTTCTGCCAGGGCAGGTGTTTCCTGTTCTGAGGTTTTCTTTAGGTTCTCCAAGATAATCAGCCACACTACTGCCACCAGGAAGAATGCTGTGTTGTCCGAAGCAAAGATTTCCTTGTCCACACACACACACACACACACACACACACACACACACACACACACACACACACACACACACACACACACACACACACACACACACACACACACACATGGGGGTGATGCTTGAGGAATAAATCTGTGATCCTCTGAGTTCAAATGTTTTGTGAGAGGTGGCTGTGTGTGCAAGAATTTCAGGCAAAAATAAAAACAAAACAAAATAAAAGACCAAAACATGCAGTACCTTAAAGGCTATTATTTGTTGATTTGAGCTTTGAGTTCAAAGGTGGTGCTTTTTTACCACAAAGAACACGGGAGCTGTCTCGATTGTGGCAAATGAACTATGTTGGCACTTCACTGCCATGTTGGATGCCAAGCTCTGCTTGAATCAAATTTGTTGGTGGGACAACATTGATCAATTTGCCCTGTTTCTCCCTTTTAGCCTTCTTTAAAAATGCCAGCCATCAGGAACTTGAGCCGAGCTGTCAAGCAGGTGTTGCAGAAACCTGGCTGTGGGTGTCAGATGGCCATCGTGCCAGTAAGGTGCCTTGGTTTCTCACCGCGCCAGGTGGCCTCAGATGCCAGCTTTCACTCAGTCTCCTTCTCCGAAACTGATCATCCAAGGGTGTTAATTACAGGTCAGTCTACTTTGTCGCTGCTACTGGGCAGTTTGTTTTCTTGTGTTTCCATTTATCTCACCAGTTGTACCAAGCCACAGGCATTGCTCTTCCTCTGAATTTAGCAGGACACTGAATTATCTTGTAGGAGCCTGTGTCACAGAGCACAAAGCATGGCCTTTCTGCGTTAGTAGCGCTGGAACAGAGCAGGTTTGTGGGATCTCAGCTTATGTTTTACTAGAACCCTGAGTTCTAGATGGGAACAAACCTGATTTCTCACTAGAAGCTAAAACGACAAAACTGAGGGTGTTGGGCTTCAGACATAAGAGGAAACAAGACTCGCTGCAAAAGACAGAGATGATGGGGAAAGTGGAGTGTAGTACAAAACGGAGACAGACAGGGCATGAGAAGAACTGTCTCAGTAGAAGAACCAAAGCCTTCTGTTTGCAAGGTCTGAGCAGTGCCGTTAATGGCGGGGCCTTCCTGGAAGCCAGTGATTGAGAGGGTCACTGTAGTCACCCATGTGGTCAACAGATCCTGAGGTCTGCTAGCCAGAGCCTGGTGTAATATAGTTGCTCAGGCTAGGGCAGTGATGGCGAACCTATGGCATGGGTGCCAAAGGTGGCACTCGGAGCCCTTTCTGTGGGCACTCAACATCGCCCCTTCATAGCCACCTGTATACAGGTTAAATTACTGTATTGGCACTTGGCAAAAACATTAGTGGGTTTTGAATTGCAGTTTGGGCACTCGGTCTCTAAAAGGTTTGCCATCACTGGGCTAGGGGGTCATATTTCAATAATTAAGGATGTGCCAAGGAAGCCAAGGAATGTGCTTGATAAGCATCAGAACCAATATTGGGAGTCTTCTCCCACAAAAAACAAAAACAAAAAAACCCTCCTTAGTTTTCCTCCAGGCGTTCCTTTTTCCAAGAAACTAGTTTGATTGGAAGCCAGAAACTTCTGCTGCAGTGCAGATACTGATCAGTGAAAACCAAGCTGCCCTCTGCTCCTATCTGATCTGGATGACAGCATGAGGTCATTCGACAAGAGCTTTCGGTTTCCATCTCTTTGTGTACATGATGGGATCACCTGCCACTATTGCTTGAGGCCATCCTGGAAGGCAGGGATTTTTCTCTCTTGCGTGTTACTGACTCAGCAGTTAGATAAGGAAGCTAGTACTCTGTTGAGCAGTTTATAGCCATCTGTGTTCAGGCTCCATCTGAATACCCGGAATTGCCACACTGTGTTTGTGCAGCATATGCAGAGAATCATTCTGATGGGTGGGAAGGGCCATGCCCATTTGCAGGAAATCACAGCGCTGCCTGTGCACCTGCTTCAGAGCGAATGCACACCCTTGCTGAGTTCTGCACAGAGCTTTCTCTAAGTTGGTTCCTAGAAAAAAGCCCAGACTTCAAGATATCCTTCCAGAAGAATTGCACTTGCCCCCTTTTCATGATCGTTAGGCTTTTTAGATGCCTAGGCTGATTACCCTTTGGGGGTGAGTGAGTGCTGCCATTGGGCAGGGCGAGAGACAAACCCCAGGTGAAAGAGCGCAAAGAGCTGGCCATTTTTACCTGACCATCTTCCCTGTTAAGAGGTTCCCATCCGTACTCAAGAATCTCACTGCCTACTTGCTGTCTATGGCAAATGCCACCTCTGCGAAGCATCTGGAAAAGACAGTCTGTTCAGCTGCACCGAGCGTGACGTTGGCCGGCCTTAAAGAGCATTGCTGACTGTTTTCCAGATGTCTAAATGCTGCGACACAGAAGCAACCAGCTTGCGGTGCCTTGCTTAAAGGGCTATGTGAGCAGTCTCTGTGGTCACTCTAACCCCCGGAATCTCACCCCAAGGCAGCAACCTTCAGGATGAAGCATGTGGGGCTGAGGAAGGGACAGAAGAAGCACAGTTAGAACGATCAAACGGTTGTTCTGTCCTGCTTTAGGATTCCAGTTATGTCAGGCTATATTTGTGCAGGCGGCTTTCCATAATTCTGCACTCTTCTTCCTCCCCCCCCCAAAAAAAAATCCTTATGCCATTGTTTAATTTATGATACTAACACAGTTTTCACATTTGTCAATGTAGTTACATCTATAGTGTAAAAGGACTGTGCCACCACCGCATCCTATGACGCCTCTGATCTTTGTACACACGCTCTTTTAGGGTATGACCCTAAAAGTCCACCTAAAAAGGCATTATTTTAAATGAAGAGCTTTAGTGTATTCCTTTCCCTAGGTTTGTATATCTGATTACCTTTCAAATTTAGCCAACGTCCTAAATCTGGGAAATTAATGAAAGACAGTGCCCTCCACACCTTCCTGGGTGGCTTCTCGATGAATTATGCACCCAGTTTTCCACTGCCATATGTAGGACAAAATGTCTCTTCAGGTTGTTTATCTTTGATAACAATTTTTTTTTGAGCTACGAGCTTTTAATCTTATTTTTCAGGAGGACTAGGCCAACTTGGAGTAGGACTTGCAAAGCTCTTGAGGTAAGCGATCGTTACCGCTACTCCCATGTAGCAGTAGCAACTTCCACTAGCATTGAAGAGCTTTGTCTGCCAAGCTCTCCCGCGAATTGTCCTGTTTGTTTGCTGATAAAAACTAAAATGAACCACAATCATTCACCGACTGCAAATTTGGTGATGTAACGTTGAAGACAAAAGCGGTTATTCTCAAAAAGCCCTTTAGGAAAAAATAGATTTCTTGCTGCAATGAGTGTGACAGAACTGGCCGAACACTAACCGTGTCATTTGTTTTAGGAAGCACTTTGGGAAGAACAATGTGATACTATCAGATATTAGAAAGCCCCCCGACAGTGTCTTCTACAGTGGTAAGTGCACGGCAGAGAGCTGCGTTCTGTGGTCCTGCCGCAAGCTTCCTTTTCTCCTCTGAGCGTTAGAGGTGATGGAGCTCCAACAGGATGACCTCTATTTCAGGAGGGATTTAAACTGCATCTTGGAATGAAGCTTCAGTCACTACTTGCTTTCTCTCTTTATGAGAAGAGTCCAAAGAGTCCACTGCTCCTAAATCCAGTCCCAGGGAGTAAACATCTGTAGATCTTAGAGTCATAGAAGTGGAAGAGACCTCAAGGGCCATCCAGTCCAGCCCCCTGCCATGCAGGAACCCCCATCAAAGTACTCCCAACAGATGGCCATCCAGCCTCTGCTTAAAAACCTCCAAAGGAGGAGACTCCAACACCCTCCTTTGTGGCAGCAGATTCCACTGCCAGACAGGTCTAACCATCAGGAAGTTATTCCTAATGTTTTAATGGAATCTTTTTTTCCTGTAGTTTGAAACCGTTGCCCTGCGTCCTAGTCTCTGAAACCATGGGAAACAAACCTGTCCCCTCTTCATTATGACATCCCTTTCAAATATTTAAACATGGCTATCATACCCCCTCTCTGTCTTCTTTTTGCAAGGCTAAACATTCCCAGCTCCCTAAGCCGCTCCTCGTAAGACATTTCTTCCAGACCTTTAACCATCCTGGACACCCTATTTTGGACCTGTTCAAGGTTTTCAACAACCTTTTTAAATTGAGGCGCACAGAACTGGTCACAGGACTCCAGGTGGGATCTGACCAGAGCAGAATAGAGTGGTACTATCACCTCCCTTGATCTCTAGACACGATGCTTCTGTTGATGCAACCAAGAATCGCATTTGCTTTTTGGTCAAAGTTCTCATCATAAATAACTGGGAAGTTAATTAAATGCCATGTCTTCTCTTTGTCCCCACCCCTTTGCTCGTGTAACTTTGTTGACCTCCAGCCCTTTGAGGCATTTGTCTTCCTTGACAAAAATTATATAATTTAATTCCTTCAGAGATGCAATCCGGATTCTTCTCTGGCTTCTTTCAGGAAGGGAGTGAAAGTTGAAGTGCCCCTTTTTAAAGTTCTTTGTGTGCTTTATCATCATTTGAATAATTTTGGGCTCTGATTATTATTTTAATAATAATTTCAATGGTTTTGTTGGTGAATCTGTTTGCTAAGTTTTAGACACTTTAGTCATGCATGTTAATCCTCTCCTTTTGTAATTCAAATAAGCCTTTCAGGGTTTCAGTGCACTTCGTTGGATGCATTTGATGAAAGGGGCTGCACAGCCTGATGCCGTGTGTGAAACTTAAGGTACCACAGGGCTCTTTATTGTCTTTGCTACAAAACACACTAGTGCAACTGTTGCATCAACAGAAGCATCGTGTCTAGAGATCAAGGGAAGTGATAGTACCGCTCTATTCTGCTCTGGTCAGACCCCATCTGGAGTCCTGTGTCCAGTTCCGTGCGCCTCAATTTAAAAAGGATGTTGACAATCTTGAACGGGTCTAGAGGAGGGCAACCAGGATGGTAGGAGGTCTGGAAGAAATGTCTTTCGAGGGGCGTCTTAGGGAGCTGGGGATGTTTAGCCTTACAAAAAGAAGACAGAGAGGATATGATAGCTATGTTTAAATATTTGAAAGGATGTCACATTGAAGAAGGAACTGGCTTATTTTCCATGGCTTCACAGACTAGGACACAGGGCAGTGGTCTCAAACTACAGGAAAAGAGATTCAATTTAAACATTAGGAATAATTTTATGACAGTTAGAGCTGTTTGGCAATGGAATCTGCTGCCACAAAGGAGGGTGGTGGAGTCTCCTTCTTTGGAGGTTTTAAAGCTGAGGCTGGATGGTCATCTGTCGGGAGTCCTGTGATGGGGGTTCCTGCATGGCAGGGGGTTGGACTAGATGGCCCTCGAGGTCTCTTCCAACTCTATGATTCTATTCTATAACTAGTCCCCCCTTGAAGATGTAGAATAGGCTGATTTGAAAAGATCTTTGCTCACCTTTTTTTTTGCAAATCAAACGTTTACTTTTTCCAGTTAAAAAAAAAAAACAAAGCCCCAATGCTCACAATGTATTTGGCGTGAATTGTCTTGCCCCCCCCCCAGTGAATTGCCACTTTTATTTCTGCATAATCCTAAACAGAACCAGTGAGCTGTTCCAAAGAAAAACGCCCTTCTCCCAGAGTTGGTAAAGTCCTGGCTTGCCATCTTCGTCCTCCTCCTCCTGATCGATGAACCCCATTCTCCTCCTTAGGTCCCTTCATCTACTCGGATATCTTGGACTACAAGAACCTCCGCGAGATAGTCGTGAACAACCGGATTACGTGGCTCTTCCATTACAGTGCTTTGCTCAGTGCCGTCGGGGAGGCCAACGTCCCTTTAGCCAGATCTGTGAATATCACAGGTAGATGTCAGGTGGTCTAACCCTTGTTTGCTTAGCTGGCCCCGCTTGGCCGTGTGAGCTTTTATGCTTTGGTAAAGGAGGCCTGATAACTCTTGTTTGCTGTTCCCAGGATTGCACAACATTCTCGATATCGCGGCCGAGCACAGCTTGCGACTCTTTGTCCCCAGCACCATCGGGGCTTTTGGACCGACCTCCCCGAGGAACCCAACGCCTGACCTATGTGTCCAGCGGCCAAGGACAATCTATGGCGTCTCCAAGGTTCATGCTGAACTCATGGGAGAGGTAAGCATGGTCTTTTTGTCACACAATTGTCCCACTTGCTTCATGGGATCTGTTGAGATTCAGAAAAAGTTTTTACCCAGTTGCAGTAACCATGCTAATTGCTGTTAAAAAATTAAGTTGATGGGTAATATCAGTGTTGAATGTGTAACATGTATATTGTATGGGGCATTGTGTATGGTTGTTGTTGTTTTTAAATTGTAGTTTTACTTATTTATGAATGCTGTCAGGTGAGAGAGTGTAGAGCTGTGTGTGTATATGTTTGGTTTTATGTCGGGTTTAAATGAGTACAAGTGATGTTCTGCGTGTGAATGTAGGAATATGTGTCTGGATGTTTGTTCTTAAATAGTAGATTTTATGTCTTGGATTTTTATACTGGGGTGTGTGAATGAGCGGACTGGATTGCACTTTTTAATCTCGTATTTTTCTATTCTATTTTTCTATTCTATTCTATTCTATTCTATTCTATTCTATGAGAGAATGTTCTGCTCAGTCTGAGCCATGAGTAGGGGCCCCCAGTCTCTTGGTACCCTAATCCAGCCTTCTGAGGTTTTCCACGCAGCTTTGTCCCCTTTGCCTTAAATGCCAGTAACAATCTGGTTTCCCCCATTCTTAAAATCCTAAACCTCTTTCCTAAAGGTTGGGACAGCTAAAATAAACTTTCCAGCTCCACTCTTTTGTGTTTGGCCCTTTTGATCTTTGGGGTATCTCTCCATCCTTGTGAATATTTCTGGGTTTGGCCTTCAGGTCGAAAGAAGTTCCTTCACCTTTTGAGTCCTTCCAGTGTAGACAGATAGCAAATGCTACTATAGTCCATTGTGGAGTGGAAAAGCAGTTAACTGTTTGTTCATTATAACTTGCAAGTAGGTGGGGCTAATAGCAGCTAATTGGTAACACACCAGGGCACACACCAGATGCACAGTTGGGTGCATGATTCGGCATGCAGCCAAGACATACCCTTTCTGAATTAGCCACAATTAGCCGTAGCAAGTAACACAAAAGTTATGTGAACACTGTAGAATTTTGGTCTGTTTGCTTTCAGTTATACCTTTAACTTCAGTTCTCCATGGATAGGCCTTCACTTGGAGAAAGCTGGCTTGTAAATATTTTTATATATGCATGTATGATATATAATAAAAAAGAGGTATAGTTATTATACTGTTGATGACAATAGCTTTTCTTTTGCTTCTAGTATTACCACTATAGGTATGGCCTAGATTTCCGGTGCCTGAGGTATCCTGGCATTATTTCAGCTGATACTCAGCCTGGAGGAGGAACAACTGGTAAGGGAGTGAATGCCACCTGCATGTTTACATTCGTTTCTGACACAGGGCAGTATGTTCCTTAGAGATGAACACAAATTGCTGGTTTGGCAATTCGTTTCCCAGGTGAGCAGTTGATTCGTGGCTTGCTGCCCGCTACCTTCAGCAGATGCCCGCATTGCCGCTGAGTGGGCACCTGCTAGAGGGGGCAGGGCGCCAAACCATGAATCAGCTGTTCGTCCGGGAAACGAAACACCCCAAACCAGTGGTTTAAAGGAAAGCAAAGCAAAGTGTTCTGCTTCTGTACCGTCCCACTTTCTGGATGGTTTACAATTTATTTATGCAGAATACACATTGTTCCCCCCAAGTGAGCTGGATACTCATTTTACCAACCTCAGAAGGATGGAAGGCTGAATGAACCTTGAGCCGGCTACCTGGGATTGAAACCCAGGTTGTGAGCACAGCTGTAGCTGCAGTACAACAGTTTAACCACTGTGCCCCGGGGTTCCTAATATGGTTTGTGCCCATCTTGGGTTTTCACCTGGATAAGGACTGAAGAACTGGCTGGCAAAAATGGTATTTTTGACTCTTTGCACCCTGATTGCTTTAGAATGTTGCTCCAGGTTTTGCAAGTAGTAACCAGTAGATTACACTTAACCAACTCTTTTAAAATAGTATTTTGGAAACATTTCACACAAGGTTGCAAAGTCACTGTGTTTCATGCCTTGGTGTCTTGAAATTTCTCCATGGTTGATCCAGGGAGAGTAGAGAGTTGTTGCAAAGCATGCTCTAAATAGCCAGATATGATGTTTCAGCATCTTTATTGCTAAGTGAATGAAAGAATGATGGACTGTTCACCCAGGGTGAGCAAACCCAGTTCCTTCTAACCTCTCTATGGGTTTTTGACTTGTGCATCACAAGTGTCTTAGCTGCCTTTTCAGCCAGTGCCCTAGAAAATCAGTGAAAGCATACGATGGTGTTGATTAGACCACACTTTATTTTCTGCCAGACTATGCTGTCCAGATCTTTCATGATGCTGTGAAGACGGGCAAGTTCCAGTGCAACCTTAAGCCCGACACCCGTCTGCCCATGATGTACATTGACGACTGTCTGAGAGCTACCCTGGAGGTCATGGAGGCCCCCGCAGAGCTGCTGACCATGAGGACGTACAATATCAGTGCCATGAGTTTTACTCCGGAGCAGTTGGCTCAAGAGGTCCAGAAACACGTCCCAGAGCTTCAGGTTACATACAAAGTGGATGCTGTCAGGCAGTCGATTGGTGAGTACTGCCTTTTTGTGGCCGTATATTAAAATAGACTGGGTGGCAGTAGAAGCAAAGTGTGCTGCTTATGTACCAGCCCATCGCGCTTAAAGAACTCTCTGGGTCACCTACAGTTTAATTCTGCAGGCTGCACATTACACTCCCACACCAGTGAGTTGGGCACCCTCTTTGGAGTTTATTAACTCAGCCCCCTGCCCCCCCCACCCTTTCCAAATTTCATGGGGCTTTTAGGGAAGAACCTGAGCAACTCCCCTGCCATTGATTTCTCTGGGATAGTGATGGCAAACCTTTTAGAGACTGGGTGCCCAAACTGTGATTCAAAACCCACTAATTTTTCACAAAGTGCCAATATGGCAATTTAACCTGAATATGGGTGGCTATGAAGGGGCAATGTTGGGTGACCACAGAAAGGGCTCCAAGTGCCACCTTTGGCACCCGTGCCATAGGTTCGCCAACACTGCTCTAGGACGATGGAGCCCTACTGTTTTGTTAGGTAATAAAGTAATTAGTTACCTAACAAAACAACCAGAGAGCACTTCGTTTTTTTGTTTCATCCCATCTCTAGTACCTACAGATTCCTGACGAAAACTCAAGCAGCCTCATCCAAGGGGCCCTCTGGAAAGGGGGAGATCTGCTTTTTAGGACAGCTGGTCTGTGCAGTTGTCCACCTTCTAATTCCTTGCTTCTGAAGTGCCCTTTCTTGTAACCTCTCTTCCTTTAAAAACTTAAAATTTATAATATCCACGGCACTACATTTGCTTCCAACAGTATCTGAGATTGTCTTTCTCTGTGGTTCTTAATCCCAATAGCCGACAGTTGGCCCATGATTTTTGATGACAGCAACGCTCGCCAAGACTGGGGCTGGAAACACGAATACGATCTTCCAGAACTGGTGAACACCATGTTAAGTTTCCTCGGCTCAGTCAGCCCCGTTTCCCAGATTGCCCGGCTCAACTGACTCCACTCCTCCCACGCAGCATCCAGCGATGGCTCAGATAGACCAGGGCAAAAACAGTGAGAGGTCTTCAAGAGTTCCTCCATGTTGAAATAGCACAGCATTTGGGAGGTTGTCCGGAGGTCTTCTGAGAAGGACTTGTTGCGCTGTCTGTTCGCCTCCTCTTCTTTTTGTGTCAGCAAATCAGCAAAATGTGATCACACTCAAAAATGCATCCAGGCTGACGCTTCTGGAATCTGTGTAGTTACTGAGTCCTACCGGGAAATGTCGTCTTCACAAACCGCCTACTGGTTTTCTCAAAATCTAGCTGCTCATATGGAACACTATAGCCTTTTACTCCTAAGGGTCCCTTTTACGCCAAAAGGTTTTAAGATGGTCATTGCTGCATAATCAGGGCAGAACTAGTTGTGGCTTTATGAACGCCGAATTTACTTGACAAACAGTAACATGGGTAGCTGGGGTTAATGAGTGGAATGTGCATGAGAGAGAAGGTCTTTGTGTTTTCCCCTTCTCTTGCAAACATCAGGGCCCCTGTGTTGGCATTTGAAGTCGGTCTTTTTCTGTTATAACATGTTATTGAAAAAGAAGGCCAATCAGCCCCTTGGGGACCTTTCACTGTGGGTTATAGCATGAATCGAGGTGTGGTTTATGCTTTTCTCTTTCCACTGATGTTAATAATGGATTCACACAACCCTCTTCCCTGGGAGATCTGGATATAATGTATGTCTTTTTTTTTTTCCAAACATATTCCCCCCTCCCCAGGCCAGTTGGGTTGGGTTTGTTTGATAGTATTTTTCAGTTCAGGAAGGTGGAAATTGTCCAATAAGCGCAGGATCTTGGAAGTAGTTTTTCTTATTTCAGTAAATATGCGTTGCCAATCAGTTGAGGGTGATTTGTACTGTCGGCAACCGAGCTCTTGAAAAAACATGGGCTACAACAACTAGGAACCTTGTGTGCATTCTTGAAGGATAAGTACAGATTGTCTTGATCCTAACAATGTGATTTAAAGATTGGAATTATTCCAACCTTTTCCCAAGAGGTAAACAATCAGGCTTGTAGAGTCTTTCAGGACCATCAATATATTAATGATAATATTTGGTTGCCCTGATGTACAGCAAGTCACCTGAACAAGAGGTTACTGTGAGAATGGAATTTTGGGAAAGAGGAGTTGGTGTTCTGTTGGCAGAGGTATTGGATAAGGGTTCCCTGAATCTTCTAATCTGCCCAGTCTACTATATATGTGGAATACAGTTGTACCTCTACTTACGAGTGATTTGGCTTGAGAGCAGAAAACCATTGGTGTTTTAATTTCTGCCTTAACAAATTTTAAATGCAGTCTGCTCTACTTACAATTTTTTATTTTTTTCAATTTTTATTGATTTTTTTGGATTTTTTTAGATACAGCTGCTCTACTTATGAGTTGTTTGACTTGTGAGCGTGCATTCAGAATGGATTAAACTCATAACTAGAGGTACCACTGTATATCATGCATAAAGCTGTTTCTTTATTAAAAGGAAATGGGGATTGCTGGGTGAAACTTAGGCAGTTTAAAACATGATGCTGGTGGAAATCTGCAGTGACCTGAAACCACATGCCAAGACACAATTGCTGTTGACCATTAAGAAAACAACATGCACAACTACAGAAGCATTTTGTAACCTGAATGTTGACAGCAAAGAAAATCAAAAAAATAGTTGGAGATGTTGTATACCTTTTTCCAGTGGTCAGGTAATCAGATGAAGACTGATTTTGCATGGATAGCAGTGAAGAAAACGGAGGGGGGGGGTCCCAAAGGGTAAGAATTTTTCAGTGGAGATGTGGCCAAGATCATTGGTATTGTGGCATTCCCACTTATTACGTGTGGATGGGGAAGCTGGAGAGCGAAGGAAGCAGATGGGGCGGGGGAGGGATTCATGTGAAAGGGTAGTGGTAGAGGGAAGCTTTACGAATGCAACGGTCCTCAAGAAGGACCATTAAGAAGGTGCTAGATCAAATCAAATTTGAATGTTCTTTAGAAGCAAAGAGGTATTGACTGAGAGCCCGGCTACATAGGGGGAAATGTGAAAAAATACTACAGGTTTGGGATGGTACAATTTGCATTTTTTCCCATTGATCTCATGACGCAACTGGAAATGCAGATCAGTCTCATAGCGAAGCCATAGCTTTTCCTCCTGACCCCAGAGACTATTCTACTTCACTTTGTTTTGGGTCATGTGATTTCATTGAAAAAGCCAATGGAGTGTGCATGCCTGCACCCACACAAGCAGTGCCGGCCTCAGTTATCCACAAAGTGTCTCTCTCCCACGATGCACCTTCTTTTTGTAAACAGTTAACTCCTGGCAGAGCTCCTTTTTGTTTATTCAATTTTTCAAAACAACTTAAGGGACTCGACCAACCAGCAGGATAAGAAGAGGAAATGAGAGGCTGAAGAAGGAAAGCCTTCTTCTTAAGGCAGTTCTGGTGCAAGTTCTCAGTGAGAGAATGTGAATTAATTTGCATTTCCCTCGCTGGGTAGTCACAGCCTGTAGGCTGTCCTACTTTGGATCCATCAGGAGAAGACAGGACTCACTGGCAAAGGCAATAATGCCGGGAGAGGTCGAAACTAAAAGCGTGAGAGAAGAAGATGAAATGTCTTTAACTCAGTCGAACCTTGAATCTGTAAGATCTGGGCAAGACTGTTGTTCACACCTTACCCGTGGGCTGACATGGCTCTTTGGGCTTGATCCGGTTGGACTCCTGTGTTCAGAATCTGCCCTGAGAGAGATTTACTGCTACCTGACTATTTTGGCAAATTCTTTCCTGCTCACTCCTCAAATCCTCTAGAGGGGGATGTACTTTGTTGCATTTTGTTTCAAGTGTATTTTGTTTCTTTGAGTTGCACAGTCATGTGCAGTGTGCACCTCTCAAATAATGAAACAAAAAAGGCAATCTGAGTACTGTATATGTGTGTTGATTCACTCTTGAGTTGCATACAGTTGGATTTTTACTTGAGGTTCACTGTTCTAGCCTCTGAACAGCCCAGATAAATGGACCTGTGGATCTGCTAACGTATTCTT